>CM052807.1:820596-880046 GCA_028533885.1 Nasua narica
TTCTTCATATCAGAGCTATCATGTGATAATTGTCTTTCTCTGACTGACTTATTTCACTTAGCCTAATACCCTCTAGTTCCATCCACGTCATTGCAAATGGCAAGATTTCGTTTCTCTTGATGGCTGCATAGTATTCCATTGTGTATATATACCACATCTTCTTGATCCATTCATCTGTTGATGGACATCTAGGTTCTTTCCATAGCTTGGCTATTGTGGACATTGCTGCTATAAACATTCGGGTGCATGTGACCCTTCGGATCACTACATTTGTATGTTGAGGGTAAATACCCAGTAGTGCGATTGCTGGGTCGTAGGGTAGCTCTATTTTCAACTTTTTGAGGAATCTCCATGCTGTTTTCCAGAGTGGTTGTACCAGCTTGCATTCCCACCAACAGTGTAGGAGGGTTCCTCTTTCATTCATAAATCTTTTTTGGAGAAAGGTCTATTTAAGTTTTTCACACCTTTTTAAAAAAAAGATTATTTTAGGGGAGAGAGCGCGTGCGTGTGTAAGTGGGGGAGGAGCAGCGGGAGAGAGAGAATCTCGCGCAGAGCATGTTGTGGGCCGGATTCCATGACCCCAAGATCACGACCTGAACTGAAACCAAGAGTTGGACGCTCAACCGACTGAGCCACCCAGGCGCCCCTCTTGGCACATTTTGAAGCCAGTGGTGGTTGAGTTAAAGGAGTAAGTTTTTCTCCAGTGTTCTGGTTAAACTGAAAGTTGGCATGAATTTTTTTTTTCCTCAATTTTCTGGTGTCAGGCATGAGTATATAGACGTGTGGTAGGTTCTGTGTAAGCTACCAGAAGCTACGTCTTCTGGTAGCTTCTCTTTACTCCATTGCCTGAGTAGGTGGAACAGAATAGAATGGACTAATTTTCTAGTCTGCTGAGAAGTTGGGTGTGCACACGTTTATACTTACAGAGAGATTTAAGCAGGAGGAGCAGTTAGCAGAGACAACTGTCAGCTTCCTCGTCTCCAGTGTCCTTCCCATCTGCCTCGCCAGGGTCTCTGGCAGCGGGACCGTGCGCTCATTCCATGGGTGGAGAGGACTTGTGTCTGTACTCTGGAACTTCCTGCGATTTTCTGAACCTGTGACCTTTACTTGCAGCACTGTGACCTCTGCCGTGTTCACCGTGGGAGATAATGTTGTTTCGGGCAGTGATGACCGCACCGTGAAGGTCTGGGATTTAAGGAATATGAGGTCTCCCATTGCGACGATTCGCACAGACTCTGCCATCAACAGGTAAAGAGAGCTGTTTGTGCCTTGAAAGAGTGAATTATAACGTGGTATCTTGTTCACGTAAAGTTGGTGTTTAATTGCTCCTTGGAAAAGCAGTTTAGACTCTGGGGAAGTATATTTTGGGGGATAATATTTTTTATTGATCCTCTAATACAAATTTAGTTTTTCCTGTATGCTGAATCGTAAGTATAAAATCGGGCTGGTGTCGTGAGCTTTGTGGGCTACAGTGGGCCACCTGGAGGGCAGCATTTGAGTCTCTGGGAGTGTGTACGCGTTATGTGTGAGTAATGTGGTCTCTGTGGCCCGACGCTGCTGACGGCTGATACCTGCGACTTGCTCGTGTGTTTTGCTTGGAAATGGGAATGGTCTGAAGTGTCCTGCGTGATGCCCTGTGAACTCAGACACGTGTGCTGTCACCACTTTGTGCATAACCCACTCTTATCTCTTCTTTGCAGGATCAACGTATGCGTTGGCCAAAAAATCATTGCCCTCCCTCATGACAACCGACAAGTGAGATTGTTCGACATGTCTGGCGTGAGGCTGGCGCGGCTCCCCCGAAGCAGCCGGCAGGTAACTGCGCTCCTGCCCCGGGGGTTCACAGAGAGCCATAGGGACAGCTAGGGGTCTGCGCCCCAGGTCACCACTGACAGAAATAGGCTGTGAGCCCCACATCGCTTGGTTGTCTAAAAAAAGAGAAACTCATTTCAATGGTATATTTAATTTATGCAGATATGCTTGAGATAATATAATTTCAATTATAATTACTATAACAATATTAGAGGTTTTGCATTCTTGTTTTCCTCTTGTCTTTGGATGCTGGGTTTTCATTGACAGTACTTAACTGTATTTAGAGCTCATAAAATTTAAAGTTGAGACCGTTTCCCAAGACCTCAGCTGAGAGAGCCAGGTGTTTTACAGACATCGGTGGATCGACCGCGTGCTCAGTTCCTCATGCTCTGATTTGCGGAGCTGTTCGCATGTGTGGTAGTAGTTTCCACGTTGGGAAGCAGCCGGGACGGTGTTAGACGAGGAGCACTGACTGCTGTCTCTGTGTGCCGAGACCCGTTTGGGGCTTGTGGCGCCGGCGGGCACCTGCTGTGCGGGGTCTCGGAAAGCCCCCTGGGCCGGGTGCACTGACCGTTCCTGGCAGTTGGAAGTGTGGGCAGAGGCTGAGAGTGACATGACTGGCTTCCGGGGGGAATGGAGGCCTCTCCTCTCTTGGTGAGCCGTGTCTCTGCAGGTTCGGGGCTCAACTGAGCCCCACCCCTGGTCCCTCTCCTTTCTTGCTCTGGTGTTTTCTGTGTGTCATTGTGACGCACAGCTGCGTGGGTGAGCCAGGACCCTCGTGCGTCCCGAGCCTGCAGTTAGCGTGTCTGTCCCCCCCGGCTCCCGCCACCCTTGCCGCCCGACAGCCATGGCTCTGCCGACCTTGGTGGAGACGCCGTGTCTCCTCTCTGTGCACAGCGTCACCAACAGTTGGTGACCCTCAGGCCGGCCCTGCATGGGGTGTGGCTTCAGGAGCGCTGGACTGGGGGTGCTCTCGGGACAGTTGTGGGGGGCTCTGCCGTCGGTGGGGCAGTACCTTCTCTTCAAGTGGCGCCAGCTTTCTGCGGGAGGCTCTGCCCTTCAGACAGGACTGTTTGGTCTGCTCTCCCCTTTAGGGCTGGGATGTGTATTGTTGGAAGTGGGCTGTTGAACTTTTATCTGAGTACACAGCATCGAGAACTACCTGTGGAATTAGAGGACCTAATAAGAGCTTCGCTCGAGCTAACAAAGGGAGTTTTTCATGCTTGGTTCCTGCCGAGGGTCACTGGTGTGCCGCCCACGCAGCATCGCCAGCATGGTGTCCTCTCTTCCCCACGTGCCCGTGTGTCCCCTGATGTTGCTGTGCGGCCGTGAGGTCTGCCCCCGAAACACTGCACCGTGTTGCGAGTGTGTAACTGCACTCCTTTGATAAGATCTTCTGCAAAGAAACACAGAGTTCTGAGAGGTTCTTGGTGGTGCTAATTCCATGGAGGTGATTTCAGCCTTGTTGAGACTGTAGAATTTGTGGTGCTTGGATTTGTTCCCTTTTAATGTGGTGTGTTACGGAATTGTCTTTAAGATTAGTGAGTGACATTTCACTTCCCTCTGAGCTTGTAATGCCTCTTCGGAACACACAAATACGGTTTTTGGTGGCACAGAACCCCAGCTGCAAATCCTTGGCTTCCTTCAGCTGACGGATTTTAAGAAGAGAAAACAACAACCCTTACTCGAACCTGGTAGCGAAAGAAGGTGGCTAACAGTGTAGACTTGTCTTACTTTGGGGAGAGTGTGAGTGGCCTTTCCCAGAAGTGTGTTTCAGGCGAGGCGAGTGGTGGAGTGCTAGGAGGGAGTGAGCGCGGCGGCTCTGCGCGCAGCGTGAGAGGTTTACGGCGAGGACACAGGGTCCCGGGTGGGCGTGCAGCGCCGAACTGTGACGCCGGGTGGGCGTGGGGCATTTTCAGAACACACGTGTGCACAGAACCTTTTGGGATGTGTGCCCCATGCGTGTCCGTGCGCACTCAGGTGTTTCGCGGGGGATGGGAGGCTGGACTCTGAACCCGAGTTGGCTTCCGGCTCCGTCCTGTGCGAGAGGCTCGTCAGACCGTTGTTCTGGGCGCCATGGGGCCTCTTCCCCACACCCACTTGCTAAAACCCCCGGTCTCAGGCTTTCTGCCCCGAATGCCTGGAGGCGATTGAGTGTCTTTAACTGGTTCCTGTGCGGACTCTTGAATTTACTACCAGTTAACGGATGCGTGGTTCACTCTTTCGCCTTTGGTTCTTAACAAAGAATGGGGATAGAGGGTTGCTCTTGAAACGCTTTGTGGTGTGGGCTGGCATCTGCTGTGCGTTTATTTGGGGGCCCATTGTCTTTGTGTGTGTGTGTGTGTGTGGATAGCACTGTTCACACGTGGAGGTTTTGCAGAGGGAACCTTTGTGTCATTCTTTGGAGTGTTTTCTTTTACTCACTAAATTTCTGTCAGCTTTTCTTAATCCTGCTTGTACTGTATTATGTGTTGCTTCGCACCAGCAGTGGATTCGACTGACCGTGACTCTGGAGCGCAGGCGTCCCGAGGGGCTGCTTGTGTCTCTGTACCTGTGCACCAGGGTAGCACGTTATGAGCTTGCTGATATCTGGGTAATTTTTTCCAACATTCTGGTATGGAGCTGGAATTCTGAAGGTGGCAGGAATTTACTCGGAAGGCCATTTATTTTATCCTGGTCTTATTTGGTACCAAATATATTTTTCTGGATCCTTTATACCCGAGCCAGTTATTTGTTAAAATGGTCTTTGAGGTCTTTAAATGAGTTTCATTTAATATATTCCCAAATTTCATCTAGCCTCATTAAAAAACCTCAAATTCATCATTTATTCTTTTATTCCTGAGTGTAATCTTACTCATTTTTAAAGAATCCCAGAATGCTTTAGGTGCGACTCTCACCGCCTCTGCTGTGCTCTGACGTCACCCCCTTCACCCCCGGTTCCCAACTGCACGTGCGCAGTGTTTGTGGCTCACTCTAACGCTGCCTGTTAAGTTTTCTCCTTCCAATTGTGTCGTGTTGAGTGTTGTGGTTGTTAACTTGGCTGAGGTTTTATAGCCCGTAGGCTTCGGGAGTAAAACACTAATTCTGGTTTGTGTGATTGGAAATAGGGCCACAGAAGAATGGTGTGCTGCTCGGCGTGGAGCGAGGACCACCCCATGTGCAATCTGTTCACCTGCGGGTTTGACAGGCAAGCCATTGGCTGGAACATCAACATCCCTGCGTTGTTGCAAGACAAATAAGGTCGCCGGCGTCCTTAGCTGCGTGTTCACCATGGACCTGTGGACTGGTGCCGCTTTTCTCATGCTCGTCAAGCCCTGTTTGGGAGAGTTGCACCCTGGAAGGGTGGTTTGTATGTTCTTTTCTCATTGTACCGAGCTTGCATGAAATGTACAGCAAAATGTATGGTCACATGTCTTATTTTCGTCTTGCGTGTGTGTTGGCACCCTCTGGTCAGTGGACACGAAGCCCCCTTCCCCGTAGCACGTCGTGTGTTGTGACTTCCTGGCGTTGGACAGGTGACAGGAGGGCATTACGTTTGCGTGAGTCCAGTGTGAACCCGCGTACTTACTGTGAGGCTTAAGCGGTCTGTGGTGTTGCTGGAATCATCGTACATATCTGCCTTGTGCCGGGAAGGTCGTGGGGCTACCTCTGCTTGGCTGGCGATCGGCAGGCGTGACGGGAGAGTTCACGTTTACTTCTGTCTGAGGGTTTAGCATGTGCTGTGCTGTAAGTCAGCTTCAGCTCTGTGTGCTGGGATAGTTGTGTCAGATTTACCTGGAATTGAGAAGTTAACAAAAATAGAATGCCGACTTTGCAACATTTGGAAAGTTTTTTTGGAAAACAAAAAGTTTCTGCTCTTTTTATAGAAAATCATTTCAATCGCCTGAGGTCTCATATTAGCAAATTCAAAAATAGGATTCTAATCACTGATTTCAGATATTAAGCAAAATTTAAAGCACTTTAGTTTATAGCTATGGTTATAAACAGTTTTTAGAAGTTTCAAATGACTTATCCAGTGAATGTGACTTGAGCTTTTAAAGAAGGCCCTGCCTGCTACCTGAAAACAAAACCTTATTTATTTTCTACACTTTGGTTTGTGTATTTCTAAATGGGGTCACTTCCTCGGTGGTGTTGGAGAGCCAACAATGCAAATAAATGAGTACTACCTCAAAATCAGTGTATTTGGAACATGTGGGGGTCTCACTGTTGCCTGGCAGGAGCACTTTTCACTCTCAGCTGGAATGCCGAATTCAGTTCAGAAGGCAAGAAAGACAATCCTAGCAAATGTAGCCTGAGGACGAAAGCTCTCCCATTAGCTGACAAGGTGGTAGCGGCAACCATGCTTCGCAGGGTACAAAATGCTCCTGTTTGGCAGCTGGGACCCCTCTCAGCGCCAGTCCTCCCACTGCCTGGGCAAGCCTGTCACTCTTGCCTTCTTCGGCGCCGTTGTCTGGTGTTTGTGAGTTCACGTTTCCTGCTCAGTGTCAGTTTTGATCAGGAGCTGTCTCCGTGTACCGCCCTCCTCTTTTTAATACTTCGGATTGTCCACTTGGAGAGGCACAGAGGGTAACGATGACGGTGATCACGGGTGCCCCTACCTCCCAGTGGTGGCTGCAGGGGAGCGCCCTTTGGCGAGGCACGGTGTCGGCAGAGCGCGGGCCGCCCTCGGGCCTGTGGGAACGCGCCTCTCGGGAGGCTCCTTTGGCTCAGGTCCCGTGTGTGGTAGGTCATCTGGGGGCTTCAGCCCGATTCTGAAATGACTTACAGTCTGGAAGGGAAGAAGGGCTAGGGGGCACCCGTCAGGACGTAGTTAGGGCTGAGGTTGCTGACTCCAGGACAAACGACAGATGCTTCCGAACGGCTGTCTTCCCAAAGCCCGGCATCTCCCCGCACCGCCCCTGAGGACGTGGGCCAGGAAGTCCGCGTCCGGCCCCTGCCGACCCTGCGCGCCACGCCCCCGGCGGCAGAGTGCTGCTGGCCTCGGGACGCTAAGCTGCGTGTCCACACTCTCGGGCTCCTGTTGTATTTTAATTTGAATGTCTGGGTGTCTTAGAATCATTGTTAGGAACGTTGACAAATGTCTACAGACACAGCAAAATGAAACTTATGAACCAGATCTCTGCCAGATTACAAAGTTTGGAGCCTTTAATTCAGTACTTCCGCTGGCTCTTCAGTTCTCCGCGGACTAGTGCCCTCCGTGTCTGGCAGCTGCTCCCCTTCGCGCTAGCGGGAAGGCCGGCCGCCCCCGCCCCCCTCGGCTCCGCAGGGGCACGGGCCTCCTCTTACTGGCGTGAGCTCTCAGGAGCGGGGCGCCCTACCGCCGCGTTGCCCTCGGACGTGGTTCCCTCCAGCTGCTGCTAGGGCCTCGGTGGTGGTATTTCCAGGAGTCACAGAGCTTTGGGATGGGGAGTGCACGTGTGTGCATGAGTGTGTGTGCGTGGGTGTGGATGTGTGCGAGTCTGTGCATGTGTGTACCTGTGTGGCTGAAATTAAGTCGTGTGGTCAGCTGCACGTGATCTCATCTGCGGTAGTGTTTGGAAATGAGTGGTTTTGTCCCGTGTGCTCACATGTCCAGAATTTCATTTAATAACGGAAGGAAAAGGTGCGCTTACTGGAAAATGTGTATTGATAGAGAATTTCGTAAGAACTATGTTGTTGGACAAAATAGCACTCTTTCTCAACCACTGCACATCAGTTTCTGGAGAGACAAAAATTCTGTACATATTTTGGAATTTGAAGAATCCTGTGTACATCACTTGTTGCTTAAATCTGTGAAAACCAATTTTCTTTGGGGGGAAAGTATGCATTTATAAGTGTTGTGTAGAAGCAAGTGTTTTTATTGTATTGATATAATTGTTTTTAAGTGTTGACTGTCTTCATTGCCAGTATGAAATTCATTAAAAATCCACGTTCTGTAATCACTATTGTAAAAGTTTTATTTTATTAGGACTCTCTTTTATTATTTTACTTATTTTTTAAAATGTTTAGCTTTGATGAAATATTGTTAACGGCTACTAAACACCACAGTGATGTGGAAATCATGTTGTAGGACTGCCTACTTGAAAAACTTGAACTTTGGACTTAACAGATCGGTTGTGTTCTATTTTCTGTCTCTTAGGCGAACGTTAGGTGACCCGTAGTTAAGCTTCTCCGTTGCAGCATCGCTGCCCCGACAATTTCCGGAGGGAGTGAACAATTTGATAGAATGCAGGTGCTTGTCAAAATTCTTCCAAGTTCCCTAAGACGCTTGTCCTGTCCTTCCTTCCTTGTTGGAACGTTTTAGAAAGTTGCAGCTGCAGGAGGTAGGCCCCGTTCATCCCCCGTGGGAGAATCTGGGTCAGCGGTGGCTGCTTGTTCATTTGTTCTTACGCCATGAGCAGAGCGTCGTGGCGGGTGCGGGGGGGTGTGCGTGTGCCGGGGGTGTCTCAGGAGATGTTCATACACGGCTTGCCAGAGTGCCCTCTTCAGACCGGTAGGACTCACTGTCTTTCTTCAGTCCCCAGAGGGCAAAAATTCACTGATACTTCACTCTCTGACTTTAATCTTTAGAAACATGTGATTATTGTCCAAATCTCATAATACATTTTCAGTTACATTTAAAAGTTTATCTGTTAGTATAAAGAATCATGAAGGCAGGGTGCCTCGCTGGGTCAGTTGGAAGAGCATGTGGCTTTGACTCTCAGGGTCATGAGTTCAAGCCCATGTTGGATGTAGCGATTACTTAAGTAAATATTAAAAAATAAAAAGGAATGACAAAGGCAAAACTTGTATTGCTATAATTTCATCAGAATTCCACCAAAATGTGTCTTGCTTACTGTGCATAGATTTTCTGGTTTCCCTTAGTAAATCAATAGTTAGATCACTTCAGCAATCGGGAACACCTGAATTGTTATATGCAACGTGATATCATGTGTGTGTGATATATAATCCATATGATGGCGGGAAGAAGCTGGGAACGAAGTCCTGTGGAAGTGTTGAGCAATTTAAAACGAATCTTGTGAAAACAATTTTAAGTAGCTTTTGGTCAAAAACCAAAATTGGGCCGATCTCAAGCTCCTGAGAGCCCTGTAAGGCCCAGGTGATGCCTGTGGGCTTTGTGGGCCCAGGAGGCACCCTCTGAAGGGGAAGGCTTAAGTAGGCCGGGAGGCTGGGGCAGGTGTCAGGAAACAAAGAGAGCACCTCTCTTAACACTTGGCACCGAGTCCCCTCACTGTGAGCCGTCTTTTTATGCTCCACCATACCCTCCCTTGAAAGTTTTGGAAGCAGAACCAAAAAGTCTCAGTGTCTCTAGTTGCTTTGTTTGAGCCCCAGAGTGCTGAGAGGAGGAAGCCAGATTGATGAGCTCAGTGAAGAAGTCTGGTAAATAAGGATGTTTTTCACCAGTACTCCTTCTCTAATGCACTTGAAATCATCCATGGAAATACTTAAAAACTTGAACAAAGATCATAAGAAAGACAAAATGGGAGACCGTCATGCATTAATAGGAAGAGACAATATTGTAAGAATGTCAGTTTTCCCCATATTGACAATTAGATTTGATGCTATTCCAATGCAAATCACCCCAGAGTTTTTTGTGGAATTGGACATCTGATTCCTAAATTTATTTGAGGCAAAGGCCAGGGTTGATGAGATACTGAGAAAACAGGAGGAGGAAAGGGAGAAGAAAGCAGGGTTTCCCAATTAAGCCTGGCAGGGCTGTAGCAGGTAGAATGTGAGATTGGCACCAGGATGGAGGGTTTGACCCGTGAGGTTAGAAAGAGATTAGATTGACCCAAGCATCTGTGAAAACGTGAAGTATTTCAGTTGATAGAGCCATTAGTCTGTGGGAAGAAAGTGGCTTGCGTAATTAATGGTTCCAGTGTTACTAGTTACTCATATGGGACAAGACTATGAATCCAATCCCTACATCACACCAGAGACAATTCAGCCTCGTATGTGAAAGGAAAAACTGTAACTTTTGAAAATTAAGAGAATATTTATATTATTTTATGTTTATTAAACAATTTTGGGAAATTGCATTAGCCATACTGGAAAAGATTGATACATTCAACCTGGTTAAAGGTAAAGATTTGTAGCCCTATAGGACAGCTTCGAAGAGATTGAAATGATAAACCACAGATGATAGTTGTAGCCTGTATAATCCACAAAGCACTGGTGTCTGGGATAGCAAAAACAAAATTCCACGTTTCTGAGAGAGAATTGGAAATTGGCAGCAGACATGAATAGGTGTGTCACAAAAGGGAAGACTTGAATAGTCAACAAAGAAATAAATGTAGAAATTGAAAAAAAAAACCCAAAATGAAATACCACTTAACAACTATTAGATTTGGGAAGTTCTGTCAAGCATTTACTGTTGGAACTCACATGTGCTGTTGGTTGGAAATAAAATAATACAGCAAATTGGAAAGCGTGACGTGGTGAGTCTGAACATGTGAGTGCCCTCTTGTTCCAGCGATCATGTAGAACACGGTTTTCTAAGCGTGATGTGTGGAGACCATGCATGTCTATTGCAAGGAAGACTTGTGGCTGCAGAGCCGCTGGCTGAGGGTAGGGGTGGGACACACAAGTTTGTGTTTGGGGCCAGCCCCTGCGTGTGGTTCTGCTGCCCAGTTTGAGAGCCGCAGGCTATCTGGACGTGCCCTGGGGCACACGAGAAGCCACTGAGCACCATCAGCGGGCTTCGGCCTAAGTGGTGGCACATCTATGCTGTGAAACACAGCCGTAAGAACAAGGGGACCACACAGGACTGTGTGTGAGTGTTGATCTGGGGAACATAGCGTTGAGTGAAACCCCGTTTGTATAGAGCACGAGTAGGCGGCCCTGTGCAGTTAGGGTCATGTATTTTGGAACAAGGGAGTGAAAGCTCCCGATTCTGCATGGTGTTCTCTGGGCCAGGAGCGCCGGGTGGGAGGTGCGGGCGGGGCTGGGAAGAGCGCCCAGCGTGCTGGCCAGCTCCCGCGGGCGGGAGGGGCGCCCGGCGGCTCCGGCGCGCGCCCTCCTCACATCGGGCTCTTCGCAGCCGTTTTGTTAATGTGTCTCGTACAGTTAAGGCAATAACATAAATAACACTACGGACAAGGTGTGTGCGTTGCAGAGCTGGGCGATAGCATGGTGGTAACAGGGGACTTCAGTATTTCTGCCTGTGTCAAGGTAGGGCTTCTTATGCACTTCAGATATTTGCTCTCTTTCCACTGGAAAACATGTAGTTTTATTACTCTGCAGTGACTGATTTTTCAGTGTGCATGTTCCATGGGAGGAAAGACAAAGCCAATTTTGTTCCAAGATAATGTTCTTGAAAAAAATACTCGCGAAGGAAATTGTAAAAAGGCCATGTTACACTGTGTCAAAATTGTGTTGTTTTCAAATACATCTTAGAAATCCTAGCTTTAAAGTGGGGAATGTAATAAGGATTTCATTTACCAGGTGTGATCATAAAACAATAAAAGGAGCTTTCTTATGTTGCTCATAAACTGGGACTGAAGTAATTTCAGATCCAGGAGACGGTCCAAAAATTGTGTTGTGTAATGGCCACATACCAGAATAAGAACGTTTATTCCCACAGTCTCTGTTTTGGGGAAAGCAGCATTTATTTGGCCAGGTGGATAAGTTTTGGTATATTTGTTTAAAAATATAATCATATTTTACAGTTTGTGTATTACAGATGTCTTCTAGCTCTGAATTAGTTTCTAATAAATAAAATCGGGACACCTGTGTGGCTCAGTTGGTTAAACATTCGACTCTTGGTTTCGGCCCAGGTCATGATCTTGGGGTGGTGAGATTGAGCCCCGCGTCAGGCCCCCTGCTCAACTCAGGCTCCCCACCCCCTAAACGAGTAAGTAAATAAATAAATATCTAAAAAATAATAAAATATCCTGCTGTAAACTTTACTTTTTCTTTTGCAGTGACAAAAATAATTGTATATGTTCTATAAACAGGAAGCTAATTTATTTTCTCTTTTTAAAAACAGCTTTATTGTGGCGTAATTGACATAATATACACCAAACATATATAGTGTGAACTGTGATAAGTTTGACGTATTTGCCCACGAAGTCGTCACCGCAGTCAGGGTAATGCACTTGTCAGCCTTTTGCCCACGCCTCTCTGCATTTCCTCCCTCCCACCCCTGTGGACCCCGCCACCCCTGATGACCACCAGTCTGCTTTCTGTCACTAAGGTTAATTTGCATTTTCTACAATTTTATATAAATTCACTTCGGTAGTCGGTACTGATTTTTGTCTTCCTCCACAAAAGCTGTTCGAGGTTAAATCGTGTTCTTGCGTGTCTTACTCAGTCCTTTTTATGGCTGAGTGTCTCAGCGTATGGATGTGTCACATCCATTTATCCATGTCCCTGCTGACGGAGACTTGGGTTGTTTTCAGTTTCTGGCTGTCGTGAATAAAGCTGGTGTGGACATTGGAGTGCCAGTCATGCATTCACGGACACTGTTCTTTCCGTTGGGCAGGCACCTAGGAGTGGACTTGCTCGGCCATGTGGAGGGAATGTTTTTCTTTTTAAGAGACTGCTGTGCAGTTCCCAAAGGGGTCCTACTGGAGACTCCTGGTTTCTGCTCTGACACTCGGAAGAGCTTGGAAGTTCTCTCTTCTTCCTTCCCACCGAGACTAAAGGTGTTCAGACGGAAGTCAGTGACTCTTCTTAGACGCATTAGAGGGAGAGTGGAGAGTCACCCAGCGCGGGAGGCAGAAGCGTGTGGAGCAGGAGCCAGCTGGGGGCCTGAGGACGGACAAGTTGGAGGCCTGACGCCCCTGGAGCCCAGGCAGCGGGGCCCCTCTGGATTCCTGTGGCGGAGATCAGACGTCTGGTTGGGGAGGTGGGGAGGGAAGCTGACACCTGGTCTGACACCACAGACACTTCCTCACCGAGGGAAGGGCCTCCCCATGCAGGGGAAGGGTGCCTGAGAAGTGTGCGGAGGGCACGGTTTCCTGAAGACGGACAGGCCTCTGTGAAATCACAGCAGAGCACGATGCGGCAGGAGGCAGCTGTGGCAGGAGGTAACATGCCAAAGGTTCTATGGGAAAGGCGGACGCCGTGGAGGGACAGATGGGGAACGTGAGCAGAGCGTCTAGAGAAATCCTGGAAAGAAAACACAGGAATGAAGGCCTATGACAGACCTGATCCGGCCGAGGAATGAAACCCTCGAGACAGCTTTAGGGTAAGTCAGTAGAAACTTCCCAAACAGAAAAGCAGAGGGAAATAAGAGTGAAAGAAGCAGAACAGAATGCTCTGGCGTTGTGGGGCAGTGACAAAAAGGTGTGACACACGTGCACAGGGAGCTGGGAGAAGAGGGAGGGGAGCAGGAGAAAGATTTGAAATAATAATTAAGAAGCTTCCAAAATTAATGACACAAACCAAACGACAAATTAAGGAAGCTCAGGCTTCCCAGGAGAATAAGTGCCCAGAAGTCCAACACTTGGGCACATGAAGTGAAAACTTCAGGACACGGCGCCTGGCTGGCTCTGGCGGTGGATCTCAGGGGTGAGAGTTCCAGCCCCATGCTGGGTGTAGAGAGGACTTAAAATTAAAATCTGGAAAAAGCAAGCAGACACACTGGGTGTCACACGCAACTGATGAATTATTGAACACTGCATCTGAAACGATGCACTGTATGTTGGCTAAGTGAATTAAAAAAAAAAAAAGCAAGCAGAAAGTCCTGGGGGACACTAAAGACAAAGAGCAAATGTTGCGAGGAGCCAAAGAGAGCACGCCTCCCCTACAGAGGAGCAGTGATCAGAAACCATGCACACCACGGGAGGGCAGAGTGGAAGTCTCAGAAGGACAGAGCCCCAGTCTCGAATTTCATATCTGGAGGAACTGCCCTGTGGGAGTGAGGGAGAAAGACTTTCTCCTACCTATAAAAATGGGGGGATTTGTACATTCATCGTATAGCCTGACAGGTTTTCCGAATTCACTGTTTTTTGTAACAAAATTTTAAATAGATTCTGTTGAATTGCCTACAGAGGGGATCCTGTTGCTTCCTTGTCTTGCTGCATTGGCTGGAGCCTGGCCAGCCGGGCGAGCTGGCGGACTCTCCCACCCCATGTCGTTTCCGATGAGAAGACCCTCTGTGCTCTGCCGTAAGCTACCGCGGTAGTCGTGCTTACACACACGCTCGTTCCATTGGAGGAATTCCTCATCGATTGTTGAAGGGATTTTATCAGGAATGGATGTGGGGTTTTTCTCTAAGTGCCGTCTTACTGTGTTTATTGAGATAATCTGTGCTTTTTCTTTTATAGTTTGCTGATGTGATGCTTTATATTGATGGATTTATACAAATGTTAAACTAACCTTGCATTTTGGGGGAAAACCCTATTTTGTCAACGCACGATTTTTTATGTCGCTGGGCTTGATTCGCTGTTACTTTGTGGAGGGTTTTGGTGTCTCTGTTTATGAGAGATATGAGTGTGTCCTTTGTGTTCCCGGACCATTGCCTGGTTTTGGCGTTAATGTAATGCAGGCTCATTGAATGAGTTTGGAAACCTTCATTTTCAGTTTTCTGGAAGACTTTTGTAGAGTTGCTATTATTTTTCCCTTACACAAATTTACTAGTAAAGTCGTGGCCTGCATTTTTTTGTGGCTTTGTGTATATATGTATGTGGGAAGGTTTTTCATTACAAATTAACTTATACAGGTAAACGTTATTATCAGTTTCTGCCTGAGTAAGCTTTCATAGTTTGCCTTTCTTTCTTTCGTTCTTTCTTGTTTATTTATTTGAGAGAGAGCACAAGCAGGGGGAGAGGAAGAGGGAGAAGCAGACTCTTCACTGTGCAGGGAGCCCAATGTGGGGCTCGATCCCAGGACCCTGGGATTATGACCTGAGCCAAAGGCAGATGCTTCACCGATGGAGCCCCCCAGGGGCCACATAGTTGGCTTTCCAGGGCCGTGTGCATGTCATCGGAGCTGTTGGATTTATCGGCATAAAGGTGTCCCTGTCATTCCCTCGTTATCCTTCCGTGTCTCTGGCATCTGTAGGAGTAATATTGGCCTTCCCTCCAAGCCTCTGTCATGATGGTGTTCATGCGTCCATGTGACGGTTCGGTGCGGCAGACTCTAATTTCCACCAGGACCCTCAGCATTAGGCCAGCCTCGCGGTGGCCGCCAGCTAACGCTTGCCGGGAGGTGAGAGGGTGGGGAGCAGGGGCAGCATGAAGCCCGGCGTGAGCAGGACTCCGCGCCTGCTGCGCCCCACCACGTGCCCCTCACCCGGGCCGTGCCCTTTGTGGTAGCATCTCTTAAGTGGACCCCGCTTGACATGTGGGAGTGGTGACTTCCCACGGAGTGTCCCCGTTCCTGGCCACAGGTGGGTCACCAGGGCCGGTAGCGGTGTTCGCAGCTGTCACCGTGGGGACTGCCTCCTCGCCACGCCCGCGCCTCACCTGAGCACCAGCCCGTCCCACAGATGAGTGCCCGGCTGGGACAGCGGTCTGTGGCTGGATCGAGTGGCTCTGACAGCATCTCTGGAGGGAGAAGCGGCGACGGAGAAGGGCCGCTCCCCCAGCCACTGCCGTGTCTGAACCGCTGGCCCCGATTGGCTGCCGCACGTTCCGAGTTCACAGATGAAGTTGCGGCTGTTTTGGGGGCCACGATTCTGCCTGTCTGAGCTGCTCTCCGTTTCAGGTCGGTCCTTAAAGAATCCCCTTTCCATGGCCACAGTTGGAACCTGATTAAACTCACGATGTTTTAAAATGTCCGCACAGCCTGCACACGTCTGCCCGGCTTCCTCCTAGGTTTCTGTTTTACAGCCTCTCGTTTTTCACGATTCTCTGGAAATGCTAGCCTGTACTAGCTCTCTTTTCCTCTACAAATCAGACGAAGGCTGTTTAACATGAGCCAGTCATTGTGTGGGTCTCTATTTCCATATCCGTACAGTGAGATTTTTGGATTTCCTGCCAATTTATTATGGCCATCAGAGTCCCAAGGTACGGTCTTTGTTGTAAGGAAACTTGCAGTATGAGGTAGGGGGTGCGGGAGCTAAGCGATCTCTCCAAGTACTGAAATCCCGAAACGCCAGGTTTCAAGGGAGCGCAGGGCCTGTGGTAACAAGGAATGTACCTGAAAGCGTAGTCTGCGTGAAAAAGCCCCCTTGGGGGCGGCGATGTGGAGCGCCGGCAGCAGCGGGGCGCTGTCTACGGGGTGTCCACGGGGCCACACGGTGGGACCGAGCAGCTACGGGTCACTGACGGTTTCGTGGTTTTCCGAGTCTTGCTGAGACCTTGGATCAGTGCCTGGTCTCACCCGGTCCTGGGTGGTGTTTGGGTGCCGATGGCTGCTTGCTGGGCCACAGAACCCCGGTGAGAGAAGCCAACAGCTCCTCGCGCCGAGTGGAAAAGCCTGCGAATGAACAGAACGCTGCTGGGTCCTTGGCAGGCCTGTCTGTCTGGGCTCATGGCCACATGAGTGTGTTCTCTCGTTTCCGTTTCTCTCGGTTTTGCTGTCTGAGGTTGAATGAATACCTTGGAAACTCCCTGGTTCTACAGGTGCGTTCGCCTGCGTGACCACGCCTCGTCCCCAAGACTGCACCCCGTCCCTTCCCCGCTTGTCCCTCGGATGCCGTGCTGCTCGAGCCTTCTGTGCAGGCCCCCGAGGAGCGCCGAGCCGCTAGAAGGCGGCCCGCGTGGGACGTATGCGTCTGCAGGCATGAGGGGGGAGCGTGACCGGCCGCTCAGGGCAGGGCTGCTGTTCGCTTTGGGAGGCGCGCATCGCCCGCCTGTCCTGGAAGGGCCGGGAGCGAGTGCCAGGGCCCACCTGGGCCTCGGTCCCCAGCCCTGCCACCTGGCCTCACACGCACAGAATGGACTCATGACGGCAGTGCGGTTCCTTCTGCCTGTGCAGCTGCTGATCATCTTCCGTCGGCCCCACGGCCTTTTTATGAGCCGTGTGGCACGCGGCTGCCCCAGGCAGGGTCACGGGGAAGCGGCGTTCCTCCACGGGGCACACCCGTGGCCTTGCCGAGGTCTATGTGCGGGGGTGCCTTCTCGTCCTGCGAGGGGCAGAGCGCCGGGTCTGCCTCCGGACTGGTCACCCGGATGCGATGCCTTCTGGGGAAGAAGCCTCTTCTCTTGTCCATCTGTCTTTCTGTGTGTCTGTGTGTGTGTCGGAGCGAACAGCACTGGGCCAACAGCACCGATCCTGAGACACTGTCCGGTCTTGACCTGTTTTCCTCTCTTCTGACTTTCCTCGTAAGACGGGAGCACAGGTGAGTCCCGCAGGGAAGGAGTGAAGGGCAGACGTGTCTTCCCAATCCCGGCCCCCATGGGTGGTCTTGGGGGCGAGAGACAGGGACAGAGGGACACACGGGGAGGAGCATCTGAGCCTGGTGGCCTGGGGCAGCAGAAGCCTGGGGACAGGCGTCGGGGGCTCGGGGAGCAGCCTGCCGCTGTGGGCACAGGGCGGGACTGGAAAAGACGCTCTAGGAGAGGACATTTATTTGGCACTTGATGGTTGGCTTTTGTTTAATCTCTCCCAGCTCCTGGCACACTCCTTTGGAGATTTTTTGTCTAGCATTTAGTAGGTACGCAATCAATATTTTTCCAACTGAGAGGTTGTGCAGATAACTGCAGGGGGAAAAACAGGTAATTGGAACTGGAGCAAAATTGAGAGAGTCAGCAAGAACGAGGTGCAGCTCTAGTGTGCCCCGGGCTCTTGGAAGGAGGACACTGTGTGGATTCTGGGGGATCAGACCACCCATCGGGGGTGCAGAGGAGAAGCCCCCGTGGCCCAGAGCCTGGGCAGAGGCTCCCGACGCCATCCAGGAGTTGGGATGACCTGCAGGGGTCAAGCCGGGCGCAGGGGAGGCAGGTCGCTGATGACGCCAGAACTCTGAGTAGACACCCAAGGGAAGAGGGAGAACAGCAGCTGCGTGGGGGAGCCCGGTGCTCTGTCCCCACGCCCTCGACCCCAGGTGTGGGGGATGACGCCCGTGGTGCTGGGTTCCCTGCCCCACGTCCTCCACGGCTCAGACGATTTCCCAAAGTGAAGGCAGTCCCACGCAAGCCTGCAGACTCCCGGGAGCTCCCGTGTTGGCATTCACCTGGGAAGGAGGGGCTTAGAGTTGTGGCGCCCAATCATGGAAATAAACATTTCAGTCATAATCTATCGAAAAGTAGAGTGATGTGCAGATTAAAATAGCCCAAGTCAAGGTTGTTTACAGGTAAAACAGCTTTATAAAAAGTCAGCCTATGCCAACATAAACTTGGGGAGAAAAATCCCTGTTCTCCGCACAGGCCAGCACTTGCCCAGAACGTCTTTTGTTTGGGCTCAGAAGACACACTTAGGACTTGAGAGAGACTGGCTTGCTCACGGCTGAGCGGCCGCACCCGCGGGGGACACTGGGACTCCTTCACAAACATGTGCGGCAGCACCAGCAGCCCGGCTGCGGAGCCTGCACGCGACTCCCCGAGGAGGCCGAGTTTCCGCGCACGAGCTGCCTGCACAGTGGCAGCCGTGGGACCCACCGCGCCCGCCCTCCCTCAGGGAAGCTCTCCCCTCTGTGTGCTCTGGCAGTGTCTGACGTCGGTGCACCCCTGGGAACCGAGATCCCTGAAAGGACAGTTGGCAGAAGTCGCTCCCGCCTGCTCTGACACCCCATCGGCGTGTGGTCAGGGCACCTGTGGATCCCCCGAAACCCCCTATTTCAGCGTCTGCACTGCTCCTCCCCGGTGCCCGGCCGTTTTCTCCTGGGCGTGGGCCCTTCACAAATTGTTTGCACCTGAGTCCTGGGATCTGGGTCTGTTTCCGGAGCACCGAGGCCGGGCTGGCCGAGGCCGATGGTGGAGCACAGCCTGCGTCAGTGCGTCAGCATGGGAAGGGGGCTGCCCCGAAGGAGGTTAGCATGCAGCAGGGGACTCCCTAGGACGCCGCCTCTGTGCAGGGCCTTGTCTGTTTGGACCACTTGCTTCTGGAGCAGGTAAATCCGTTGACATGGCTGGTGAGTGACAGGACCTTCCAACCTCCAGCCTCATCTTTCAAGGCGAAGAGTCGGACAGTCCACCAGCGGGAGTTGCTGGAGTTTAGGCGAAATGCTGTTGGAGCTGCTCAGATGGAAAGCAATTTATTATTCCAGTTGGTTCGCTTGTTACCAAAAAAAAAAAAAAAAAAAAGCAGTCGGTGCTTTGGAGCACTCTTTTTGTTTGCAGCCTGGAAAACTGAAGATTTTCATCTACGCAAATGTCTCCCTGTGATTTCCTAGGTTAGGAGACGTCTTAAGTCAGGAGTTAGTGTCGTCACGGCACACGAGTGTGTCAGAGACCCACCATCCGCCGTCGCATTTTGAACCATGGGGTCTGCTCCCCCAGCGCGGGCTGAGTTGTGCGCAGAGCGGGTGCTCGGCGGCACGGTGGGCAGAGCAGTGAGAGCGGACGTGCGCGGGGAGATGTGCGGCCCCGCCCCCCCGGGCCACGTATGGGGGCACATCACACTGGGAGGCCAGGTGCGAGCACGAGGAGCCTCCCCGGAGGCCGCTGGGATACACTGGGCTTTGGGTTGGAGCCAGATGCTTTGAATGGGTCAAAATTCACGCTTTCTAACAATTTTCAAAGTCCTGATGGGAAGGGAAGAGTGCAATGCAGGAAGTCTTGGGTTTGCTTCCCGGGCATGCGGCCGGTCCGCGTGCTGCATCTGCCCGTGAGGTCTTGTTTCAGAGTGGTTTTCCTTCTGGTCTTTCTAGAAGGAGAGCACCTCATGGTTCTGTGGCTGCGGTGTCTTCCGACTGCCGTGGAAGCCTTGTGGCAGCTGTCATCGTCCCTGCTCTGTGGCACATTGGCCCCCATTTGATGAGCCTGCAGCACAGCTTTCCCCAGGGAGACCGGCACCAGTGGTGGGGCTCCTTCTGGGTTAGGGAAAAGGGTAACGCGGGAGCCCGGAAGGATCTTGCTCGGTAGCATAAATTTCTGGGCCAGTGTTCCTTCTTCCACACTCCGCGATTTCTAGATGGGAGCTGCAGGACTTCCTCATACAGGGATCGTGCCGGCGGGCATCGGGGCTCCTGGGTCGCCCCCACCTCAGCGGATAGAAGTGCCAACACGTGTTCAGACACGAGGAGCCCACACGGAATCAGGGTGGGCTCGGTGTGTTTGCTCAGGGTGTTCTCTGTGTTCTCAGCTCCAGGCTGCGTTTCGGGAGTGAGTGTGGATAGGGCAGGATTAACTCGCCTACACGCCTCCCTTCTCACCAAGCTGGGGAGAGGGGGGCTCTGTGGAGCCCTCCTGGCTTCCGTGGAGAGAGAGGGTGCCCCCACGCGCTAGACGACCAGGGAAAGGGGGTCTCCAGGGAGATCGGCTGCTCAGGAGTGGGGCTGGGTATGTTCCAGGGACCCCGCCACGTGACCTGGGGAATGTGCACCCTTGCAAGGGGTGTCATGTGTTGTTTTCAGAGCTGACGCTTTGTCCCCTCATCATCAGCAGAGGATGGCAGCATGTGTGTGAAGTCTGGCTGGCGGGTCCACATGGGTTTTCAGTTCCTGACCTGCTCACAGGGTCCCACAGTCTAATAAACTGACTTGTTGGTTGGGTTCCACAAACTCTCCTGCACCCCTGAGAAAGTCACACGTGCATGTGATTTTTTCCGAGATCGTCCTAGGAGTGACATATGATGGTGCTAATGGACGTGGGATTGCATAAATAACCCCGTCGGGGACTTGGGTCATTGTTGACTGTGCGTCTCCAAGGTGACGGGTCTTGTGAGACTTCTGTGCTCCTTACGTGTAAGTTCTGTGTCTCCGTGTGTGTAATGTGTTCTAGGTTCGCCTCCCTCCAGTCCCTCCAGGCATTCCCCAGGCTACCGGGCAGAGCGGCTCACGCGGGCAGGTGGCTACCGTGGTCGGCCAGCACATGGCCGCAGCGATATTTCTCATGCACTTGACTCCTTGACGTTGACCAGAGACCCCAATACCATCTCATTCTTTGACTTCCAGATCTTGGGTTCCCAGGAGCTACAACACTCTGGTTACAATACCTTGGGGTCCAAGAAATTTTTCAGATGCCCGTGTGGGCGAACCACGGGTTCTCCATGGGTAAGCGGGAGTATCATGCTGGAGGAGCCGTGGTGTGAGCTCGGGAGGGCGGCTGGAAGATGGGGGGTGGAGGGAGGAGCTCAGACTTCGAGGTTGGCCCATCTCGGCAGGTGAAGGTCTCTGGGGACCAGAGCCCTCGTCTGTTGCTGAGAACAGACACACCTGCCGTCCCAAGCTGTGGGGTTTAGAAGGATAGCAGACGTGCGCGGCCCACGGCATGGCCAAGCAGTTGACTGTCGAAGGTTTAAGGTCCGTGTCACTCAGGCATGAGCTCCATTCCATTCCATTCCTACTAACAACCGGTCCTGAAACCCGCGCACGCAGGAAGCACTGGGCTGGGTCGGCCCCGGGTGTCCAGCAGTCCTTGCGTTTTGTCATTTCCGGGGACTCGGCTCACCCTCCCTCTTCCTGGGGTTTGTAAGCAGACACCCTCACGCTTGCTTGGAGTGCCGTCTGTCGGGATGGAGACTTGCCGCGGGCTCCCTCCTCCTGAGGACGCGGGCGGTGGCCTTCCTTCTGGCTTTGCCCTTGCGTCAGCAGCTCCCTGTCTCCTCTCCCCCGAGGGTGCTTTGTTTCTCCTGCTTCTCCAGCACGCAAATTAGACGCAAGTCTCTACTTCCCAGCGGTAGCCTTCCTCCCAGGCCCCCTCGCTGGCGGGCCTGCGTGGTGAAAGCTACTCCTGTAAGGCTCGGTGCCCTGCTGCTGGGGACCGACGCGGCCCGCACGGGCTGACGTGCCCACAGCCCTGGGCCTCCCTGCCCACGGGGGGACCGTGCCGTGGGGGGCAAGGCCATTTCCACAGACGTCTTGGTGGTTTCCTGCATTTTAACTATTCTCTTTTCTTTTTTCTTTTCTTTTCTTTTCTTTTCTTTTCCTTTTCTCTTTTCTTTTCATTTCTTTTCTTTTCTATTCTTTCTTAAAGATTTTATCCATTTATTTGACAGAGAGAGAGAGATCACAAGTCGGTAGAGAGGCAGGCAGAGGGAGAGGAGGAAGCAGGCTCCCTGCTGAGCAGAGAGCCTGATGCCGGACTTGATCCCAGGATCCTGAGATCGTGACCTGAGCTGAAGGCACTGAGCCACGCAGGCGCCCCTTAACTATGTTTTCAAATAAAAGAGGCTTGAAATCCCCCGAAGGCGAGAGAAAAATGTTTTCTGAGAAATTGCTTTCATCTTAAGGAGTTACTACCCCATCCTTCTGTCTGCTTCGTCACCCTGGCACTGATAGTGTGAAATTAACGGTTTTTCCTAATCTCCAGTGTAACCCATGTTACTCACGGAAACATCAGTCATGGGTCCCAACTCCGAGAGGATCCACAGGAAGGGTTCTGTGTCTTCAGATAAAGCTGCACGTCCCGCCGTATGTGTGCTCACCCTGCTTTCCCCTCAGCAGTGTGCGGGGAACGTGGGCCTCTGCTGTGGCGTGTTCTGAGAGCGCGCAGGACGGTGTGTGTCTGAGACACATCGTTATCTGTCACAGCTGAAAGTTGGACCCATGTTACTTCACGCGTCCTCATGCGTCTCTGCGCACGAGGTTTTTCCCCGGTGCGATGGGCTTCACCGCCGTCTTAGCGTTTCCCCTTTGGTCCCTGGGCTTCCGAGAAGCCAGACCGCCCCCAGCTCACAGCTAATTCCAGGAGATCCGCGTTTGCCAGCGCGGGAAGTGCAGTAGTGGCCTCGGTGTGTCGGTGCGTCCCAAGAGGAAATGGCGTAGAGACCATGGAAGGAAGGTTTCTGGTGGTAACAAGACCCTCCCCGCCTGTTGCTACATGAGGACGGGGCTGGGCGAGAGTAGGGGTCCGGTCTTCAACTCTGTGCCTCAGATGTTTGGTCTATTAGGATTCCTTTGATGTGTCTTCTTGGGGGGGGTCACACGCCCATGCATATCCCTCTCGTTCTTGGGGTCCCAGTTCCCTGCAGCTCCCGACGAGGCCCCATCGTGTCTCCACGGACGTGGCCCTAGGCGGTACTCGGTGGCCACGGGGCAGTGTCTGCTGGCATGAGCACCCCGTCTCCTTGGAGGAATGGGGGGGCACGGCCAGGACCGTCGGGCTTATCTTCGTTCCGAGAGGAAGAAAAGAATCCTGTAAAGCACAACTCTTCTCAAGGAGCACGCTGCGCCATGGGGTCATGGAGACGAAGGGTGCGTCCCGGAATGGAACATTGTGTCTTGTGTCCCTGTGACACGTGGCTCCCTGCTTCCGGGGACCTCGCCGTCCACGCGTGACACAGGCGGCTGTCCGGTTGTACCCCGGGGTGTACATGTGCTGGGACGTGTTTGGAGCCTGTGGAGTAAGAGCTTCTCTCGAATCTGCATCCCTGTCGGGGAGGGGCGCTGGGGCACTAGTGCCTGTGGTTCTAATTATGCAATAGACGTCTCACCCTGCGCTGGGGCTGCCGCTCTTCCCGCCTGTCAGACCAGGGGGACGCCTCCGAGGCTGTGGCCAGACAGGCAGGTGACGGACGTACTCTGCCCCAAATCACAGCAGTGTGCAACTCCTCTGAGACCGTGGTCGTCGGATGTCGTCGCTGATCGTGGCCGGGAGAAAGTGTGCTGTCTTTGAATTCCGAAGTGGCTTTAAATGTCTCCTGTGTGGCACAGCCCACCAGAACCCTGGACCCGGCCGAGGGACCGCCGATCAGCGTCGGCTCTGTGCGACCTCCACGAGCCCGGCGGGTGGGCCACAGACGCCGTGGGCACTCCGTGTGTGGGAGATAGAATTTAATTTGTTCCCGAGCTGTTTATTCCTTTTGATGCTATCATAAGTGGGGGCTTCGCGTTTGCTTTTCAAAGACATGTCGGTAGTGGGAAGAAATGCCTTTGATTTCTGTGTGCTGGCTTTGTACCCCGTAACTACTGAATTATTAGTTCTGTTTGTTTTTTGTGCGTGGAGTCTTTTTGAGGATTTTCTACATGTAGAATGATGTCCTCTGCCAGCAGGGAAAATTTTGCTCCTTCCTTGCTATTTCCGATGCGTTTTTCCTTTCTCTTCTCGCCTGATTATCTGGCTGGGATTGCCAGCGCTGTTGGAATACGGTGGCGAGCGCGGCCCCCTGGCCCCCTTCCTGATGTCCGAGGAGGAGTTTTCGGTGTTTCCTGTTGCTTACGCCAAGTGAAACAAGGAAAGTCACCCACTTCCTCACTTAAGTGTGGAATCTAAACAGTTGAATACGAGGAAGCAGAGAAGAGAAGCCTGGTTCTCGGTGGGGGAGGGGAGGCGGGTCCCTGGCTGGGCCCCCCACAGGACGCGCGAGCCCAGGGAGCTCATGCCCCGCATGAGGACGGCAGCCGGTCATCCCCCGCCGAACACCGGCCGGGCCGAGAGCGTGTTTCAGGGTCCCCCGGCCCCCCCGCCGTGATGCCCGTCTCTCCTCCGCCCTGTAAGCTGAGCGGTGGGCCGGTCGGTTCCTCACGAAACCTACCTGACCTGGTCGTCGCTGTGCCCTGGTGACACTGAGCACTGGTATGAGGTTCACACTCAGCATTTTAAATCTGGCCCCTGTGACACTTTAGGGACCCTCTCTCCTCTTTATGGAGGAGGAGCCATGGCTTGGAAAGGCCAGGAAGGCGCGGGGGCCAGATCGCTCGTGCAAGGAGCAGCGTTCTCGGACGTTCGCCCTCTCACGCTCGTGCTGGGCGTCAGCTGCACTGTGTGAGAATCGAGTCCGAGGAGTGGAACAGCGAATGCTCGCAGAGCTCGTTACGGTGTAGAACGCGGCTCCCCACGCAGTGCCGCTGTTAACCCCATTTTAGAGATGAGGAAGTGGAGACCCATGGGCTAACTGCTGGGGCCAGAGTCACAATGAGGATGTGGACACGGCGCTCAGCTCATCGGCAGTTAAGGCCCCCGGCACACAAGTGTGAGACAGCAGGCCTCTCCGCGCGGCACACGTGTCAGGGGCGATGCTTGCTGCTTGCACACCCTGCTCCCGGAGCTGGGCCTTGTCCACATTCACGATGCGGAAACACACGTAGGGAGCTCCGTGCCTGAGAAAGGACAGGGTGTGCATATGGGGGAGTGAGGATGAGATTCCGCGTGCCAGGTGTCCTGGCAGGGGCACGGGAGGGCTCCCTTGTGTGCGAGGACAGGCGGCTAGCACGAGCTGCTCACACAGGACACAGCGTGGGCCCCCCAGGCGGTGCCGTCCGGGCCACATTGGTGTCGGGCACCTTCCTGGGCCCGGGGCCACGGTGTGGCAGGGGGAGCTTGGGGAAGAGGGAACGGGGCCGTCCTTGGCAGGATGGCACGTGGGGTCAGGTCAGCGAAGGTCCCGGCGGAAACTGTGGGGCCGTCAGAGAGAGTCCAGTCACGGGGCTGCTGACGGTGTGTGGAGCGGGTTTCATGGAACAGATGAGGGAGGGCTGTGTGGACCGGAGAGCGCGTGCCCAGACCACAGAGTGACTGCCCCAGAGCCGGGAAGGGGGGCTGGGAACCACACCTGATGGCTTGGCTGCCCGGCTCTGTTCAGGGCACACGCATGCACACACGTGCACATCCGTCACATAGGACACCTGCCGGCGTGCTGGGGCACACTGTGTGCATGCACGTGCACATGCACTGCACACACCACACGAGGCACACACTGCACTACATGTGCACACACGTGTGCAGCCACACGGCACACACCAGGGCACACGTGTGCACACACATCTCACCACACAGCACACACACCAGGGCACACGTGTGCACACACATCTCACCACACAGCACACACACCAGAGCACAGTGTGCGCACACACATCTCACCACACAGCACACACACCAGGGCACACGTGTGCACACACACCTACTCACCACACAGCACGCACACCAGGGCACACGTGTGCACACACACCTACTCACCACACAGCACACACACCAGGGCACAGTGTGCGCACACACATCTCACCACTCAGCACACACACCAGGGCACACGCTCACATCCCCTGTGCATACTCACGCACACGTGCACCACACACTTACCCGAGACACTGAGGAGCAGCAGGAGTCGGGATGCGCTTCCTCGGGGACCCAGAAGGGGGTGACGGCACCTTCGTACATGAGGTGACGCTGCTCCTGGTAACATGCAGTGTGGCGCCCGCTGCCCGAGTTGTCAGCCTGCCCTGACCCTTGGGGGCCCCTCTCCGTGCTCCCCTGGGCCTGCCTTCTCTGACGGAGGGCCCTCGAGCTGTACCCGCCACTCCTTGAGACCTGCCATCTCTGCCTGGTTCTCGTCTTGCAAGGAAGAAAGGAAGGTGATAAATACTTAATTTTCTATTCTGTGGGCAGCACTATTGACCGTTTTCTCTTTTTCTTTCTAAAATGTGCATTGTGAACACTTCCCAACATGCACAAAAGCTGAAGACAATAATGAGCCCGTTCCCACAGCCAGTTCTAATACTTACCATCTCATGGCCCGTGTCATGCAATCTCTGTCCCTCTCTGATTGTTTTGATGCAACTCCCTGATGGGATTACTTGGTTTGTAAAATCCAAGTCTCAAGGAGACAGGGTTTGTGGCCTCTAAATCTACTCAGGGATTCTGTGCTGTTGAGTAATCAATCTCGTTTTTAAGAATTTGTAATATTTAGAAGTGGGAAGTTTAAACTGGGGTCTAGCATAGGAGGACACACATTTTAAGAAGGTTCTTAAAGATTGAAAGAGCCAATATTGTTAAAATGTCCATCCTTCTCAAAGCAAGTACAGATTCCATGCAATCCCTATCAGAATTCCAATGGCATTTTTTCATAGAGCTAGAAAAAATCCTAAAAATTGTGTGGGACCACAAGAGACCCTGAAAATTGAAAGCCGTCTTGAGAAAGAACGAAGCTGGAGCATCATGCTTCTTGAGTTTAAAGCATATTACAAACTCAGCATCATCAATGGTATGGTACTGGCACAAAAACAGACACATAGATCAATGGAACAGAAGAGAGAGCCGAGAAATGGACCTTCACCTCTATGGTCAACTAATCTTCGACGAAGCAGGAAAGAATATCCAGTGGAAAAAAGACAGTCTCTTCAACAAATGGTGTTGGGAAAACTGGACAGCCACATGCAAAAGAATGAAACTGGACCATTTTCTTACACCACACACAAAAATAAACTTGAAATGGGCAAAAGACTGAATGTAAGATCTAAAAATAAACTTGAAATGGACAAAAGACTGAATGTAAGATCTAAAAATAAACTTGAAATGGACAAAAGACTGAATGTAAGATCTAAAACCATGAAACTCTTAGAAGAAAATGAGTGGTAAACTCCTTGACATCAGTCTTGGCAATGATATTTTGGATTTGACAACAGAAGCAAAGAAAACAAAAACAATAATAAACATATGGGACATCAAACTGGAAAGCTTCTGCACAGTGAAGGAAACCATCAGCAGAATGAAAGACAGCCTATGGAAGGGGAGAAGGTATTTGCAAATTATGTATCTTAGAGGCTAATATGCAAAATATATAAAGAATTCATTCAGCTCAACAGCAAAAAGACAAATCTCCTTAAAATATGGGCAGAGGATGTGAAAAGACATCTTTCCAGAGAAGGCAAACCGATGGCCAACAGACACGTGAAAAGGTACTCAATATCACTATCAGGGAAATGCAAACGAAAACCTCACGTGTCAGAATGGCTAAAATCAGCAACCCAAGAAACGACAGGTGTTGGCGAGGATGTGGAGAAAGGGGAACCTCGTGCACTGTTGGTGGGAGCGCAAGCTGGGGCAGCCGCTCTGGAGAACAGTGTGGAGGGTCCCCAAAAAGTTAAAAGTAGAATTATCCGGTAATCCAGCTTTTGGGGGCTACCAAAGAACATGAAACACTAAGTCAAAAAGACATCTGCTCCCCTTTGTTCATAGCAGCATTATTCACAGTAGCTACGATGCGGAAGCAGCCCATGTGTTCGTTGAGTGCTGCCTGGATGCAGAAGTTGGGGAGATACATGTATAATGAAATATATTATGTATATGTTGTATATTATAAAGGATTTGTAATGGAATTTTATACACTCACACACACAATGGAATATTATTCATCCATGAAAAGAATGAAATCTTACCATTTGTTACAAGATGGATAGATTTCTAGGGCATTTTGCTAAGTGAAATAGGTCAGATGAGGACAAATATTATATGATCCTACTGAAATGTGGACTCTAAAGCCAATCCCCCCCCAAAACAAACTTAGAGGGGCAGAACAGATGGGGTGGAGATGGAAAAAAATGGGTAAAAGGAGAAATTAAAAAAAAAATTTGAACATAATAGAAAGGCATTCCACATTTTTGGCAAGGGGGCTCAATATCAAAAAGCCATCAATCTCCCTAAAGTCCGTCCGTAAGTTTAATATAAAGGCAAGTTAGAAGAGAACATTTAGAGGGAAGAGCCTCTTATACTGGAGAGACAGTGGAACGTTGTTGGTAACCTATACCTGTCCGTCCTATCTTCCTCCCTTCCTCGTAAAGGCCACCGTTGTCTTCACGTCTGTAACAGTTATATGTGGCTTTAAATACACTCCTTGGGTCGTGACTGCTCAGACACGCCTGTGTTTGAACCTCGTGTGAAAGGTTCGTGCCGCGTGTGTCCGTCTTCCCGTTAGGCTCCCGGGCTCGTTCTCCACGACATGTGCAGTTGTGGCCACACGTGACGGGCCAGACGGGCTCTCTTCCCTGCTCGGGCTCACGCCTGGTGCCGTGCCCACCTGCTCTGTGGGTCCTGGCTCCCTGGGCTGGCTCCCTGGCTTTCCCATGCTGTGTCTGTCCCCTGCGGGACTGACGACAAGGGTGCCTCGTCATGGCCACTGCAGGGTCTGGCAGTGGGCAGAGCTCACCCATGCTGTGGACGATATCGTCCACGAGCTCTCGGGAAGGACCCTGCCAGGTGGAGCGGTCTGGGAGAGTGGGAGGAAGTGGCCAGTTCTGTGGGCCCTAACGCGGCGTTCACAGCCCGGCCCGGTCACAGGAGGGGACAGCCTGAGGGGGCACCTGCAATGCAGCTCGCCAGGGTGCTGTGAGCGTTCCCATCTCCGGTGGGCAGGCTTGGCATTTCTTGTGGCTGTATTCCCTGAAATTGACCTGCTGGCTTGTCTGACATCACTTGTCCTAACCCCGCAGAGCGGGCTTCACAGGGCAGGGGCCATTCCCCGGGTCCCCCAGAGCCGGCTTCATGGGGGGTGGGGCCGTCCCCCCGGGTCCCGCAGAGCCGGCTTCATGGGGGGGGTGGGGCCGTCCCCCGGGGTCCCGCAGAGCCGGCTTCATGGGGGGTGGGGCCGTCACCCGGGGTCCCACAGAGCTGGCTTCACAGGGCGGGGGCCGTCCCCCGGGGTCCCGCAGAGCCGGCTTCACGGGGGGTGGGGCCGTCCCCCGGGGTCCCGCAGAGCCGGCTTCATGGGGGGTGGGGCCATCCCCTGGGGCCCTGCCCTTAGCAGGCCCCACACTTGGTTCATGCTCTGCTCAGGAATCTCCAGATTTTTAGTATTTTCTCAATAAAGGTCCTGTGCTTTCACCTCCGCTGGGAAATTTCGGTAACGGGTCCTGCTAGTGAGGACACACTGTTCTCAAAGTGGCTGACCGGCTCACCTTTCACCTTCGTCAGCCGTGTGTGAACGTTGTGGTGAATGTTTTCTAGTCCCGGTTGCTGTTTTCGTTTGTATTTCCTTCATTATGGGGGTCTTTCTGTGTCTTTATTGGCCACTTTCTGTTTCCTCTGTTTGTGGAATCCCTTGTCAATTTTACACATTGTGTCTTTTTCCACTGTACAGATTTAAAGAGTGTTAATGGAGTCAACTTTATCAACCTTTTCCTTTGTAAGTTTTATGTTTTGTATCTTATTGAAATTCTTTCCTATCCCAAGGTCACAAAGGTCATTTGCTGTGTAATCTGGCAGAAGATTCCACCCTTGGCCTTTGGTACAACTGGAATTATTTCACATGTCGTGGGACACTGGAGCGTGTCTTCACGAGTGTGTCCCACGTGCGTAGCCAACGGCCCAGCGCCAGCGGTCTGTAGAGTTGACCTCTGCCCCTCACGCCATGTCCGGCTGCGTCCCTGCGCCCTGTTCTGTGCCAGCATTCCGCGCCGCTGGCTGTCGGTCCCTGGGCCGGGGTCTTAGTTAACTGAGCTCCTTAATCCGTATCGGGTAAGGCAGACCTAGGGCTTAGAAAAGAAGAGTGTTGGGATTTTTGGTCGGCATTCTACTGACTCTGGAGGTCAGTTTGGGAAGGATTGGTATTTTAAAATAACGTGTGTTCCGATGTGTGAACATGGGGTGGCACTTCGTGTCTTTGGTCTTTTTAATAATTCTCAGTAAAGTTTTAAAATTTTCTCCATAAAGGTGTCAAACATCTGTGGCTAGTTATTACTGGGTACTTCATAACTGCGATGGTTTTGTAAATGGTGTTTTAAAAGTTTATTTTTTAACCATTTGTTCATTAAAGGAAATGCAGTTTTTTTGTGTTGCTCTTGAGTTTGAAAATTTGCTGGAAAATCTGAATTTCTTTTTCGTATGTTGCTTGTTTTGGAATAACGTCAGGTCCATAGAAGAGTTCAAAATGTAGCGAAGAGAGTTACTGTGCACCTCTCACCTGGATTCCTTGAGTGTGCACGTCACACACGACTATGGCACGTTTGTCCATGCTATGACACAGCAGTGTGGGTAGACTCCAGACTTTGCTCGGGTCTCGTAGGCTTCCCTACTGTGTCTTTCCCTGTCCGAGGGCCCGTCCGGGATCCCCCGTTGTGTGTGGCTGCTTGGTCTCCTCAGTCTTCAGTCCTTGCTTGCTTTTTTGTGGTCTTGATGGTTTCAAAGGGTGTCGGTCTGGTATCTTGTATACTGTCCCTCAGTTTCAGGTTGCCTGATGTCTTCCTCACATTTAGACTTGAGGTGTGGGTTTTTGGAAAGAATACCACTTCCTTGATGCCTGTCAGGGACATGTCAGAGCAGTGTGACTTTTCCCCGGTGATGGTAACACTTGCTGAAGGTGGCACCAGCCCACTCTACTGTGAAGTGACCCGTTTTCCCTTCCCTTCCAGTCTGTTCCTTGCTGTGAGTCAGTCAGTCTCACCCATGGTCAGCTTGGGATGGGGAGTGTCTCCTTACGCTCCTGCAGATCTTTGGTAAGGCTCTCCATCTCTTCTCCTCTCCACCCTTTATCTCTTCAGCCATTGTACTAGTCTGGGCTTACGGATATTTATTTCATACGTGGGGTTAGGATCCAATACTGCATTATTCATTTTCCATTGGGGCCCTTTCAGGTTGACTCCTTGGTTCCTGTGACAGGCCCATTGTGATGGGTTTCTTTTTGTTCAACACTTTCTTTCTTTCTGTTACAAAGAGATGTTCTTGGATCATCTTTCTCTGCCCCAACCCTAGAATCAGCCAGTTCTCCAAGGAATCGTGGAGAAAGACCATCCTCCTTTCATTGGAGGAGGCTATGTAGAAACCACGGCCCCAGCATTGGTGTGCTTGGTGCTAGTGGGGTGTCCTTGCTCCTAGGCCCACTCAGTTGAGGGAGCGAGGAAGGGTGTGTGGACTCGTGTGTGAATGTGGGTTTGTGTCACGTGTCTCTGTCATCATTTCTCTATCTCCCCTCACCTGTCTCTATAATGAAACATGAACGTACACCAATGCTTCCCATGAAAGGGTGTATTTTTTTAAAGATTTATTTATTTATTTTAGAGAGAGAGAAACAGAGAGAACGAGAGTGTGTGAGTGGGGGGACGGGCAGAGGGAGAGAATCTCAAGCAGACCCTGCACTGAACATAGAGCCCGATGCGGGGCTCGATCCCAGGACCCTGAGATCATGACCTGAGCTGAAATCAAGGGTCAGACGTTCAACCAGCTGCTCCCCCCGGCCGCCCCATGAAAGGGTATATTCTGACCGCCCCTTGCTTGTTTGCACCTTCTCCCTGACATTGAGAAACCTGGCTCCCTTGTGCACCGTTTCTTTTATCTGTTCATCTCTAGGACAGAGGGAGAATATATTCAGAATTGGCAGCTCACACCCTCGAGGCAAACAAATGTACAGACTCGAGTTCAGTGTTATGTATAGTTCTTGTCGTTAGTTTCTGGTCACAATCACAGAGTTGCTTTGGTCAGCCTCTGCTTTATAAATCTATTCTCTAGAGCGAAGTTATGTGCTACACTTGTAATTCATTCATTTGTAGATTACTTAGATTTATTTGTCTTATTCCATTCTAGGATTTTATTTTACATTTGCATGTGGAAGTTCACTCTGCGTGATGCACGGTTCTGTGGGTTTTGGCGAAGGCATGGTTATGTACCCACCACCCTGGGGCCATAGAGAACCGTCCCATCCCCCTAAAAATGCCCATGTGTCCCCCCTTCGCAGGCAGCCACCACCCCTTCTGCCTCTGGCGGCCCCTGTGTAACACGAATAGAAGTAAACAAAATGTAACCTCTCTCTCCATTTCTTTATGTCTTACACACTCTCCTTTTAATTCTGATAATTTATGTGTAAATTATCTTGAACTTTTTCTCTACAAAATGTTATCTCTAAATCATGACCAGTTTCTTATTTTTAACTCCTTATACATTTTGCTCCTTTTTCTTGAAAGTTCATTGTCTAGTGTCCTGTTAGGTCATCACACATAGTTCTGATGCTTATTATATTTGGGCTCTTGAAGAACTGTATGTCTAGTGAATCATTTTTAGTGACACATTGCACACTTTCCATTAGCCATTTTCAAGCTCTCAGATGTTCTAGGGCTATTATGACTAAGTGGGCAGGAAAAGTTCTGTTCGTCAGAAAATGCTCAACGGGGACAGAGCCTCCTCATCTGTAAGAAAAAACCCCCTCTTTGGAGCAGGTAACAAAGATTGGGAAGCTTCATGGGGGAACCAGGGGTTCGCTCAGATGTTTAATGGTGTGCAGTGAAACTTCCGGAACCAAAGTTGCAGTTTAGATTTTTCCTCCTCCCTCGTCTCATTCACCCAGAGCCCTGGCCGTAGAAGCCATAGAAGCCGGCGGCCTTGCTCGGGGCACGTTTGGATCGGACCTGCTCCTGTATGGAAGCACCGAGAACACTGACAATGGGTGGTCCAAGTCAGCCTCTCTGGAACCCTGGAAAATAGCCAAAGACTGCAGCAGCTCAAGGAAAAGCGCCCGAGTCTTGAATGTGGGGGAAAAAAGTTGGTGGTTCAGCTGGAGCTCCCCGCTCTGTGGCGGCCTCCCAGGGACCGCAGCACAAAACACCGCAGCCGGGCCGCCGCGGGAGGAGCAGAGGGGGCTCGGAGCGCTCCAAGGCCCTGTCCCCAGAGCAGTGCCATCTGACAGTCGTCGAACGTGGTCGCTCCCTGGGAACCCCACATGCAGCTTCTCACTGTGAACGGCCTTTCTCCCCAGGCCGGTTGTTGAAAAACAGTAGCTGCTTAGTGTCCCAGCCGCCAGTGTGACAGTAACAGAGCGAATGAGCTGACCTGAGAGCTTGGAAGGCTGGGGCGTGGATGCCCGCAGAGGCCTGGGGACAGCGCACACCCCCCACAGGACTGTGCACGACCCCGTGCCCGGGGAGGACCGGAGTCGGTCCCGATGGCTTGTCTCTGGCCGACCTTGAGGCCCGGCACAGGTGGAAGGTGACGGCGGAGACAGAGTCACGTGGTGCCGGGCAGGGCATTAAAGGCCTGCAGTGTTTGCTCACAGAGCCTCTCTGGAAGCGCTGGGGATCTCACTTGTTCAGGCATTTTCTCTTTTTAAAGATTTATTCCCATGGGCCCCTGGGTGGCACAGTTGGTTGGGCGACTGCCTTCAGCTCGGGTCATGGTCCTGGAGTCCCAGGATCGAGTCCCACGTCGGGCTCCCAGCTCCATGGGGAGCCCGCTTCTCACTCTGACCTGCTCTCTCTCACTCTCTCTCTTTCCTAATAAATAAATAAATAAATAATCTTAAAAAAAAAAAAGATTTATTCCTTATTTTAGAGAGAGAGCATGAGTGAGTGGGGGGAGGGGCAGAGGGAGAGAGAATCTCAAGCAGACTCCCCAGTGAGTACAGAGCCCAACATGGGGCTCGGTCCCAGGACCCTGAGATCATGACCTGAGCTGAAATGCAGAGTCAGATGCTTAACCAGCTGAGCCCCAGGTGCCCCATGGTTTTTAATTTTTAAGGAAGATGATTTGCCTGTTTGCATAATGGGATTTTAGGGAACATCTGTAGATCTGAGTGTGTCCCTCGCGTCTGTGAGGACATCATCTGTTACCCACTCTGATCCTCTGTTTTGTAGAACCCTTGTGACAGTGCTGGGGCAGATTCAGATAACCCAGCATAATCTCTCCATCTCGTGATCCTTAGTTGAATCACATATGCAAAGTCTCTTTGCTCTTTAAGGTAGCATGAGTTCCTGGGATTAGGATGTGGACATCTCTGGGAAGAAGAAGGCATTATTCTTCTCCTTATTCTTCTCAAAGGACTTAACTCATACAAAGTACTTAACAACAGATTTGAGTTGGCAGAATAAATAATCATTGAATTTGAAGATATGTCAATTGAGATGATCCCATCTGAGGAATAGAAAGAAATAAGAATGAAGTGAAATAAACAGAGCTTCAGAGACCATCAAGTGGCCAACATAGCTATAATGGGAGCCCACAAGACAGGAGGAAGACAGGGGCAGCCTGAAGAGGGCGCCAAGAAGCAGCCTTGAAAGGTCAACTATCCCTCAGGCATGAAGGAGAACATCAGATAGTCCCCGATAAACAGAAGGCTGAGGATTTGTCACCAGCAGACCTGCCTTGCAAGAAACACCGTCAGTCCTTCAGGCTGAAATGGAAGGACACTAGACAGTAACTCGAATGGAGCTCTTAGTCGGTGCAGGAAGAACACTGGGCAAAATCCAACACTCTTTCCTGATAAAGACACTCAGGAAACTAGAAGTGGAAGGCAACTTTTTCAACCCGATAAGGGGCATCTGTGAACAACTTGCAGCTAACTTCACACTCCGTGGTGAAGACTGAAATCTTTCTCCCTAAGATTTAAAGTAAGACAAAATGTCTCTTCTCACCATACTTTCCAACATTATGCTGAAGTTCCTAGCCAAGAAATTAAACAAGAAAAGTAAGTGGAAGACAGAAATCTGGGAAAGGAAGAAATAAGATGGTCTCTGTATACAGATATGATCTTGTATATAGAAAATCCTGAGGAATCCACAAGAGAACTACAAGAGCTCATAAACAGTTCCTTTCATTTATGGTCAGGTGGTTTTTGGAAGGGCGCCAAGACTATTCAGTGAGGACGAACTCTCTTCAGGAAGTGACAGGCCATCTGGATTCCCACATGCCAAGAAGCAAAGCTGCACCCCTACCTCACTCCATATGTAAAAATTAACCCAAAGCAGATCAATCACCTAGATGTAAGCGCTTAGGCTATACAACCTTAGAGGGAAACATGGGTTTAAATCTTGTTGACTTTGGGCTAGACAGGAATCCCACTTTCTTGGACATGAAAGCAATAGCATAAGCAACAAAAGGGAAAAAACACATAGATGGGATTTCATTGCAGTTAAATGCTTGTGTTTCAAAGGACATCAAGAAAGTGAAACAACAGGGGCACCTAGGTGGCTCAGTTGTTAGTGTCTGCTTTCATCTCAGGGTCATGATCCCAGTGTCCTAGGATCGAGCCCCGCATTGGGCTCCATGCTTGGTGGGAAGCTTGCTTCTCCCTCTCCGATTCCTCCTGCTTGTACCCCTCTCTTGTTATCTTTCTCTCTCTCTCAAATAAATAAAGAAAATGTTAAAAAAAATGAAATAACAGTGTACAGAGCACGAGGGGAAAAATCTTTAAATCATTTTTGTAGTTTATCTGAGAAAGGACTAGTATCTAGAATATATAAAGAAATCGTGTAACTCAACAATAAAAAGGCAATAACCCAAATTCAAAGTGGGTATGGGATCTGATATTTTTTGGAAGGACACATACTGATGACCAATCAGCGTATGAGAAGCTGATGAGGGAAACGAGCAAGTCTCCATCGACCACACGGTGAGATGCCCCTGACACCCACTAGGGGGCGTAAGTAGCAAAGCTGGACCGCTGTTGCTCTACCAAAACAAGTAAGGCGTAGTGGTGACGGTGGAGAGGACATTGGGATGCTGCTGCATCGCCGTGGGGTGTGAAGAGAGGCGGCTCGGAGGGTCTCCAATGTGAAATATGGGATGATTGGCCGCCCTCGGAATTCCACTGCTGGGTGCATCCGCATGGGGACTTAGAAACTCTGTCTGGACACCTGTACGTGAGTGTTCAGAGCCGCCTTAGCCATCACGGGAGCGAAGTGGAGGCAGCCTGAGCGTCCGTCAACTGAGGGGGTAACGTAGTGTCCCGCCCAGTGGAATTTTACTGGAAGGCCGGGGCTGAAGTCCTGACACGTCCTACGACCTGAGTGGGCCTTGCCAACGTCATGCTAAGTGAGGGAGGGCAGACCCGAGGGCCGCACAGTGTGTGGGTGTGTTACATGTGGGGCTCGGTGGGCTGACGGCTGACGGTACGGCCCCTCCTCCTGGGTGGTCAGGGTCCGGGCCGAGACGCTGGGCACAGTGTGTGTACTGGCACTGAACACGAGGTTTGCAGTGTGGATGTGACTTAAGGAGAATGGAGTGTAGACCCAGGACAGGGAGAAGGCGAGAACAGAGCTGCCGCTTTGTTTCCCTGAGTTGACTGGATTTCTCGAAGGGAGACACTGTATTTACGGTAACCCCGGCCCTGAGTCCCTTGCATGCGCTGAGACTTTGTGTCTTGCTTCTCCAGAAGCACCTGGAAGGCATTCCCTGGGGCTTCCTGCAGCCCTCGTTTTGCACAGACCTGCCCTGAGCATGGGAAGTGCGGGATTTCCTCCTGCAGCCTGCAGCCGTGACACAGGACTGCGGGCTCCGGGCTGGCAGGAAGCCCCCATCCGCTCGCCCTCCTGGCCCGGCTCCCTCCTCCAGAGCTCAGTACAGAGTCTCTGCCGGCAGCAGTGAAGAGGGCAGCTGGGCCCTCGGCAGAAGGTGCGGGAGTGCCCCCCGCCCGCCGCCTGACAGCGGGAGAGGGGCGGCCGTGGGTGGGGGGCGGCTTAGTGGGCAGGGACAGTGGCCGGATGGGCTGTGTTCTGGTGGTGTGTCTGGCTTTAGTGTGTTCGTAACTGGGACCTTTATGATGTCCTGTTTCCCCGACGAACCTGTCACCTCCTGGGGACCGGAGATGCACGTATGTTGTGTTCTCTCTCAGGACTGAGCGGGGTGGGCGACCTGCCACAGCAAGGCTCCAGACTTACTCCTTACTGGAGAACCCGGGCGGCGGGGGCTCCCGGCCGTGGCTCCTTGGACTGCCTCTCAGTGCCCAGCAGAACCCAGTGCTGTCGGGAAGAGGGCGACTCCAGGTCGAATGGCCAAAGGGAGCCACGCTCGCCTGCCTCAGACGCTGCCTGTGGTCACTGTGTCCTCTCCCTTCCCCTCTCGTCCCCCCTTCAGGCCTCTCGGCAGTCCCTCCATTTAGGCCGTTCAGTCTGTGGCGGGCAGATGAAGGGTTGGAGCTCGCAGGCGTTGGGTCCCCTGTGACACCAGTGCCACCACAGGCAGATAGACGGGGTGGCAAGAGGGACTCCCGTAGACGCAGCTGAGGCACAGGGCAGGGTGGCACCCTCCAAGAGGTAGTGGACCCTCGAAGCCAGCAGCCATTGTGTGGGGTATCCCCACCTGGCAGAAGACATGCTTCTGGAACCAAGCAGGGCAGGGGTGCGCCTGCCCCCACAGTCCCAGTAGCCTCTCCGAGATTCGTGTATCTCAGCCTGCAGCTCAAGGGGACGCCCGCTCTGCCCCTGGGCCAGCAGGAGACTGCGTGCGCGTGATTGTCCTGGGGAGGGAAAGGACCGCGACGGTCACGAGGGCTGGGACGGGCACAGGACGGAGTACTTGTGGCCCTGGGGGCTCCTCTGAGCCTCTCTTGGTGACATCGTGCCTCGTGTGACCAGAATGGATACGCACGGCGACCGCAGCTTCATGAGAGCACGGTGAGGAGCGGCTCGGACCCCCGGGTGCAAGGGTGGGCAGCCCCGTCCTCTGACTTGAAGGAAGCTCCGTGCTCCATTCTGGGCCCTGCCTCCGCCTCCCGCCCCCCCCCCCTCCCCCCGAGTCTGAGGAGCTGATTCATGTCGTTCTGGTTCTGGACGCCCGCGGCACGGCTGTGTCTGAGCCCGTGGAGGCCCTGCAGCCCCGGGCGAGCGGGATGCCCCTCAGCTCGTGCGGCCATTTCCAAATCGGAGAGGCCAGCGGATGGGGAAGGCGGTTCTCCCGAGTCCTGTTCACCCTCCCCCTTGGTGGATGAGATTCCCTCGGGAGAGTGCGTTTCTGTCATCGGTCAGTCCCGGCTGAAGGAAGCTGGGTGAGTCGCTGTGGTGTGGACGCCGGCGTGAGGGGTCACGGCGCTTGCCCGGTCCCTTTGCTCCTCAGACGTCTTGCATCCCGTCACATTTAAGAATCAGAATAGCCTCTGGTTGCTTCCCTGGGAAACACAATATGTCATGAACTCCACGTTTTACAAAAGAAATTCTTACCAAGAAAGAGAAATGGCCACAAAGAGAGCTGCCATCAGGCTGGGGCAGGGCTGGCTTGGAGGATGGCCTGGGTGGACACGCGGGACCCTCAGGTTCGAGGAGGTCACCAAGAGCCTGACGGTTTATTTCCGAGGCGAGCGGCCCTTCTCTGGCAGGAGGGTGTCCTCCAGGAGTGAGCGTGCGCGTTCGGTCCCGGCGGAGTGTCCCTTCTGGGGCATGCTGAGACCAGTGCACGGTCCTGGCCAGCAGACATCCAGGCTCTCGAACTCAGACGGCACGGGACATGTTACTCTCTGATGCATCTGTGGCTTGTTGGACCCTTCCTGACGTTCAGGCCTGCTCTCTTCCTTCCTGGTAACTGCGGCCCCCACTCGCGTCTCTGGTGGGGATAACCTACTGCGAGACTCCCGACCCGAGGGGGAGGGACTGTGTCAGAACTGGCCCGGGGGTCTCCACAGACCTGAGGTCTGCTGTGCTCCCGCCCACCCCCCAGGAGCGGGCCTCCCTGTGATTCGTGGAAGTGCGGGCGGGGCGAACACCATGTTGGAAGTGCCCTCCCCGCCGCCCCCCGGCCCAAGGGCAGCTGTGGTAGAATTTCGGGCCCTGGTGCTTGAGGGGAACACTTCAAACAGTGTCACCTGCGGTCACTCAGAGTGTAGCCCACGGGCCCTGGGTCCAGTCCTACTGGCGGTCCTGCTCCATGCCTGGAGGGCAGGTGGAGTGCCCAGCCCTCGGTCAGGGGACGCCCAGATGCACCCTGCAATGTGGAGCCCGCGCAGAGCCCTGCAGGCTGAGGCTGGAAACAGCCCGAGTGAAGTTTCAGGCCCGTGTCTGCGTGGCTCAGGGTCCTACAGGGATCAGCCGCGCCTACGTTTCACATGCTAGTGCAGATGTGAGCGGGGGACTCAGGATGTCTTCAGTGTTTGCAGTGCTTTAACCTTTCAAAACACCGGGATGCTCGGAGTCCCTAGTGGCCCCAAAGGCCGGGGCTGACGGTTGTCCCCACCCTCGCCAGTCTGGTTATTGGTTGATGTGAGAGCCATAAGGGGAGCTATTCACCCCGCTGAGCTCGCTGATGCGCATCATCGTAGGAGGACGAAGGCTGTAGAGTGGACGTGAGGTTTCTTTGCGGTGGGCAGGCGTCTGGGAACTCTCACTACATCCCCGCAGCATTCAGAGACCCCCCATCCCCGGGGCTCTGCCCGATGAAAGATGCCCAGCAAGCCAGGGAAGCACAGTTTTACTCCATGTTTTTATTCACTTAACAGAAACATTCACTTATCAGATATCACTGAAGGGCGATAGACAGAATTTGGAGGCAAATTAACATGTAAATTAATACTTTAAGATTTTGGGTTTTTTTTTTACAAATATTACAAATGTACATCCAATATTGCCATTCACTCATGCTTTTTATGTACATACTTTTGCTTAAGAATTACTATATATTAAGTTCATTTGCTTAAAAAAATGCTGAAAATTAGCTGAAAACTAACTGGGCACTGCTGGGAAAGTATGTTTTTTGTTTATTTTTTATTGACGTGTATACTGCAGAGCGGTAGAAATCCAATGCCGGCATGAACCGAGGCTGTCAGTCCCGATCATTGTATCTTTGTCATCCCTACACGTCTGATTTTGCAACGATGAGTTGGGAAAATAAGTATTTCTTTCTTTGGGGGCTGACACGGTCTGCAGTCCCCTGTGGGAATGCTGTTCTGACTTTCCAGAGACGTGGCCATCAGTGTCCCTTTGGCCGGAAAAGGACTCCAGTAAGTCCCCCGGGGCCTGCAGTCACGGGAACCCGTGAGGCCAGCGCGGCCGAGCTCGGGGGACCCAGGCCTGAGACGGGTTCTCGGCTGCACTGGGCAATCACAAGTGTAGGGTAGGGAGGAACAGGCACTCAAACAGGAAAGAGGGGGGGGAGAGGAGAACGAGGGAGGACAGCAGAGGCAGCGTGTGGGGAGGTAAGCAGCGGTGGTGATGGGTCGCGCACCTCCTCGTTCTGCGAACTGAGCTGCCCTTCTGCTCTAGGCCACCTCCCCGACAGACAGCCGGCGTGTTTCGCATCTGTCCCCGCGTCTTCACCCCCAGCCACCCCCTGCAGTCTTTCATCTGATTCAGAGTTGGTGGGAGACGTTTGACAGGAACCAGCGAGGACCCCGCGTCGCCAGCACAGGCCTTGGAGCAGGACCACGGACAGCAGCGAGCTTGCCCCAGCTCTGGCAGGCACAGGAGGCACTGGTGCTCCCAGCGGGACCCCTGATGGGCAGGCCTGTCCCTGCCCAGTGCCTGGAGGATGGTGGTGCGGCCTTTCCTGAAACACAGAGCTTTAACTCTTTCGCTCTGCACGAGCTCCACGAGAACTTGAAGCTGTCCCAGGCTTTCCATGCGGGCCGGGCAGTGGCCCTTCCTGACCCCGGCTGGGTTAGGGCTCCGCAGGCCCCACCAGGGAGGGTGGCGGACGAGCCGGAGCAGGGACACCGGATTGCTGAGGGGTAGCCGATACTTCTGTCAACAGATGCCGTAGTCCTCACTTCCATTTGGTCTTTATTAGGAAGGGATATTTATTGTGTTTTGGGCCAATTACATCATTTCATTAGAATGGCTTCTTAAAAAATGGTTGTAGAAGTTTCCCTAAATTAAAAATGTCTAAGATTCAAATATCTTTTTAAATTTTTTAAAACAAGATACTATAGACACATCTTGAAATTTATAATCTAAAAATAGCATTTCATCAAAATACTCTATTCTATTCTGGGGATCGATATACCATGTATTTACTGTTTATGGCTCTCCAGACATGGTAGACACTATACCAAAAGAAAACTCCTTCAAAACAACCATTTAGCTTTATTGAGAAGAACAGCTTCTGGTGAAAAGGAAATTATATGAGAAATTATGTGGGAAAAACCCAACTGGACATTTCCGAGGAACAAGACGACTCACGAAATCAGCGGTGACGTGTAGGTATACCCAGACTGGAAGAGACCCACAGGTGTAGAAGAGAACACGAGTTAGAGACCCGCACGTCCTCTCGTGGGCAGAACCCAAACCAAGGAGACCCTCGATCTAGTCCCTTGTGTGTGCGAGGAACGGGTGGGCAGAGCCCCCCGGTCGGCGACCTTGCCCCCTGGGCTGCGTGCTGTGGAAGGACGCTGACCCTGTGGCCAGAGCCAGGCGGGAAGCCTCCACGGCTGATGTCCCCGCGGGGAAAGCAGTGTGTGCTTCGAGCCAGGCCCCAGTGGAGTCGACCAGATCTGGACTTGAGGAGCGGGGCTGGGGAGATGTGCAGACATGGCCTGGGACGTGGGAAAACAAAGGATGTGGAGCCACCTGGTGTGAGGGACGTTCGGATGGGCAGCACAGCGGTCAGGACGGCCTGGACACCAGCAGGCCCCTGCTTCTGCTCTATGGGTCTTGCCTTTGTTGCTTCGGGGCACCAGGTGGTGGCCCCAAGGTCACAGGCCGAAGCTTTGCTCTCCTACGGAGGCCTCCGGCGGCGAGGTGTCTGGGCTCCTCTCGGGACTCTGACCGCCCCCGAACATGCTGGCCTTCAGCAGCGTTGGGTGTTCCTTTGGGCTGTGAAGCACAGAGTGAGATCCTCAGGCTCCCCGCCGACCTCGTCTCTGGGCTGGGGCCCCTGTCCCTCCAGCCCCAGCGGGGGCCCCGCAGTCCTGCCTTCTCTGCCCCTCATGCGTGTCCTCCCCCAATCCTGGACACGCGGCTCCTGGCCAAGCTCAGCCCCTCAAATGCGCTTCTTGCTGCCTCTGTCCTGACACAACTCCTGCGTGGAGCCTTCATCTCTCCTTCCAGGATGTCCCCTGACCTAACAGACGAGTCCCTACCCTGGCGCCAATGGGTGTGGCTTTCTCCAGAAGTCGGTAGTTTGGTGGAGTGTAGGTTTTTCTGGAGGGCTAGTGCCTCGGACATGAACGGTGACCAAGTAGCCGCAGCTGAGGCATCACGGGCGTGTCCGATATTGGGCAGGAGGTGCTGTCCGAGTCCCTGGGGTCAGGTCATCGGGTGGTCCCCGCGGTGCTGTGGGTGGAGGGGCCCATCCCCCTCTGTCCTGTGCGGCCGCTGCTAAGGTGTCTCCTCGCTCCGGAAGGGGCATGGTTCAGAGCGCAGGGATAGAGGGAAGGGCTCAGAACCAGAGCTGTTGAAGGTTCCAGCGGGAAGCGACTGTGCGTCCGTGCTTTCAGGGACGGGCTCTGGAGAAGGGCGAGGCCGAGTCTCAGCCAGCAGTTTCTTCCACGTTTCATCCCGGTGACGTGACCGACAGCCAGAAACTAACGTAAACTGCCCACATCATTCCAGCTTTTGACCCGAACTAACGTTTCATCACGTTTCCTCGAGTGTTAGGGGAGATTAATATGCATTATCTGTTTGCAAAAACATTTTCGCATCTTTCATAACTTTATCTTGAGGAAATTGTGGGCCGTGTGCCCATTTTCTTCCCTAAGAGAAGGTGAGTGAGACATCTGACCCTGTATGAAGTCCCAGGAAGAGTTGGTTTCCGTAGTAACACCCCTGCTTGTGCACAACAAATGTCTAAAACTCCTGCTGTCTCATGTTGGCCGCCTCCACACATCTGCAATCTCTGCTTGAAGATGGGCAGCACGAAGTTCCGCTCCCGGGTCTCAGGCAAAGGGGCAGTCCCGTGCTCTGCTCAGGGTGACACGCTCCCGGCGCGTGGGGCCACCTGCAAGCCTCACCAGGAAGCCCCTGCCCCACGGCGGGCTGCTCTGGAGCCTGGCGGCGTGGCCTGGTGAGTTTCAGGTGTGGAGCTTTTGCGGGGGAAATCAGAGGCCAGTCAGTCGCATGGCGGGTGTTAGAGGTGAGTTCTTGGTGGTCCACATGGACAGTTCAAGGTACCCGGACAGACTGTAGGCGTGGGAGAGGATGCCTGCCTTTGGTATGCCCGACCCCCTCCACCCCCGTTGCTCTTAGAGAGGGTGCCATGGTCTGGGTGTCTGACGTCTGCTTGGAAGGGGACAGAATCCTGCCTCTTGTGGCTCAGCAGCTGCTGTAAGTGCAGTTGTGCAGACGGTGATGGGGGAGCCCAAAGCCATGGAGAGCTGGTCGCTGCTTGAGCCCCGAGAAAGGGTTGCTGTGGACGTTCCTTGGGCTTACTCTCGAATGCCAACTGAAACAGTCAGAGCATGGGCTGGGATGTGGCTCCCTTGTTACCTGGTGAGCAGGTGAGGGTGGTCGCTACCCCAGAGGCAGCTGCCACAAACGTGGTCAGCGGCGTGGACACCTGCTGCAGAGCCTGTGCTGGGCCTGGGACAGATGCGGGGTCTGCGGAGCCGGGTCCTGGAGCCCAGGTCCCGCCTGTGTCTCAGCTCCCAGGAATGCGGCTAGAAGGGTCTTCGTTTCTCTGGTCCTAACTTAGGGGTTCTTCAATATTGCGCATCTCAAATCCATTTTGAAAGGAGGTGGAGTAAACACTTAAGTGAATAATGAGGGTGGTAGAGCGTCCTGTTGGCTTCTTTGGGGAGGAGCCCATGGCTTTTCTCTTCGTTGTGGCTTATCCTGAAGTATCTTGCCAGCTTGTGCTACTGAGAACCAGGCGCGGCACTGGGGGCGCGGGGCGGAGGGGACCAGACAGGGCGCTGGGGGTGCGGGGGCAGGGGGCGGGACTAGTGGAGGCGCCGGAGGCGTGGGGCGGGGGCGTGGGGAGCGGCGCCCGAGGCACCGAGGGGCAAGGCTGCACCTGAGACCCTTCGCGGGAGCGGAACCTTTCCCGTGGACACACCCGGAAGAGAGGTCGGGCCGCGCGCGGGTCCTTCAGGTCTGGGGGAGTCTGGGTTCTGACAGCGTGGGAGCAGCCACGCGAGAAGCAGCTCCTACTCGGAGTCTAGTCATCCACGCGCGCGCTCCTGGAACACCAAAGGGCAGTGAGAGCGGCGAGCGCGGCCTGCCGCCCCGGGTGTGCCGTTCCGCCCCCGCCGCGCTCGCTCCGCTCCGGGAGCACGGAGTCCGGGCTCAGAGAGTCAGTAGGAACTGGTCCTGCTCGGGCGGCTTCCTCACCCAGGTGCCCAGCCCGGCCTTCTGGAAGGCCTTGAACAGCTGCTGTTTGACCGACTGGTAGGCGCGCGCCCCCCGCTTGGCCTCGCAGTACATGGATGGCGCGTCCCCGTGGCTCGGGATCCGCGTGCTGAGCTGTGGGGCGGGAGGAAGACAGCAAGTGAGCGCGCCGCTCAGAGTGCCGGGCTCCGCGCAGAGCAGGGCTCCTGGCCGCCTTCTGCTCGGCAGAGGGGCCTGCGCGCGTCAGGGTGTCCGTCCAGAGTTGGTTATGTGTCAGTCTGGCCTGGTGGCCCCGCGGACCCTGAGACCCACGGTCGCACCAGGGTTGCTGGGCCAGGGGTCCGAGTCGCAGCAGACAACAGACACGTACTGGGCCTGCTATTAGACGGATGCACCCCGTGTGGTTTTCTTTGGGGGAGGATCTGGGGCTGCTGTTGGCCTGGGTTTGGGGGTTGGGGGGCCGTCTGGGGGCACTAAAGCAGCATCCTGCAGTTGGGAGAGGGGGGACTTCGAGTTCTCCTGCCAACCAGTCAGGAATCGGGTGGAACTGGCCATCTCCTCTGGGACCATACCATGGAGAGGCCAGGGGTGCCGTGAGCAGGGGCAGGAGGCCTGGATTCCCCCCCCCCCCCCAGGGCCCTGCCCACGTGCTGGAGCAGGTGCAAGGGCCCTTTTGTTTAGGAAGACTCAGTGGTGGTCTCTGACACGGGTCCCTGCAGTGTGCGGATGAGGGCAGTGTGGACGGTGCCCGGAGCGGGCAGGGAGGCAGCCGAGGCCGTGGGCTCAGGACAGACCCCCGTCCGTCGGCAGCTCGTGGCACCTATGGAGGTCGTGCAGGCAAAGGGCCACACGCACAACGCCCAGGGTCCTCTGAATTATCTTAAGGGTGGGTGTGTCTGTCCTTTTCTAGAGGTTGACAGATGCGCCCCCACATCCCTGTCCCTGTTTGGAGTCGTCGTCGGATAAAGACGGGACAGCCGCACACAGCTGCTTTTTGGGTTTATGTTTTCCTGATGCCCGTGTTTGTGTGTGTTTGGTTCTGCCACAGTCTGCTATGCTCTGAAAACGTGGAAATCTAGGTCTCAGCTTAAACTCTAAACATGTAGTTACCATTCCTGTTTATCGACGAGGAAGCTCAGAACTGTTGTAAAATGCTCGGCCTTTGGGATCAGGAGAAGACTTGTGACCTTCGGCCTGGCATTCGCTCTTTGTGTCATATTCGGAGGAAGCCACTCACTTTCCTTGTGTCTCAACTGGGAGCAATACCAACGTCAGGAACTTTATCTGAGCTTTCCTTACGGTGCCCTACGTGCTGCAGCACACGCCCTGCCTGCGAGCCTTCTAGGGCCACAGCTGCGCCCGAGGCTGCTGGCCGGGGCCCCGGTGCAGCAGCCCCGTCACAAGTCATCCCCGGGAGGAAACAGTGGGAGCGGCTCAGGGCCGTGGGTCACACTCGCTCAGACCGGTGTTGGCTTCCTGGGGGCCCCTCCCTGTGCCCACCGGGAGCCGAGGGCGGCGGGGCCGGCCTCCCCCAGAGTGGAGCCCTACCTTTCCGTAAAGCCTTGCCCAGCGCACCGAGAACACGTGCTTGCAGAGCCGCGATGAGCCCCCGCAGCTCCTCTTCCCGGTGGTGCCGTCGATAACCTCCACGTCCGTGTTGCCCATCACCCAGTTCACGCTGAAGTGTGGAGACTTCCCCGGCTGGCGCGCCTCGGCGTGGCTCACTCCTGCCGAGAGAGAAGCCGCAGCAGCCAGGCATCAGGACTCCGGCCCCTGTAGGGCCGCCCCCGCCACAGGCGGGTGGGGGACCAAGCCTGAGTGTGCGCTGCTGGGAGGCGCTCACACCCCACTGCCTGTTTTCACGTGAACTCGTGACTCTTAGAAGTTGTTCATGGTACGAGACAGGCCCTGGGGTTGTAATTAGGTGAATGAGATTTAAAAAGCTAATGCAAACAAGAGAGAGACCTGAGAGCCTAGGCTAATGAATCAGGCGATGTGATCCAGAAACAGCAGCGGCTACTGAATTTTTGAGGCTCTTTCTGAAATGCAAGCACGAGGCCCTGTGTTCAGTGGTTATGGGGGATTTCAGGGTGGCAGCGGAGCTTTAAGTCGATGGTGGGTCTCTCTAAGCATGGTCCCTGGGATTGCACTGAACACTGGACGTCGCAGCCCCAGGAGTCCTGGGTTCCTAGCCCAGGCGAGAGAAGGGCGCACTCGGTGTCCCTACTCTGGGGCAGCGGTGTCTGACCTCTGCCTGGCCTCCGTCCTGCACACGGCCCGTGGTGCTGGAGTCCGCTGGAGGTCCTCGCTGGCTTCCCACCGACCGTCCTATAGCCACTGCCCTGCCCGCCATCCGAACATGACTTCGGGGAAGGACTGTGAGGTGCCTGTGGGTGGTGGGCGGGAGGAAAGGCTCCTGCGTGCCTCCGGACCCCAGACTTGCTGGTGCGGCGCTGTGCACAGCCGCAGGGAGGAGGAGGGACCCTTGCTTTTGTTCACTTCGGTGATGGTGATGCTGTGGGTCAGTCCACAGCCCTGGGTCTATCCTAGCACCACTGCCCCTCCTCACGACCCCCTCCCCGAGCACCCCTCCTCCAGGCCTGCACTGCCCACTCCTCCCCACGGAGACACCCCGCGTGCCCTGGCGGGAGGGTGCCCGGGGTCCTCTGCCCTGGCGGGTGGGTGCCCTGGTGGCTCCCGTGTTGGAGGGGGGCGGCTCTAGTGTGTTGTGCTCGTGCCCCATGGAGAGGAGGCTCTGTGGTGTCACAGAGGGCACGGCTGGCTCTCCGGGTTCTGCAGCAGATATGAGCGAGCGACCCCTGTGTCCAGGGGCAGCCCAGCACCCAGGCCCTCCGGAGGGCAGCCGTGCCGCCAGCTCCCAACGGCCAAGCTATAGACCCAGGGCCTCCCGCGGCGCCACCACCAGCCAGGGGCTTCCTGCTGTCTGCCGCTGCCATCTGAGTCTGCCACCTGCTCCTGCGACAGCCTGACTCCCAACCCGAGTCACCCGGCGACCTTCTCCTGGTCGCGCACGGGCAGTGCCCGGCGTCCTGGGCTGATTACAGCCAGACAGCTCGTTCCGCTCCTTGAGGTGATTCCCTGCGGCAGCCGCCCATGCGGAGAGCCCGGCAGGGGACAGTCTGGCACATTGACCGCGAGGCGTCCCTGCTGGGCAGAGGCTGGAGTGGCCAAGGTCAGAGGTGACCAGCTACCAAGAGAGGCGGGGGCCTGGCCCAGAGCCGCAGGCGGCCAGGTCCTCCCTCCTGCCCTGCTCCCTCCCCTCTCCGTCCCTCCCTCCCGCAGGGGAGTCTCCGAGGACGCAGCGGTGTCCATGTCACACCTCCCTGGCCCCCTGCATGTCCTCTCTGGTGTGGAAAGTGCCCGTGTGCTGCCGGCTCTTGGCACATGGACGCCTGCTTGGAGAGGCGCGGCCCCGGCCCTGGCGGGATGTCCCCAAGCAGGTCCTCCGGCTCCGGCCACGACGCAGGAGAGAGAAGAGGCACTGGCTGGCGGACAGACCCCTGGCCGCGGACGGTCAGCTGCCGCCTCCCCACCCCTGACCACCTTGTCTGTAGTGTGGGTCCCAGTTGGTCGGTGTGTGTTGAAGCAGCGCGAGCGCGGGGCGGGGGTGGGGGCAGAGGGGGAGTGGCTTATCCTGTAAATCACAGTGTGAAAATTGTTGATTTCCAAGTGTAATGGCCCTATCAACGACCATGTGTGACGTGAAATGAGATTTTCAGTCCAGCAACGATCTACCACGTCACTGAGCCTCGGTGACCGGTGGAAAAGGTGGGGTGCGATCCGTGTTGACTGAGGGATCAGAAGCCCCCCCGTCCTGCCTTGGTGCCCAGTTGCTGTTCCCCCCGCCGGTCTGTTCCTGGGCTCCCGGTTGCGACACAGCCTGCCTTTGTCACGGGAAGGGATGAGGTTCAGTGCTGGTGTGTGCAGGGGGCCCCACGTCGTGGGGACCACAGTGCCCCACTTAGATTGATGGCCCTTTCCTAGTTTCGGAGTAAGCGGGCAGCCCGCTGCCCTCCTGGTGTCCTGGGCACCAGGGACAGGTGGAGGAAGCAGCCCCCGCTTCGAGGTCGGAGGCCCTTCTGTGTGAATCACGCTTGGCGTCGTGCGTGCAGTCGCGTGTGTACATCTGCGGGATCGTTGTTTGTCCGTGGGGCTCCAGGGTTAAGGGGTCCCTCCCTTGGTCTTTCTCTTGGGAGAGGAGGTCCCAAAGCAACCTGCAGGAAGAGTCGTTTTCCCCTGCCCTCCCTCCTTGCTGTCCGTCCGTCTGCTTCTGTCCCTGAATCGACCCCAGAGAGGCCTTCGTGTTCAGGAAATCTTTGTGCCCCTGGTACAGGCGGGTGGCACTGTGATGAGTGACTGTCGCATTCACACGCAGGGACGCTGACTCGGCGGTGCAGACTGGTCCGCGTGCAAGGCAAGAAGGTCACCTCACAGGACGTCCCCGTTGGCCCAAACCTGCAGGCAGCCGGCACTGTTGCAGTCAGGGCGGTCCCAGCACCGAGCAGGGGAGCTCCTGGATGATTGACGTGCCCGTCATGCTGTCTGTCCTCAGAGGGAGGGACGTGCAGGCCTGGGGTGGACGGGAGGCTGCGGCCAGCACATGCTGCCATTCTGCGGCTTGTGTCCCTTTCCCTGTGTTTCAGGGTGGCGCTCCCGCTCTCTCCCTGTCGTGCCCCATGCGCCCGGGTCGGCCTTCGTGGGCGTTAGAACGCTTTGTTAGGTTCCTTCCAGGTTTGTCGGCCCATCTTCTACTCACTCATTTTGGCTGGAGGGAGACACTTGTTTTTGCGGAGCCTCATGCGTGCATCTGAGGGATCTCATTTGTTATGTCCTGGTTTTGTAAGTTGAGATCAGCTGCCCAGGAGCCAAGGCGGCACTGGTGGCCGGATGAGGAGCTCGTGCAGTCTCCCCTCCGAGCTGAGGGCGAGGTGCTTCTGAGTGTTGCTGCCAGCCGTCCTGTGCTCTGGGCATGCGTGCCCGCTCCTCCCAGGAAGCCGCCTCTGGCCTGCATTTACTTTTCCTCTCATCGGCGGGAAGTTGTCAAAGTAAGAGAGGCATAAATTCCCGGGGTCGTCCTTCTGGAAGCAGACGTTGAATGACTGAAGTTAAAAACCAAGCCTCAAGTTCAAGTTCAAGTGCATAATGTACTTAGAGTCCTAGGCATCCCCTCCTGCCACCTGCTACCGCTTTCCTCGTCTGTCCTTGAGGTGGTAACAGACTAGCACATTATACAGATCCAGGCCCTCGCTCAGAAAATACAATGTTACCCTCTCGCCCCAAATCCCCGGCCTACGATACCTCCTGGGGCGGATCGGAAATCTTCATCCGGAGGAAGAGGGGAGCACATCAGAACCTGCCCCCGTCCCTGTCACAACTTAGGGAAGAGCTGTGTGTTCTGAACGCGGAAGCACGAGCCTGCGTCTGCTGTGCTCCGGGAAGGGAAGAAGGTCCTCTTAGTAAGTAAACCCTGGGAAAACTCAGCCCTGTGTACCAGCGACCTTTGTTCAAGGTCACAGGGCCTATTTGTGTGCGCAGACATGGACTCTCCGGGTTGTTCACTGAGGGGTACCTGAGCCCGAGTCTGCAGACCTGTGCCTGGACCGGCAGGAACGAAACGCATCACAGTCCCACCGGCCGGCGTGGGTCCTGGGCCGCCTGTCCTCACTGGGTGGTGGCGGAGGCCAGGGCTGCACTTCCCAGTGTGGCTCCCCCATCCCGTGCGGGCGTCGTCCTGCGACACGGTAGCCCTAGCCCGGGCTGGTCTCCCGGGGCTGCTGCAGTCGAGTGTGGACACATTTGTTGGTTTACAGAAAATCCTGGAGATGGACTCCCGGCTCGCTCTGGAGCCCAGCAGGTGTTGGCGGGCTGTGCGGCCCCCCCTCGATCCTCTAGCTTCCAGCGGCCCCGGAGTCCCTGGCCCGGAGATGCGTCCCTTCTACCTCTGCCTGTTTTCACGCGGCTTCGGCGCTCCTGCGTTTGTCTGTCTCTGTGTCTTTCCGTCTGTCAGCCTCTCTCTTCCACAGATGCGTGTGGTGGGGTGTGGGACCCACGGGCATAGTTCAAGATACCCTCTTCATCTCAGTGTCCTTAATCACATCGATAGGGATCCTCTGTCCAAATGTGGTAACTCGCAGGTCTCAGGGATTGAGATTCGCTGTCTTGGGGCGGCCGGTACTCTGCCTACAGCAGCATTATTAATTGTGAATTTGGAGCGGGTCTCTGAACCCCACACCCTGACCCCCTGGCACCATGGTCGGCGGGAGTGGGGGCCTCCCAGTGGCCACGGCCATGTGCGTGGACGTCCTTCTCGGCCCGTGGCTGGGGAGGGAAGCCCAGCCCGGCTCCATTTGGGGGACGAGGTGGTTGGCCTCTGTCAGGGAGGATCTCGGTTTGGAAACTCGCTGACAAAGCCCAGGACGGGGTGAGAGAGAAGGTGTCCCTGAAAGGGGCTGTGGCCAGGCGAGGAGCTACCTTAGTGATTCTGATTATTCTCGCCATCTTGGAAGGAAGTCCGATCTCCCCAAACACCTTCCCCGTCAGACCCATCGCTGCTAAGATCTGTGCCACGGCACACGCAGTCGTTTGTCCTCTCTGGAGCGTTCTAGACACGGCCGTACGTCGGAGCGGATACGTGGGACACCGAGGTCTCTGCTGCCCTGACAAACACACGGGAGCGTCTCCAGGAAGATTGTCTGATGTCTGACCTCGTGACTCAGTGATTCCCACGATCGCGCGCATACAGTTAGGTCTCTCCCAAATAGCCCGTCACTTACCAGCAGTGCGGCCTTTGGCGAGTCAGCGCACCTGCGAACTAGGGCCGTCACTGCCCTCACCACCGTGCCGTTCCTGCCCCGGCCGCCGCCACGGCCATTAGGACCGCTCCCGCCAGCGGTGCTCCTGTGCCAGACTGCGGCCACCTTCGCCCGGCACCCACGACCACGAGTCCCACCGCCACCACGGCTGGCGCGACTACCGTGACTAAGAGCAACAGGAGTGAATCCGCTCTTCATCCGGGACAGGGAGTTTCGGAACGGCTTATCGAGCTCTGAGAAGATGCCTTGTTTTACAAAAACCCTCATGCTCCTCTTTTTAAAAAGCAGTCTATAAGACATTGCTCCGTTTCTTTAGATAGCTGGTGGGCCTGGAAGTACTTGAAATTTAATTCATGTTCTCCAAATTAAGGGTACACAGGACATTCAGGAATATGGTCTTTATAGGAAGTGAGCAAGTCAGTACCTCAGGGCAGAACTGCGTTCGGTGTTGTGAAACGGATTATTCAACACCAAGTCGTATGGCAGCAGGCGGGTGTAGACGAGGTTGCTGTTGTCTCCTGTATCTGCCAGACACCCCTTGTGTTGTCCCTCACACACACACACCCCACACACATGTACACACACATCACACACACATGCGCACACGCCACACATCACGTCATGTGCACACGCACACATGCACACACGCACACACACCACACATGTGTGCACACACACATCACACGTCATGTGCACACACAGCACATGCACACACACCACAATGCCATATGCATACATACATCGCACACATCACACGTCACATGCACATGCACACATGCGCACACATGCACACACATCACGTCATGCGCACACACACGGCACACATGCACACACATGCACACACATCACACGTCATGTGCACACGCACACAGCACACATGCACACACATCACAGTGTCACATGCATACACACATTGCACACGCATCACACACCTGCTGGAAGTGGAGCTAGGACTATTGTAATGTGGACTTACAGATTTGGAGTAACTAATAAGGCTCTATTAATGTCGTTTTATTCCTTTTCATTAGCACGAACATCATTATAATTGGCAGTAATTTTATAGCTATTGTCTTGTCTTACTAGAGCACGTTGCAGGGCAACTGTGGAATGTGGTAGAGTCTGGAGATGGTGAGTGAGGACGGGCTTGGCCCTTCCTGCCGTGAGATGCTTGTTGGGAGTTCTGTGCGTTCCTACAAGCTGGGGACACACAAGGTGGGAAAGACGGGGCTGAGGCAGCGCCCCGCCTCGTGTGACCGGTTGGTGCAGTGGCGGCTGCCATGGCTGAGAGCTGGCCTCGAGGGCGTGTGTGCGCGCCGTGTGAGGGAAGGCGCTGGGGGCACCTGCTTGAGAGGCTGGGGCCGCCTCCTGTAAAGACGGTTTTCCCCACTGGTTTTCAGGGACTTCCTTCCTGGACTCAATGGGAATGTGGCCTTATGTGTGAATGTAAATGACTGCGGTTTAAGATGCATGGGCTCACAGGACAACTCTGAAAGGGGCGAAATTTCCTCTGTGGCAGAAAAAATTGGAATATTTCATTTTATAACCTGATAGTGAAGTGGTTCTTGGTCCCTGTGAAGATTGTCGTTACTTTGAAAGACACGGGACGAGGGGACCTTGGCAGAATATGGTCATGTTTTCTTTATATTATGCATTTTTCACTGCTGTAGTATCCAACCTCTAATAATGAGCCAAGTTTTATACTAGATAAAAACGTGGATTATTTTTTATCACACACTAGTCTGCATTATCCATTTGGGGTGGTTTTCCTTATGCCCAAATAGCACAATTAATGTCGCCTTTGGTGCGAGTTTGCTGGGCTTGCATTAGCTCTGTTTCTGTCGGCCTCGACTGGAGTCTTGTCCTCTTTTTAATTTTTCTGTATTTTTAAAAAACATTTATCTATTTATTATTTTAGAGAGAGAGTACATGCACGAGTGGGGGAGGGGCAGAGGGAGGGAGAGGGAATCCCCAGCAGGCTCTACACCCAGCGTGGAGCCCAACACGAGGCTTGATCCCATGACCCTGGGAGCATGACCTGAGCCGAAATCAAGAGTCAGGTGCTCCACTGGCTGAGCCGCCCTGGCGCCCCTTGCCCCCGTTTTTAAAGGATACTTTACTGGATGTAGGATTTCAGGTCCAGAGGAGTTCTCTGTCGCATCTCAGAGATACTGCTTCGTTGTTTCTTATCTTCAAGAATTGCTGGCAAGTCTGATTTGGATCCTCTGGAGCTGCTCTGTTAGGTCCTGATGCTTTTTAGGGTTTCTTTTGTCTTTTTGTCTGGTAGCCCTTGTCCTGCTGGGAGGAGGACTTAAGAACATTCTTCTTGGGCCACACTGTGCCCCTTAGAGGTAAAGACTAGTGACTCTGTTACCTCCTTCCCCACGGCACCCACTCTGTTCCTTCTCCCTGCTTCTGGGGCACGTTACGTCTTGGGTCTCTCCTACCCTCTCATTCTCTGACCGCCTTGTGTTTTCACTGTGGGACGCTCACTTTCACGTGCGCGTCTGGCTGGTCTGTGGTCCCCAGCTGCTCCGTCAGCCAGGAGCTGGATGTCGCTGGGAGCGTGCTTTCAGGCATGATGGACGTTCCCATCAGTGTGCGTGGAGGAGGGAGAGGACCCTCTATGTGCAGGGACCTCGTGCAATCAGTTGACGGCTTTAGGAGCAGAGACCACAGCTGCTGAAGAGGAGGGAGCTCCGCCTGCAGACTCGCCCTGGACACTGCTGCAGCAGCGTCTCCCGCTGGAATTGCCAGCCCGCCGACGTCAGGCCGGCTCGCCCCTGCATGCGTGGGAGCCAGCTGCTTCCCCTCCATCTCCTTGCTGTTGGGGGAATGACTCCACCCTACTGGTTCTGCTGGCTGGAGAACCCCAACTAACACAGCGTCTTCTGTGCTGCCTTCTGGGTGTTTTCTTCAGGGGCTGTTCCAGTTTACTGAGTCTCTCCTCAGCTGTGCTTATTTTTTAAATTATTTTAAAAAAGATTTTATTCATTTGCTAGGCAGAGAGAGAGAGCGCAAGCACACAAGTAGGGGTGTACCCCATCCTCAGCTGTGTTTAATGTGCTATTAACCTATCCTCTGTTGGGTGCCTGGGTGGCTCAGTGGGTTAAAGCGTCTGCCTTCGGCTCAGGTCGTGATCCCAGGGTCCTGGGATCTAGCCCCGCATCGGGCTCTCTGCTCAGTGAGGAGCCTGCTTCTCCCTTCTCTCTCTGCCGCTCTCCCTCTTTGTGCTCTCTCTCTGTCAAACAGATAAAAATAAAATCTTAAAAAAACCCACCTATTCTCTGTCACACAAATTGTTTTATTTTCCTCTGTAATTCCTATTTGGCTCTTTTCTTGTTCTTCCTTCCCTTCTTTCTTTTCTTTCCCCTTTCTTCCTTTCTTTCTTGGCTTCTATCTCTCTCCCTGCATTTTCCCTCTTGTTTTTTTAAAGCTCTTTTTCCCCAGTGAGCATGGTTATACTAAAGTCTGTGTCCAGGAGCAGTGCTCTCTGACGTCATGGGTTTTCTCTGCGGTGTGCCCGCTGGGGTTTGTTAAAGTGGTCTGGTCTCCTCCCAGGCCTGTTGGCTTTTGCTGTGTGCCAGTGCTGTATTTCCAAATTTTTTGGAGCATTATTTTGATCCAGCTAGTAGGATCATCTCTGTGTGAATTTGGGAATGACACCGTTTCAGGCTGCTGTGAGAACCCTCAAGGGCTTGCTTACATGGGTTCAGACTTGGCCCTGACTCTGTCCTGAACCGTGGAGGCTTTCCCCACAGTCCTGGCCCCCCTCCCGCGACTCCTCCCCTGTCCCCCCCACATTATCCCCTCTTCCTGTAGGACTTGGTTCTGATGTACCGCCCCGTGGACTCTGACCCTCTGACTGACGGCTGAAGGTCGCCTGTAGTCTCTTCTAGGAAGCGTTGTCATTTTGTCTGTCTGCCTTCCCCACTGCAGTGTCGTGTCCCTGGGCTGTGGGGTTTCGACTGTTTTGTTCGCTGCTCTATTCCCAGCGGCTAACGGTCCCAGGCACCTTGTCAGCAATCCATTCACATTTGCTGGGTGATTAAGTCAGTGTATGGATTATGTTGGTCAACTTCCGGGTGTTTGGATACATGAAATGTATCGACAATGGAATCATGTTTCCTAAATGGTAACAATTTCAAGAGCGATATAATGACGTTTGGTGTTCAAATACTTTTGTGCAACAGTTTCTTAAAATCACAGCAGAAATTAAGTGTAACTTAACTAATATACAGCAAGGATTTTTGAAAGAACACCTAGGAAAACTAAAACAAGGTTTTTCTGTAATTTTAAATTTATCATAAGTTATGTGCCATCTAATTTGCATAGGGAAATCAGTGCTAATCTATGGAAATGTCTTATTAAATATTTCTTTGTTGAAGCTAACATTTTGATCTCCATGCAAAGATACTAGGATTGTCTTTAGATTATTCCAGCAAGATTTATAGTGATTTTTTTTTCTGCTCAAAATTCCTTCAAGGGTACAAGAGATAAATTTCTACCTCTAACAACTCCAAGACAAAGGAGTTGCTCAGATGTATATTTAAGCTCATGTGTTTTATCCTAAACGTGTATGAACAATTTATAGGTTATTCCATAATAAACCTGTACTTATTTTATTTTTATTTTTAAAAAATATTTTATTTGTTTATTTTTGAGAGAGAGAGATAATGAGAGAGAACATGAGCAGGGGTGAGGGTAGAGGGAGAGGAAGAAGCAGATCTCCCCCTGAGCAGGGAGCCTGGTGGAGCTCGATCCCAGGACCCTGAGATCATGACCCGAGCCGAAGGCAGATGCTTAATGGATTGAGCCCCTCAGGCCCCCCCGTGCTTATTTTAATATAAAAATAATCTGCGTATTAGTTACCATTTGCATAAAAATAATCTTGGCTACTACCCCACTGGGTGGTTTTGCAAGATACTGTTAATGATCATTAAGCTGGGAAACTTCTCCTGAGTTGAGAGGCGTGGCTCTCCGTATCGGATTCTGCCGTTCAGTGTGACGGTGCTTTGGCGACGGGAGCTCCCGGAGACGCGGATACGCATGGCCGCAGACCTCCTTCTCCACGCCACCCCCACCTCTCCCCGAGGAGCGGGGTCTGGAGTGGCGTCAGCAGGTGGCGTTGGTGGGGTCTGCAGGCTGCTGTTGGCGGACACTCCGATGACCTCCTTTGCTGGGGACACGTGGGGCCTGAAGAGGCTCTGCCCCCCCAGCGGCCCAGTTCTGCGCCTTCAGGAAGATGCGTGCTGGGGCGGGGGACAGCCAGGGCTCTGCTCGTCACCGGCCCGTGACGCCCGCGCACGCGCCCGAGACGGCCCAGGGCCCTGGCGTGCGACGCCCCGGGTCTGCGCGGGTTTGGTGCTGGTGGCGGGGGCCTCGCGGGGCTGTGGAGCCGCATCTTCAGAGCGATCTGGGGCCGCTTCCCGCAGAGCGGCAGAAGCACCGCCTGCGCCGCCGGTGAGGACAGAGGACGCGTGTCGCAGCCGCATCTCTGTTCCTCCTGACGGAGAAAAGGGGACCTTCCCGTGAGGTCCAAGCGCAGACGCGCGGAGCCTGTGCAGCAGAAGAGCCTCGGAGTCCCTCAGGGTCTGTCTCAAAAATGGGCATTCGGAGCACAGATTCTTACTGTCATCAGCAGCTTTTTCTCGCCGAAACGAATGTGCTGGGAAAGACCGAAGGCAAGTCCCTTTAGGGGAGCTGCTCTCGCAGGTGCAGGACGCGTCGGGGCGCGGCCCCCCAGCGGGCGTGCGTGTGTGGCCTGCAGCCGCGCCAGCGGGGCACCGCGCCCGGCTCGCCTCTTCTTAGGGACCCGGAGCCGACCGAGCCCCGCTCGACGGGCGGCTTCCTTCCGTGGGTCCGTGGGCTTCATCCCTCAGGCGCTTTTGCAAACTGACCTTGAAGGAATCTTCAGACAGATTTCCTGGGCTTGTTTGAGGGGGCTTTTCATTTCCACCCTCATACAAGATCTCTCCGCCTCCCTTTTGTCGCACAAGATCCTGATGATTTCCTTTCCGAATCTGCATGATTGGTTTCTGAATGCCCACCAAGGGCAGAGCAGTTGCTGCCGCTGAGAGTGTGCGGGGGGGACGCCACGGCGGAGGGTCATTTACATCTCTCCAGTGACAAAGGTGGTATTTTCAGTGTGGACTGACATGTCAACTCAGATCGTTCTGGCTGTAGGTAGGGCTGAGTGTCACCTGGGGCAGGGGGTCCGCACGGGAGTCTGGGCACTTTGCCTTCAGCTATGCCGCTCGACAATTTCAGGTGATCTGAATTCCTCTAATGGAGAGTTTTAAAAAATTTTATTTATTTATTTGAGAGAGAGAGATCACAAGTAGGCAGAGAGGCAGGCAGAGAGAGGGGGGGGAAGCAGGCTTCCTGCTGAGCAGAGAGCCCGATGCGGGGCTCGATCCCAGGACCCTGAGATCATGACCTGAGCCGAAGGCAGAGGCTTCACCCACTGAGCCACCCGGGCGCCCCTGGAGATTTTTTTTTTAATTCACTGCTTTTACACTTATAATTCAAAATTCCTGTCTTTATTTGGGTTTACATGTTCCCAGTTAAACACACACCTTTTAAACAACGTTGCAGGCATGGATGGCCGGGCAGTAGCGTGTGGTACCCGGAGGTTGGATGGCAAGCAGCACCCCCTGGAAAGGGTGCTGTGCAACCCCCTCTGAACGCATGAGAATCCCCTTAGGTTTAATGCGGAGACTGAAGAACCTCCCCGAGCCTGGTGGGGCACCCTAGCTGGGCATATTTGATTAGCACCGAACCAGCAGTTCTAGGACGTCGGGGTCTTCTCCCGAGTCGTGTCGGCCATTGAACCGTAAGACGTAAGTGTTCTTGGGCCACCCGGGGGCTCCGTCGGTGAAGCGTCTGTTTTTGGCTCAGGTCGTGATCTCGGGGTCCTGGGGTCGAACCCCGCATCGGGGTCCCTGCTCGGAGGAGAGCCTGCTTCTCCCTCTCCCTCAGTTTGTGTTCTCTCTCCTATCTTTCTCAAATAAAAAAAAATCTAAAAAAAAAGTAGTATTCTTTGCCATTTTGAGAAAAAAAGGAAAAATGAAAGAAAGAGGTTGGGACTGAGCTAAGGTAATATTTTATCAGAATTTCTAAAATTACCAACTGTTTAAAAAATAAACGTAGTTGTATAGACTCTGAATTTGAGGCGAATGTTTGTGCCTCTCCCGTGATACTTGACGAGCTGGCGGTTTGCGTCCCGGGCTCTGAGCGTCTCCGGCGGCCCCGCAGGGTCGGTTTGCGTCTCCTACACCATCCATCGTGATGGAGGAACTGTCCTCTCTTCAGCTAGTCTTGCTTTGGACGATTCGTTTTTATGGGATTAAAGATATGGGCATCTGTCGAGCGGTGCTGCAGGCCCCGGGATGCGGTGTGGCGGGTCAAGCGAGCTTAGCTGTGTCATCGAGCTGAGTTCGAAACCTTGCCCCACGTCCATAGACGCAGCATCGCCGTGAGTGAGTTTCGAGGAGTCTGTTCCCCATTCTGTTACCTGGGGATTGTGGGTGGGTGTGACGCCATCTTTGTGACTCTGAGAAGGGGGAGTGGCCGAGCGGTACTTCCCTTCTGTGGCTGATGTAGTTGCTCTCAGGAAAAGACTCAGGTGCCGAGTCCTCCCTGCGCCATGTGGACCGGGCCCCCGGTGGCTTGCCCCCCAGTAGGACCCCCCGCAGGCCGCCATTGCTCAGAGTCCACTATGGTTCGAGTTCGGGGACCCTGCAACACTGGGCACGGCACGGGTCTGCATCTAAAGTAGCCTTTTGAACAGGGTGGTGGTGAGGAAATCCTGCCTTGCTGTCTCAGCCCCTGGGATGGTGGAGAGGGACCGACCCCTTCCACACAGAGCAGCCGTGGGGACAGTCGCGTGAGGCGGAATCCTCAAGATGGCACCGTTTGGCGTTTCTGGACAGACTCCATGACCCTGTCTCAGATGGCCCCATGGAGGCGCGCTGACTCTGATGCTGAGTCCCCTCACTGGACACACAGACCCCGACTCCAACATGACACTGAGTCCCCTCACGGGTCACACAGACCCCGACTCTTACGTGACACTGAGTCCCCTCACTGGACACACAGACCCCGACTCCAACATGACACTGGGTCCCCTCACGGGTCACATGGACCCCGACTCTTACGTGACACTGAGTCCCCTCACTGGACACACAGACCCCGACTCTGACGTGACACTGAGTCCCCTCACGGGTCACACAGACCCCGAC
>CM052807.1:880546-907388 GCA_028533885.1 Nasua narica
TCTCACCCCCAAACCCACGCGGCACTAGGAACTCCCTGATTTTATAATTTAGAACAATTTGAGAATCCTGGGAATAAACCCGCGGCTCAGGTCTGAACTGCAGCAGTCAACACCCTTGATTTTCCTGCTTCTCTCTCAGGTGGTCTGGTCTCAAACTGAAGCCGTCCAGCCCAGCGCCTTCCCAGGAAAGCTGTTCCCGCCTCTTCAAGGCAGCTGCCTGGGGGTGCGGGGCGGCCTCCCTCGGGGGACTCGAGCGAGGGAGTCCCCGTCCGCACGCGCTGTTTCCTCCAGGCCTCTGGAGAGGCTCAGTCTCAGGAACCAGGGGACGGTCTGTGCCGTGGAGACCAGTGGTCGCCATCGGCATTCCCCTCCAAAATGCCGAGATCAGGAGGGTACAGAACGCACTGGGTTCCAAAGCGCTTCCTGGCCACGTGGCTCTTGATCCTTACGCCGGCTGTATGCTGGGCGGCCGAGGGGTTGGCCGTCCCCGTTTTGCAGCGGGGACACTGAGGTTTCGAAGGGCGGGTGCTATGGCCACAGGCAGTGCAGGAAGCTAGGAGTGGACAGGCCCAGTGCTTGCTGGATTTCCTTGCTGCCTCTGACATGTGCCTCCTGGATGCCTCGTGCCAGGAGGGCAGGGGACCCCGAGTCCTGCAACCACCTGCTTCCGACCCCCCGCCGTCCGTCAGAGACGCCTCCTGCGGAGCGGCGCCGGACGGGTAAGTCGTCCTGGGGGACGCGTGTGCAGTGGTGGTGCTGTGATGTGGTTGTGGGCGGCATCCCGTTCTGCGCCCCCTCCCAGTGCCGCCCGGCCCTCCAGTCGGGGTGCACGGCAGCCTCCCTCTCTTACACGCCCGTGGTAGTGGAATTTTGCTTGCTACCTCCTAAATAGCCAGTGGCCGACACGGGTAACCGCGGCCTGAGTTAGGACACGAGGGGCTGCCGACGGGAGGGCACCGGTCCCGCGTCTATGGGGGCAGAGTTTTCTTACCGCTCAGGAGGGGCCGGTTGTGTCGGTAGGAGGTGGGCAGCTGGCCGATGTCCTCGGTGCGGTGGCTCATGACCCGGGAGAGGTGGCCCGTGTGGTGCAGACTGCCCACGATGATGCTGTGCAGGTACACGGGCTCAATGAAGTGGCACAGCAGCGCGCCCTGTAGGCCCAGCACGTTCCACCTGCAAGGAGAGGGCGTCAGCGCGGGGCGCACCAGGCGGCGGGGGGGTGGGGCGGGGTGGGGACAGCGCCGGGGCCGCGGAGCACCTTCCTCCCCACCCACGGGGCGGCCTGCCCTCCGCGCAGCCGCGTGGCCCATCCAGCAGGCCGAGGACGCGGCTCCCGTGGCCGCGCCCGACCCAGTGGAGTGGCCGCCGCCCACTCGCCGCCCCGCGCATGGCTGCCGGGGCTCTGACTCTGGTGGACGAAAGTCGTTGTTAGATGATGGGTTGTTAGATGGTGTGGAAGCTACAGATTCTCGCAGGGACTCGAAATTAAAAAGGAAAAAAAAAGACACTCCGTCCCCAAAGTGAATCTGAATTTTTCTTTAGGTTAGCAGGAAAATATCCAAAATGGAGTTTGTTTCAGTTTTGGGCACAATACTTTCTTCTCCTTTTCTCCTCAGCAGCCAGAACGCCCTGTCGTGTCCTTAAACGACGTTTATAAATGGCGCTGTTTTGCTCTGAGGAGGGTTTTGATTTTAGAGCCCAGATCAGCCACGAAGGACAGGGCCGTCCTTCTCTGAAATAAACGCAGCCCTGGGCAAGTGTTTTTGCTTCTGCAAGCAGAGATGACAGCAGCATTTTGAGATTTTTTTCCCCTAAACTTGGGTGGTACAAGGTTACGTGCATCTGTTTGAGGCAGCATTTCGTGGTTTCCGCTGTAAATAACGTGTTTAAAACCCATTCTCCATCAGCGGCGAACATTATGCAGCTAATTTCTTACATCATTGTTCTTTTCATTAATTAACATTTCTCCGCTGTTAGAGCAATTATTGTGGTGCCTCCATGGCGTACATTTCTTTTCATGATTAATAAGGAGTCATTATATTTCCCTTTCCTGAAGCAGTCAATTAACGCAGAATCCTTTCCATTAATTACCGAATGGTTAAAACCAGCGTGCCCTACCTGGAGAGCAATCTGCTCCAGGAACCTGTGACACCAATTGCTTTAAAAAGTTCTCTTTAAATTTTATTCCGAAAACACAAGCAATTTAGCTGGCGATATTAATTTGCCTCCGAAGCATTGCGGTGAATGAGAGACATGTTTTAATCTCATGCAAGAAAAGGCAGCCATCTGGCGGGCGAGGATCGGGAGAGCGAGTCTCCTACTCTCCCCGCAAACGTGGGTCATTAAAGTAATGTGTTCATCTACATAAAACTCAAATGGAATATAAAAGGTAATATTTATATATAAACAATTTAGTCCTACAATTTAAACAGTCATTGGTTTTATGAAACATTTACTTTAGTCTATCAGATTTGCATAACTTCACTTAAAAAAATAGTTGTGGTCATTTCTGTAAGTCACATCATTTCTTTTAGAAAAGACTGAAATGGTTGTCTATGGATATATGTATATATGTACATAGACGATTTTACCAAAGTGAATGTCAGAAAATTTTGAAGGAGCACGCTTTAGGAAAGCAACGCAAGGACTTCTCACTGATTGTAGGGACCCGTCATTTGGCGACCTGCCTCCGCCCAGACGCCCGGGGTGCTCGGGAGGCTGCCTGTCCCTCATTTCCCGGGGATGAAGGACAGGATTCCAACAAATTCCTAGATAGGAGTTTTTTTGTTTTTTACTTTTTTTGTTTTTGTTATGTGAGCTTTTTGTGGAAGGAACACTGATGTTTTTGAGTGGTGAGAGGGGTTAGGTTCCTTCCCTTAAATCTGAGGTGTTTCCAGGCAGTGCCAGAAAAGTGAGGAAAAATCCAACAAAGTCACCTCATCTAGTATTTTGAAGATTTGAAGAAACTGGTCAAGTATGCCAAGAAGAAGAGAAAGAGCAAGTTTAGCAGTAATCTCTTTGGCTGTGGAAGTTTTCGGTATTTGGTTTTGAGTGTTCGCTTTACTCCCGCCCCCCGCAGAGGCCTTCCTGTGCGTGCGCATGAGCGCGGGGCTCCCGCCGCGAAAGTCACCGACACAGTCAGTCTGCAGGGACGATGCCAGGTTCCCCGCCATGGCCAAGGGTTCTGCGATGCCGGCAGCCCACGTGTGTCCTGTCTCTGATTACTGCCGAAGGATGAATTAGCAGGAGAGAAATGGACATTTCCGCCATCAATAACAAAGCACTTGCCTGAAAAGTATGCCGAGTCTTGAACACTCAAATTACTATTCCCAGAAGAGACAGTTCTGTCCTTTAGACCACTCAGGACTTGGCTTTGAACAAAACTTCTGGAACATATTGGAGTGATTCTGATTCTGTGGGATCATCTAAGAACAAATAACTTCTATATCTGGCTTCTTCTTCAAAACCTCTATAATGAAGAGAAAATCAATCTTCTCCTTGGCTTGCTATAGGAGTTTAAACTTATTCAGCTAACATGATCAATAAAACCAAATGTCTTCCTGAATATAAAAGGGAATTTTCAGCATTCTGGATTGAATGAAAATACCTCTCCTTTTGTTCAAACAGCTGATAATCTCTGCAATGTTGAAAGAAAAAAAAATCCCATGTCTGGTTTTCAATATAGATAATCCCTCAATAAATATATTTCTGTCTGTTTGTCAATCATGGAAATACCAAAGATAAGTGGAGGAGAGATCTTGGTGAAAAGCTGCCTTTCTTTCACTAAGAGATGCAGTCTTCTTGCTCAGTCTGAATCTCGGCCTCTGAGAATCATCGGGAAGCCACAGGGATGAGCCCTACCGCAGACGATCACTCCCCGGGTGCCCTGGCATGTAAGACAGGGGATGGCGATTTCCAGTATCCATTCTGCACAGTTGGGGTTCTCGCCTGTTGTTTTTGCCTCCTTGACGTGGCCCTTCCGGGTGCTGGGACTCCCCTAAATTACAGTGAGGTCTGTGGTACAGTCTTCAAGTGCGATCAAAATACACGCTTCTTTGGCATAAAACAGACACCTACATCAACGGAACAAAATAGAGAGCCCAGAAATAAACACGTGCTTATATGGTCAATTAATTTACAACAAAGGAGCTAAGAATACACAATGGGGCAAGGACAGTCTCTTCAGTAAACGGTGCCGGGGAAAATGGACAGCCACGTGCAGAAGAAGGAAACTGGACATCTTTCTCACAGCATACACAAAAATAAACTCGGAAGGGATTAATGACTTGAATGTAAGGAAGACTGGATTCCAGGTCTTATATTTGTGATAACTTGGGTGAATCTTGAAGGTATTATCCTGAGTGAAATACGTCACAGAGAGAAAGGAAATACTGTATGATCTCGCTTCTAAGTGAAATATAGAAAAGCCGAACTCATAGAAACAGAGTAAAGTGCTGGTTACCAGGGGCTGAAGGGCGTGGGGGGAATAGGGAGACGTTGGTTAAAGCGTACAAACTTTCAGTTATAAGATAAATTAGTTTGGGGATCGAATTATAGTGTGGAGACTCTGTGTAATAATGCTGTATTACATACTTGAAAATTGCTCAGAGTAGATCATGAAGGTTCTCACCACAAAAGGAAATGTAGCCGTGAGACATGCTGGCGGTGTTAGATCGTGTCCCAAATGTAAGTGTATCAGCAGCTCTTTCTACACCTTAAACAATTGCGTCATGCTCTGTGTCAGCTCCTTCTCCGTATGGTGCGGGTGGGGTTACATGCTTAGTCTACTTTTTTCTTCACCTGTAGGACAGTTTGCCCATTATCTGAAGCACAGCCATACCCAGCTGGGAAGCCTCCCCAGACTTCGCTCCATCTGTGAGGTCCAAATTAGGGGCAGGAGGCATGACAGAGAGCCGTGCTCACCGCTCTGCTGGGACGACTCCCGCATTGCAGACGGCAGTGGTTGCCGGCTTTGGTGCACATTGTGCTCACAGGGGGGCTCTGGGAATCTCTTGGTGCCATCCCCCCCGCCCCCCGGATGTCATGGGTCCAGGTGCACCCCGGGCATCCGCCTTGCCAATGCTGCAGTGATTCTGATGCGAGATAGGCTGAGCGCCTTCTGCAGCTAGGCGGTCGGCGCCGATGTTGGAGTCAGAAACTCAGGGCGAATCCCAGTTGTGACCCTAGTCAGCTGCGTCCCCGTTGGCCACTTTGATGCGACCCTGGGCAAGAGCCTCTAGCAGTGGTCCTCGAAGGGCGGGGTCCGGCCCGGCTGTACCTGCATCACCTGGGACTTGAGAGAAATGCACAGTCTGGCCCCACCTCAGACCTACTGAGTCAGAAACGTGGGGCCGGCACAGGGAGTTTCAGCAAGCTGTCCAGGTGACGGTCCTGCTGCCGGCTTAGAACGCCGGGTCCCTGTGCCGAGCGTGCGGTCATAGCAGTGACGTCTGCTTCTGTGGGAGAGGGCTTACTCTCCCACCAGTCCGGGGGTGGCTGCCTCCCCCTCCACGGCCTCCCCAGTCCCCAGTCAAAAACCTCCTCTCCCACCTGTTCACCAGGACGGGTAATCACGTAACGTTCCTGCACAAATGGCCCATCCCATTTCCAGTCTGCTGATGGGGCCTTTCCAAACAAAAGAGAAGGACCAGACCATTAACTCTAACACTCAGGAATGTTACTTCTGGGGATTCGTCCCATGGATATTCTGTCAGTAAAATGGCAGGATATACGGACAAGCAGAGTCATTAGAGACTTGTTGGCTCTTGCAGAGCAAACGAAACAAAAGAAAAGGCCTGGAATCTTCTGATGGCCTCTTCGCAGGGACTGTTAAATAAATTACAGTCCGTTCCTGGAGGAGCGTGGACACGGCCGCCCGCAGCCCGCCGGATGGCTGGGAGCACGGTCACCGTCGTCGTTGTCTGCACTGCTCTCTCTCCTGACTGCTCTTGCTCTCCGGCCGGCCCCCTCTGCTCGCTCCCCTCGGAGGCCGCGAGCCAGCCAAGTTAGGGTGCTCACCATTGCCGTGGAAACCGCGTGTGTTGTCCCCCTGCCCTCGCTCACGCCACCACCTCCTTGTGGACCCCAGCCAAGCAGGCCAGGGAGGGGAGCGCGCTCTCAGCCCGCAGCCTGGCTGGCTCCCTGCTGACAGCAGAGCCCGGCCGGCCAGCCACGGGAGCACGCCAGCCGGAGAGCGGCCCCAGGGGTTGTCCGAGCGGATGCTGTCCGAGCGGATGCCGTCCGATCACGCCCCGTACATGCGGAAGGTTTGCACGCAGAATGCGTGGTGTGTTTCAGACCCCTCTGTTTGGGGACGGTTGTCATAGTGGACCGCTGTCATGGAGTCCGCTGCCTGCCATGAGGTGACCTCTGGCTACCGGTAGCTCCTCAGGATGTCTGTGTGCGCCATGCGATCCGAGGCCCCTGGACGTCACGGTGACTGCACAAGCTGGGGACACGGGGCTCCTGGTGGTTGGGTTGGGGTCAGGACAACATCCTGCCGCTTTGGTTATTTTCAGCTGAAAGAAATTACTCCCACTTCACACACGGTCTCATCTGTGTTCTCCTGCCTGGACAGTGTGCTCTCTTGACCGGACATTGCTGTCTGCACCCGCCCCCGACAGGCTTTCAGTGCCAGCACTCTTGCCAGAGCAGCACCGTGACTCGGTCATTCCGATGTGTCTCTCCGATCTCGGTGCTGACGCCTGCGCGTCCTGCACGTGGGGGCCGCGTTTCTGGGACGCGTGGGGTTTGCGGTGTGGATGGAGCCGCCTGGGGCGGCCCCCCATCGCCAGCTCCGGGCTCTGGCTGGCTCTCAGAGCTCTGGGCCCCGGGTCCCCCTGAGCGGCGGCATTTGGCCCCTTGGTTCCTGGGGGATGAACATAACACGATACTCTAGGGAGTGCCTTTTGTTCCTTTCGTGAAGACGGAAACCGTAAGGTAAAGCTCTGGCCACTGTGTGTGCGCCTCGAGCTCCTTCTGCCCACACCTGCACTCGAGGCTGTCCCTTCTCAAGTCCCCAGACACGGTCTCCTTCCCCTTGGTGCCGTCATCAGGACCCCAACCACGTCTGGCTGACACCGTCCCATTCAGGAGATGTCTGTGGCCTGGCCTCACGTGGCCACTTCACCAACCCCTTTGCTTTCCTTGGACCAAGTTCTCGTCTCCTGTCGGGCCAACCAGATCTCCAGCTGGTTTTTGCAGAAACTGAGCTTCTCGGTTTGTGGAGTCCGGGGCTGGACGGCGGGGTGCCCTTCAGGTCTGTGTTGCTTTAGGTACAGGAAATGAGGCGCCAGAGGCAGAGTGTTTGTACTGGAAGCGTGTTCCTGGATTTATCACCAGACAGTCTGTAAGACCGGGTGCAGGGAGATGGCCACCAAATCTGGTGCAGGAAGCGAGCAGGATTTTTGAACCCAGCATCCCACGGCGAGCATCCTGGGGTGGGGTGTTTAGGAAGGACGTCTTTTAAAAGGACCTGCCTTTCAAGAATGGAAAAATGAGCAGCACTTTCACTTGATTTCCATAGAGCTGGTAGCATTCAAACGGAGGACGACCCCCAGGAGATCGGGGGTGGGGGGCTGGTGGTGGGGAGCTGAGAGGCGCAGTCCACGGCGGCAGTCAGAAGGAGAAAGTCACTCTTCACCGTCTGAAAGCCGAGTTTAGAAGTCAGACAGCGCCTACTCCCCAGAGAACAGCTGTAATTTTTTACAGTTCATTTTTATGGAGAAAGTTTTAATCTGTTCATTTAAAGACACATTGCGATCAATAATCAAGCTCAGGTACTTAAAATTAGAAACCATATCTAAAGGAACATTAGTTCCAGAAGATTTAGATTTTTATGTGCCACTCAAATTTGATTCTTGCGACAAAGGCAGAGTGCACTGCTTCGGTTCTCCTCCTTCCAGGAGACCGCGCGCGCCCATGGGACAGCGCGTGGCTGGGCATCCTGGCGTGGGAGCGCGCATTCGGGAAAGCGGGCCGCGACGGTGCTGTCAGCTGCGGCCCCTGCTCTGGTGCATCTCTTGGAAGAGAAGTCGGGGCTCTTTGCACAGTTACCCTCCTCAGTCTGTGCTACTGGAGGTCAGCTGTCACGGTCGCCGGGAAGCGGCTTCCTCTCCGTCTTCACCAGGGGGCTGGGTGGTTGACTCTACTATGACTCGATCGGGTTCCGTGATTTTCCAAGGACCACGCGAGTCGGGCTAAGCAAGCGCCACCTCTCACCTCCGGGGTCTGGTCTGGGGTCGCACCGGCACACAGCACAGACCGGGGGCAGGAGCCAATAGCCACGGATTTCCTTGCGGCCCTGGAGGCCAGAGGGTGCGGGCCAGGTGTGGGCAGGGCTCTGCTTCTTCCGGAGGCTGCGGGGAAGCTGGACCTGGCCTTGCTCTGATCCTCCGGGGGCTTCTGGCTGTCCCTGGTATTCCGCGGCTTGTAGACACGTCACCTCCTTGTCCCCAGGTCCCCTCTGCTTCTCTCTTACAGGGACACATGTGGCTGAATCTGGAGCCAACCGGAATCGTCCTTCGGGCTTGCTGAATGCCGACACGTGAGGCCACTTTTGCAGGTTCTGGCTGTGAGGACGTGGACATACCGTTTTGGGGGCCACTGTTCAGCCCGGGGCATCTGCTGTGGCCCATCGGGAGGTCCCACCCAGTCTCATTTACGAGTACCTACTGTTTACCCTCTACTGTGGGTGGGCTCTGTGACCCACGTAGGGGAGTGTATTTGGATGCGAAGCCCTGCGTGAGGACATCATACGCTCCATCATTCACCATAGCTATGGGGGGGGGGCATCCCGGATGCCAGGATTGCCCCGAGGCCTGAGCTCCAGGGGCCCCGAAGGCGCCGCGCCTGCCATTGGGATCGCAAGCGCGCTGCGGGCAGTGAGGGCCAAGTTCGGGAGAAGTGCACACTGGCTGCTGTTTTCTGTCCCTGCTGGGGTATCGCTAGTCGTTTCTCTTCTGCTTTTCCCCTTTTCCTCTTATCTCCTCATTGCGTTTGACTCTGTACCGGCGGGGCCCCCGTCCGCACGACCGCACTCTCCGAGCTGTGCTTTGGCTCTCCCGATCCTGCTCAGTCACCCCCTTCGTCGGCCGGCAGCAGACCCCCAGCCTCGGGGCGTCGCGGGGCACCCGCTGTGCGGAGCTTCGCGGTTTGGTTTGGTTTTCCGTGCGAGGCCCGTTCACCCACGAGGGGCTGACCCTCCCCGACTGGAGCACCAGGACTCGCTTTTATCTTCGAGATGGCATTTCTGCCATTTCTACAGAACCTACAGAGAAGGGAATTCGCTTTCAAAGCACTTTGATGACCCAAGAATTTTCCTGGCGTTTGAGGACTCTGTTCCTAACAAAAGAAATCAGATTTGATTTTGTGCTACATTCAACGTCCAGATTATTTTTAGGGGGAAAAGTTGAGGCTGTGTGTCCCCGCTTGAGGCCCTGGGGTGTCTCTTCCCCCCACGGGGCGGCAGAGAGCCCTCACATGACCCTGGACAGCCTGGTCTGCAGCGTTCGGCTCCCCGGCCTCGGGGGCCTCTGACCTCCCGCTGCGCAGGACGCCCAGGCCTTACTTCCAATCCGAGCCGAGCGGGACCTCAGTCCTCAGTCGGGCGCCGCGCGTTCCGAACGAAGCCTCCAAGACAGCGGGCTCAAGCCTTCCACTGGAGTTTGATGACAATGACATCACCACGCCGGTGGTTGTCCCATCTGCCCCGGACAGTCCCTTCAACTCAGAGAGTCCAGGCGTGCGTCTGCGGCTGGGCTCTCCGCTCTCCGAGTCCTGGGTCCGGCGCCTCGCTGGCCGCCCAGGCCGTGTGGTTTCCGCCGCTCTCCCGGTGTGCCCGGGGCCACCCTGCACTGCCCCAGGCCACGAGAGCGCTACCCCCGACTGGGGGGCCTCACCGTCCTTCCACCGGGCACAGGACTCAGGTCCGTTGCTTCTGGGTTGCCCCTGAATGCCCCTTCGTGTCTGAGAGTGGCGGTGTGAGTGTCACACCTGTGGGCACCGGCCACGCCCGGCTCTGTGCTCCAGAGTCCCTGGGAGGGCCCCGGAGAGCCCACGGGTCGTGCAGAGGCAGGCAGTCTCAAGGTGATGCAGGGCGGGGTCCCCCCTCCCGCGCTGAGCACATCCGCCTGTCACAGAGCCTCGGACCCCGGGTGGGGCCGCCGAGATGGTGTTCCAGGGGGCCGGGGGACCCGCCTGGGGGGCAGCCGCCAGTCCTCCTCATGGGGGAGGAGAGTTGCCTGTGGGTAGAGGGAAGGACTCCGGCCTCCCTCCAGGGATGAGAGCATTGCGTTCGTTACACGAGTGCCAGGGAAACATAAAGGTCTCGTGGAAGAGATTTGAGTCACTGGCTGCTGGACGGATTGGCCTTTCCCTTTGTAGTGAGGCTCTTGTGTGGGGCAGTCGGGGACCCAGTCTGCGCCCCGCTCCCCGCTCCCCACGGACGGGCCCCCTGCCGCTGCAGGGCCGCGGGGGAGCCGGAAGCCGAGGCCGGAGGGCTGAGAAGAGCGCCTGGAAGGGTGCGCAGGAAATGTGAGGAATCATCCGGTGGCTGGAATCCAGGAAGAATGTTCACGATGTTTTATGGCTCATTTTAAACCACTGTAGAAATTTGAAGCTTTCTAGAACATGTTTTGCTGTCTTTACGAAAGACAGTTGCACCCGTCTTTACGCCCTCTTGCCACGGCCGCCGTAAGGCGAGACCCGTTGTTCATGAAATCACACCCCGAGCGTCTGGGGTGCTCTCATTCATGCCGCGTGGGTGTCACCGACTCAAAACGTGACACCTGTGTGTTGCTGTGCATCTCGGGGGGAAACAATCCAGCTGTGTGGGTTCAGACCGTTCGACAGAGCCGCTCCCTTCGTGATTCTTGGATATCGAGGGCGTTTGCAAAGAGAAGTACGGGTTTGTCTCGTGGAGGCACTTCTCTACCTTAATTAAAGATACAAGTTCATTCACTTATTTTCATCTAAACAAACTCACCTGCGCTAGATGGGGAGGTCCGATGTTCCACCAAACCTGCCTCCCTGTCACCGCGTGGACGTGGCTGTGGGTCCCACCAGCGCCTGGGCCAGGCCCCTCGGCTGGTCCCCTGGGTAGAGCATCTGCGCTGAGAGGAAGCCGTGCGGTTTGCGGGCGGCCCAGACAGCCGAGGGCGCAAGGGCGCGGCAGGGCGGCGTCCCTGTGGCTGCCGAGCCGTCTCCGCGGGCTGTTGGAGGCGGGCAGGCCCTCAGGTTCTGGGTCCCACCGGGTCCCCCGTGCTGTGCCGCCCACGTGGGACACCATGGCCGTTCGGCACTCCCTGCTTGCCGAAGGGACGCCGAAGCCGAGGGTGTGGACCCTCATCAGATGGAGGGTCGGTGCATCCGAGAGGCCCCGTGTCTTCCCAGCTGGTTTTCCTCAGTGACTGGCGTGAGTTTCGGGATGTTTGCAGACAGCTGTGCTCAGCAGCTGCTCCCGGCACCGGTCCTCCCTGCCTCCTTCACAAACGGCCCCCGCTGGCCTCTCCGCTTCTCCTGCGAGCACCACTGTGATGTGGCGCTCCGGGTAGGGGGTGCGCGCAGCCCCCTGGGACCCACGAGTGACCTGTCAGACTCCGTGGGGATGAACTTGCCGGAGTAGGGCCGGTGGAAGCCAGACACCCTTGATGGTGGCGGGGGGTGCGCATCGATAGTTCCCTGGGGAATCTGGGTTAGAGAGCAGGCAAGGAATCCTGGGGGAGGGGTGCTGGGTTTAGGGGTTTGCTCGGTGGGAAGGACGAGTGTGATGACCATGTGGTCAGTTTCCGGCCAGTGGCTGCAGGAGCAGGAGGGGACGAGGCTGGAGGCTCGAGGAAGGCGAGAGGCATGGGCGGGGTCGCATATGAGGCCGCTGTCCCTGTCGAGGTGGGGGCGGTGGGGGTGGGGACAGGTGGGACCTGGCCACCAGGGGCAGTGCAGGGAGTGGCCTCCCACGTGGGACGAACCTTGTCGGTGTGCCTCCCGCCTTTGCACACACGCCTGTTTGGGCTCTTGCTCTCCTGTGCTCACTTCGTCCCGAGTGAGAGGACACACATGTTATTGTGAGTTTCTGTGACTAGACACGTATGACTGTGACGTGTGTGGGTAATAGCCGGCTCTCAAAAAAAAAAAAAAAACCTGATTTCCAGCCTCTGCCGATTTCTGGGGTGCAAACGCCGCCACTGTGTCCGGTATCATGGAGCCGGCGTGAAGCCCGGAGCTCAGATTGGGGCCGGACCCACGGTGGCTGGCCTTTTGTGCTTCTCCCGCATATGGACAGTGGGCGTGTGAAACAAGAGGAAACGCAGGAGTGAGATGATCAGGAAGGGGCGAGTTTTGAGTATTGTTTGCCTTTTTTTTTAATATAACTGTTCTAGTTGAAATTTTTGTTATTTGACTCTGTTTAGTAGTCTGCTTCCACAATTGCCCGATGACCGTCGGCTCTGTGGGCTGTTGGCTCCAGCAGCCATGCGCAGATTGGAGAGCTGAGGGGGTCCTCCTGGGAGGAGGGACATGGCCCTCACATCCGGGTGCTCAGAGAGAAGACGGGGACGGGAGCAGGAGGACGGCGGGTGAGGGCTCGGAGGGGTGAGCGAGGGGGGCCTCGCTACCAGACGTGCGGACCAGAGCTCGGCGCCTGGAGTGAGACTGCCGGCGGGGCTGGAGTGCTTCCCCTCCCGGGTCAGTTCAGGGAAAGAGCTGTCCTTCCGGGCTGCCAGAGCCATCGCTGTCCCCAGACACGCAGCGTCTTCCTCGGAGGCTGTCTAGGACCGTCCTCAAACTGGGGTGCTGCTGCCAGGGGACGGGATGAGAAGGGGCAGAGAGGGCACACCTGCCCACAGCTGGCGTCTCGTGGGGTGTCTCCCGGGTTTAACAGGCTGCCTGCCGACGAGTGGGTCCCACAGCCGGCCTCGCGGGGCTGCAGCGTTAATCCACCTCGTTTCCTAGGGACTCAGAGAGTTAATTTAGAAACCCGATGTGATCTACGGGCAGCGGGAGAATTTCCGTTAGGTGAAAATTGCCCCTTTTTTCCTGCTTCATGAATAGATGAGAATATTAAAAGGGAATACATTTTCTTCTGAAAGATGAGCTGCTTGACGAGTCTGGGCTTCTCCCTTTGATGCAGAAATCAGTGCTTTGATTTATTGTCATTAGGCCGTCCTGTAGCCTCTGCGGCCAGAGCCGAGCGGCAGCCCGGGAAGTAAACGGCCCCATTTCTCCCGCGGCGGGTGGCTGAGTCCCTGGGAGAGCCCGGTCTGCCCCTGACCCGACACTTCAGAGGAGGCGGGACCGCGTGTGCGGGGACCGCGTGTGCGGGGCCTGCGGTGCCGCCGCTCACTCTGCCTGGCCTCGCCCCAGCCTGCCCCGCCGGCCAGCGCTCGGCCTCCCGTGGAGAAAGGCTGCATCTCCCTCCTGCAGGAGGCCCGGTGGCAAAGGCCTGCAGGGCAGCAGGGGCGCGCCCGGCCCCGTGTTAGGGGCTGTTCGCGCGGTGAATGGGCAGACCGTCCTGCCTCACGGGAGTCCACATGCTGGGCAACCACATGTGGGAGGGTGCGCCATCCCTGGCCCCGTGGGGACACCCCGCCCGGCCCCCAAGTCCGTCCCTCGCACGGACTTTGTCCGTCCTTGAGCCTCAGCGTCCCCCCGACCCCTAACCTCACCCTCCCGTCTCCTCATCTCCTGCGGGTTCCAACCCGAAGCCCTTCCAGGCCGAGGGTCTTGGGGGCAGCCGTGTGGCTGGAAGTAGGGGTGGGGTGGGGGCTCACCCCGAGAACACACTGTTTTTAGTTTATGGATTACAGATTAATCCGTGTATCCGACGGCCGGAAGGGGTTCTGACTCACTCACAGCAAGGCTTTCCATGAGCAGTGTAGTATTCTTGTGGCCCTCACGGTGGCTGTGGGACCGCATCCAGCTCTGTGGGGGCAAAGTCTTGCTCACCAGGGACCCGGACGGCTTCCAAACCTCAGTGACAGGAATGCTCCCCAGTGGGGCTGGCGCATGGCGGGGAGCACGGGAAGGGGGTGGCGGTGGGGTCGCGAGCAAGGGGGCCTCTCCCCTGAGAGAAGGTGCCTTTAAGGGGCACCTGCGAGCCCTACTGCAAACCCCTCGTCTCCTGCTGGCTCCCCACCAAGATCCTTCAAGGGGGGATTTTGAGGTTCCTTCCAAGAAGAGATTCTCTTATGGTGTGGGGAGGACTTCCGGCCGGCTGGCGGCACAGGCGGCACGTTTCCTGGAAGGCCCGTCAGTCTTCAGGGAACAGGAAGGGGTCTGACAGGGGCACCCCACAGTCTGAGAGCTGCCCAAGGGAGCAGGTGGCCCCCAGGGCAGTGCCTCGCAGCGGTGGGCCTGGAAAGCACCGTCTGGCTCCCGACGGACCAGTGGGCCGGGCTGCTGGTGCCGGACACCCCGATGGGGACCGAAGCTCTTCCGTACGCGTGCTCGCTGGCGGCAGCAGCTGGGAGCAGCCGGCCTGTGCTCAGTGGAGCCGTGAAGCTAGGAGTGTGGCTTGCGACCTAGGAGGAGCCCCCCCCTAGACCCCCCCCCCCCGCCCGGCCGACGTCTTCCCCGTCCTGTCCTGTTCTCCCTCAGCCCCGCCAGGCCGCAGCCACCTGGGCGGAGGTGAGCAAGGGGCTGTTACCTGGCAATCTTGTCCGTGCAGGACATGGTGACGAGCTGCTCACCCAGCAGGACGCCGTCCCACGTCTGTACTGCACTGGGGCCCCGGACGGGGACGGTCCCTTCCCCAGACTCGATCTTGGTGCGCAGGTGCCCACGGAGCTTCCTGACGATGTGCTTGTTGCTGTTCACTAGGAGACAAGAGGTGGCCGTGAGCCTGCTGGTGCGGAGACCTGGGAGTCCCCACCTGGAGCCATGTGGGGGGTAGGACAGGTCCCCACAAACATCTGCAGGGACAGCTGTGGGGGTGGGGAGGCACAGATGAGTGCCCCAGTGGAGGGGAGGGGCTGGTGCAGAGCTTCGCTCCGGGGCGCCCCCTCTAGACTGGCCCCGACTTCCCCTGAAGGCCCCGGCCGTCAGTGTGGGAGGCTCGGTGCTCACCAGGCCTCTGTCACAGCCCCTCCGCGGCCAGAGCGTGCACAGACAGCCCGGCGAGCGAGCGCGGCCGCGCCCCACATGCTGTGTTCGTGGACGCCGAGATGGGAGCGCTGTGCCGTCCGCGTGTTGTGAGAGGCTGCTCTCTGCACCCCTCCCAGCCTGCTCAAGATGGTTCCCGGACCATCTGGAAAGGCCATGATGGGATCTGGTCTGAGGGCGGTGCTCTGTGGACCCCGGCGAGATTTTCGTCCTGCCTGCGTTGTTTTCTAGCTTCGTAGCCTCAGAAAGGTTACTCATGACCCTGAGATCGGGGTGATAATGGTGCCTGCCTCCTGGACCGTGGGGACGGTAGGCGCACTCAACAGGGCGTCCGTCCGCTCTCTCCTGGGGTCTGTAGGGCAAACGATGTGACCGAGCCTATGAACCCTGTGGGCCCTTCATGCCCTCATCCCTGTTCTCCTGCTTTCCTTCCCGGAGCCCCCTCAGCATGTGTGCACACACATGCACACTGCACGCCCCACACCCCACAGTTATTTGGAGAATGAGCATGAACAAAGGGAGGAGTGTTTTCATCCTCTCTTTTTTTAAAAAAGTTCTGCACGTTGTCTGGATTATACTGGAATATGGAAATGGTTAAGTGCTTTGCATACAAATGATATTTAATACAGTGATTCCGATATTTATATGCATATGCTGACGTGGACGGATAGTAAAGATACTTTCTTTACAAAGTTTTGATAAAAGTTTTGAAGTTGTAGAAATAGAATTTCTGCCTTAGTTATCCTTACTGAAGGCATCAAATAATAACATGTGGATTTATATGTGTACCTTCTTTTACAGATTGAAAATCATCGGCAGTATATTTTCTCTGTTCCTAGGAACTGAGGTTCTCTCATGACATTTCCATAGTTCCAAAAGTCCATGTCTCAGGGAGAAAGATTGTTGTACTCCTTGCAGAAAGTAAGCTCTTAAAAGAGTTCAGGTTGTTTTTTGGTCGTCACCACCCAGGTGCTTGATGAGGTCTTATTTTGACTTGATCTGTGAGTCACCCATAGAAGGAAGGACCAAGAGTAGACATTGAGCCGGGGTCTGCACAACCAGACATGCTCCGTGTTGGTCATGGGGAGAGTCAGATCTCTGTAGCTTAAATGGCACCAGGAATCAGATGGTGACAATGACGCTGCTGGTGATGATGATGGTAATGAGGATAGTGGTTATAATAATGATAAAGATGATGATGCTGGTGATGATGATGGTGGCGGTGGTGATGGTGGTGATGACGATGGTGGTGATGGTGGTGATGATGGTGATGATGACGATGGTGATGGTGGTGATGGTGGTGATGATGGTGGTGATGGTGATGGTGATGATGGGGATGATGGTGGTGATGGTGATGATGGTGGTGATGGGGATGATGGGGATGATGGTGGTGATGGTGATGATGGTGATGATGGTGGTGATGGGGATGATGGTGATGATGGTGGTAATGGGGATGATGGTGATGGTGATGGTGGTGATGGTGATGATGATGATGGTGGTGATGGGGATGATGGTGATGCTGATGGTGATGGTGGTGATGGTGACGGTGGTGATGGGGATGATGGTGGTGATGGGGATGATGGTGGTGATGGTGATGATGGTGGTGAAGATGGTGGTGATGATGGTGATGATGGTGGTGATGGTGGTGATGGCGATGATGGTGATGCTGATGGTGATGGTGGTGATGGTGACGGTGGTGGTGATGGTGATGATGGTGATGGTGGTGATGGGGATGATGGTGGTGATGGGGATGATGGTGGTGATGGTGATGATGGTGGTGAAGATGGTGGTGATGATGGTGATGATGGTGGTGATGGTGGTGATGGTGATGATGGTGATGATGGTGGTGATGGGGATGATGGTGGTGATGGTGATGATGGTGGTGAAGATGGTGGTGATGGTGGTGATGATGGTGGTGATGGTGGTGATGGGGATGATGGTGATGACGGTGATGGGGATGATGATGGTGATGGCGGTGATGGGGATGATGATGGTGATGATGACGATGGTGGTGATGGTGGTGATGACGATGGTGATGGTGGTGGTGATGATGATGATGGTGGTGATGGTGACGGTGGTGATGATGACGGTGATGGTGATGGTGGTGATGGGGATGCTGATGGTGATGATGGTGATGGTAATGATGGTGAAAATGATAAAATGAACATAAAATCGTTCATATGACTCAAAAACCCTTGAACAAACCTTTGCTTGGACCTGACGTTTTACACGCTCTGGGTGGGGTCTTATTGGCCCCATGAACCTTGGCACTGGGAGAGCGGAGGGCCTGTACACCTCAGTTTCCACAGTTTACCACAGTATCAGGGACTTGCCATTCTGTGGAGGGGGTATTTTCTCAGGGAATAGGGTACATTTTGCCCTATTAATTATGGCACCCTTGTTCTCCTGGTGCTTCAACTGTTGTGTCATTTTTCAGCCCGGAAGTTGCCTGTTACCTTGTAGAGCTTTTTGCTGCACAGGGGTCTTCCTGTGCTGCGGACCCTGTGGCCAGGGCCCTGACGACAGGGAGCCCTGGCTCATGTTAGCCGCTGGTCCCTGGGAAGGGACTCCCAAGTTTTCAGGTGGATTAGTTTTGCCGGAAGAGCCAGTGCATGAGGCGCTTCTGAACCTGTTTATGTTTGGAGGTGCGATATCTCGGGCTGCCTCCCCGGGAAGGCTCCCTGCCGAGTGTGGCCCGGCCCGGCTGCGGGCGCCGTCCTGGGCGCTGGTGACCCGGTAGAGCCCGTCTGCTCTGCTCTTCCTCGCCCACGTGTGGGAGGAGCCCTCGAAGCAGCGCAGACCCCGGTCCGACCACAGGCTGCAGGGGCCGAGTCTGCACAGGCTGCCGTGGGTCTGAGATGTTGAAATCCACCGTGTGCCAATAAATACTCCCAAATCCACGAGAATGTTCTCATCTGCTGCTGGCGTTCCCAGACTCATCATCATCGTGTTTATCATCTGAGACCTTTGACGACGGATGTGAAGGTACAGGAAGGGGGGTCATATGCTTTACGGGGTTGTTCAGGTGAATATTGTATTTTGAGGACGAATCAAAGGGGGTTGATTGTTTCACGAGTCAACACGAATGGCCGTTGCTGGCATGCGCGTAGGGGGCGCGGCTGTGTCTGAAGAGTGATACGGGCTGCGGCGATGCTGGCGGGGAGGGAAGGCTGGAGATGGGGGAGAGAGGCCTCAGAACGGAAGAGGTATGTCTAAGCAGGTGGCGAGAGCGTTTTAATTTCCAGACGGTCTGCCGAAGGTGTGTGCACCCCAGAGGGAACACCTGTGACGCGCTCGGCTGTTTCCCGTAATGACGTCTCCGGCGTCCGTCATGTGCTCCTTGTGGGAGACAGCAGCGATGGTGGTGGCGGCAGGAGCTTGGAGGCCGTCTGGATGCCCGCTCCTGCGGGGCACAGACACTCTCCTCTCCCGCCGGCGTCCGGGACCCAGTCGGCAGGCCTGAGGACAGGGCTTTCGGGACGCGTGCCTCAGACTTCTGGCTCTGTGATTTTGGTCTGACCTCTTGAACTTCCCTGACGCACAATGAACGGAGTTGGCTTAGAACTTACGAGGCATTAAGCACACGCCTGTAAGCTATGGCATCATTACGCTCTTCCTCACGGCGCGTGGGGGAAGGTGGAGGGGGGATTCCAGGTACACTGTGATGGCTTGGAAAATGACAGGAAGAGCTGAATTTCCCAGGTTATTTAACGACACACCAGGAAAGTGGCTTCTGCCTTAAGGGCGCTGGGGAGTCAGAAGGATGCTGGTGGCCCGGCCGCAGGGACGTGCCCTGGATCCCATCAGGGCTCTCTTCCATGGAGGCTCCCCTCAGAGCTGTGTGCGGCCAGCCAGGCCTGCCCAGCACCACTCAGGACGTGGCACCATCCTCATGGGTCCGGCCTCCTGGAACGGAGTCGCGCCTAGCCGGCACGACCAAGGACCTTTGCAGCGCGGGCTCGTCCCCGCCAGTAAGAGTCCTGTACCCCCGCCCCAGGCCTGCCTGACCCTGCGGACGCCAGACCAGATCCTTCTGCACGCAGCGGGAGACCGTTTGGGGGGCCTGAATCCAGTAGCGGGGGCCATGTCAGAGTCTACGAATCCCTGGGGAGGTTGAAGAGTGCCCCAAGGGGACGGTACCCCGAGTGCCTCAGAGCCTCGGGCACGGCGGGCAGGCAGGAGCTGCGTTTGTGGACACTTCCCGGCTGGTCCTCCTGGGGGGACCGCTGCGGAGACGGCCCAGCGGGGCGCTCGCCTCCCGGCGGCCAACACCCCTCAGCTCAGACCAGTTGGTTTTGATGTCATTGTTAAAGACTCCAGGGAGGAAGAATTACACTCTTATCTCGATGAATATTTTTGCGGGAACAAATGAATTGGGGGAATTTAGAATTTCTGGAGCAGCAGGCGTCCGAGGCAGGTGAGGCCGGTTCATAGCACTGGGCTCCGGGCTCTGGGCTCTCTCAGGCCGGACCGGGCCTAGGGAGTTTGGGGTCAGGGAAGTTGGGGAACTTTGCGGGCACTGGACAGCTGGGGCCAGAGGTCCCCGCCAGATGACCACCATCTCTCTGTGGCAGGTGGGAGGTCAGGTGTTTGCTCTTAGAAATGTCAGGATGATTTGGTTCTCTGCGAGGCCTCGCTGTGTGTGGTGTGGGCTGCAGGGATGGTCTAGACCTGCCACGGGCTCTCCTTACCCGGCTGCACGTGGCCTGCCGGAGGTGTGTGCGGAGTGCGCTGCTTCGCCCGGGGTCTGTGTGCGTCGGAGGTGGGGCGGCTAAGCGCAGAGCTGCGGCGCACGCAGGCGCACAGAGCGGGGGAGGCTGAGAGCCGGTGAGCAGACACGATGGGCACCAGGCAGCGGGCGTGCGGGACCCGGGGAGGTCGCAGCTCCCGCCCCAGGGCTCCTGCTGGCTGTGGAGGTGGACCCGCATCTGTGGGCCTTCGGGGCTGCGTTCCCAGAGCTCCATGTAGGAGCCTGGAGCCAGGCTTGCGGCAGGGAGGTGGGGTTTCTTCTCCAAGGCGTCTTGGAGGACGCAGATGCACTGACGTCTGGGAGCAGAGGTCCCGGTCCCCACCATGTGCCATCCTTCCAAAGCAAAGACCTGTACCGTGGTGGGCACGACACGCAGAGCCCCCCTCGGTGGCAGCAGGCGTCATTCCGGAGTGTCCAAGCCCTCCTGGTCTGTGAGGGAGGCCACGGGTTCTCTGGGAGGCCGTCCGCGCAGATAGCGGTGGGGGAAGGAGGGGAGGTGATGTGTGGCTCCTGGAGGAGACTCGCCTAGACCCCTCCTGGGGGGCCCCGAGAGGAAGCGCTGGGTCGGCAGGCTAGGTGACCCGGGAGCAGCAGCTCACGCTGCCTGGCAGAGCTGCAGGAAGATGGGAGGAAAACGCTTTGTCTCCCCCAGCAGCACCTGCCACTTCTGGAAAGCACCACAAAACAGAAGACATCTGTGTCGGGAAGTGAGCCCCAGGGTGCGCGTGAGGAGGTTTGTGTGTGTTTCTAAACCACTGGCTCTCCGAGTGGAATCGGGGGCCCGGGGGCCCGCCGTGGGGGTCGGCTGCGCAGAGGCGCGGGCCCGATGAGCCGGAACGGCCCCTCTGGAGCCGCGGCGGGGCGCAGCCGGCCCCATTCAGCCGCCCGGGCCTCAGGAGGAAGCTGGTAAATGAGGTAAATTAGGGCCGGCTCCAAACGCTCTGCCAGACCTTTCCTCCCAGACTGGAGGCCTCCTGGGCCGGGTCTTCGTGGTGCCAAATCTTCCGAGAGAAAATGGAAAGACAGTTCTGAGCAGCTGTCTAATGAACCACATTTTACAATTTCATACGGGAAGGTGGTTCTCGTAGACTCAGCTTGACGAGCGGTCCTAGGAAAATGAATCCGTTCCACGTTGTTTCTCCTTCCTTCTCTTTCTCAGACCACGTGACAGTGAAGCAATGCCCTGCGTGGCCCTTGACGGTGGACGCACCTGCTGTCACCTGCCAGGCCACCCAAGCCCTCCGTCTGCCCTGGGGCAGCTCCCTGAAAGGCTCCTGGTAGTTAATGGGTGCCCTTCCCCTCACGCTCAGTTTGATTTGATTCTGCCACTTCCTTTCCGTAGGGTGTGGCTAGGGACTGAGTGTGTCCCCTCCAAACTCCTGTGTTGAAGCCCCAATCCCCAAGGGGATGGTGCCAGGAGGTGGGATCCCCACGATGGGATTCGTGCCCTTGTGAAAGAGAGCCCGGGGAGCCCCCCAACCCCTTCCCCTGGTGAGGGCACAGGAGAGGACGCCTTCCAAGAACCAGGATGAGACTGTCTCCAGACACCAGACCTGCCAGCATCTGGATCGTGGATGTGTAGCCCCCAGACTGTGAGGAAGACATGCCCGCTGTCTGTAACCCCCCAGCAGCCGCAGGGGAGACAAGGGGAAAATGTTACTCGGGAGGCGGAGCTGTGGTCTTGGAGCAAAGGCGGCAGGGAGGAGAACGGATTTTTCTGGGCCAGCCTGCAAACCACGTTAGAGAAGTAGGTTACGTTAAATCCGTGTAGGGTTTTGAGAAGGGCTGTTTTCCCTGCACCTTCTTTATCTCATCAGAGCCAGAAGCAGCAGGCGTTCTGAGAGTGCCTCTCTTTCCTTCCACTGGTAATTAGAGCACGAGTGCAGCCTTCCATGCGGGGAAATCAGGGGCCAAAAATCAACCTTCCCTACATGTGTCTCGCCTGCTGTGAGTTTGCTGGGATGAGTCAGCGTCTTCGCTGGGACCGGATCCCTCATAAACGTGGTGTGTGCTTCTGGGACGGGTCTGCGCATGTGTGCACGTGTGTGTGGTGTACATGCGTGCATGGTATGTGTTGTATGCATGCATGCTTCTGGGACAGGTCTCTGCATGTGTGTATGTGTGTGGTGCACGCACATGCACGGTATGTATTGTATGCGCACATGCTTCTGGGACAGGGCTCTGTGCATGTGATGCACATGCGTGCACAGTACACGTATGCGTGCATGCTTCTGGGACGGGTCTCTGTGCATGTGTGTGTGGTACACATGTGCACGGTATGTGTTATATGCATGCATGCTTCTGGGACAGGTCTTTGTGTGTGTGTGTGGCACATGCGTGCATGGTATGTGTTTGCATACATGCTGCTAGGACAGGTCTCTGCGTGTGTGTATGTGTGTTGGGTACATGCATTCACCCATGCTTCTGGGATGGGTGCCTGTGGTGCACACACGTGCACGGTACACGTATGCAAGCATGCTTCTGGGACAGGTCTCTATGCGTGTGGTGCACATGTATGTACGGTACGTGTTGTATGCACACATGCTTCTGGGATGGGGTCTCTGCCTGTGCGTGCGTGTGGTGCACACGTGTGCACGGTGCATGTTGTATGCACACACCGTATCAGGGATAGTTTCACGGCACTCTGGAGCAGCCGAACACTTCTTCCTGGGGATACTGATGCCACTGGACCCGTATGTTGGGGGGATGCTGTCGTTTGCACCTGCTCTGATCCAGCCCCCAAGAGGGTGGGTCCTGTCCAGCATGCCGCACCAGAGTTAGTCACCCCAGGGGGCTGGCTTCGTCGTACATAAAATAGCCAAGCTTAGCCTTATTCTGCAACACTGCAAACAAAGTTGCAAAAAGAAATTTGCTGGTGCTTCATTTGCCCGAGCTTTGCTCGCACTTTATGTAACTCCCGTCCCTTTCTCCTGCTCTCTCGTCCATAGACCAGGGTGTGGGCTGCTGACCGACTGAAATGAAGGGGAGCGATCCTGCTCTCCGTGATCTGGGCATTCACACTAGGGCCTTGCAGGGAGGACCCTCCCAACCACGGCAGAGGCATCCAGGCCCCGAGCGTGAGCGCGGAACACACATACGGCCCGGCACGGGGCCGGCAGAGGAGAGGGGCTGTGCCTTACGGTCTGCGGTGATCTCGTAGGGCGAGTGCAGCCTAGCATCTCCGCAGGGGGATGTGCTCACGTACAGATGGAACAGCACGTTGTCCCTCAGCCGGTAGCCGCCGTCCTTGGACCGCTCGAATATCGAGTGTTCCAAGTCCTCCCGTCGCTTGCTAGGGTCAGAGAGAGGGTCCTGGTCACCTCTTACGAACTAACCAGAAAGGTGCCCATTGGGCCGACACCTTTGCCTGGTTTTGTGTCTTATTTCCCCATTTTTCCCTCGTTGCCCCCCTGCATGGTGCTTTCTCCCTGCAGGACCACGTCTGGAAGAGGTGGCAGGGACATGGGGCAAGGAGACCTGGCCGGCCCCCAACGCCCTGGAACATTGCGTCTCGGGCTCCCCTGTCTTGAGAGCCAGCTCCCCTGGTGAAGCTAACCCCCCTGCTGCGTTCTGAACCCACTTCCCGGGGCTCATGGCTCAGGGCGCCAAGGAGTCAGGGGAGCCGCTTTTCAAAGTGGGGAGGGCTTGGCCTCTAGCCCGGGGAGGGACCCCCTTTTCTCCTGCACCTGCCGTGCCCCGGCCCGTGACGGGCACAGGCCTCTGCCCTCGGAAGCTTCAGCCCAAGGGCCAGAGGCCGCGTCCCCGAACTCCGGATTTCTGCTGCTCGTGCTGTCCCCACGTTGTGCCCCATCGTGAGACCACACGGCAGCAGAGTAGACGTTTCCCCCAGGAAACCCCGAGGCGCGCCAGCAGCCTGCCCGCACCGCCCCCAGCCCCACCTCTGCTCCCGGGCTCCGCATGGTCAGCAGCCATTGTCGGCGGCCTAGCGCTGTGAGGTGGGTGTTTCGGAGAGAAACCCTGGCCTGCGTTTGGGAGGCCTGTCCCCAGCACCCTTGGCAGGCCCGGAGCCGACCTCCCTGTTTCTGAGCCTTGCACTAGCGGCCCGTGCCTGAATTTGTGGTGCGCTGTGGTCCCAGGGAAACACCGCCCTGCGGCGACCTCCTGGCCGGAGCCTGCGTGTTTGTGCCCCCAAATTCAGGTGTGGAAGGACGTGTTAGGAGGCAGGGCTTCTGGGAGGTGGTGAGGTGGGCCCCCCATGAGGGATTAGCGTTCTCACGACAGACCCCAGGGGCTCACCCCCCCGTCCCTTCCCCCATGAGGACACAGGAGGCGCCGCTGGGTGTGGACACGTGCGTGAGGGGGTGGCCTGTGCTCCGTGGACGCCGCCGTCTGGACCGGGCCGCCCCTTACCTCAGGTGCAGCTCCAGCTGCGCATACAGGAAGTGCACCAGTGCCCTCCTGGCCACGATCTCCGCGTGGCAGTCATTGACCACGAGCCCCTGGTCGTTGATGTGCTCGCCGCTGATGCACTTGGTCCCCGAGGACAGGACGATGACCTGCGCCTGCCTGACGTCCAGGCCTGGGGGACAGAGAAGGCGTCAGGTCACCTGTGTGGGCGTGAGTCTGCGCTCTGCCTTCTCTGACCCCTGAGACCCCAGCCCGTGGCGGAGGCCCTCCCACCAACGGTCACCGGTGCACACGGCGAGAGGGCAGTCTGCCCTCAACACGGCAGCAGGAGCAGTGCAGCGACCGCCGGGAGGGGAGAGTCCTGGCGGGCTGCTGGATGTCAGGCTGCGGTTCTGAAAGGGGGAGCAGAGCCCTGGGCCTGGCCGTGCTGTGCCCGCCCAGACGAACCCCAGAAATCTGCCACCACCTCCCCTCATCCCGTGGGATGAGAGTCGCATCTTCATAGAAAGATTCGCCAGTAGAAGCACGTTGTGTGCAGGACAGGGACTCCTGTGAGAGCAGGCCCCGGGCCGGCCCCCGCTCTGTGCGTGTTTACCCCGGAGGCACAGCTCGGGAGTTGAGACAAGACACCTGGGACCACGGGCAGGAGTGGAGCCCAGTGGGTCCTTTGAGCAGGCCCGTCTCTACGTCCCCCAGCACTGGGCCCTTTACCCCTTTGCCCCGGAGCTGGAGCACACCCCCAGCTCAGGGGAGGTCAAGGGCCAGAGCCTGCAGGACGTGTAGGTGCCAGGTCCCCAGCTCAGCAGTCTGGGCCTCGAGGCCGGGGGGGCCTGAAGGCGAGTGGGCCGGGTGGCAGGACCACACTCCCGCACCGGCCCCGGAGCGCCTGGCCCCAGTGCGTCCCTTGGCAGGAGTGCGTTTCATGGATGGGGGCCAGGAGTGTCTGGTCGGGCTTCCCTGTCCGCAGACCCAGGCCAGAAGTGGGGAGCCCCCCGACCCTGGCCTTGATTCTGTCGCCGCATTTCGGGAGCAAAGTCTATGCTGCAGATTCTGTGTCCTGAAACTTAAGGCCCGTGTGCGACCGTGCGTGTCACAGACGGCAGTGAACGGGTGCGTCCTGATTGATTGCCGCAAGGCTTTCCACTTTCCCCAGAAAGCGACAGCACAGCCGGGAGCCCAGCGGGTGACAGGGCTCCGTCCCACCCTGCAAGGCTCCTCCCGCCTCTCCCGCCTCCGGGCCGCTGTTTCCCAGGCCCCGCGAGCCCTGGGACAGCAGTTTTCCTGGGTCTGGGGGGGAGAACCAGGAAGCCAGGCTTCTGCATGCTTGTGGCCGTTCTGTGCGACCCCGGAAGAGAGAGACTCACTGAGCACCCGAGTCATTGTGATTTTTTTATGCTCTTTATATATGGGAGAGCACAGAGCTTTGAGGACAAGCTAATGGGGTGGTTTTCTGAGTCCCTCTGCGCCCAGGTTCCCAGCCACTGAACGGGGTGCCTGGACATGCCCCCTGACCCCGGTCTCTGAGTTCCCCTTTCCCACCGCGGATCTGCCCCGAGACCGGGAGCCGATGGGTCCTTCACACCGTGGAGGCCCCGTGATTTACGTGTCACAGGACGGTGCTCATTCTGACCACAGTCCAAGGAATCTTGTCAACAAAACAACATTCTCTGCAAGAACGGAAGACAGACAAAACCAAAGAAGCCTTCGGAAATCACCCCTTCGTGACTTTGACATGGGGTGTGTTCAGGGGTACCCCAGAAGACCACAGCCTGTTTATTCCTTGTCCCGTGAGGAGGAAGGCGGCTGCTGCTGGCTCACACCTGGGTGCAAGGACTGGAGCTCGGGATTCCGGCCCCAGGCTCCCCCCCCGCCCCCCGCCCCGCTGTTCTGGGGCCCCCTGTACAGTAAACACTCCGAGTCGAGCCCGAGGGAAGTCTGTGACCTCAGGCCCAAACACCGTACGTGTAAGAGGTGCTCGTGCCCTGCTCTGTGCTTTGCGGATTCCAGCTTAATTAAAGCAGGTATTTAGAGTAATGGGAAGTAATCTTTATAGCTGGCTATTTGCAGTTTTTCAGTCTCCGATGTCTGCTGCGCGTGCAGGGTAACTTAGCAGCAGAGAACCATGTCAGATTGTCCGCGTTTCTCCTGAGGGCTGGTCTGAAGCTCCTGTCTCAGTTCCGCAGAAATCTCAGCTGTAGAAACAGAAACCGCGGTCTGTTAGCCCTTCGTTAACCCTTGTCTCCTCTGGACTCTGGGCTCTGCCGCATTCAGCACGGTCACGTGGTCCAAGAGATGCGTTATTTGCTTACTCGTGTTTCGTTGGTCTCAACTCCTGCGTGCCGGCACCGTGCCGTGTGACTCGTATCCTTCAGGAATTTAGCCTGAGTCTGGGGAGATGACTCCAAGACGGAAATGTCTGCAGACTAAGGGACTGTGTGATCCATACCACGTAAGTCTGCACACAGAATGTCCCTGGGACGGGGGGAGGGGAGGGGGCAAGCTAGTCGGAGCCGGGGTTCCCGGGTTCACCGAGTTCTTGCTTGAGTTCTCGCAGGCGACGGGCAGGAGGAGAGAAGAGGCCAGGCAAAGAGGAAGTGTCGTGAGTCTAGCCTCAGGCTGATCTGATGG
>CM052807.1:907488-970169 GCA_028533885.1 Nasua narica
CTCTGGACTATGCAGCTGCCTCAGGCTGATCTGATGGAACGCTCTGGACTATGCAGCTGCCTCAGACGCCGTGGGCTTGGGGGCAGGTGCTGAACTGCTCCCCCCAGCGGGCTGTGGCACCGGCTGCCGTGGCCCACGTGAGATGTGACCCCCCCCTCGTGGGACTCGGTTACAGAGTCCCATGACGTGGCTGAAGGGCAACACGAGCAATGGTCACGGGAAACACAGCCCTGAGGGCTTCTACGGGATGAACAGAAAATGCGATCAGAGACTACCTCCTGCAAAGCCCCAGGCCTACTTAGTTTTGTGGGAGAGGTCCACCAACGTTGAGGTAGCAGCTGATTTCAAGGCTATTTGTTGAGAGTTCCGGAGCGCACGAAGACCAGGAAAGCCCCCAGTTGTCTTTATCTTGAAATGTGTATTACTGACCTGTCCGCCCTCCTGAGACCGCCCAGAAGGAAAACAGGCAGCCTCGGGCAGAGAGATCAGAGATTCTAAATCCAATACTAACCCCCAAGCATTACCACGAGGGGGGCTTCTCATGGAAATGCAAAAAGGGATTCGATTTATTTAAAATGCAATAGAAAATATGATTGTAATTATAGACATTGAGAAGGCATCTGACAAAATCCAACTACTTCTGCTACATGCACGTCTATGTAGAGGGGGGTGTACATACACGACCGGTGCACATGCACATCGAGATCGGTACACACACCTCCATTTCCGTGGAGGCCTGGAGTTCGTTTGTCGTTCTTCTGTGTGTGCTGTTGTCACAGCCGCTTGAAAATGTTAGGGGTACACACGCACCTGCGTGTGTTAGAGAGGGGTACACACGCACCCGCCCCTGCGGCATGCTGGATGGGGAAGCGCAGGAGGGACAGCTGCTGCACCCTGGAACACGGCACGAGTGCCCACGTAAGTCCACTACTTAGCATTCGCTGAAGCTGTTGGCCTACGCAACAGGAGAAGGGAATTGGGAGACAGAGTCATGGCAGCGGAGAAGGGACAGCGTGGCTGGAGAGTGCACTATGATTTCGTATGTGGAAATCTCTGGAGAACCCAATCGAATACCACTAGAAGCAATAAGAGAGGCAGAAAGGCAATAGGGTACAAGTTAATATACAGAAATCAGTAGCTTTCATGGCACCTCTCAGTGAGAAACTACAAAGGATGAATAGCTCCGTTGACTGCAGCAAACCAGATAATAGGAATGAGTTTAACAAGAAATGATCAAGACGAAAACTGCATAAAACATTTGCTTCCCCCGAAAGACACCAATAAAACTGGAACGCACGGATGTTGCACCTTCTTGGATGGGGAGATAGGATGTCTGCGACCTTCTCTACAGGGATTGACAAGGTTAACGTGATTCCAATAGGAATAGCACGAGGGCTTTGCTTTTGACAAAAAAAAAAAAAAAAAAACTGGTTGGAAAGTTTTGTTCTGTTTATTTTTGAACCATGGGAGCTGGTTTTAGTGGGTAACCCAGGAAGTCCTGGGAGAGAAGACCAAGAGTAGGACACAAAACCCAGTAGACATCAAGCAGGTTATAAGGGCTCGCTAGCAAACTGCCATGGTTCTGACACAGGAGGTCCAGGCAGCGGAACAAAGCCGAGTCCAGAAACTGACCCAAAGTCAGACAGAAACTTAACTGCAGGATAGAGGCGGTGCCATCTCAAACCTGTGGGCTGGAAGCCCTGGAGACATTATCCCGTTAGTGCTAGCCAGTGACTGAAGAGCCCTCCGGAAAACAACACGGCACCCTTCCCGAGTGCCGAGCCCCAGGGTAAGTAGCGGTGGACCAAAGGTGTAGATGCAGAAGCGTGGAGAGCAGCAGCTTTATTCAGTCGCCCAAACTTGGAGCATGGCCTCCAGCAGGGGCTGGGTGAACTGTGCTCCATCCAGACAATGGGACACTATTCAGTGGTAAGAGAACGGAGCCATCAAACTACCGAGAGACACGGAGGAAGATTGGATGCGCGTCACTCAGGGAAGGACGCCAGTAAGACAAGGCCCCACGCAGCAGGATGGCAGCTCACGGCACCCTGGCCGGCAAAGGGGCACCTACGGAGCCGGGAAAGAGGAGCGGTCTCCAGGGCCGGGGCGGCCGTGGAGAGACAGAGCACGGAGGCTCTCGCGGCCGTGAGGCTGCTCTGTGGGACACTGGCATCTGGGTCCGTGTCCAAATCCAGAGAATATGCGACACCAACAGTGTAAACTGTGGACTTTGGTTGATTAAAAAAAAAAGATGTAAATGCACTGGAAGAAAACATGGGAGAATCTCTTCATAAATCTAGTGAGTGAAAGACCTCTCTGATTATAACTAGAATCTCAAAGCAGTAAAAACGGCTAGATTCAGATGCAGAACGTGATTCCGGGAGCTCACTGTGCTCCAGATTCAATGTGGGCCAGCACATCTCACCCGGTCCTGGAGGAGACCGGGCCTGGATCCCCATGTGCAGAGTCAAGACGAGTTCCGGGACCAGAGCGAACGTGCCTCCCTGGCTGGCCCCTTGCACCTCCACCCCCAACTTTAGGCAGTCTTTGGGAATGTCCTTTTATTTATTTAACTGGGACCGAGTGATTCTGAGCCCATTCCAACCCTTTGAATAGAAACTTTCACAATGCAACTTCGGATTACAGAATTTCCAAGAATAAAACTGTAGGTAAATATACCAACCAGCGTCGAAGAAACAAACATTAGAACTATGGGTTTATCCTACATGCGGACTGCCTGAGAGTGCAGTGTAGAAATGAGTTCTGACTCCCTGTTTTCTAGTGCTATGCCCAGTGAGTGCTATGGCCCCAGTAGTAGGGTTTCCACAGCCTCCCATGGAGATGGTGGCCCTTCCAGGATGTAGGGCCAGTGCCTGGAAGTGTCCCCAGTAGGAGCCTGCACTGCGTCCTGCAGTGTCTGCCACGCATGCTGGGGCTGCACAGCGCCTGCCCTTTCGCCTCTCTCCTCACTTGGACAGACTCTGTGTTTGATTATCTGACTTTTCCTGTGAATCAGTTCCTTCCTCTTCTTAGTTTCTGTTTCTGTCCTAAATTTCCTTTAATTCATCTGAACTGGAGTGGACATAAAAATGCCGGCTCAGGTATGTCTTGTCCAGGAGGGACATGGGTTAGATGGAAGGGAAACTGTTTCCCTTTGGACACAGATTTCTCTCCCTCTAGGGCCTTGGTTTGTGGCTGTCCCCTGGGGCTGTCTTCTCCAAATACTGCAGTTGTGTTGGTCTGAGGAGGAAAGGACGCGTGCACACAAGTTCTGCGCGCTGTGCTAGGAGTGGTGATGCCGGGCTGGAGGGCATAAAGCCACGAGGTGCGGGTGGGCAGGATGTTAGCTGCGCCAGAACCCGAGGTTTGGTGTCACGTCACCCTGTTTCTGCTGCTCACTCGAGACTCTGGTCCCGGGGGCCAGTCTGCCATGTCGTGCGGACGCGGGGGTGAAACTAGCGCCACGTCGGGTGGTCGTTGTAAACCAGTCAGCGTTCATGCTACCTGACGGTCAGGAGTAGATACATCTGGCGTTTCACGGTTTAGACCTAACCCCGTAAGCCCAGGACTGGAAGTGCCTGTCCATCCTGCTGCTTGCTGTGTAGGGGTCCGTCCCCAGAGTGTCAATGGGTCTGAACCTTCCTCCCACTCCGGGAGGCTCGGCACCTCTCAGCGCCTTCCGGGACTAGCCCTCTGAAATCCACGTGACTGTTCACCATCTCCCATCCCCGCGTGCGAGGCTCGACCTGTGCCCTTTACCCGCCTTCCACTGGGTATAGATGGAAAGACCCACTTCTAGTTTGATGATCAAAGTAATCGCCACTCACTTGGGAGAAACCGGGAAAAGGTTTGGGGACCTGTGTGCATCTCCCCGAGTCCTCTGTGCAGGTGGGCCTGGCCAGGCCCCTCGTGCGCTCGGAGGAGGTGCACTGGCTGGCGTCCAGCTGTTGGGACCCCCAGGACCGCCACACCTGCTGTGGCGCCATGGCCGGCTCCTGACGCGGGCAGGGTCTGCCATCCTGAACAGAGCTCTTCTGGGTGGTTCCACCAAGTTCGACTTTGTAGGCTGCTTTCTCCCCCATCCTGTCTTCGAGAGGTGTGCATTTTTTTTTTTTTAAAGATTTTATTTATTTATTAGAGAGAGAGAGACTGAGAATGAGAGGGGAGAAGAAGGTCAGAGGGAGAAGCAGACCTCCCGCAGAGCCGGGAGTCTGATATGGGACTCGATCCCGGGACTCCGGGATCATGACCTGAGCCGAAGGCAGTCGCTTAACCAACTGAGCCACCCAGGCGCCCGAGAGGTGTGCATTTTTGCTGGGCAGTTATAAATCGCAGGCGGTTGTGGAGTGTGGTGAGCTGCCCGTCAGCTTAAATCCGGAAGATGTCCGTCAAAGCCACAGCTTCACGGGCCAGCAGAGACAGGCTGGCCCATGAACCTCTGAAAGTACGCACCCGGGAAGTGTTTCTCCTGGTTGTTTACTTAATAAGCTTAGAAGTAAATAATTTTGCAGGCGAAGCTCATGCCTCTCAGCACCACGCCCCGTGCACATGCGTAGGGACCCTGGGCAGGGGGTTGTGGGGTCCTCAGCCCACCTCTTGGCTCTGCCCGCCTTCCCGTGACTCGGGAAAGGCACCTAGCCCCTTCATCTCCCTGTCTGTATTTCTTAAAAGCCGTAATTAAGATTCTTTCCTCTCCCACTTCTCAGGGTTGTAGCAATTAACTTGATTAGTGTATGCAAAAGTGCTATCAACATTATAAATTTGCATATCAAATGAAATCATTATTAGTAGCTCCTTCAGGAGTCACTTCCCCATGGAAACACCAGGCTTTCTTAACAAAGGAGAAGACAGAGCCTTGGCTTGACAGGCTGGCTGAACAATGTCCAGGTTTCTGGTTGAGGAGGGCAGAGTGAGCGGCACATCGCTTCTCCTCCCGTGGGAGCCACAGCCCAGAGATTCCAGGGGGTGTGCGGGGACCGGATGAAATCCCGGCACCGTGTGGAGGCACCATCACGAGGGACCAACCCCTGCAGGGTGGGCTTGGGGAGAGCGGGCACTGAGCCGGCAGGCACTGTTGGCGGGCTCACCAGGTGACTTTTCATTAAGGGCTGTTGGCTGGTCCCCAACCCACCTGGGTCAAGGAGGCTTGGCTTGGAGGAGCCCCCGCTTCCACTGGGGAAAGAGACACAGTATCGGGGGAAATCAGAGCCACACTGGCAAGAATAGAGCTGGTATGTTTCTCACAAATGTGCATATTCGGAAGTATGGAACCACATGCAGGATAGAAGAGAAAGACCGACTATAAAGAAAGCATAGCCCAAGGATAGAGTCTCAGGGGTCAGCTGGCAAGGCTCCCCAGGGACCTATGAGGAGCGTCACATATATAAAACAAGAGGGAGGAGGAACCTGAGAGGAGAGAGGTCTTGAGTGATGTAGATTGCAGAAAGTAAGAAGCAATGGCATTTGAAGAGCCGTCCAGGAAGTTTCTGAAGTGCCCAAGGACATGGAGGAAACAGACGGCGCCAGGAAAGGGAAGAGACTGAGGATCCGGTTGGAATACTGAAAATTGGACAAAAATGTGCATAAAGGAAGGAATTTATCAAAGAAACAATATGAAAAAAAGTACAGAAATGAACAGCTTATATAAACCGGAACAGGTGTGTGGCTCATGCCTACACACATTCTTATGAACTTATAAAACATTCAGGTTACAAAAAGGGCTTTTCCCCTCTGTAGGCAGGGCCAGGGCGATCTGGTTGAGACACCAGCCAGTTGTCTGTGGTTAGAAGTATTAGGTAAGAGAGAAAAATCCGCTCCAAATACTCGGGGAGCATAAGGTCAAGTGCAGAATTCTCCCCAAGCAAAGCTACTCCAGTGGCTGGGGAGTGCGGTCGACCCGCGGCCTGTGAACGAGAATGCCCGCTCTCTTGCGCACACGTTCGAAGGGCGTTTCTTGAGGCTGCGTCTGTCAGGCTGGGAGGAGGGAGGGGAGAGAGGGGCGGCTGGCGCCGGGGCTGCGGTTGGGGCCTCGGGAAGGGCGTGGGCCCGTCCGCAGACGCGGGGACCCGTTGCCCAGCATGTGTGCCAAAGGCGCTTCCTTCTTTTTGGTGAAAGAAAGGAACACAGAGCATCTGGAAAGCACACATGAGACTCAGAAGCTCACTGCGGAAGTCTAGCAACAAATCCGGGCCAAGCCTACATGTGCGGTGGCTTTGAGCGGGTGGTGGCGGGGGTGAGAACATCTGGGCCCGGACGCGTTGCAGGGACGGCCCAGGAGCCCAAGCTCGGCCCGCGCTTGGCGGGGGGGCCCCCACTGCGTCTGACCGTGCAAGGGCGTGTCATGGTTTCCAGCATTTAGACTCGGCGGACGAAGGACAGAGGAAGACGGAAGCATGGTATAGAGGAGGCTGTAGGTGCTGGTTATGGCGACAGGAAAACACGCGTGTACTGAGACGAGGCGGCTCGCCAGGCAGGGCAGGGTGCGATGGCTCCCTCTCCGCCTCACCGCGTAAGAAAGAAAAGCGTATGTTATCTAAACCTGCAGGTGTTACAAACACCCTGATGAAAACTCAAAAAGCATCCTATTTCACCAGTGCAATTAATACTCAGAATCGAAAACATGCAAGTACAGAACGAAGATCGTGTTCGGAGTCACGAGGACCCCAAATAAAGTGGTCAGCCCCAGCTTCCCTGCCGAGCCGGCAGAGAGCACTGAGTCCCTTCCCGAGCTCCCTTCTGCTTGAGTTTTTACCAGCTACTGCGTATTTTGGACAGCGGTGCGAACTCTTGTATTCGTGGGCCCATGTCTTTGCTACTGGGTTTCTCCTAATGGCTCCTAAGGGGAAAGCGCCTGTAGGCGCCGAGTTCTGTGGACGAGCTGGCGTCCCACCTGGGAATGGGAGGCGTCAGGGTCAGGTTTTCCTTCAGAATCTGCGTGCTTTTATAAGCTTGTAGCAGGGATGGGCTGCGAGTAAGAGCACCCTTCCCTCCTGGAGCGTCCTGTGCATTTGCTCAAATCCCTGGACTGGAAACAAGGGCGTTGACTTTACGTAAATGGTTTCTACAAACTATTTCTTTATTTTAAAAAACTGCACGTGCTACCTTTTTGCTGAATGTGTTACTTGAACTACTCAGTTTTTTTTTTAAATTTTTAAAATTTATTTAACAGAGAGAGAGAGAGAGAGAGGCAGAGAGAGGCAGAGAGGCAGGCAGTGAGAGGGGGAAGCAGGCTCCCCGCTGAGCAGAGAGCCCAATGTGGGGCTCCATCCCAGGATCCAGAGATCAGGACCTGAGCCGAAGGCAGAGGCTTTAACTTACTGAGCCCCCCAGGTGCCCCTACAAACTATTTCTACCAGTAATTTTGCACACATCTTCCTAACCTCTCGTTAATCGATGTGTTTATTAAAACTTCTCTTTATAACAAGGCGGGTTTCGGCAGTTTATCCTTCAGTGTTTACAGTTATTAAGTAGTGAAGCAATTACCTCGTACAGTCTCACTTCGTAGAATAAATACAGTTCACGTGGGTAAATCGCCTGGACCGAGCCCAGTGCATTCCCTGGCCATTTTCCCACGAGTCTTTGGAAAATGTTACTGTTTTCCAGGGCAAGTCTGAGAATAGCTTTCAACACTTCCCAGGATTGAGTTTTCCAGAAAAGTGGGAAGAGACTGGACAGTTGGCTCCAGAGCTGGGAAATGCTGGGAAAACGGCTTAGCAGATCTAAGTGACCTAAGCGCTGGGGTAGGGAGTAGAGCCCAGTGAGGGAGACACATGGGTCCCTCCCTCTGACCCTCTATCCTCCTTCCTCCCTCCCCTCTCCCTCCTCCCTCCCTCCCTTCCTTCCTTCCTTTCTTCCTTCCTTCCTTCCTCCCTCTCTCCCTCCCTTCCTTCCTTGCTTATTGCTTCCTTCCTTCTTCCCTCCCTCTCTTCCTTCCTTCCTTCCTTATTGCTTCCTCCCTCCCTCCCTACCTCCCTCCCTTCCTTCCTTCCTTCCCTCCTCTCTTCCCTCCCTCCTTCCTTCTCTCCCTCTGAGTTGCCGCAAGGCCAACCGACCTAAGGTCCCACAGCTAGCTGCAGGTAGAGCTGGGATTCAAACCCAAGAAGCTGTTCTTGGCCAGCACCATCTCTCATGGTTCCCTAGACTGTCCTAAAGGAGGGCTGTGCCTTTTCTTGTCACCCCCTCGGGTGTGCACACGGCTGCCCCACACGTCCATGCCTCCAGCCAGCGGCTCTGGTTGCTGGAGACGGGAATGCCGATCTTGACTGAGGTGAGCCCTTGGCCCTCAATCTAGAACGTTTCACCTTCTACAGAGGCGGGTGTTTGAATGGATGAAAGGGCGGGTGTTGGTGGCTTGGGCAGAAGGCAGGGCCCCTTCTACAGTGGTGTCACCGCTGAAACAGAACTGCTTTGCCTTAGCACATCATCCTTATAAAGACGTCGTTACCATTCCCAGCATTTCACACGCCTTAGTCTGCTCACGCAATTCCAGGAGGGGAGGCGTTCTCCCTTCCGTTTTACTAGGATGCCATCCCCCGCCCCCAGTCCGAGGTGACTGGTCGGTGGCCTGGCCTGACCTTGGGTTCCAGCCGCACCAACACTAGCAGTGCGTGGCGTTCTCGACCACGAGGTGAGGACCCTGAAGGGAAGGACACGGGCCAGTCCTCATGTGGCCCTTCTTTGTGGGAGTCGAGCCGCGTGGGCAGAGCTGGTCTGAGGACGTGCCATCGGGGTTTTGCTGGTCAGCTACGATCGTCACTGAGCTCTCTGAGTCCCACTGCTGGTTTTCTTTTTCATGGCTTCACGTGGAAGAGACCCGTCTGGTTCCCAAGGTCAGGCAAACCCTAAATCTCCCGTCCTTGCAGATGGGATCCCCCAGGGAAAACAGGAGGCATTACCTGTGGTCATGACGATTCCTGCCAGGGCTTTGTGGCGCGCATGCGCGGACGCCAGGCCCACGGTCAGCTCGTGGAACTTCTGCGTGACCAACTGGGACACCGAGTCTGCGAATTCCTGAAAGACACAAGCACCAGGCCTCGTTGACGGCTGAGCCGGCGGCGTCCTGGCCTCCCTCCTCCTCCACGCCATGTCCCCACGCGTGGCATCCGGAGGCCACCGCGTGCACTGTCTCGAGACCCCACGGCCCCTTGGGGACCATGCAGGCCTTGGTTCTGAGGGAGGCGCCCCCGCCTGGCCCCGCGCCTGGGCAGAGGCTGCCCGCGGGAGGCCACAGCCGCTCTCGCCCTCCCTGCGCGTCGGAGGGGCCGGCCTGCCCCTCTCCTCGGGGGCACTCGGGAGACACAATCCTGAGCAGCGTGGGGCTGCCACACCCGGACACTCGACTCCCTGTCTTCTCAGCGTGGGAGAACCGACGTCTACATACCCCCGGCAGGGGCTGTCTGGCCGAGCCGCCGCCGTGCTTACCCCGCAGCCTCCCTCCTCCCTTTCTGCATGCGCGCACAGGCACCGCCCGTGCTCTCGCGGGATGTGGGCACTGTGCACACGTGCGTTCAGAGACGTGCACACACATGTCCGCACGTGCGCACAGTGCAGCGGAGATAAGGCACGTGAGCAGTGCACACGCAGAGACGCGGGCACACGTGTGTGGTACCCACCTCCCACACACGCAGCACACACGTGTGCACACACTCAGATGCAGGCACACATGTATGCTACACATGTGCAGGCACACATGGGCAGTACACCCGACACACGTGCACGCATGTGCCCCCCCCCCCCGAGTTGGTGGAATTCCACTTGATGAACTTTCCTAGTGTGACCCATGTTCCTGTTAAAGCAGGTTCTCTGCAGTGACGAGGGCCCAAGGTGGTTTTGTTGTTGCCCTCCTCCCTCCCACCCCGTGGCGGGCCGTCCCTTCTCTGCGGGCGGAGGCAGGCTGGGGGGCAGCGCCCCTCACCGGCATTGGGCACAGCTCTGCTGTGAATCGTGCGGGCCCGTTCTCCTGATTTCTAAGGGCATCTCTTAACTTCTCCCGGACGGTGCTGTTTCCAGGAGGACGTGCGTTGGTGCCCCTTATGTGCGCAGCGGGCTCCCCGTGCTTCGTCTGGGCTCCGCCGCGGTGCCAGCCCTCTCCTGCTCGCCGCCATCGGCACTGATCATTGTCTCCCTGGGCGCTGCAGACACGCGCTGCGTCTGCCTGTGGTCATGCACGAGGGGGGCGCGGGGTTCCTTTCCGGGGTGGAATGAAGTTGCCCTTTCCCGCCGGGGGTCCGGATAGTGTGCTGGTCTCAATAAAGATGCGAAAGAGAGAGTTTTTCTTTAAAAATCTGACTTGCGGCAGGAAAGCCAATTCATATGGAAACAGGCGTGTATCCCGGGCTCCAGAAACCTGTGTGGGACCAACACAGGTGTTGGCTGGCCTCCCCGGCGTGTGGGGACCGTGCTGCTGTGCAGGCTCCCGCGGCCCGGAGTGCTGGGCGCCGGACGGACGTGATGATTCAGGCCCGGCAGGTGGCGAGGGGCCTCCGTTGGGCCTGCTGGGCCTGGGACATGTGTGCTGGGCAGTGGAGGGGGTCTTCCCCAGCTTGGGCCTCGCAGAAACCTGGGCTGCGGGGTGAGGTGCCTCACCTCCGCTGGGAGCTGCGGCGTTCGCGCGGGGGTTGGCTTACGGCTGGAGGCCGTCCTGCCCCGTGGGACCTGGGGACGGAGGTCCAGGGAAGGCGGGCGTGTGTCCCAGGCACACCACGTGTGGGTGTCCTGGGCGGCCGGAGCCGGTGACCACCAATGGGATGGCGCAGGACCAGAGACGCTGACCCCTCCCGGCTCTGGAGACAGCAGCTGGAGTTCAAGGTGTCCAGGCCACTCTCCCTCCCGCGGCTCCAGGGGAGGGTCCTTCCGGCCGCCTCCAGCTCGTGGGGGCCCCTCCCATCTCTGCCCCCTCTGTGTCTGTCTGTGCGTCTCTGCCTCTCACCGGGTTCTAGGGCCACCCCGCTCTCAGAGCCTCGTGTCGCGGCTGCACGGCCCCAGGTGCGGGCTCGGGGCGGGGCACGGGCTTGCCTTTCCGGGGACACACAGACTGCTTCACCGTATCATCAGCTCTTCCACACTCGTGTCGTGACCCGGAGGGTGACAGTTTTCCACGGAAGTGTGAATTCGGGTGATTTCTGCACATCTTGGATGACCCGACTTGTTCATTTGCGGGGGAAGACTGACGGCGTAATCAGGCTTTACCAGGCGCTGGACCTGCGACCTGAGCAGCCCTCACTGCCTCTGTCCCTCGAGTAGCAGTGGGTGTGGACACAGGGCTGGTAGTCCTGGTGCCCGTGGCCCCCCCACCCAGCGCAGGTTTTATCAAGTCCGCCCTCCCGATGGACGCTGGTGGGCAGGGGCGCTCTGAGCTCCGACCGAGGCACGCGAGCCGGGAGCGAGGCTGGTGGGAACGGGTCCCAGGGTCTGCGGGCTCTACGGCGCCTCGGTGGGCCCTGCTTCCGGAGCAGGCCCAGGGGTCCGGAAAGGCGTGCCCCGAGCTGACGGCTGAGAGGGACCTTGCCGGAGTGGCAGGCCTGGGGTCTTTCCTTCGGCAGAAGTCCGGTGCTCAGTTCAGGGGAGGCGCTTTGCTGTCCGCCCTCCAGCAGCTCTGCAGCATGCTGGCGGTCAGTGGAGGGTCGAGCCGCTGTTCCGTTGGGGACCTGTGTGCCGGGCGCCACCTTCTTGTGGCTGGCACCTGCGAGTGGCTGTCCCATGTGCTTTATCGCCGGGATGGGCTTCCAGGGGCTGCGCGCGCCGCCTTCTGGCTTCTCTAGGTCTTAGGAGCCTCGCGGGCAGACCTCCCTCTTTTGCTCCTCCAGTGACTAACCGACACTGTTACACTAGAAATTAGTTTCCGGTGCACAACATTCGACCACTCTGTGCGCTCCTCAGTGCTCATGGCGGTAAGTGTACTTTTATTCCCCATCCCGTCTCCCATCCCCTGCCAGCTCCCCTCTGGCGACCAGCAGTGTGTTCTCTACAGGAAAGGGTCTGTCTCTTGGTTTGTCTCTGTTTTTCTTTGTTTTTCCTTCCATTCAACATGAGTGAGATCACATGGTAATTGTCTTTCTCTGACTTGTTTCCCTCAGCGTAATACTCTCTAGCTCCAGACACATTGTTGCAAATGGCAAGATTTCATTCTTTCTGATGGCTGAGTAATATTCCATTGTATCTACACCTCATCGTTACCAGTCATCTGTCGATGGGCAGTGGGGCTCTCTCCGTAGTTTGGCTGAGGTGGACATTGCTGCTATGAACAACATGGCAGGGCTTTTGAAGTAGTGTTTCATTTTCATTGGGTTTACTGGACCACAGGGTAGGTCTATTTTTAACTTTTTGGAGAACCTCCACACTGTTCTCCAGATTGGCTGTACCAGCTTGCATTTCCACCAACAGTGTGAGAGGAAAAAGGGGAACCCTCTTAATTTTGGCCACTCTGACTGGTGTGAGGTGTTATCTCGTGGTTTTGATTTGTATTTCCCTGATGCCGAGTGATGCTGAGCCTCTTTTCATGGGTCTGTTGGCCATGTGGATATCTTTTTTGAAAAAATGTTTATTCAGGTCCTCTGCCCATTTTTAATTGGATTCTTTGGTTTTTTTTTTAGTTTTAGTGTTGATTCGTAGAAGTTCTTTTCGTATTTTGGATATCAGCCCCTTGTCGAACGTGTCATTTGCAAATATCTCCTCCCATTCAGTAGGTCGCCTTGTCATTTTGTTGATGGTTTCCTTCTCCAGTACTTTTCATGGTGCTGGGATCTGGTTCCTGTGCCTTGCTTGCTCTGAAGAGCTATCCCTTGGTTGTCCCTTTGATTGTCCTTTTTCCCTCTCTGTAAAGTGAAGTTTCAAATGTCCCAGAAGCGACGAGAGTGTCAGCGCAGGAAGCGTCTCGTCGCTCTATGTGCCCGAGCGGCCCTGAGAGGCTCCTGGAAGAGCACGTCCCCAACCACTAGCGACACAGAAAAGTGACTTCGTTTGGAAACTAGAGGCTGCTGTCCTTTATGCAGAGGCGCAGAATGGATGCCCTGTGTGCCCACACGGTGAACCCCACAAAGAAGCTGCTGACACGGTTTCAACATGGGGATTCGGGGCACACGCGTTCTGCCGGGAGACCCACGAGACGGGTGTGGTATAAGTGACCCCGTGAGTCTGGCTGTCAAAGGGAATGGGGAGCCTCTCCTGTCTCCCGCTCTTTCTCCCCCAAGCCTCCCCTCTTGTCCAGGGTCCCCTGGCTGCAGACCCCGTGGAGGCTCCCGCCCGCCCACAGCCTGTGGTTTCACTGGTTCTGAGGACGGAGGTTTGAGCAGGAGCATTATTACTCTAGTAGAAAGAACGAGAGGAATTTATTATAAGAAGGCAAGTACAACCTGACAAATTAGAGAAAAGCAACGGTGCACAGAGCATGGGACCGCCCACTGACCCGCCGGGTGTCCGAGACCCAGCTGAGTGGACCTCTAACCCGGGTGCCCTTCGGGGGACCTTGGGGCCCTGGGGCCCCGACCGCGCGGGCCAGCCGCTCTGCACGGCTCTGCTGCTGGGGAGGAACGCTCTTCACGTGATGGCAGCCATTACTGCGCTTCACTGGACACGTTTACTTCTCGTTTGCACTAACGTGTCACGGGAAATACAGGTGCCGAGCCGCTGGCGGGCGTGGGAGCCCCCGATGCGCACCCCGCCAGGCTCCGGGGATGCAGGGAGGCCGGAGCCACCGCCGTGGGAAGAACGGGCTCCCGGCTCCGACAGATCCTCATGCTCTCCCCGCCCCCCGGCCCAGCCCCTGCCCTCTGACCTGGGCGCCCCCCATCTCGTCCCCTATAGCCCTTCGGCTTTATGCTTGTTTCCAGGGGTCCTTGACCTTTATGGGAAGCACATTTCTCTGTTAGCATCTTCTAAACATGAGCGTCAAAATAAGGCCTAGGTTTCTTTACCTCTGCTCCCTTCGTGTGGTCGCTTATCTAGTGAGAACGTAGACAAGGGTTTAGGGAGCCGCTTGAAGTTCTCTCTGCTGTAGAACGGGCGAGGGAGGGATTCGACGGAATGCCGACCCCTCCTTTCCCTGGCTGTGAGAGCGGGAGGAAGAGAAGTCGAGAGCACGGCTTGCCCGGCGTCTTTGTCCACACTCGTGGGAGTCTTCGGGAAGAGAGACGTGCGCGGGCTGGGGAAAAGGCCCGAGGAGCCTACGCTGCGGAGCCGCCTCCCCACCCCCGCCCCCCGTGGCCCCCCCAGCTCCGGGGCCGGGGCTGTTCCGGGGGCTCGGAGGGTAATTCAGACTCACACGGGATCCTGGCTGTGCTCTAGCTCCCCCGTTGCATTGTGTGTGTCAGTGACGTCGAACTTGATTTGGGGGGCTAGGGGCTCGGCGGGGACTGAGGGCTCCGGGAGGGGCGCCCGCGCCGTCTGCTGTAACCCCAGCCATGTTTTGTGTTTTAATCACTTGGGATTTAATAGATACAGTCCACTTTGGTTACTGCAACGCCAACTAATCTAATCGTGAAATAATTCCATTTGCCTCCCCACCTGGTGCTTGGTGTGCGGTTGAAGCAGCTCAGGTCACTGATTATTTTCACAAACTCAAATTCCAGGGTGTGCCCCGGGCCGCGGGGGGCTCATCCAGCCCCTAGGATGGGCGACAACACGTAATTTAACTTACGAGTAGTTTTTTCAGCACGTGGATCAAGCTATGTTGTACTGTTGCTTCCTAAATTAACGTAAGACATTTCCCCGGCCGCGAGCACGCGCACCCCTCCCTGTGACTCCGAGCAGCCCCTGCCCGCACCTCACCCAGGTCCGCGTGCCAGGTGGGGCGGGGGCCGGGGCGCTCACATGCCCATCCCCGGCTCTGGCCGCCAGAGCACCCCAGACCGCGGCCAGCCCATGGCGCCTACAAGCTGCGTCCTTTTTGGGAATATCCTAAAAACATAGTTTTTCTTTCTCTTCTGTCATGTATATGCGATGTGCTTGCGGACAAAGGGTCAGTATCTTTACCGACTTGGGGAGTGTGAACCACCCTGTGGATCACCTGCCGTGGAGATGGCCTATGACGCATCCTCTGTGGGGCTCACTTGCAGGACCAGGGACAAGGTCCGATGGTCTGAGTGGGGGATTTATGCAGCATCGTGGTGAGAGGTCAAAGCTGCAAGGTCACCAGAGCTAGAGCAGAGGCCTTAGTTCCAGACCCAGGAGCTCCTGCAGAGCCCCCGGCACATGGCTCCGTATCCCACCGCCCCGCACGGAGCCCCCGGCACACGGCCCCGTGTCCCCCCCTGCACGGAGCCCCTGGCACACGGCCCCGTGTCTCCCCACCCCGAAACGGAGCCCCGGCACACAGCAGTGGTCCCATCTCAGGGGTGCAGAGGCCGAAGCTCAGAGAGATCGGGGGTTGGCCACTGTTGTGAGGCAGACAAGGAGCGTGATGGAGTTGTGTGTGTGTGGGAGCCCCTCGTTGTGCCGTTCAGCCTGTGAGGTCTGCGGCTCTTCTCGGGCCGGGTCCTCAAACCTCAGAAAACAACTGAAATCTGGCCCCACACGGTAAGTCCTCCGAGATTCAAGCCGATCACACGGTGGTTTGCTCAGACAGCGCGCCAAAGCCCTCGCCCGTTCGTGACAACAGAGAGAGCCTGCAGCCCTCCGCCGAAATCTCAGGCTAAGCCCTCCACTCCTGAGGAGGCCTGTGGGGATCCAACAGGCTCGGCCCCCCCAAAGGGCTCCCCCAGAGTGGGAGCCGTAGCCCCTCTGCTCCAAGGGGTGGAGGCTGGCAGAATTTGGGGTTGACTCAGACCTCCATTTGGGGCATTCTGTGTGCAAAGATGAGAAGCCAGTGGGCCTTGCAGAGGGGGCAGGAGTGGAGAGATTTGGGGGCCCTGGAGCAGGTGTGCCCGCCGCCCCACCCACCCCAGCACTGCCCTGTCACTCGTCTTGCTTCATCCAGCCCCGAGTGAATCCCCCCGAGACACTCTGCCTCCCACAGGTAGAGGCCCCGAGGGCAACCGTAGGCAGGAGCAGGCGCCCAAGCCTGGGACCGTCAGGGGAGACGGTGTGGGAGGGGGAGGGGGGCTCTGCAGGGAACCCTCCATGGTCGGGCTCGTCCAGTCCTTGGGTGGGAGCACAGTGGGTATCCTGGCGGTGAGGAGAGAACTTACGGCTGGGGTGTGGCCTTCCAGACACCTCTATCTCCTGCAGCGCAAGGGTCGAGGGTCTGGCGTGGTCTGGGGGCAGTGGGGAGAGGCTGGCCCCGGCCCGGGTGAGAGGCCAGGTTTCGCATAGGGAGCCCTGCACAGAGAGGCTTTAAAGACCCACTGCAAACATCCGGAAAGAGAAACCGAAGTCATTTACAACATAAATTCTTTGTTGGATATGAAAAAGAGAGACATGCAGCCGTAGTCATTGCTGGTACTTCGGCAGTTTAGAGAACGCCTGGGAGGGGTGAGCGTGTCCTTCTCGAGGCCTGCAAAGCCTCCCTGGGCGCAAGGCCGCCGCTGCGGGAAGCCTCACAAAGCCAGGCCGGCTGCTCTGAGGGCAGGAGCACGCGTGGGGGCGGGAGCGGGGGGGGCGCAGGTCCCCGAGCCGCTGTGCGGAGCTGCGGTGCGCCCGGATCCGGGATGGGCCGCGTCCGGGCCTCCCGGCCGTTCACGCACAGATCGGTGCAGGCTGGAGACAGGAGCAGAGATGATCAGAGGGGAGAGGATTTGGCTTCCGGTTGAATGCTAGTGCTCTTCAGGGGCTTCCGGTCCCAGAGGCTAAGTGGGGAAGTCGGCCCCGTGTGAACGCGCTGTGTATTGCTGTTCGAAATGCTTCTTCGGCTTCTGCCTGTAGGTGGGCGCTGCCCGTTGGCCCGATTACCACGGCAAATTACCAGCATTATTCAAATAGGGAAAATAAACTTGAAATAAGAACGCTGAAAGACTCAAACTTTACTCATTTCCAACACTAATATTTTGAATGCCATAAATAAATAAAATGTGTTCAAATTTGCAATAGCAGTCCTCAGGGTGAAATTGACATTTAGCCAAAGTGGTAAGGATATTAAAATCGATAGATTATGAAAGAGAAAGCCCTCAGTAAATATTTTCCTGTGGAAATCCTGCTTTGGGTTTATAATGCTGAAGTAGCGGAAAGGTTAGATTTGCATATTGGTGGGGCCAGACGCCATCCGGGACCCAAGGCTGCCCTGTCCCCTGTCCTCCGCTGCTCCCTTCATGGCGCTTGCTGTGTGGTCCCCCCCCCCCCCGACCAAGGGTGGAGCGCCCTGGGGTGGGGGCCTCAGGAAGCAGCCCCCCCGGAGGGGGCGTGGCTGAACAGGATCCCCTTCCAGAACCGGGCGCCGAGGGCTGCTCCCAGCGGCATCGAGCTGGTGGCCGGCATGCCGCGGCTCAGAGACATCCCGGTACGTGGGCGATGAACTTCCACAGCTCCATCTCAGCGTCCCCTCGGGTGTCCCTGGACGAGGCGCCTCTAGGTCTCATAAAGATTCCTGTTTGCTGACAGCGGCAATCAGGCCTCATTAATTTCAAAGTCCAACTGCATAATTCAGATTAGCTGACTGTTCAGTTATTCTAGATCTCCAATTATCTAGAGGCCAGTAACAAATTTGAAGGAAGCCCTGAAAAAGGAAAAAAATCCTTGCTGTCACCCACATGGCGGAGAAAGCGCCCAGCCTGGAGTGGGAGGAACCGGGCGGGGAGCCTCTCCGAGTATGGCGTCCTCGCCCGTAGAAGAGGCGTCTGGAATTACCGTGCTGGCCGGGTCTGCGTCTCTGCTCAGACCCCTGGCCTGCTGCTTCAGACGTCCCTGGAAGACCAGCGGCCGGCCCCGGCCAGGGGCGAGACAGGGGCCGCCGTCCTGCTCCAGGGTCAGCCCTCCCGTGCGCCGTGCGCCGGGAGTCAGGGAGTGCTCATCCCGGGGCCAGGGCGCGCCGGGGCCTGACGTGCGTGTGGGGGCGCCCGGACCGCACGGTCGTGGACACGCACCAGCACGAGGCTGGCCGCAGGTGGCTCCCCAGAGGGCTCACTGTGGCTGAGTTCCCTGCTCGGGCATTTCGAAGCATCTGGCACGGCCCCGAGGCAAGGAGGGGCTGCACTCTCCAGAGATGGCCGTGCTGGCACCACCCATCCTGCCGGCTCGTCTCACCGCGAAGCCCCGTGTGCCAGCCACAGAGCGGTTGGCTCCGTGTCCTCTCCTTGGACACTGTCCCAGTAGACAGAGCAAGGAGGGCACGGTGGCCTGTGACCTCTGAGCAGTCCCTAACGCCGTAACCTGTGTCTTGGTCCTGGGCACTCCCTCTTGGAAACCAGGCAGGAGAAAGCCCATGGAGAGGAACCTAGGTTCTGGCCAGCGGCCAGGCTGAGCTCCCAGACCACACACAGCGTGGCCTGCTGCCGCCGGGGGGTCCCTCTGGCGAGGGGTCCTCAGGCCCCAGCCAGACTGCCCGGCTTCTGCCATGGCGAGCAGAGGGGCGCCGTCCCCACTGAGCCATGCCCAAATGGCAGGTGCACGAGCAGAATAGAAGCCCGTGTTGTTTGGAGCCGCTGGGCTTCGGAGCGGCTCGTTATTCTGTGGAGAAGCCTGCAGTCAGAGGCTACACTGTGAGAACTTAAAGACGGACCCTGGCGTCCTTGTGGTCCGGATTCGAATCCTGTTGTGGCTGCTTAACAGTAGCCTGACTTGGAACATTATTTAGGCCTTGATTTCCTGTCTCTGAAGTAGGAATGGTGGCTACGCCCCGGGGCCGTGACAGGTGGGATGACTGGGGGGGGGGGGAGGGGAGGGGCCCAAGTGTGTCGCGACCCTCACTGCCTAGCTCCTGAGTGCCCGCTGCGGCGGGCCTTGTTCCGCCCCGACTTGTGCAAGCACGGAGTTTCTTAGAAACGACACAGAAGGACTTGTCACTTACTTGCATGAAACGAGCGTTGTTCCCGGGGCACAGCTGTCTGGGGGCACGCTCTGGCTCGGTTCGGCAGGCGCGTGCCACGCTGACGATGTGTCGAGGTGAACTTCCCCGAGTCGAGGGCTCTCCCGGAGTCCCCCCTAGACCCTGGTTACCCGCGACTGCGCCGTTGCCCGGCCTGCGGCGCGCTAAGGGAGCCTGGCTGTCGGCTGGAGAGCCGCGCCCAGAAAGCCGCACCTTGGCCTCGCCTCCACGCCCCGCGCGTGCACGGACGCCGGGGCCTCCCGGCCCCAGGAGACGTCACACACGTCCCCTACTCAACGCGGTTCCCTTTTAGTGAGAACATCGGTCAGTATTGGGCGAGTCAAACTGTTTGCTTGATCTGTCATCGCCTTTAAATTTGTTGTTCCTTTTCCGTTTGGAAGACAACATCTGTGGCATCCGCGTGTTGGGACGTCCCGTGTTGTCTGAAGGTGTGTGGCCCCACGTTGTTGGCTACGTGTCTGCTCACGGTTCTCTGACTTTGGGTCCCCTTCTCTCTGGTTTCATCCTCGGGCCACATTATCTCGTGACCGTTGGCACGAGCGTCCCCGTGACTGGCCTGGATGCCTGAGGACAAGGGCTCTGTGTTCCTCATCTGGGCAACCGCGGTGTTAACACAGGCACACAGTCGGCCCCATCAGAGGGTGCGTGTGCCCCGGGGGACTTTGTAGGGCGCGCGTGGCTTCTGACACGCTCCCCAAGAAAGCTGGCGTGGAATCGGAAAGGCGTTTGTCGGAGCTGTCGCGGGGAGAGCTCAGCTGTGTCCAGGGTGGCTCCGGAGAAGCCACCGTGGAGACAGCGTCCCTCGCACCTCCCCTTTCATCTCCTCCCGAGACCTGTCCCCGGGGGCAAAGAATAAATCAGAATTTATTGAGCGAGACACTAATGAAATATTAAGATGAAGAAGACAAGGTCCTGTATAAAAAAGCTCATCATACAAAACGGGAAGTACAGAACATCGTGTGATAGATGGCGGTCGACGTTTCTCAAGGACTTGGTGCGCACAGGTCTAAGGGCCCAGCATGCCCTGGTTCCCGTAATCGGCACTATTGTCCTGGGAGGCAGTTACTCTGTTACCCGGCTTTGCAGATGAGCGAGCTCGGAATGAAGGAAGTCAGTCTCCCTGCCAGGGGCACACGGGGCCCCAGACTCACACGAGGGCGGTCAGACCCCAGGGCAGGTGCTCGGCTGCTGTCCAGCCTCAAGAGAGGCGGGCAGGACAGGAAGGTCGGTCAATGCTGCGGGCGGGCATGTGGCTTATATTCTCAGACCAAAATGAGCCCGTGAGCCTGAAAAAGGCAAACACAGTCACACAGGTAGGAGGTGGGGAGTGTGAAATTCTGCCTCTTACACAAATTTGGGTTTCATGACTGTCTTCACTGTGGGAGTTTAGGGAGCAAATGACCCCTGGTAATTGGAGAAGGAGGCCTTCCCAGGGGGAGGGAGAGCCACTTGGGGCCACCTGCAGGTCCACAGACCCCTTCCTGGGTCCCCGGAGTCAGAATTTCAGGCAATGGTGTTGCCTGCCAGCTGCGCAGGGATTCAGACGTGCACTGAAGTTCAACAACAACACAAGGAAGATTCTCCCTTTGGCAAGGAAGATTCTCCCTTTGGCCGAACCTCCCCCTAGCTGTTTACAACCAGGCCTGCTTTTAGGGCTTCTCTGTGTCTCTCTGCATCCGCCAGTCTCAGCAGGACCAGAAGCCCGCACCCTTGATACCCGACCGGTTCCTCGTCCCCAACACCCCAGCTGATGCCCGGCCACCTGGCCTGCCCCCAGCCAGGGTCCTGTTAGGGTCCTGTTAGGTCGGTTTAGGCAGGACCCCCTTCACCTCTGATGTTTCCGCTTTCCGACTTCCATGCACTGACCCACCTGCTCCGGGGCCGGGACCCCCACTCCCCATGCTGCACTCGCTCCAGCGGCCATGGCCCCTCTCCTGCCAGCAGGGTGGGAAGCCTGGAGCGGGCCTGCGGGCAGCAGCGGGGAGGGCCGGCTGAGCTGGGACTGGGGACGGACCAGCTCTCCCTGTCCTGCAGGGACACGCCCCCCGGAACGTCCGCCGGTCTCACCATCTCGTGGTCTCCGGTCCCTAGGCGGCCGCCTGCTCCCTCTCACCGGCGCTGGGCCTGCCCCGTCCCCACCCCATCGCTCCCTCTGGCCTCTGCAGGCCTTACCCCGCTCATTGCCACCCAGTGGCAACTCCACTGAATCCAGCTCCTCAAGGAAGACCATGACCCGTGTGCCTCCCCTGCCAAGCAAATCCAGGGGCACAAGTGTGAGGCTCCCTGCACCACTGGCTCCCCAAGGGAATGGGCTCTAGCTGTGGGTCATTTGTTGGACAAGAGAGTTCTTAGCCAGGGGATAGGAAGATCTCTCTCACATATGATGGGACAGATGGGACAGGGTTGGGGGCTGGTCACATCTGCAAATACAATTTCACTGACACGAAACCACTTTTGTCATGTATTGTTGGCATTTTTAAATTCTACATGATTAGTTACGTTAAGAAGAAACAGTCTAGGGCACCTGGGGGGCTCAGTGGGGTAAAGCCTCTGCCTTCAGCTCAGGTCATGATCTCAGGATCCTGGGATCGAGCCCCGCATCAGGCTCTCTGCTCAGCGGGGAGCCTGCTTCCCCCTCTCTCTCTGCCTGCCTCTCTGCCTACTTGTGATCTCTCTCTCTCTCTCTGTGCCAAATAAATAAATAAAATGTTTTTTAAAAAAGAAAGTAGAAACAGTCTAGGGAAAATGAAGAAAATAATTCTTTTTTTTTTTTTTTAGAAAATAATTCTTTTAAAACAAAGGATCTGCATCAAGTAAAAAGGGGGGACTGTTATATGAATGGCTCATGCTATGTGGGTAACGAAGGGTTAGTAACATCAAGAGCTGACCTTCTTCTGTTTCCCACGTCTGACGAATATGTTACGGTCTCTGCTCTCTGCTGCTGCTTTTGTGACTTTGCCACCTGGCTCCTGAGCACCTTCAGTGGAGAGCGGCTGGAGGCCAGAGGGACTCAGCGACTGGGTGGCGGAAGGGAGGAGAATGGTGCAAACACCACGGCCCACCACGGCCCACCCTGGTTCCAGGGACTGGGGGCAGCAGGATGAATGCTTTATGGGTGGGTCTAAACCCACCCAGGGACTGAGACGAGCCCACTCAGCCTGTCAGCGTTCGGATCAGAGTCACACCCGCATGTTTGGATTTTGGCTCCAACACTCAGGCCCTTAGCCATAGCCTTCCAAGGCCTGTTTACTAACCAAGGATTTCAGAAAAGCTTACAATGGGAGACACATGTTTATTGTTTCGATAATTGAGGGCTGAGGGTTATATGCACAGATATCTCTACACCAACTTATTAAGTGCATTTGTAGCTATTCACAATTACCTAAATTTTAGATAGCCACAAATCTGTTTATACATATTAACAGCGGTTACTATCTTAACAATCAACTGCAAATTGGAATACAAAAAATGTGGAAAGTAAACTAAAACTGCACTGGTTTATGTAATGTAATATTTCTGTTTTTTTAAACTCATGATTTCTGATGTACTCAGGGAGGTACTTTGCATCTGGGTTTAATTAGAATCTTTAAAATGTCATTAGTGTGCTAATATGAGGGTGCTAACAGATGAGGTCCTCTGTTTGGGGTTGATTCATGGTTGTTGGAATTTATCAGGATTTAAAAAGACATGAACACTAAGAGCCATTTCAGTGCATCAAGAGAAAAAGATATTTACCATGGAAAAAGTGGTTTTTCCATAAAGGAAGTAATATTTACTTTCCCAGTTTTTGTTAAGTTCAAGACGAATTTTAGTTATAATAATAAAGTAATTATTATTACTAAATACTAAAGTATCCTAACACTTGTTTTGCAATATCACCAATGATACCAGTGTCATACTCACTTATGAATGCCATAAAGGACAAACTCCAAATGCCTTTGTCTGATGACTCTCCCCTCCCCCCAGTGTTCTTTCCTTACCCTGAAAATAGGTTCTGGAGAGGAGAAATGAAGAAGATGAAAACTCCTAAATAATTTCAAATAGTGCATCTAAGGCACCAACTAAAGCCAGGACTTGGCCATCACTGTGCATTTACTCAAGCTCCTAGGGATCCTTGACACCAGAGAGATACACACATCCCAGCCCTTCTTACTACACAAAACAAACAGGATAGAGATGGCCCAGAAAATGCTTGGTCTTTCACGTGAATTTCCACGAACAAGAAAGGCCTTGTCCCCATGCCCTGGTCTCAGTGCTGCTATGTGCATGCCTATGACATGTACCTGGACTTCATTGTGTCACACTCCCTGGAACCAGTGCCAGATCTGGCATCCTTACCCTCATTGCCTATGACAGCCTTTCCCCCAAAGTGAGCTCTTACACTGTGGGAGAGGTGACTGCTCCTTCAAATGTAGAGACACCAAAGCAAGGCTACAGCTACACAAAACATCTCCAGTAACCCACCTCAAAGTATTGGAGATCCACAAATTTCCCGACAAAGAATTCAAAATAATGGTTTTACACAAGCTCACTGAGCTACAAGAGAACAAAGATAGACAACTCGATGAAATTGGAAAAACAGTACATGAACAAAACAATGAGCTTAACAAAGAGAAATCATAAAATGGAACCAAACAGACGTGCTGGAGGGGACGAATACAATGACTGTTATGAAAAAAAAATGCACCAGGGAGCTTACAGCAGACTTGATCAAGCGAAGAAAGTAACTGTGAATTTGAAGACAAGGCATTTGAAATTATTCAATCAGAGAAGAAACAAAAGAAGAATGAAAAGAGTGAAGAAAGCCTGTGACGTTTATAGGATGCCTTCAAAGGAAGAAAATATGTACTATGAGAGTCCAGAAGCAGAAAAGAAAGAAAAAGAGGCAGAAAAGATATTTAAAGGATTAATTACCACCATCCCCCAAATCTAGGGAAGGAAATAGACATACAGATTCAAGAAGCCATAGGATTCCAAATGGGTTAGACATAAAGAAGTCTTTACATGGAGACACATTGTAATTATATTGTAGAAATCAAAGAGAAAAAGAATTTGAGTAGCAGCAAAAGGAAAGTGACTCATCACATACAAGGGAACATCTACAAGATTGCCAGCAAATTTCTCAGCAGAAACCTTGCAGACCAGAAGAGAGTGGGTGACATATTCAAAATACTGAAAAAAAAAACACAAAAAAAACAAAAACTAACCAAGTACTATCCCTGGCAAACTACCCTTTAAAAATGAAGAGATACTTTCCCAGACAAACAAAAATTAAGGGAGTTTATCACCCCTAGACCTGCCTTACAAGAAATGCTGAAGAGAGTTATTCAAATTAAAACCAAAGCACTTCAAATAGCAACATGAAAAAATGTGAAGGTGTATGTCTCACTCCTGAAGGTGAACAGGTAGACCCCCCAAAGATGGAACATGCAACACTGTAATGGGGTGAATGATTTTATATGCGACTGAAGTTAAATCATTACCCACTTAAAGCAGCTGTAACTACAAGATATTTTATGCATGCCTTGAGGCAACCACAGAAAAAAACTATAATAGGTGTACAATAGATAGAAAAGAATCAATGCGCATCGTTACAACAACAACAACAACAAAAATCAAGTGGCAAAGGAGGACAGTAAGAGAGGAGCAAAGGAACAACAACAACAAAAACTACAATCCAGGTTGAAAACAAGTAATAAAATGGTGATAGTTAGTCCTTTCCTACCCATGACTACTCTGAATATAAAATGGATTAAACTCCTCAAACAAAAGGTTTAGAGTAGCTGAAATAAACACACAGCGTGCAGTGATATGCTGCCTACAAGAGGCTCCCTTTATATGTAAAGACCCAGGCTGAGAGAGAAGGAAAAGGTGGAAAAGGTATTGCATTCAAACGGCCGCTAGAAAAAAAGGAGAGATGACTACCCTTCTACCAGATAAAGTAGTAAGTTACTAAAAACTGTAACAAAACACAAAGAAGGCCATTGCACAATGACGAAGGAGTCAATTCAACGGAAGGACTTAACAATTATAAACATCTCTGCACCCAATATCGTAGCACCTAAATATATAAAACAAGTATCGACAGACCTAAAGGGGGAGATCAACATCAATACAGGAAGAGTAGGAGACTGTTATATGATGCTATTGACAATAATAACGATAGTACTGTATTTTCATATAATTCTATGAAATAATAGGAGACTACTGTTTTCAACAATGGATGGAACATCCAGATAGGAAATCAATCAACAGGTAGTTCGAACAACAACATAGGCCAAGTGAACTAATAGGCATGTACCCAACTTTCCATCCCCAAGCAGAAGAATACACATTCTTCTCAAGCACACAGTGACCATTCTCCAAGATAAATCACATGTTAGGTGACCCAGAAAGTCTTAACAAATTTAAGAATATAGAAATCATACCAAGCCTCTTTTCCAACCACAATGGAATGAAACTAGAATTTTTTTTAAAAGAGGGAAAATTCACAAATAAATGGAAACTAAAGAGCATACTCTTGAATAACCATTGGTTCAAAGAAAAAATGAAATGGGAGTTAAAAAAAATATCTTGAGACGGAAACAAAAGCACAGCACACTAAAACTTATGGGATGCAGCAAAACCTGAACTAAGAAGGAAGTTTCTAGCAATAAACACTACCAATGAAAAAGAAGGAGGACCTCAAATACAGCACCTAACTGTATACCTCATCTAGAAAAAGAAGAACAAACTAAGCCCAACACTGAGAGAAGGAAGGAGATAATAAAGAGTAGAGCAGAAATCAATGAAACAGAGAATAGAAAACAATAGATAAAAAAATCAATAAATTTTTCAAATCGGTTTTGGTTTTGTGAAAAAGAGCAACAAAACCTGACAAATCTTTTAACTAGGTTAACTGAGGGAAAGAGAGCTAAACGTAGAAATGAACGAGGATACGTGAGGGTGTGGTGTGTGCCTCAGAAATGAAAATGATCATCAGGGGCTCTTATGAACAATTACATGCCGACAAATTGGATAATGTAGAGGAAAGGGATAAATTCACAGAAACCTACAACCTACCAAAACGAAATGAAGAGGAAATTGAATGCCTGGAAAGACTGAATAACAATATATGTCATAGTTATAACAGATACAGAAATTGAATCAGTAATAAAAAATCTCTGAAATCTATTTCAATTAAAAAAAAAATCTCTCAACAAAGAAAAGGTCTGGACCAGAGGGCTTCACTGGTGAATTCTACTAAATGTTCAAAGAAGAATTAATACCAGTTCTTGTAAAAGTCTTCCAACGGCTGGAACAGGAGAGAACACTTGAGCCTCATTTTGTGCGGCCGAATCACCTGGATGTCAACGTCAGACAGATGGCGCGAGAGAGGAAAACGACAGACCGATGTCCCTGAGCAGAGGTGCACACGGTAAACCCCGGCAAGCCCCAGTCAACAGCACGTTTACGGGACTGGGACCAAGTGGGACTTATCGCTGGGGCGCAAGGACGACTCCTCCTCTTCAACGTGGCGCTGGAAGCAAGAGCGAACACAAGCCAGGGGAGTGGCAGAGGGAGAGGCAGGCTCCCCACTGAGCAGGGAGCCCAACGTGGGGCTCGATCCCAGGACCCTGGGATCACGACCAGAGCCAAAGGCAGTCGCTTAACCTACTGAGCCCCCCAGGCGCCCCTAGTTGTTTTGTTTTCTGTCAGGCGTAGCGTTTTACATTCCCTGGCTTCCTCACATGCATTAATGAGTAAATGTTTGCTGCAATAAAATGTTTAGGGGAAAATAGAAAATATTACATAAATTACTTCTTTAGGATCAATAAGCATCACTCTGTGAAGGCTGCTTATCCCCCTAATTAGGCAAAATGCTTTTGATCTGAGGCCAGGCTCTGGTCCTTCTCTATGAAGATATTTTCTTCCCGAATCTTAACATGCTTAGACACTTGGTAGTTTTTACGCTCCCAGATACAGTTAGTGGGTGTTTGGGTTACACCCCGTTGTGCCGGAATCCAAGATGGCCTGCATGGGTCTGTGGCTGTAGGCGAGGGCGTCCTGCTGGGTCCCGTGAGTGCCCCCAGGATGCCACACTGTCATCTCACCGTGTTCCCAGGAGGAGCGGACCTGGGTCCGTGGTCTGAGGCTCACTGGCAGGATGTCGGCAGCCCCCAAACAAGAGCCCAATCCCCGAAGAAGGGTCCTTGTTACGGGCATGCTCTGCCGCAGGAACTCCTGGCTTTGCTTCGCCGACCGACTCGTAGGGACTTAACCCTGAAGCCGGGTGGTAGCAAGTTTGTTGCTAAGATACCGACATGCTTTGCCGGCAAAGTTGAACCTTTTTGGAAGAGTCTGTCACATCCAGCGAAAGAGGGATGGGGGCTTTCAAAGCAGTTTTGCTTTTGACGAGGCCAGTTTTCTTCTCTTCCCTCTCTGTCTTTCTTCTCCCATGCATCCAGAAAGCCCGTATCAGGCTTTGGAATGCCAATCTGGTTTTGTTGTGAGCGTCTAGGATTTCCCCTTTTCCAGTCCTGGGAAGGCTTGGACTCGCTGGACAGATTCCTATACCAGAGGAAGTCTGTCCAGTTTCTGATAAAAACAAAACGCATTTATTTTTTGTTTATACTCCACTACCTTTGACAAAGCTTCCTCTGGAGATGTAGATCTTCATCCTCCGCTCCTCTGGTTTGTCTTTTTTTTTTTTGGCTTTGTTTTGCAACTGACAAAGGGGGAAAAAAATCTGACATCAAACTTGGAAGATGGTAATGCATCAAGACTTTTTTTTTTCCCTTTCAGATCTGATAAAAATCTTGCCTAAAACCATGTCTGACCTTTTCAGCAGGAAGTGCAGATGGTTTTGCAGCCTGTAGGACAGACTTTCCTCGCTGATGCTCTGCAGAGTGTAGGCACGGCCGTGTCTGTCTCGAAACATCAATGGGAAACACAAGACATCATCTGTGGCTCGGGCAGGGCTGGGGGCATGGGGGGCGCAGGAGGGAAGTGCCAACACAGGGAGAGTCACAGAGCACACTCAAGAGTGAGCATTCCATGGGCGGGGGGGCGGGGGGGTGAGCTGCTAAGAATCAGCTGCATCGGGGCGGAAATGGAGTTTTCTCGAAGGGAGGAGCGTGAGTCCCCTACTGTTGAAGGTGAATAGTTGCTGCCGAGGTCAGTGAGGTAGACTTGCCGTCTCGCGCCGCCGGAGGCTTCTGGCAGCGTCTGCCGTGGGCGACTGCGTCTGAGGGTCCACAGCAGCCGTGTGTGTAGGACGAGAGGCCGGGGCGTGGAGCCGGCGGGTGCGCGCACACCAGTGACGTCTTTGGTCACTCAGTCCTGCTTGCGGTCAGAACGAGCCACACTCCCGGCGATGCCTTTGCTAGCCACAGCGGGCACATTCCGGGGGTGAGATCATTTGCAGACAGAGCTGATGAGGTGTTCGGCTCTCTGGGGAGAGGAGTGCGGAGGCCTGACATCCCGTTTTACAGCGAGCAGTCTGCACTGTCTTCAAGCTCCTGTCGCCAGCAGCCAGGCACGGGGCCGGTTTCCTCCGGCTTCTCCCTCGGCCCGCACGCCTCGGTCTCACCCCCCACCCAGCCACACGTCCACTGGGTGAAGCTTTCTTGTCGTTCTTTCTCTCGCTCCCAACCTCCACGCTTTGTTGAACTCGTGACGGTGCCGCAGATGGTATTCCTGCCAGACCGTCTCCTTCCCTGGCCCGCCTTCCCCTCCAGCACGCAGCCGTCCCTCATTAGCTCGACCCAGTTCTGACCGACTCGTGCGCCGTGCCGTGGAGGGGTGGGTCTCAACCCTGTCTGCATGCTATAGTCTCCGGGGGAGATTTAAAGCACCCCAGTGCCAAGGCCCCAGCCTAGACCGGTTATAGTAGAATGCCTGGGGAGAGGGCAGGACTTCGACTTCGACGCTTTCAAAAGCAGATTTCGGTGTGCAGAGAGAGTAGAGTCACCGTGGAGTGGGAGATAGCTTACAGTCATGCACGCTGGAAACATTCTGAATGTCTTCAGTAGGTGTGTGCCTCTCATTCCCACAATCTCCACGTCCGCGTCCTTGGAAGGCCAGCAGGCCGTCTTCCCATCTGGGCTCATGCCATCCCGTCTCACGCGGAGCCCGACACTGTGACGGGCCGGTTGGGGGGGCCTGGGAGCATGGGCGTGACCCGCCAGGGAATGACCTCCAAGTGCGTCCCGATCGGGAAAAGGAACTGAGGCTGTGGGGGGCAGGGCGGGATGTGAAAATTACGCGGGATTGGGACACCAGTCGGAATATGTTGAGATGGATCGGCGTGTCCTTTCTAGCCTCCTAAAGCCATTTCGGCAAACACTAACGCAAAGAGCCACCATTTCACGAGGAATACCGGGCACAACGTCGGCCAAGTTGGTGGCGGGAGCGGGCAGGTGTTTGAAGCCTCGAGTGCCTTTGTTTTTCTATCTGCTGAAAACAGTGGTGGCCGTGGGTCTGTCTCTGGGATTTGGGTTATTTATAGATTAGAAATAACAGCAGGGGAAAGGACTCAGGAAGAGTTTTGATTTTGAGTATCATCTGAATCTGAAATACGGAATAATGATAAATGTCTATTTCCTTTTATTTGTTATTTCAAAATATACTGCAGAGAAATAATCTCTAGAACATCTAATATGGGAAAACTACAGCTTCTTTCAAACTCTGTGACTTCAGACTTTAGTAGCAAAAACGACTTTATACGTGGTGCGTGAGTATGTGCTTTCCGTGCGATCGGCAATTCCCAAACCCGGTGACTTTGTGGGTACGCCCTGCGTGTTTGCTCAGCCTTGGGGGTCTGGCTGGGGGTCTGGCTGGGGTCTGGCTGCCCTGGCGTGGGGTCGGGAACCCCGCGTGTGTCTCGCTCTCCTGAGACTCGCTCCCGTCACCGTGGCGACAGGTGGGCAAGTGCTGAGGCCCCTGCTCCGGCGGTCTCGGCGGGATCGGGGACCGGCAGCGCCGGGGTGGAGAGTGTGCACTTTCCGTGCGGAGGGCGGAGAGAGCAAACATTTACTCACTTGCCCATCTGACCTCGTCTACCTGCACGGTGTAGTGCAGGGCGTGGAAAAGTGGGAAGGCTCTGGAAAGGCTGGGCAAAATACCCCCCTGTGAGGCTGGTCTCCATTTCGTGATAGATACTAATTTCAGCATCTTTGCAACACCGCCCAGGGAGGCACTGTTTAAAGGGACATTGGCTAATGAGATTCCCTCAAGGCTGGGTCGGGTTGGTGCCTTTCCAAGCAGCCCCCAGTGGAGACAGACGCTGGGGCACGGGAGGCCGAAGGGCAAGAAAGGGGAGATGCACGTGTGGTCAGGACGGCTGATGCGTCGGTGGGGGAGGGAGCCTGTGCACCTGTATTCCTGGGAGCCGCACGGCGGGAGGACTGGCTCCAGTGCGCCGTGGGACCTGTCACCTCCCAGGCCATCACCACATAGCTGTCCTTTGGATCTACTTTTGGGAGCCACTCGGGTCTGTGGCCTCTGTTGCACCGTCACCCAGGTGAGATGATGTCATCGGACCAGATCCCGGTTTCTGACTCACTGGGCTCCTGGGGCCTTGGCCTTTCCTTCTCTCCCATCTCCCTGCCCGGGGGGCCGCTGTCCTTGTTCTTGGTGAAAGACCTCGCCTCCCCTTCACTGAGAAGCACCTGACGTGTCTCCTCGCCCTCCCTCAGCCTTCCATCCGAGGCCGCGGCGTTGGTGCACTCTGTCCTCCCGCCCCTGCCCTGCCCTCGCGGTCGCAGGTGCCTCCCCTTCCTCGCGGGGGTAGTGTCCCCCCCGCCAAGGTGCTGTTGGACCTGCGGCTGTACGCTCATATGGAAATGGGGTCTCTGCAGCTGTAACCGGTCAGGATCTGGGGAGGAGGCCACCGGGTTTAGCGCAAGAGTCTGGTGCCTGCTGTCTTCGCCATACGCAGTAGGAGAGGTGTGGACACCGCTTTACAAAGGGGCCAGATTTGGTCTGTGTGTCGGCTCCTGGCTCTTTATTGCTTCCCAATCAGCTGAAACCTGTTAGTGCAAAAGCCTGCCAGTTTCAAACCCAAATATATGCACGTTCAGTAATTTAAAATGAACCCCAATACGCAGATTTGTAGCCATTGAGAGACTGCCTGCTTTCTGTGGGCACTAAAAGATAGGGCCTGGCTGCCGTTACCCAGATAAGGTGGGTCTTGAGCTCCTGTGCTCCCTTGGTGCCCTCCGACCCGGAGCCCCCCGCACGTGACTGCTGAGTGGCCTCCCCCAGACACAGCCCTCGAGGAGCCCTCCGGGCCACCCCTGGACGGGCTGGTCCGGCCGCAAACCCGTCGAGACACTGTGCACGTGAGTGTGTGGCCATTGCTCTTTCCCAGATCCGCCCTGACCCGGACCTGGATCCTCCACAGACACAGGGGAGGGTGCTCAGGCCACAGAGGCGGAGCCTGGGGTGACAGGCCCGCGGGGGCCCTGCAGCAGTTTGCTTTCTGCTCTGTGGCTCAGTTGCAAGAGCAGGAGAATGAATTCCTGTGGTTCCGAGCCACTCCGTTTGTGGTGATGGGTCATGGCAGCCCGGGGACGCTAACACACACACACGAGTACGACCTCTCTCCCCGTGCTCGTTCCCCAGCGTGTCCAGAGCTGTGGGGTCGGCGGCAGGCACGTTTGCACTCCATTTGTAGGTGCACACAGACCCCGTCCGACGACCGCCAGGACCCCGCTGGGCCAGCCGCCGCGGGATCCTGACGTCTCCCCCTCACAGCAGAGACCCCCGAGAAAGGAGCGTTCGTTCCTTTCTCCATTCAGCAGATGCGTGCCGAACACCTACTGTGTGCCCTGCACTGTGCTGGGCCTCACAGAAGACGTCCGTCTGTCCTTCTGGGCAGTCCCATGTGCCCAAAACACGCGGTCCTTGAGGGCCGCCGAGCTGAGGGAGAGCAGTGGCTCCGCGGGACCCACGAGGCGGGCGTGGACAGAGGAAACCAGCGCTGGAAGCCCCGTTCGACGCCCCGACGGCACGCGCTCCTCCCGCAGGCTGCCATATGCAGCCTGTCCTGTCACCACTGTTAGTTCTCGCGCCATGGCTGACGGCCCTCTCGGCGACTCAGCCAACCCCAGGGGGCCAAGCACTTTCCTGCAAACTCGGCGTGAGGAAGACAAGGCCCGAGCTAGCAGGCTGCCACACAGGCGGGGGTCTCGGGGACTCTGGGGACTCGGGGGTCGAGATCCCCCCCGAGACCGGCAGACGGAACGCCGGGCGCCAGTCTGTGGACGGGGGGATGGGAACAGCCTGCTCGCGCAGAGGCTGCGGGCGCGCGGGTGACGGGAGGCTGCGGGCGCGGTGGCCCCGCGGTGCGGCCCTCTGTTTTGCTTCCTGCTACCTCATTGCATCCTGCCCGAGGGGCGGTCTTTCCCCTCCTGGGGACGGTTCTCACGGAGCCCAGGTGTTGGAAAATTCTAGAGACTCGCTGACCTCCAGCATGCCACCATCTGCACGGAAGGCCCTGGGCTCCCGTCGGCGTGCACAGCCGCGGTCCCTGAGACACCGGGGCTCGAGGACAGCCCTCACCTCTGGGGGCACACGGGGGACCGGGAACGCTTCCTCCCGCCGCGGGTCCCGCGCCCGTCACGAGAGTAGCGCAGCAGCGGCTGCTGCCAGGTGCACAGGTGTGCGGGCTCCTGCCCGGGCGGTGGAGGTACGCGCTCCGAGCGTGGGCTCCTCGCCGGCACACACCCCGCCACAGGAGCCACCGCGGGTCCGGATCCCCCGGGCGCGAACCCCAGGCAGCGGCCGGGCAGACGTGGTCGGCTCTGGCTGCCGCCCACAGGGGGAGCGGGGGTCCGCGGGGGGTCAGCTGGGACCGCACAGGCTGGTTTCCAGAGCTGAACGGAGGATGAAGGAAGAGCTCGACGATGGGATTGAGAACAAACGCCGCTGGGAGACAAACCGCCCAGGAAGTTGGGCCCCCAGACGTGGGCAGAGCGCTCGCTGCCCGGGCTCCGTCTCTGACTCTGTCTCCCTCCCCAGGCTGATCAAACGCAGCGAGCACTTAGAACCGCGAGCGAGTGCGATGAGGCCGGCCTAGCGCATCATGATAGAATCCCTAGCGGCGCATGTCCTGCCACCGCCGTCGGTGCCGACAGCCCCGGTACAGTACTGCCAGATGACGACTGTTTCTTAATGGCCTTTGTGTTTCAGATACCTTTTAGTTTTCGAGCACCATTGAGTGGAATACACAGACATTTGACCTTTACCCCTGTGCCCGCACGTGCAAGCCTCCCCCCATCAACGTCCCCAGCAGATGGCGCCTTTGTCCTAGTCAGTGACCCCACACAGGCACCTGACGCTGCCCAGAGTCCATCTACAGCGGGGTCACTCTTGTTGTCGTCCGTTCTGTGGGTTTGGGCAGGTGTCCCCATGACACGTGTCCCCATGGTGCCATCACACGGAGTAGCTTCACTGCCCTAAACCCCCTGTGCTCCACCGACCGTCCGCCCTCCTCCCCTAGCCCTGGCGACCCTGATCGTCCTGTCTCCACAGTTTGCCTTTGCAAGAGCATCGTAAAGTTGAAACCACACGGTGTGTGGCCGTTTCAGATCAGCGTCCTTCACCTAGTGATGTGTTTTTAAGGTTCCTCCACGTCTTCTCATGGCTTGATTGCTCGCTTTGTTTTAGTGCTGAATAGTATTCCATTGTCCGGATGGACCACAGTTGTGAATCCGTCCCCTGCCGGAGGGCACCCCGGGTTCTTCCAAGTGTTGGCAGCTGGGAGCAAAACTACTATAAATCCTGGTGTGCGGGTTTTGTGTGGATACACGTTTTCGGCTCCTGCGGGTGAGCACCGGGGAGCGCGAGCGAATCCCCTGGGGGCCGGTGTCAGTGCGGCCTGCTCTGCATCGGGGGTCTCATGGTGCGGGGACGGGTGGGGGTCCTCCGCCTGGCTCTGCGGCACGGCTGCCCCGGGTCGCCAAGACGCGCAGGCCGTGCGGAGAGGGGACCGCTCACGCCCGCGCCGGCCGCCGCCCCAGCCCGGAGGTCCCGGCGTCCCACTGCGGCCCCCGCAGCCTGAGGTAGACGCTCCTCTGTAGGGACCCGCTGGTCCTGGTGCAGTGCCCGCCTCGCCTGCTGACAGCCCGTCCTCCACCCCCGGGACCGTCCCTGCCCCGAAATGATGGAAGCCAAGTTAAATGAATTTCTCTCTGGAGCCAATGGGCCGGATCTTAAGCCTTCCTGAGAACCGGAGTGTAATTTAAGGAACTGGAAGAAATTATTGAGTCGGTGCCCTAATCCCCCGAGAGTCCCCGTGCTCACTCGCTGAGCAGCCTAATCCCCGCCGGGGCCTCGACCCCGGGTGGAATCCTTAATTACCAGAATCTCATTTCTGCTTCGGAGGCTACCTGAGTAGCATCTGTCGCTCAAATAAACTCGTGAAAATAAAGTATTAAAATCAATAATTCAACTTGGAGGTGAAATGAAACAGAAAAATAACTTCGCAGCTTGCCCACCTGATTCCTGGGCGGCTGGATCTACCGGTCGCTCTGACTCCGCCCCCGCCCTGTCCTCCCGGTGCCGTGCGCAGCGATGGTGTTTCGGCACCTCTCTTCCTGCGGGCAAGGACCGCGCGAGAGCATCTTCCAGGAGTGAGGCCCAGGCCCCGGGAGACGTGCCGGCCACTGTCCCCTCCGGGTCGGGGGTCGCCTCCGGGGGTCACCCCTGGGTCGGGAGTCGGGGGTCATCTCCGGCCAGGGGCCACCGCAGGTCCGGGAACTGCCCATCTCTGTCTGCGTCTTGATCCCGTGCCTGAGCTCAGCTGAACGCCCACCATCTCCGGGATGTCCTCCTGGATTACCCGTTTGCGTAGCAGTCCTGTAAAGTGCCGAGGTCAGTCAGCTGCTGGGGGTCCTGCGCAGCACCGTGTGGGGCACACGACCACCTCCTCTCACCCCGTCGTCCCGGGGACCAGGGCACTGCCGCTCCCCCGTTGGCAGAGGGGAGGACGGGGCGCGTGCGTGGCCCCATCTGTGCTTTTCCTGCTTTTCTCCGCGGAGGGAGTGCAGCGGACCCGTGTGCACGGCAAACAGCAGCGCGGGGACGGGGCTGGGTCTGCCCGCCCGGGTTTGTGCGGGGTGCAGAACAAGGCGGGGGCCCATCGGGATGGGACTGACGCCCACCACGGGTGAGAGCGCGGGTCGGCGGCAGGACAGGTGCCCCCAGACCCGGCGAGCACGCGTGTTTCCGGTGGGAATGGTCACGGTTCCGGTCACTGCTTTCTGGGAAGACACGCGGGACAAGCTGTGGACTGCTTGACCTCGGGGCCTCCCTCAGTCTGGGGAGGAGGGCGAGGCGGCCCCGGCGGCACAGGCCAAACTTGGCCGTGCAGAGCTTTCCCGGGGTCGTCCGGTGACGTAACTTGGTGGGTGAGCTCACAGCTGTTGCAGGAGGCTCAAGGCCTTGGGTGGCCTCCCTCCCGGTCTCTCCGGCCCACTGGCTGTGCCGGAGACCCCGGCACCTCCTGGGCTACCTGGGAAGGTTGCTGGAGTCTGCGAGTCTGGGCGGAAGTCATACGGAAGGTTCTGCCGGGCGATGAAGCAGCCACGCGCGTGATGCCGAGGGTTGGGGTGCTGGTGACCTGGGGTTCCCGCTGCGGTAAGCCGGGTGCTCCAGAGCTCCACGCGGGGCCCCGCTAGTTCCAGGTCCCAGCGCACTGTCCTGGGGGTCGCACCCCGACCACCCCCCGCCGAGTGTCCACACAGTGGGGAATCCAGACACCCTCCTCAGCAGAATCCCCTTCCCTTCCAGCAACCGCACCCCGGGACACAGGAGGGGAACCCAGAGGGAGCCTTGCTTCAGGACACAGGTTCCCCCCGCTGGGCCTGGTGGCCAATGGGCTCGCATACGTCGCCCGGCTGCACGGCCGAGCCCTTCCTGCCTTGTCCCCCAGCGCCTCCGGGACCCCTTCCCCACGCAGCCCACGTCCTCTTGCCATCAGCCCGCGTCTAGTGGGGTCTGCTAACACTGCCGTGCCGGTGTGCAGAGTTTAGGGTGCCCCTCATGTGATCTGAGGTCCCCGAGACACAGGGTCGTCCTCTCCACTGCTGCCACCGGCCTTCCTAGAAGGCATTTCCATCAGCAACAAACAGAAGTGCTAACAAAGGGAATTTCTCCTGGATACGGGAGGGTTCAGAGTTTCTCCAGGAGAAACCAGACCAACCCTGAGGTGGCTCTGTGCCCAGCCGGCTCTACTGTCGTGGGGGCCGGACTCCACACTATGGGGCTCTATCACTGCTGCTACAGAATTTCCTAGAATGGAGTTCACCCCCCCCCCCCGTGAGGTGGACGAGGGGAAGGACGTGGGGCAGGGCTGGCGCTGGCTCCGTGGATGGCTGAGTGGTCCGTTCCAGAGCATGGCCCCCCTCCCCGCGAGGAAGCCTGTGGAGCAGTCCTCCCCCTCCCTCCCTGTCCCTCAGCAGCCGCAGGGGCCGCACTCTCACGGGGACAGCTGGGGGGCTCAGAGCAGCGGAGTCCATGGGCCCCAGCTAAGCGGCGGGCGCGGAGGGAGGAGGCCCAGCCCGCACGCGGCTTCCCGGGGTGTCCACGGTCACTGACCGCGGCTCGGGGCGCATGGCTAGCGAGTGCCACGCACCTGCTGGCTGTTGGCGTGGCTCCCATTCCCGAGGCCCCCGGCAAGGAGCACATCACAGAATACTGATACGGTTCCCCCGGACTTCCGCACCTGACATTTGATTTAGAGCTTTAGGTGTTCTTTTTAATTCTAACCAGTCAATAGAGGATCAAAGGAAATGTCACATTTGCAGCGTTCAAGCCCAGTGACCGCTCGGCAGCCGGGGAAGGGAGGGCGGCCTGCGTGGCTTCCACCAGCGGGCTCTTCCCTCCGCCATCGTGGGGTTCAGAGCGGCCAGTGCTCAGGCCTGACGCCCCTCCTCGGAGCCCCAACGTTTCCCGTATTTATCACATTACATAGCAGCCTCCAGAATACTGCCTTCATTTAAGCTTTTCACGTCCCAGTGATTTTTTTTATTATTTCCATCGACCAAAATAAATGAAGAAATGTTTTAGACTACACTTGAAAGCATGTAAAAATCAATAACTAGATTTTAAAAGATTTAAAATGTCTTGAATACATTCATTTTCAAACATTTTCCTCTGATCTTTAAATAGCTTTTCTTGGAGCATAACATTTTTTTGAAAAGTCAAATATGGAGCATTAAGGGTATAATTACCATTTTAATTATAACTCAATCATCCTATCTGCTTTGCATAGAAATTAAAGCTTTTATGTCCGGATTTGGGGCACTCACAAATGTTCAGGAGCAATTAATGTTAAAAGTTTAATTTTTTCAAAACCAGGATGAACTTTACAGTTCTTAATTTCATTCTTGCTCAGATTGGAAAGCGCGGATGCTCCCACTCGTCACTTACTGCTAAAGTAAATCCCTCTCCACTTGTGAGTTGGTTTGGTGTTCAAGTTTGCACAATGGCTGAGTCTCGGCTCTGCCACTGGGCTCGGGACCCGGCAGGAGTGACAGCCCTCTGCCCCGCGCCCTCGTCTGGGAGAGGGGCCACAGCCCCCTCGTCTGCGGGACTGCTGGTGTGCATGGGGCGTGGGGGGTGTGGGAGTCCACGCCTGTGTCTGCCTTAGGCTTCTAGGAGCCCCTCTTTGCTATAGGATCGAGAATAGTCCCAACCACTCAGAGGTGTGGGTTTTCCTGCCCCCACGACGGTAGCACCCTTCAGTCCTTCCTATTCGAGAGGCAGCCCTGTTTTTATGAAATAGCAAACCAGAGCCAGGCCTCGAGAAGCCCCCACCGCCAAGTCAGCAGGCCTGGCTTAAGGAAAGTGACGCCGGCTGCAGCCCCACTGGGTGTCAGGGCATTTAGCTCTGCAGACGAAATGTTCACCATGGATTTCCCACCAGTTTGCTGCGAATGAATAACGTGCTCCTGAGGCCCAGGCTGCAGGCGTGTGTGGGCGCATGTGTGCACGCATATGTGTGCACACCTGCATTTGTGTTCATGTAGATGCGGATGTACATGTGGACACGTGTGTGCAGGCACATGTATGTGCCCCTGTATTGTATGCGTGTCTGCATGTGTGCATGCACGCGTGTGTATGTGTGTGCACGTGTGTGTGCACATGCACACCTGCATGTGTTCATGTAGATGTGGATGTACGTGTGGACACGTGTGTGCAGGCACGTGTATGTGCCCCCGTATTGTATGCGTGTCTGCATGTGCGCGTGTGTGCATGTGCACACGTGTGGATGCCCGTGTGGACGTGCATGTGCCTGTGTGCCCCGCATGCATGTGCTTGCCTGTGTGCAAACACAGCCTCGCCATTTTGCTCCTGGTTAAGCCCGGTCTGGGACCTGGCCCTTTTCCCCTGGGCTGCCACTATTCAGTCTGGAAGGAAAATCACACTTACGGGTATTTCCAAAGCAAAACGAAATGCTCCCATTTCTAGAGTGTGGAAACACCTGTCTTCTTTTTACTTTTTATGTTAGCCTATTTTGTGGTTTGAGTGTTTCTCCCTTGTGCTTACACCTTACTCTTCTGCTTTATTAGGAGAAGTGGCGACAGACGTGGGCAGACCTGTCTCTCGGCCATTGCTGTCCCCCCTTGTCTGTATGGGCAGAGCGGCTGCGCTCCCCGAGACCTATTCACTGTCGCTCACATGGGCACATCAGCCCAACATGACCGTGGGCCGTCGCATGATCACGCGGAGGCAGCCGGCTTCCTAATGACCGCGTGGCCTAGGTTTTCCCAGCACAGTGGGGATTTCACACACATTTAGTATTTCCAGGGAAGGAAAAAGTTTTAAAAATCCAAGTAACTATGACTTAGGGCTTAATGGCTCTGGAAGCGTTTTCACATGAGTAACTTCACCCCGCAGAAGATCTCCCTTTCTTGGGCACCACCTTCAGATCTGGATGTGGTGCGGAAGATTGCAGGCCCTTGGGGTAAGTTGAGTCCCAAAGTGGGGCTGAGTGTTTCTGTTAGCCCGTCCCTGGTCTCACGGGGCATGCGGGCGGTGGGGCACAGGCAGGACCGGGGCTCCGGGGAGAGGGGGCCTGTTTGTACCCCCACTCCCGCCCGGCCCTGGCTACTGCGGTCCTGGCCATACCGTGGTAAGGGTCCCATCACGCCGAGGTCCCTCTGTGCCTGTGAGGGCAGGCTTCTGCTGACGCCGATCCGCGGGCTCGGGAAAACTAGGAGAGGGCCCCCCATCCGGACGGGTTCAGAACGTCTGCCGCTGATAAATCCACATACTGCCCGGCTGGCAATTTGAGGTGGTGGAGAAAATACTGTAATTTTGTCTGACAGAGTGAAACACATGTCGTTTCCCAGTGTTTGTTATTACACGAGTTTCATAGGAACACGACCGAGGACAGAAACAGAAGCCCTTTACGGAGGCCATGCGAGTCGCAGTCACCGCGGGCTGCTGGGGGAGGGGTCCAGCCCGTGGCGGCATGACGGGTGCGTCTGCCCACGACCCACACCTGCGAGGAGTCCCCTTCAGTTCCGATACGGTCTGCTCCTCCCGCCGGGGGAGAGCGAGCGCGTTCGTGTGGGGCATGGGGAGTGACGTCAGAAAGGGCATCGTGTGCCTGAGGCCAGAAGCCCCAGGGACGAATGCCCCCCGTTTGGGAACTTACCGGGATGGGGGGGCTGTTCCTCACTTTCTGACCCATCCGCTCCAATGGGACATTTCTCTGTATCAGAACCTGGCCATTGTAATGGGGGTGAAAGCTGAAACTCGAGGTACAGGGGCCCGTGGGGTGGGGCAGCGAGGTCCCGGGGTCAGGGGACCTGCACTCACAGCCTCTGTGGATGAGAACTCACCGCGTGAGTGTCTGTCTGCTCTGAACTTGGCAAGAGTCAAGTTTCTGGGCGGAGGGCAGCTGTCCTTTTCCCCTTGAGGAGCGCTGGGACCGAACCCGTTTCTGGCTCAGCCGTGATGCTGCACGCCTTCGGCTCGTCCTCCCCCCTGCACGCTGGGGTCCCTCTGGGGTTGGGGGCTGCGTGCTTGGATTCGTGGCTGGTTCAGGGCAGCCGTCCTGTCTTCTCCCTTGGCTTCAGTGGCTTCCTTCGGGTGGATTCCCAGACTGGACCCCTGTCTCTGGCCTGCCACGCCTCCACCCTTCCGCAGGGTGTGCTGGGCTCACCCAGGCTCTGCGTCCTGTCGGCCTCCGACCTGAGCTTCCCGGCCTCCCCTGCCCGAGTGAAACCGCGTGGTGATCTAGTGTCTCCTCCCGCGTGCTGGGCACCCGAGTATTTCGTGTGGCTCCGGCGTCCAGAACATTCTACAAGCAGAGCTGGCCTCACAGTTGCTGTTGATGCAGCCCAGTGGGGCCCCCGGAGGGTCTGACTTCCCGAAGAGAGAAGCAAGTGACCGTGGGCCCGTGACGTCACGCAGTTTGCCCCACGGAGGAGGCGGCAGGTGCTGCGTCCGGGGGGCTCCCCAGCAAAGGCACTGTGCCCTGTGTCAGGCCGAGGGGCCGGTTCCTGGTTGTCACATGCACAACTGAACCACTGTCTGCGGAGAGGGCCTTCTCACGGCGACTTTCTGTGACACTTCGGGCCTCACTTTGTTGTTGTTGTTGTTTTTTAAAGATTTTATTTATTTATTTGACAGAGAGAGAGATCACAAGTAGGCAGAGAGGCAGGCAGAGAGAGAGAAAGAATCAGACTCCCCGCTGAGCAGAGAGCCTGATGCGGGGCTCCATCCCAGGACCCTGAGACCATGACCTGAGCCGAAGGCAGAGGCTCTACCCCACTGAGCCACCGAGGCGCCCCCGGGGCTCACTTTGTAACTGACGTTCTTCCGGGTGAGATGGAGTTTGCTGACAGGCTGCTGGGTCCTACCACTTCATTCATTTTCCGTGATGGGGGAGATGATAAGGTGGCACTACAGAGTGAGACACAGATGATAGACCCCTTCCCCAAGGAGACACGTCAGAACGCAGGAGTGCTGGCAGGAAGATGACAAAATGCCCGTGTGCTGGTTTTCAGGCGCTCGGGGGGCATACTGTGGGGAGTGGGCCTCGTGTGTGTGTGGCGGCGGATGCGGGCAGAGCTGAGCCCCGCGTCGGCCCAGGGTTGCTGGAGTTGGTTCTTCAGTGGGAGGGTAGTTTACTGCTCAGTGCCCCGATCACACCACAGAGGGTAAAGTCCCCGCCCCTTAGCAGCTTTCGCCCCGACGTCCATCGTCAGATGACATATCACATGGCTCTGTAGTTAAAACCAGTGTAAGTCATTTGGAAGCAAAGCCCATCCCGTCCGCTGTTTCCGGGGTTCCCCGTGCGATGGCGCTCGCGTGGGCCTCCCCTCCCCTCCCCCTGTGCAGGGGCAGGCTCCAGATCCTTTCTGCCTAGTGTGCGGTGGGCGAGGCCCGGGGAGCCGTCCTGATTCCAGAGACTGTACCCCCACCTGCTCTTGAGAATGTCCCATCGTCAGCAGAGACCAGCATGGCACCTGCCGTTCTCAGAGGCTGGATGACACAGCCATCTCGGGGCGTCCCTCTGACCCAGAGCATGGCGCTCTGTTCTCGGAGGAGGTCCAGCTTCCAAGACCTTCGTCTGGAGCTGGAAACGGGGCCGGGCTGGGAGTCCCCGTCCTGCGGCGCGAGAGGGCCAGGGAGGTGTCGCGGACCCCACCTTCCCTGTGGGTTGGCCGCAGGGACGAGGAGTGCAGGGCAGGGGAGAGCCGCGGGGGGCGAGCGGTGCGATGGGAGCCCGGAGCAGAGACAGACTCGCCCTGCTCTGTTTTCCCTGCCGTCCTTTCCTTAGAGCAACCCAAGCTTTGGGCTCAGGAGACACAAATTGGTCCCTGGTGATATTTCTAAATAACTCAGCACAGGAGAAAAGTGCAGGTCTCAACACTCCTCACTCTGTCTTTAATGAAAGTCTCTGACGCTTGGTGAGAGGCGGCGGGAGAGCTGGGAATCATTAAGACGGGCCATAAACTTGATTTCCTGCGCTCGGTGCTAAATCTCACTTTCTGCTGGTGGAAAGAACTCAATCCCATTTGATAAAAACTTTGGTGGGCACCGTCCACTGTGGAAACGCTGTCGTCTTTTTCAGAGAGCTCAGAGCCGCGGAGGGCTGGGCCCCCGGGGGACAGTAGTCTGAGTCCGATTTCTGTGTCTCTCTGTCTTCTGACACTTTCCCTAATTCTTCGGACCGTAGGTTTGGTTTCGTGGGTTGGTTTTCTCACTGCCTCCTGCTCGAGTTCTTGGTTCAGGGGATATAACGATCCGTTTGGGAGCGTGGTGAGGACAAAGCGCACAGTGTGTCTACTAGGCTGATCTGGAGGTGGGAACAGAAGCGTTGAAAAGCACCAGCCAAGGAGGTTTAAAACAGACGGCCGCGTGGGACTACGTACTGAAGGACAAACAGGAAACGGATCCTAACCGCCATGGAGAGCGTCACGCCACACGATGGGCTGGAATGTTCTAGGCCCACAGTGGTGGGGGGATCTAGAACAACTGGACTCGCCACACCCTCTTGAAGGAGGAAAGGGGTTGCACCTGAAATGATTCCTACCCAAACTACCTGAAGAAAAACGTGTGGCATTAGAACATATCATTTCCAGTTATTTCAAAATTCAATTTTGAATTCACGCATGTCTCTTTCTCTTTTTCGTAATGTGGGTGAATAAGATGGCCCTCTCGGCGTGTCCCTGAGTCGGGGTCCCGCCCTGCCTGTGCGGCACAGAGGGGAAGAGGGGGACGCCGCCTACCTCATCGCAGCCCGCGGGAGTAGGGAAGTAATGCGTCTATCTGGTCTGTTAGTGGACAGTGTTTAAAAGCGAGCCCGGGCTTGAAAGTATTAGAGGTCAGTAAAGGGGGGAAGCGCTTTTCAAGAAGCTACTTTTGTCTTATTAGACGAGTTAGTAACCACAGTGAGAACGGTGCCAGGACCGACCCTGCGCGAGCCGTGCACGCCTCAGTCGGCCACGGTCACCACCGACTGCGCCGCACGGAGGCGGCAGGAGGCTTTGAATTTGTGAAATGACACAGTCAGGATCTGTAGGGTGAAAACCACAATATGCTAATGGGAGAAATCAAGGAAGACCTGAAATAACAGAGAGACGGGTGGCGTCCAGGATGGGAAGCCTCAGATCATCCAAGTGTCAGTTTTCATGAAACTGACCTAGAGTGTAAGGCAGGTCTTCTCAAAACACCAGCAAACGTTTCTGTAGATGCAAACTTATTTTACAATTCACACTTAAAGACGCAAGTCCTAGAGTAACTAAAACATCCCATTTCACGAGAAGGGGAAGGACTCCCCCTCCCCGGAGTGGAAGCTGCACTGGTCCAGGCTGTGTGGTGCTGTGGGGGGTGATGGGTAGGTCCGTGGGACGGAATGCAGAGCCACACAGAGCAGTTCTGCGGAGGGGCTGCCTTTCCGACAGCGGGGGCGGCTGGGTCTCCACGGCAACGTCCTTCCCCCGCAAAACCCCACCGCGATGTGCATCTCGCACCTCGTACAAACATTGACTATGAGTAGATCGTACACTTACACTTTTAGGGGAAAAGTGCAGGAGAAAATTCTTAGGATCTACAACACCAAGGCAGAGAACTCTTAGACTTGGCACCCAAAGCACGAGAGGGAACAGCCGGAGAGCTAGGTCTCACGAGGAAGGTCTGCGGTAGACCCTTGGGCTATAGGGGGTGCAGGGGATGCCGCCGAGGGAAAATATTTGCAAGTCCCCTGTCTGACGGAGCGCTTGCGTCCCGAGCACACAGGGGACTCTCAGAACTCATCCCTGAAACCAACAGTTGAATCAGAAAGTGGTAGAGACGCGCGGAGGATGTGAGTGAAGATCCGCACACGCCGACTCTCAGCTTCATCCGTCGCTCGGGAAATGCGGACGGAAAGCACACGAGGCAGTCCTAGCCGCCCGTCGGAGTGGCTGCCACGGAGAGCAGCGATACCGCCGGGCGCCGGGCGGACGGGGGGACCCGGGCCCCTCACACTCGGCCGCGGGACGCACGCTGGGGCCCTCGTGCTGGGAAACAGTCTGGCCGTTTCTTGTGGCACTAGAGATGTGACCACCGTACAATGCAGCCGTTGTGCCCTTGGGCATTTACCCCAGAGAAAGGGAAACTGCCGTCCTCACACACCCACAGCACACGGGTGCTCAGAGCAGCTGGAGTCAGGGTCTCGGCCCGGGTCCACACAGTTGTCCTTCACTGTGTCGGGTCTGAGCAGACTGTGGTCCGTTCACACCACGGACGCCACCCCGCAGTGTAGACGGAGTCTCGGTCCGCACGGCCAGGGAACCGCGCTGAGCGGTAAGAACCCCACGGATGCGCGGCCTGACTGCGTTGACGTCATGGTAGGAAGAGACGAAATCACAGGGATGGGGGCAGACTCTCAGGTGCAAGCATTAGGGAGGGGCTGGAGGAAGGCGGGTGTTTCGAAGTGCGGTGACGAGTGTCCTGTGTCATCACTGAGGTGCACTCGTAACAGAGTCGTGCAGCACTGAACACGCACGCACACACGCACACACACGTCGGGTCCCGGGCCTCATCCCAGGCCGACCAGCCTGAATGGGGAGTGAAGCCAGGTGTGTGTGCGACACACGCGGCCTGAGGCTCTGTGGGGGGAACCAGCCGGACCCTGGTCCTCAGACCGTGCGGAGTCCTCCGGGGCCCTGGACGTCTCTCGATCTGTGACCCTGCAGCCATGCTGCCTCTTCCCACTCCCTGCGCAGAGCTCTGTCCGGACTTTGAAGGGGCAACAGGAACTTGGCTTTGACTCGTATTTAAATACTTCTCTCGTTCAGAAAAAGCGTGAGAGCATTCTCATAACACTACGAGACCCCAGCCCCTCGCACAGTGGGTGCTGCCAACCAGTCGGGCCCTGCTTCCGGGAAAAGTCTCCGCCGCCCCCACGGCACTCTGTGCTGGGGCCTCTGTGCGGAGAAGACCCTCACCTCTCGGAGAAGGGGGTGCCCCCACGGCTCAGCGCTGAGACGCCGCACTCCCAAAGCCGGGCCCCCGGGAATGTCTAGGGAGTCGGTCCTCCCGGGCGCCCGGCTGTGGTGAGGCGTGCACGTCTTCGCGGCTAACGGGATTCCTGTACTTTTACTCTGCTTGCTTGGTGAGTTCGGTGTCTCTCAGAGAATCGTTAGAATAGGGAGCCATCAAAGTTAAAACAGTAGGTGTGCAAAACCCAAGAAATTCTAATCTTGAAAAATGCAACGCAAGTGAGTCAGATCTTTTCCATTTGGCAAACTTCTCCATTTTGTGTCTTGGCTATAAAGCTAAAAATGCAGAGAAGAATATATCACCTTCTTGAGTTAAAGATATGCTTTTAGGGCCTTTCGACATAAAAGGCTAAACGGATATCACTCTGTAATTCATCAGCGACTGTGATGGAAGGAATGGTCTGGGTGGTTGGTCGGTGTCCTCCCGCAGAAACGCCGGAGCTATCCAGAAGCCCCCGTGTCGGCCCGTGAGGGGCAAACGGAATCAGTTACTCATCTAAAGGCTTTGGCGATGGTGAACTAAGGGTGACGCAGTGACTGTGACCCACAGTTATGACGATCTGTGCCCTGGTTCCATCTCAGCCACTGTTTTTAGTGGCCTGGGCAGGGGGTGACCTCACTGGATCCCACACCCACAGCTTAGCTGTTCGTACCCTAGCAGCAGCAGGGGACGAGGACAATGAGAAGAAGGACAGAAGAACAGAAAGAATATTAATCCTCACACCCAAAGAACTTTGTTGAGCCCACATTTCTGCTGATGTTGGTGCCGGCGGGTGCGTGCCCTCTGCTGCCGGGGGCTCTCAGGTGGGAGGCAGGCAGCGGTGCAGGGGCCCCGCAGAATGAGGAGCTCTCCCCTGACATCACGGAGGGGCATCATGAGCAACGTCATGAGCAACGTCATGAGTGACATCATGAGTTACATCAGAGGGACATCACAAGTGACATGGCAGAGTGATATCATGAGCAACATCACAGAATGACATCATGACATCACAGAGTGACATCATGAGCGACACCGCAGAGTGACATCACAGAGCGACATCATGAGCGACACCGCAGAGTGACATCACAGAGCGACATCATGAGCGACACCGCAGAGTGACATCACAGAGCGACATCATGAGCGACACCGCAGAGTGACATCACAGAGCGACATTATGAGCGACACTGCAGAGTGACATCACTGAGCGACATCATGAGCGACACTGCAGAGTGACGTCACAGAGTGACATCATGAGCGACACCGCAGAGTGACATCACTGAGCGACATCATGGAGCACTGCAGGAAGCGCAGTGGGCAGCGCCTGGGCCGAGAGGGGACAGCGAAGGGCGGTGATGAGGCGTTTAGAGGCTGACCGGCGGCAGAGGCGGTGGGTCCGGGGTCGGGAATGCTGCTTCCAGCAGGGGAATGGCGCCTGCAGGGGCAGAGCCTGGCGGCTGAGCCGGGGACCCCAGGGCGAGCCTCCTGGCGGGGCCCGCTCCTGACCCGTCCACAGGCGGTGCTCTGGTCACAGCCGGCCTGGCCTCGATGCTGAGGTGGGGGCACGGGAGGGTCTTGAGCGGGTGAGAAACGCCTGAGCGTGACGACAGTGGTGGCCCCTGAGCTGGCGAGAGGCAGGATCACACGTGTGCACAGGGAGAGAAGCCGCGCCTCTCTGGGGTGAGGCGTGGGGGCCCCTGGGATTAGCTGGTGGGGGACAGCAGCCCGGGGGGCCGACGGGGGCAGCAGGCTGGTGACACGGGGCAGACCTGCTCGGGGCCCGGCCTCGCAGGACGTTCCAAACAAGGGTGGAGACGTGGCGTCCAGAAGGCGCATTGGCGCTCGGGCAGACACCCGTCATTTTGGCTCCTGCTGGCGGTGAGCTGGGACGGCCGGGCCGCCCGGGACGTGGGCGCCGGCTTGGAGGACGCCACGCCAAGGGCGGCTCTCGGCGGCAAGCCTGCTCCGTGTGTCTCATCGTTCCCGAAGAGGTCAAGCCATGGCATGTCCCCGGGGTCTGAGTCCCGTCCTGCTTTGCAGATGTCCCCGGAACAGGGCGCGGCCCCCCTGGCCTGCGGATGGAGTGGAGGGGATGCCGCCCCGCCGTCCCCCGTGTCCGACCCGCCCCGGAGAGCTCGGGCACGTGAACCCTTACTTCTCGACGCTTATCACGGAGCTCAGCAGAAAGGCGGCTCCAGAAGTCGCCGCTGTGCTGATTCATGCACGTCGGGCTCACACCCGCCGCTCTGACTCAGTGCTGAGTTCACCTCGGGCGCGTGCAGCCCGGGGCGGCTGCATGGATAAAGGGTTTAACGGCACGCGGTGGGACGGCACTTCGGCACCGCGGGAGCCGCTTAGGAGCCGCCTCCCTTCTGCACCCGCTGCCGTGGAGACGTAAAGCTTGTCCCTCTATTTATTTCCAAATGTAAATCCCGGCACTGACAGTCATGAAAGTGTGCATAAAGTCAGAAAAACCCTTGCTAGTAAATCCGTGCCAGCGACTCTTCAGGGTTTAAGTAATTAAATCTATTAACACGTATCGTTTACTCAAAATCTTTCAGACTGGAAGCAGGAGGCCCTGGCGTTTCACGGGGTTCAAGCAGGTGTCCACTGCGGGGGGAGCGGCCCGGGCCGGGGAGCATCCTTCCCAGCGTGCCGGGATCTCCTGTCCAGCTTGCGGGCCGTCTGTCCATCACTCTCAGACGCACCCCATCCGGCTCCCCTCTGGTCACGCTTCCGCCGCATCAGCTTCCACCGGACTTTCCGCACGATTGCTTGGGGAACCGAGAGCGCTTGTGGACAGCTGCCTCGAACGGGTTTTGCTTGCTCTCCGGAGCACTGCGTCTTTGCCCCGTTGAAGATCCATGTGTGGCGGCCTCTCAGCCCGGCGCTGGCCCCAGATGCCGCGTGTCACGGACCAGCCTGGGTACTCGGTTCCTGTCTGGGAGACAGGACTCGGTGCGAGTGTGTGGCGGGCGGGCTGGGTCGGGCTGGTCGTCTGTTGGCCGCTCGTGTGCGCCGGAACGGTGCCTGTGGCTCAGGGCCGTAGGTCCGGGGAAGCCGTGTGGAAGAAGTGGTCTCTTTCCTTCAGTTTCTCCTGATCATATGTAGACGTCACTGGAGGTTTGCGTGGACCGAAGTGACATGTTCGGTGGTCTCGTCCCTAGAGTGGTACCTGACTCTCTTTGGATTTCCTTAAAAGCAGGGGCTAGCTGGATAATCGCTGAGTTTTATCCACATTCTTTTGCATCTGAAGAAAATGGAATAGGTTTCTTCAGCAAGGACTGGTAAGTCGGGTTTGATTGAGCCTCACGCTCACTTGGTGTCCCTCAGGCGTCAGAAGCGGTCAGCAGTCTGTGGTGTGACGCGTAACGTGAGGTGGGCCTTCCTGGGGTGGGCCGGTCGTGGCCATGGGCTTGGCGATGCCGTGCCAGAGGCCTGGGGTCTTCTCTCTAAAGGAGCTGTGAGTGTTCATCCCACATACACGCATCAGCTCATTCACAGATGGTACAAATGGCTCTAGTAATGTGATTTGTAAAATACACACAAAAATAGAAATTAAAAAATAAGGAGATGTGCTCCACGAATGAGGGGCCGACGAAAACTCCCTTATCCTGAGGAACAACGATGAAACCCACAGCTCACTTCACACTCCACGGCGAGAGACCGAACGCTTCCGCCCCTGCCGTTAGGACTAGACTAGCTTGTGTGTCCTCACCTCCGCTAGTCGGCACTGCCCCGGAGGTGCTGGCGGGGATTATAAAGCTGCTAAAGCAAACCTGGGAGTCCGAGTCACAAAGGGAAAAATGGGCCATTTGGGCTTGGTCAAGTTTAAAAACTTTGATGCTTCAAAGGATGTCCTCAAGAAAGTGCAAAGATAACCTTTGGAACCAGAGAAAATATTTGCAAGTCCTGTGTCTGATAAGGGACTAGAAACCAGCCCATGTAAGGGAATCTTATAACTCAGATAATAAAAGACCCAAATAAAAACAGCCCAAGGATCCAAGAACAGGTATTTCTCCAAAGAAGACGTACTGTGGCAAGCGCGGCTCATTAAAAGACCCCCAAGAACCTGAGCTGTCAGGGAAATGCAAGTCCAAAGGACACTGAGCTGCCATTTCACACCGGCGGGGTGGCTGGGAGACGGAGGATAGATGACAGCGGTGTCGTCAAGGATGTGGAGAAGCCGGAGCCCCAGTTCGTTCCCGGGGGGACTGTCAGTGATGCAGCCCGTTGGGAAGAGAGGTTGGAAAGTTCTCAAGATGTTAGTACATTTAGAAACAGCACTTGCCCTGCTGGATGTACACCCAAGAGAAGTGAAAACGCATGTCCGCACAGAAGCGTGTGTGCCAGTGTTCACAGCAGGACTCATAATGTCCGAAAGTAGAAGCCATCCCAATGTTGGAGGGATCCATAGACGAATGGATAAAGACAGTGTGGTACATCCATAACATCAGATGTCATTGGCTATAAAAGACCCTGCAATTACACTACTGGATATTTACCCCAAAGATACAGATGTAGTGCAAAGAAGGGCCACATGTACCCTGGTGTTCATAGCAGCAATGGCCACAATCGCCAAACTGTGGAAAGAGCCAGGATGCCCTTCAACAGATGAGTGGATAAGGAAGATGTGGTCCATCTATACAATGGGATATTACGCAGCCATAGGAAAGGATGAATACATGACATTTATATCAAACATGGACGGGACTGGCAGAGATTATGCGGAGTGAAATAAGTCAAGCAGAGAGAGTCAGTTATCATATGGTCTCACTTACGTGTGGATCACAAGGAAAAACATGGAGGACTTTGGGAGAAGGAAAGGAAGGGTGAATTCGGAGAAAACAGAGGGGGAGACAAATCATGAGAGACTGCGGACTCTGAGAAACAAACTGAGGGTTTTGGAGGGGAGGGGAGTGACGGGTTGGGTGGGTGTGGAGGAGGGCACGTACTGCATGGAGCACTGGGTGTGGTGCGTGAACAATGAATCTTGGAACACTGAAAAAATAAAATAAAAATTAAAATTTAAAAAAAGAAAAAGAAAAGGAAAGAACAACCGATATATTCTAGATCGTCGATGGACCTTGAACAAAATATGTGAAGTGAGAGAGGCCAGACCGGAAAGGCTGCGAGCTGTGTGGTCATTCCCCTTGCGAGGAGAGTGCGGAGGGAGGCGGTGCTGAGAGGCAGAGGGGGTCTGTGCTGGCCGGCGCTGGGGGAGGGGAGAATGCCCGTAGGGTGTTGTGGGGGGTGGTGACCCTGCTCTAAAATTAGGTGGTGATAATGCCTGCACAACTCCGTGAACGCGCTAACAACCACTGGGTCCCACACGTTGAAAGGAAGAATTTACAGTATTTGATTTAGGTCAAGAAATTGTTTTAAAAGTAATGAGATTAAAATGCAGAGTAATAAAAGCTCTAGGTTTTCTTCTTTCGCTCCGATGCACCATTGGAGCTCGGTACCTGGGCTGTGGTGTGGCTCCGTGGCGGTGTGGAAGGCCCTCAGAAAAACCGCTCCCGAAACGGCGAGGTGACAGCACCTGGGTGTGATGGGGTTGGTCTGAGAATGCCACCTGCCGTTCATCCCGCTCGCGCATGTTCGCACGTCGGGCGGGCGGGCGGGGGTTCAGGCGGGCGCTGAAACCCTACATCTGCTGACAGGAGAGACCGAACCGCTCGCCGACCAGCCCAGGCCTCTGTGGCTGTTTCGGGACGTCCAACAGATGAATGAAAACTGCTGCAGTGAAGAATGACGCGTTTTTGATATTTCGACATAAGAATTCTCAGGACTCCAAGACCGTCCCTGTGTTTCCCGCCGAGAGCAGGGGACAGAAATGGAGAGAACGCCCCTCCCTTGTTTTATGTTTTTGTAATTTTGATTTTTTGATGGCATCTGGTTAATTAATTCAGATAGGATACGTCAATTCGAGGAAAGACCTTTACACTTCCACATGATTCGACTAAATTGACTATTTATAAGTAAAATAATTTATCCGATGACGGTGGGGGGCACGGCTACTGTTTCCCTTTCCGTAGATTTTAGGTCATCCGTATTTCTCCTCGTCTCCTTCCCCTTAACAGAAACAAAAGAAGGCGAGTACGGAGCGGCGGACTCTGTTGCGGGAGCCTCGTCTCAGGCCGGCCCGTTTTCTGGGGCCGGGACCCCGTGTGCACTGTCGACCGCCCACGCCCGCGGCACGTGACCACCGCAGAACACGGTCCCTGAGCTCATTTAAGGAAGTGCTTGCTCCGTATCTCACTCAACTGCCGCACTCATTCCAAGTGCCCCGGACTTAGCTGAGCTTACTCAATTTTTACGAGCTTTCGCCTTGGTTCTGATTGACTTTGGTGCCGTAATTGCTTACTTTGGAGTCGTCCTGTGTCACACAAACTTAGGCGGCCCGCGTTGTGCTGTGGGAAAGGATGAGGTCCCTGAGGGCCCTTCTAGTTACCGTCCCAGTGGCCCTGTGGGGTTGGTGCCCCTTCCCCAGTCTTACTGAAGGGTGAGAGGACAGGTGCCCAAAGTCCCGCAGGCAGTACCACGTCCACGGTCTCGAGCGCAGGGCCCGCCTGCTTCTCCGCACGGTGCTGTGAGCCCAGAGCCGTGCCGAGGCTGCTTTTGCTGACAGCGGGGAATTGTCCTTGCCCCCAGCTCGGTTTTTCTCATCACAGTGATACACAGCTCTGGCAATAGGCAGAGTGTGTGTGTGTGTGTGTGTGTGTGTGTGTGTGTCGCAGAGAAAGGGCACCGAGGAAGACAGACGTGGGCAGCAGGGGACGCCTGGGGAAGGCTGGGGGCAGCCTGCCAGCTGGAGACCAGACTGCCTCATCGAATAAGACGGGACGATGGGGGGCTGTGGCCGTGGGACGGGTGGGAAGACCCGCGGTCAGGCCCGCTCACGCCCTGGCCCCACTGCGCCTGGCGCCACACGTGCCCGCAGGGCCCCAGCTGAACCCCAGACACGGCCCCCGCTCCCTCTGTCCCGAGCTCGGTCAGTGGCAGTCTCGCGGAGACGCACGCTGTGCCCCCCCCTCCCCCCCCTGTGGTGTTTGCACCAGGGACGCCTGGCGGCGGAAATGCCGGTCAGTCTGAGGCCGTGCGGTGAGGCCAGCTCTGTGCGGGTGCCTCCCCGTCACCTCCGGGCCGGCTGCGGGCCCTGGCGCGAGGCAGGCCTGTGCCGGGTCCCGGGTGTGCCACGGAGGAAGAGGGCCCTGTGTGCCACGGCACAGGGGCTCTGCCGACGTCCAGCACGCGGATTGACCGCCAGCTTGTATTAATTAGTCCGTGAACGACGCCATGTGTGAAAGAGGTCAGCCCCTCTTCTGGGTCAGATATGTTTGAACAGTGACTGGTGTTCGGTGCTGTAGGCAGCAAGGTCTGCGGTCGCCACGTGTGAGCCTCGCGGGGCCGAATCCGCTTCCGCAGAGTAAGAGTGTTTGCTTGTGCGGCGTACGCGCCCGCTCTTTCTCTGGGTGCTTGTACACTTGTTGTAGCTCACATCTGCCCGTCCGCTGCTGCGATATGCTTTCGTCCAGACTTACGATGCTCCTAGATGAACCTCCAGGCTTTCAAGGTGGATTATTTTCTGTGCTTCTGCAGCTTTCCTTTTATAAGGAAGGTTGTTTCACAAAAGCCAAACACATTTGTATAGAGTTAAAATTAACTTTGAATTTTGCCATTTGGTTTTCTACAGAACGTGTGGAATTTCTCTGTGCACTTCCCGCGGGTAGGATGTGCTGTCGTTAACAAAGAGTCTTTATTTGGTGGGATCTGAGTTAGGCTTCTCCTCCGCTTTTACTCTACAACAGCACGGGAAAACATACCGTAGTTATTTGTTTTCATTTCAAACCTTACCCGGACTTCAATTCTGAAATCTTAGCAGGACTAAGAAGCATTTAGCGGACTTGTTGAGAATGCAGCCCAAGATACTCTGGTTTGCTGCGTCTAGGCCGAGTGCGCAGGATCTGCATTCGAAGATGTGACACGCACCAGCTGCAGTGCTGGGGATACTGGGCCACAGTTTGGGGACCCATTGACCATATGAGCAGTTCTCAGGAGGGGGCTCTTTATCCTGTTCACCCCTGTGTTTTCCTGGCACCTGGCCCAGCACCCGAGTCAGAGTGTGCTCAGTAAGTACTTGTAAAGTGGATGGACACATGGAAGGACAGACGGATGCCCGATGCACGTGGGCAGGGATGGATAAATGGGGAGGGGGTACATGGGAACTAGTCTCTTTGCAAGTAGGCCTGACAGTTTACAACCCATTAATTGAGCCCTGAACAGACTTTGGCAGTCATTTATGTCTTTCCTAAACCTTAAGGAACGTTTTGGTACTTCTTAAATAAGAATGAGTAAGTCCCTGCCTAAACAGGATATACTTTTTCCCTTTTTTTCTCACTTTAAAAGTCACCAAAGCAAAAATTGCACATCCTGATTATCTCATTGTTTTTACAACTAGCTCATTGCTTTGTTTATTCTATGTAGTGCATACAAGTCAGAGAGATGTTTGCATCACAAATAAACTGCCTTCCAAGTGCCTTAACACTGAATTTGGATTTGAATAGTACTAAATGGGTCTTCACATTGGGCTGGTGCGGTTAATGTGACCATTCATAGCATGTTTCCATATATCTTCATGACAGATGTAAACATAATTAACTCTTATTCAAGAGTGATTTGGTTGTAAAATCTAGTGATTTCTAAACGTGTCCCCCATTTTAAGAAACTCCAGTATGCAAACATTCAAATTTGTGGAATGCGTATAAATTCAGCACCAATTCACTTCAAAAGGGCTCTTTGCTTTAGCAGAGGATGCGGCGCGGGAGGCTTTCCAACAGTGGGGGTCTGTAAAGCGTCTCCGCGTCCCTCACTTTGCGGTAACCCGACACAGCCCACACGCAGTGCGGTCGCACGTTGGCTCATCGTTGTGTGATTCCTGCAGCGGCCTCTCCTGCTCACTGTGGCTTTCCTAATGCATTTCATCATGTTTACCCTCAGTTCACCCGCGTCTTAAGTACTCGGTGCCCAACGAATGCTCTAAGCATCTAAAGGACGTTTTTCAGGTTCTCGCACACCTGCCCGCGTTGTGGGAGCCCCGTCGCTGAATGCCCTTGCCGTAGAGTGAGGTAATTCTAGATTATGACAGACGAGCCCCGCACGGCCGAGGAAGGGAAATGAAGGCTTTGCAGGCTCCTTGGAAATTCCTTCTTGTTATAAAATAAGAATGACCTTTGCAATTCCATTTAGGTTCAGCTCCTGGTGAGTTATGAGGTGTCCCTCACGGAAGGGACGTTTCCCGTACCCTGCTCACCCCCCGAAGACCACAGAAGTTCTCTGCAGAAAAAATTGCGCCTCCCCAGTCCGCCGAGGGTTACCTGTGTCAGGTGAAGTTTATTACCGTGCTTCATGTGAGGGAATTCCTCTCGGGGTGGTTCAGCTCGTTACCTCCACTCTTCCTGCGCCGTTCTCCGTGGCCATTCCGCCTCCCTCTGCTCCCGTCTCCCGCGTGGACACCGCGCGTGGCCTGGCGGTGGGGGTCCACTGAGGACCCCAGAAACCCGCAGGCAGGAGGTCGGGGGACGGGCAATTGTAGCATGAACGCGGATGTGCTAGTGAGTTCTGTACATCATCACGAGCTGACGTCTACGAAGCCACAGTTTCCGGGAGAGCCAGGTGAAGTGGGCCCGTGTCGCGCACACGTCCAGGCACCTCGTGCAGGGGTGTGCAGGGCTGTGCGGGACTGTGCAGGGGTGCACATCTCTCCCAATCAAGTTCCAGTTCTTGACCGAACAGCCGCGCGTTGGGGTCCAGACCCTGGCCCAGCTGCGTCCAGCACCGTGAAAGAGCCGCTGATTTCAGCTCCTGCAGCAGATGAGCTGGGGGCTGGCTTGACTTCCCTGGAGTTTCAGCGTGTGGTCCGTCGTCAGATGTCGAGGGCCACGGGCTCCGGGCACGTCTGGGCACGGTTATTCCTGGTGTTTCCTCTCGGCCCCCCGCCTCCCAGGTTTGTCGGCTCCTGGCGGAGGCTGCGCGCTGGGCGCCGGGGGTGTCGGCTCTGCCCCGGGGGTCCTAGGCATTCAGGACAGTCGGCCTCTCGCGGCCCCATGTCAGGAAGCCCGTCGTGCTGGGCCCTTCCACCTCCCCCTCGGGGCCTCCTTGCCGGACCCCTGCCATTCTGATCTTCGTCCACTGGCTCCTTGGTCTCAGGGGCCTGGGAAGTTGGTTGGAAAAAGAGCCGCTTGTTCCGGGCTCGGGGACCCAGTCCGGTGGCCTGCAGGGCCCAGCCAGTGGACGCGGTCCACGAGCCCCGGAAAGGAGTCACACTGCCCCTGCGGCTGTCGCCGGCAGGACGGCTCGGGCCGGGCCCCTCTCTGGTCGGGATTCTGCAGACCGTGTCGTGTCTTTAAGCTCATCCGACCCCTGCCGCGTGGCGTGGAAGCCCGAATCTGTGCTCGCGGTGCCGCTGGCTGACGCGCACGTGTGTCTGCTCTGAGTTCTCGGTTCGGAACCCCGGCCAGGACCCCTGAGAGCGCACGACGTTCCTCTTGCTGAGACTGTCTGCGACGACGCTTGCCGAAGACGGGGTGCTCTGGACGGAAGCCGGCTCTCGCCATCGCGTTCCGTGCCCTCCGGCCCGAGGGAACAGTCCCTGTGCCTCAGGCCAGCTCCTCGCTGGCTGGTGGACAGCGACTTTTGTTCTACAGGCTTAGAATTCCAGGTACTTTCATGAACTCACAATTCCACTGAGTGCACGAATTTGGAAAAACACATTTTCAAAATGTTTACCTGTGGGGCCATGGTTACAACCCATCATTCCCCTGGCCTGGGACTCGGAGCTCCTCCCTCTCTGAGCTGAGATCTCTCCGCCCTCGTGTGGTGTGAAGGAAAGAGGCATTTGGAAGCCGGCCCTTCGCCCCAAACCTGGGACGGCTGGCGCAGACCCGGGATTTGACTGGAAAGACAGCGGGAAGGGCTGCTCGTCAGACGTGTCCGAGGGCTGCTGCTTCGCGCGGGGGAAGCTCTCTGTGGGCCGCGGCGCGCCCTGTGCCTCGGCGTCCTCACCGGTACGGCAGGACGTGAGGCGCTGCCTCCGAGGACTTTATGAGGCCGGGCTGTGCGACCGTGCGTCGGGCACCACACTAGTACGGTGCCTGGGAAGTGACCCGTTCATCGGGGCCGAGGACTAATAATCAACAGTTAAGTCAACTGTATTTCAAAATGCCACACACAGTGCTGGCGACGCTCAAGCTCAAATACATACTAAACTCTTGTTATTTAATTGCAGCAAACTGGGGCGCCTGGGGGGCTCAGTCGGGGAAGTGACTGCCTTGGGCTCAGGTCCTGGTCCCGGGGTCTTGGGATGGAGCCCCGCGTCGGGCTCCCTGCTCTGCGGGAGTCTGCTTTTTCCTGACTCTCTACTGCTCCCCCTGCTCGTGCTTTCACATTCTCTGTCAAATAAATAAATAAAATCTTAAAAAAAAAAAAAACCCGCAGCAAGCTTGTTTCAGTAAGAAGATGGGGGAGGGGGAGGCTCACGTGAGCGCGTGTCCCACACGTACTGTGTGCGCAGTGGACATTGCATTCGCATTGCACGAACGTATGAATGTGTTGCTAACAAGGCCTTCAGCAGCCTCACCGAGGAGCGAAGTTCAGAAGGTTTTTCCCTGTTTAGTGACAGGGAGGACCTGTCAGTCGTTCTGGGGAAACAAGGACGTGAGGGGTCGGGGAGTTCCGGGCCGGCTGGCCCTTCTCTGAGATGCCGCCTTCCTCTCACTGTGGCCTCGGGAGGTGTGTGTGGTTGCGAGACCCAGGCGGGCAGGAGTGGGAGCGGCGGCTTGCGGGCTCGCAGGCCGGGCCCGGGTAGGGCGTCGCCGACCAGCAGGAGAACAGTCCCGGGGGTGGGGGGCAGACAGGCTTCCGGAACCTTCTGGGACAGCAGGTCACCCTGGCACCCACCACGTCTGCCCAGGGCACTTATGTGACCCAGGAGAGCGGCCAGAGAGAGCCGGGGTTGCCCTGGGGGCACGCGGAAGTGGTGGCAGCCCGCCCTCGGGAAGGCACCACCCTTCGGGACAAAGCAGCAGTGGGCTTTTCCTCTTCTCGCCTCCCTCCCTTTTCTCAGACAAAATACCAACTAAGCCGCCTTCCACAGCCTTGCAGAGCGAGCGTGTGCTCTAGGCCACTTGACAGTCCAGAAGGTTCCCTCAGGGTCTCCCTTGGTCGTCTAGCGTCACCCAGAGTAGCTGAGGGGGAGGGGCAGCCCCACGCGAGGGTCCGCCCCCGCTGCACCGCGAGGCTGAGATCGAGACGCTCAGCGAGGGAACCCTCAGCCTGGCTCTGTCTGGGGCCCACGTCAAGCCTCTTAGAGTTCGAGCATCGGTGAGGCGGGCTGCTGAAGGGGAACGCCGCCGAGGAATAAAGGAGTCGCCCACCAAGGGACAGAGGTTCTGCATGGAACCAGGGCGCCGTCGTCAGCCCTGGCGGCCCTGCCCTGGGGCAGCACCGCTTAGCTGCATGGACGTCCTCGGAAGGCACGTTCACACGGGAATGAGACTGGACGCTGGGTCCTAGCTGGTGGGGATGGTGGCATGGGGGGGGGTGGCAGGAACACAGCCTGGACACAGCGTCCCCACCCACGACTCATCAGGCCTCTCTGCGCGCTGAGAGGGACAGGCGGTGTGAGTAAGACGGCCCCGGCACCAACGTGCCCTGCGCCCGCCGGAGCCTCTCCCTGCAGCGTCTCCCGTGAACTCGCTCCCGCTTCTCGGCTGCAAACGGGGCTGCCCGAGTGTCCAGCAGACGGGAGCACCGGCCACCCGTGCGTTCGAGTTTTAGATGGACAGCACACGGTTTGCTCACGGAAGTGCTGCCGTATTTTTCCTGCCAGCCCCTCCTCGTTAGGAGCCTGCGCATCCCAGCAAACCTCACGTCTCCCCCTGGCAGCCTGGCCTCGGGCGGACGGGCTCGCGTCCCCCTGACTGCAGCATGCATCGTGATACCCTAGGTGCAGAAAGGGGGCTCCCCGGAGACCCGAGCCTCTAACTGCGTCCTCAGCACGACGACAGCTCCGAGAGCGGCTGGCGGTCCCAGGGCGCGGCTCCCCTGTCCACGGTCGGAACAGGCCTCCGCAGGCACGAAAACAGAGCGGCGGAGAGGTTGGGTAGCTCCGCGGGGACGACGGCGCTTGCTCCGTCTCCCAGACGTTCAGGACGGCATGTTTCTCCGACCTCTGCCCAAACCACCGGTGAGCGTCTTCTCTCTCGAGGCAGAATCGTGCAGCCCTTGCGTGTGCACATCATGTGTGCACAGTGCCCGTGTCTGAGCGAGAGACGGAGACCGTGGGAGCACTGATTCTGCTCTGCGGGTCTGGGGTTCCTCTTGACGGTCGGCTCATCCGATTAAAGCCAGTGACACAAATCGGACACGATCGTGTTTCTGCGTCGTCCTACTTCACCGTTTCTCAGTGTCGGGACAGAGCACGGCGTCTGCGTGTCCTCCCCAGCGCCGGGCTCTCTGCTGTGGCTCTGAGGTCTCTCCCTGTCCTAACGGCCATCACCGTGTCTAATTGGAAGGAAGCGTCCTTGCTCCCCACTGTAGGGACGCGCTGGGATAGGGCGATGTCCGTATTTATCGGAGATGGTAAAGACCAAGGTTCTTTGCATGTGGGCTTTGCATAAATGTGTTCTATTTTTAATATTTGCTTTCCCAAATTAACCCCTGGAACCCCAAGTCAAGCATGTGTTCCTGCGCCTTCCCTGCAGCTCGGAGAGGAGAGGATGGGGCGCTGCCCCGGGCCAACTTGGCTGCCTTTTCTCTATTCCTTCAGAGCAGCCCCTCCCCCCAGGGCTTTTCTGCAGCAAAACAAAGTGGTTTCTTTGTGTTAATCTATGAAAAGGCACTCTGTGGGGAAGGCCCCCCGGCCTCGCCCGGCGGTCTGAGGTCCAAGGTCGGTGTCCGTGGTCGTCGTGGTCGTGGTCAGGGAAGGGGCTTGTGTTTCAGGTGCTGACTCAGCTGAATGGCTGAGTGCTGTGGCACCGAGCGGGTCTTGTGTCCGAGGTGGCTACAGAGATGCGTGGTTCCTCCCAGAGCGCGGCCACACGGGCTGGGGCTCAGCAACGGCTCCGAGAATCACATGGACGATGCTTTTTGTTCACTAACTGAGCAAGGTGTGCGGGCTCCTGAAGGAAGTGGCCGGGGGCCGAGGTGGGGGCCGGGGTGGCCGGGGGCCGAGGACAGAGTGACGAGAGGGCTGAGTGGTGGCTTGGCCCGGGCCGTGCGGTGGGGGGGCTGCAGGTGTGGAGGAAGCTTGAGTGGTAGCACAGAGCATTCTGTCTTAGTTAGCGGTGGCTAGAGCGCGGTGGTCCGTGTTTGGGACCCACGCCTCCAACGTTTGCATGTGACACGAACCCCAGCCCGGTGTCGGGTTCAGGGTCTCTGGGAGGGGCGGGGGTCATGAGGGTGGAGCCTCCATGAGGGATCAGGGCCCTTCCCCACGTGAGGACCCCGCGAGAAGGCTCTGTTTTCCAGGCAGACTGCTTACCGGCCACGGGATTGGCCAGCACCGCGGTGTTGGCCTTGCGGCCCCCAGAGCTGGGGGTTCCCTGTTGGCTAACGACCCCGTCGACAGTGCTCGCTCACAGCATCCTGAACGGACTGCAGCAGAGAGAAGCTTCTGCAAGGTCCCGAGATGCCGAGTTCCACCCAGATGTTCCCCCGGTTAGGTGGAAACCCTCCCAGACTGTGCTCTGTCCCCGCTCTCCGAGGTTAGGATGCCTCCACATCGGAGGCACCGGTGTCTGCCTCCTCCTTCCAGCCAGCTGCACCTCGATTAGCTCTGGCTTCACCCCTGTCTGGGTGGTCTCGAGGGGAAGAGAGCGTTCTGGTTCCCTGACACTCAGGGAGAGGACGAGGGAGGGGGGTGGGTGCGGGTGCCTCTAGGCTCCTTGCCCCTTCCGGCGATGCGTCCGAGCCTCGGGGGAAGTCCCCAGAGACCCCAGGTCAGCGCTTGGCCACGCTCTTTGGGTCGCTGTCTCTGTGACCAGAGTCGTGCTCTGGAAATGGCTCGGAGGCACCTTGGGTCTCCTGCACCAGCAGGTGCCTGGATGTGGTGAGGTCAGAGCCTAGTCCCGCTCCCCAAGGACACAAGTGGAACGCAGCCGAGGAACCCAGCTCCTGTCAGATGTGGAAAGGAGACCGCGCCTTGCTGACGTGCAAACGAAGCCAATCTCTTCCAAGAAAGCGACTTGGAGTCCAGAACTGTCCTTCCTGCTCGTGGGACCCTCAGAGCTCCAGGACTCTGCTCCGATGTCATTCCGGAATCGCCCCGGGCTGGACCTCTGGCTGACGGCAGAGTCAGTGCTGGCTGTCCATTCCCGCGTCCCCAGAGCCATGCTGTGGGGACGCCTGGGCGTCTGCTGCTGGTTTTGGGTGTCCTCGGGGAAACCAGCGTGGACAGTGTGAAGCCATTTCAAAGCCAAGTGGATAAGATTTCCACAGCTCTCTGTTTTTAATTTAAGCCTATTTAAAATTTGAGGGCCCTTCTATCGCTAATTTGTGATGGCAATATTAATTAACGGTTTTGCATTATGGCGGTTAGGATGCCACTCATATCGAGCGAGAGAGATTAGCAGGAGTACGAGATCAGAAAAACAATCTGTAAGTGGCCAGAGGCAGCTGGGGGTCACCTTGGGGTTTGGGAGAAGGACGGCGCATTTGCACAAATATGCTATTAGCCTCCCGCCGCACAGCTGGGGAGAAGGCAAGAGCAGTCCCCCCGGCCTCGTTCCACATTTAATTCTGGGGGCACATTCCAGGAAATGGGGCCGTGCACTGGAGCTCTGAGCCACATTCGCTATGAAATGCTGGAACTTAGCAACTAATTGTTCCTTTCCATTGCGTCATAAATTCTCATGGTTTCTCGTCTCCTCAGCCCTAGCGGCACATGGGGGAGCAGAGCCGGGCGGGGTCGCTGCGCGCAGGGACCCCCGGAGGGCGGGTCCGAGCAGCACCTGTGTGCGCAGGCTGAAGGCACTCCCCCTCTTACTCTGGGGGAAAGACAAACCTTTGAGACACACGGAAATCAAAACAAAACAGAACAAAACAAAACAAAGGGGATCGTCGAGTGTGAGAGAAGCTCCGCAAGTCCGTCTCTGTGCTTGTTCCCCCAGGGGCTGGTTCCTGAACCGGCACGGACAGTTCCCCACGTTCCTTTAGGGCCATCCGCGTGTACCTCCTCCCCCCCATCATCCACGTGTACCTCCTCCCCATCATCCACGTGTACCTCCTCCCCCCATCATCTGCGTGTACCTCCTCCCCCCATCATCCGCGTGTACTTCCTCCCCCCATCATCCGCGTGTACCTCCTCCCCCCATCATCCGCGTGTACCTCCTCCCCCCATCATCCGCGTGTACCTCCTCCCCCCATCATCCGCGTGTACCTCCTCCCCCCCATTATCCGCGTGTACTTCCTCCCCCCCATCATCCGCGTGTACCTCCCCCCCATCATCTGCGTGTACTTCCTCCCCCCATCATCTGCGTGTACCTCCTCCCCGCCATGGGAGGCACTGGGAGACGCCTTTCTGATGGGGTCTCACGCTTTTATGAAGTCAACTCTTTTCCTGCTGGGGTGGGAAGTGAAGGCTGGAGAGAGAGAGATTTCATGATTTTATTTTATTTTTTTATGATGGTGCTTCCAGGGAATGAGTACTTAGAGATCATTCTCAACTTTCTGCGGTGTTACGTCCCCCCCAAACCCTTTTAGAGTTGAAAATATCACAAGTGATGCATTTAATATACCCTAACCTTGACCGTCCCAGCGTAGCCTCGGTGGCCTGGACTGTGCTCGGAACACGGCCCTCCGCCCTCGGTGGGGACAACCCCCCTCCCGCGAAGCCTACTGGGTAACCCGGTGTGGACGGTCTCACTCGGTGTGCCGGATACGGCGCTCACCGTGAAGAGCGGACGGCGGGGACGCGTGCGGGACTGTTGTCCGTGGACCCGCTGAGGCTCCTGGGACCGCGGGGCTGACGGGAGCCACTCGGGAGGCAAGTGTGCCCAGGACGAGACCCAAACTCAAACTCAAAACTTAAAGAATGGCTTCTCCTGAATGTGTGTCGCTTTTGCGCCGTCGTAAAGCCTACACGTTGCTGAGTTGAACCATCTTAAGTGGGGGCCGTCTGTAGACCCTGACGTGATCTCGTTGTCACTTTAAGTGTCTTGTAAACTCCAGGGGTCCTGCACTGAGCAGGTGCACCAGGGCTGGCCAGGAAAGGGGCCGGCTACCGTCTAGTCTGCACTGGCGATTGTTATCCACTGATATTTGCACAGTGCACAGCTTGCACACCTGTGTGTGAATGTTACAGACCCTCCCTCAGGTCTGTACTGTGTTTTAGAGAATAAATAATAAAGTCTTGGCCTCAGCCCTCTGGATAAGAGACCCGAAGCCAGATTTTGGAAAAGAGAAGGAATGAAAGTAGCTCAATTCTGAGAAACGCCCCCGATAAAGGAATCGGTGACAATCAGATCCTGGAGAAATCAATACCTACGATTTAATTGTCACTGGGCCTATTGCTCTTCAGAACTGCCTCCTTCAAACTGGAGATGGAAGCAAGTACTCTTTCCCCTTCCTGGTGGGGAGGGACCCTCAGCCTGGGGGGTCCGTGTCCCGCAGCCCGCCAAGGCAGGCACTTGGGTGACCCGCACAGTGCGATGGTCTCTCCAGACAGGCTGCCTGCAGGTCCTCAGCTGGGGGGCCCTGGGGGGCTTGCGCTCGCCCGGACTTGTCCTCAGCGAGCCTCCGG
>CM052807.1:970269-993511 GCA_028533885.1 Nasua narica
TATCACCATGGGGGGGCCTTCCAGCGGACCTATCACCATGGGGGGGCCTTCCAGCGGACCTATCACCATGGGGGGGCCTTCCAGCGGACCTATCACCACGGGGGGCCTTCCAGCAGAGGGCATTCTGACTTTGTGCACAGCACCCAGAGCCTTTGGTGAAAGCCTCAGGGCCTGTGCTTCTGGACCCGCCGCTCTCCTGGTTGGTCCTCCCGCTCACCTCAGGGTGTGGGGCAGAACCAGGAATCGGGGCTGGGAATGTTAGAATGGCCAGTCCAGCAGTGAGCAGGGCTGCCGTCCTCTGCAGCGGGCTCTGGGTCAGGGGACCTGCCGTTTCTGGGAGGTCCGGGGCTAGTGGCTATCTCGCCTGGTACAGGTGCTAACAGCACAGTTAGGGGACGAAGGGCCATGCCTTTGGGGATGTGAAGCCCATGACCACGGGGGAAGCATCAGGCAGAGCCGGGAAGCCAAGCAGGACTTAGAGACTCTTGGGATCTTTTTTCGAATTAAAGATCAGCCCTCGAATCCAGACCATGCCCAAGACAGGGACTGACATTAGTAAAGCCCCAACGGGGCCGGCCCTGGGTGCCCCGGCCCGCTCGGCCCCACTCAGCCCTGCAGTGCTGGGGCGAGGTGAGCAGGTAATGAGCCTCGGGGATGGCAGGGCCTTGGCTGTGATGGACGGCCCACCACCCTGCCGTGGCTCCGTGCCCTCCATCATCCAGTCGGGATGGTTAGCGGACTGTCAGAGAACAGTTTAGGGCCGTGGCTCTAAGTGATGTGCTGCGTCCTGGGGCCCAGGGGCTGTCACAGAGCCGTGGTGTGCGCCCTCGCCCGTCCACCCGGACGCGCAGGGGTCCCAACATGAAAGGACGAGGCGTCGCGGCCGGAGCTCCCTGACCCGCTCCAGCCTGCAGGGCACCAGCACAGGGGCATCGAGGGAGGTGGGAAGGGGAGAAAGGCCAGGCTGGGGGTGGCCCACTGGGGGCCGGGACAAAGGGCCTCCTCGGGGAGGGCGGCTGGGAGACACAGTATGGCCGAGGTCGCGGGCAGCCCCAGGGCTCACCTGCTGGGGGGGCGCCCGCCCCTTCCTCAGGCACTGTTGGCAGGTTTACACCACGGGGACCCGAGACGCGGGGACAGGAAGGAGCAGAACAGGCCACGAACAGAACAGGGGTGCGGGAGGAGAGAGCAGGGCTGTGGCCCCCCTCCCCGCCGGAAGTGCTTGGGGACAGACTCGGACGCCTAGCTGCTCTGCAAACACCCTGCATTTACCTGGACGGTGGGTCACTGGAAGGGGGTTGAAGGGCAAGGCAGGTGCCGATGTGGTCTGGATGCCTCCCACCTCTCCTTAAAGCGCTCAACAAACCTCCGAAAGTAAACGAAGGGGTTGGGGGCCGAGGTAGCGGAGGAACAGGCATTCCTGGTCGGTGGTCTCTCTCCCTCCCTCCCTCCCTCGACCCCCTCCCCCCGGTGGGGGCGGGTCCCTGCCAGCCTGGCGGCTGCCGCACTGACGAGGGAACGCAGGGACGCCGGCCGCGGTCACCGCTCCGCCCCGGGCTCTGTCCTGGGGCCTTTCGCTCAGACGGACGGCTGTGCCGCACACCGTGCCCCGCGCTGGTGCCCGCGGACCCCGCCCGGACCCCCGCTCCCTAACTGCCCGACACCCTTCCGTGCTCGGCCGCCGCGGACGCCAGTAACGACGCTGGATCTGACCCGGCAGCGGCGCCCACAGAACCTTCTCAGAGCGGTGAGCGAAAGGGTGATTTGCGTAAGTGACACGGGCCTTGGAGGGACGCCGCTGTTTCAAGATGGCGTCAGGACAGTCCCCGCCACACGGACGGCGCTACGCGGCGTTTCCCGGATAAGCGGAGCTGGGCCAGTGGGAGACGCAGACCCGTTGTTGCGATTGGATGGCCGTGGCGTGACCTTGACGTGACCTTGACGTGACCGCGATGCCGGCTCCCAGCCCCCCTCCCCGCTGAGCCCTCTGCTTCCCGCCAGCCGAGCCCTCGAACCCCTGCCTCCGTCTGGCCCGGCCGGGCGCCGAGGGCTGTGCACGCGCCTGCCTCCAGCGGGGCTCACCGAGGCGAGGTGAGTCAGGGCCGCGGGGCTCTCCCTGGGCCCCCGACCACCCCCGGCACACACCCAGCGGCCAGGTCCCCAGTGGCCGGGGGAGGACGCGGAGTGCCCTGCTGCTAACTGGGTCTCTGGGGACCAGGGCCCCGCTCCTGCCCCTGGCGGGGGACGGGTGGGGGTAACGCCGTTCCGAGGGCGAGCTCTGCTCACGCGAGGCGTGGACACTCTCTCTCTACACTCACACGCTCGCTCTCTCCAAACGCCCGAAAATCACTCCTAACGAGGAGGCTGGGAGACGGGGCCTTTCGAGGCACCGGGCAGAGCCTGGCTTTCCCCGAGGGGGTTGTGGGCCCCGGGGAGCCTGCAGCCCGGTAGCAGAGGGGTCTGCCTGCTGCCCGCCACCGCGCCCGTCCTCCCCGCTTCTGAAGAACGCCGCCTGCCCGGCGCGTCTCACCTGCGGCAGGAGGTGACTTCTACTCCTGCTGGGGATGGGGCCGGGCAGCCGGATGTTGAAGAGAGCCTGGAGGGCGGCCTGAGCCGCCTGGCCCTTGGCCAGCTTCTTGCTGCGTCCCGAGCCTTCGAACGTCCTGCCGTCCACGCTCACGGCCATGACGAAGCTCTTGGCGCGCTGCTTCTCGGCCGGCTCCGCGAGGCACACGTAGCGCAGGCCGGAGCGCAGCTCGTTCAGCACGACCACGGGGTTCCTCTCTCCCAGGGCCGCGGGGCCCACCAGGTCCAGGGGCCGGCAGGGCAGTCGGCCCCGCCGGCAGGCGGACGACAGCAGCCCCGCGTCGGCGGGCCGGCGGCCCGGGAAGGCCTGGCTGGGAGCGGCCGGCTCGAACTCCTTGAACAGCGTGTCGGGGAAGTCGGCCTGGTCCGAGGTGAAGTCCGTGGACGGGCTGGCGCCCCTGCCCATGGCCAGGTGGGCCTGGCAGGCGTTGGGGAACTGCACGAAGGACCTCAGGGCCAGCTCGGCCGCCCGCATCTTGGCTTTCTTCTTGGTGGGCCCTGTGCCCTGGAACGTGAGCCCATTCACGTCCACGGCCACGGCGAAGACGGGCGCGTGCACTGGGCCGGTCTGGGACACCATGCGGAACTGCAGGCCCGGGCGCAGGTCGTGCAGCTGCACCAGCGCGTTCTTGGGCGCCGCCGACCACGAGAGCTTCTTCCAGACGAGCTGCAGCTCGCACAGGTGGCCGCCGTTGCCCTCCTCCAGGGGCCTCTTCCTCTTCACGCCGGGCGCGCCGCCTCTGGCCCTGTCGCCGGCAGGCAGGGGCCGCGCCTCCAGGTTGCTCACGTTGCGGTTTTCCTTCACGTCGGCGCTGCTGGTACCTGCAGGCGAGAAAGACACCGTGACCCCGGGCCCTGGCAGCTGGCTACTGACGACAGTCTCGCTGCGCGGCAGACTGGGCCCGGGGCCTGTGCGGCCGGCCAGCCCGAGAGGCGTAGGAACAGCACCCTAGACGTGGGGGCCACTTGGCCGGCGGCAGGAGGACCTGCGCTCCTGGGCAGGTCTCGCAGGGACGCACTTCTGAGAAGGAGGTTGTTGGGGGGCGTGTGTGTGGGGAGCGCGCCCCCCCCCCCCAGCCGGCTGCTGCTCTGGGCGCAGGCTGCACGTGTCAGGGCTGAGGCCAGCTGCCGGCCCTGGGCCCAGGCGACCCTCAGCATTGCCCCAGCCACACGGCCGGGCAGCCCTGTCCTCCCGTCAGCTGTGGGCAGTGCTGAGGGTCACGGAGGCCTCTCCCACTGAGGGCGGCGGTGGGGGAACAGTGCTGTCCCCACACGGCAGAACGCTGCGGGGTGCCCGCGTTTAATGAGCTACAACTGTGTATGTCAATGGGTGAATCTCGGGAATGGGTAAATGATGAAAAATAGTAAGTAGATAAGGATATCGCTAGTTTGGATTATATGGGCACAGACATTACGGATTGTGGGTGTCGTCACATGTAGGGGGTAAAGGTTCGAGATGTTCCTACTTCCCCTGGGACACGAGGAAGAAAATGATACAGACTCCCAGGGTCACTTCCTTTGTGTCTGTGATGGCTCCTTCCTTCTCTCACAAGAAATGGTATGAAGTAAATTGAGCAAAACCATCTTTTGCTAACATGTGTGGTGAATTTGTGTCATGATAATTTAGCTTCGGTGGACCTGCCGTCTTGGACGGCTCGCGGCTGATAACGCAGTTCTGTTTTGGGAATCTCAGGTGTGAATTGCTTGGGGACCACAGGATGAGAGTGCCGATTGCTCACAGGTGAATGTGCTTCCGGGGCACTGGCCCCTCAGGTCTCCCCCGAAATCCTCTGAGGGCGGCCGCATTGAGCGGGGCAGGTGCCTCTCACAGAGGCTCCCTCAGACCTCCACTTCGCTGCCCTCCTTGTTCCTAAAATCCACCCTGTGTGGGGATCACCGCACCATGTTCTAGAAGAAGCGAGGCTCAAAGGGGGACGTTTGGTCTGGGCTTGTTGGTAGAGATGGGGGTGCCCTGGGAATGTTTGCGGCTCCTATAAAGGTGATCTTACAGAAGCAGAATCATCCCATCATTTTCTTGGCTACTTCGCCGGGACCCCCTGTGCTGGGCTCTGGGAGGCAGGGAGGCTGCTGAGCGAGGTCGGCCCTGGGTTTAGATGGACGTGGGAGGCGAAGAAGCCCCCTGGAGCCAGGCGGGGCCTGTGCAGAAGTCAGGAGTGAGTTTGTTCTTGTGAAGTACGTGGGAACTTGGGGTGACAGACGTCACATGGGCTCCTGTCAGCCCTGCCCTGGAAGCCGGTCGGCGGTAAGCATAGTGGACTCCGTGCCCTCGGCCATGTGGCATTGCTGGCGCAGAGTATAACAGGAACTTGCCATGGGCCAGCGCGGGGAGGTGCCCTCTGTGGGGGACGCGCCCTCCGGGCCCCTGGGCCGGGCCCTACAGGACGTGGTCTCCGTTTGAAGAAACCCCAGTTGCTCTCTGTTGTCGGCGTTTCCTCCAGCAGTTTGCTTCGATACAGTGTTTTGCGGAGGTAACTTTGTTCCAAGGTGTGGCGCCGCGGGTTTTGTAAGTTAGAGGCGGATGGTGTTCATTTACCTCCCATTTTAGTAGAAATAATTACCTTCCAAATACCAAGCACTTCATCTCTGCCTCTTTTGTTAATCACTGTGTGTCTTGGACACAGGCAGCCAGGAGCTCGACCACGGGGGTGTTTCAGGCAGAGAGAGTAGATCAGATTAACCGTGCGGTTCCTCAAATTGAACGTAAAGATGGGGAAAAAACCCCCACAACCCAACCAAAAAGCCCCATTCTAGATCACGTTGAAAATTGTTGGGAGTGCTTTAATCTTATTGATTTCCCACGAGGTGGGGGTCGGTGAGACTGTTAGCGTGAGAGGAGCGGCCAACATATCAGATGACCTCTGTTGCCTTTTGAGGCAGAAAGGTTTATCTCGGAGGAGCAGCCCTCGCGGACGGACATCTTCCTCCACCTGCACGGAGATTGCCTCTCTCCCTTCTCTTCCCTGACGCACAGCACCCACGGCTGCGTCCTTACCCTTGTCCGTGGCACCGGCCACGGTTATCAGGTTGTGGCACGAAGGCCTTTTCCATGATAGGCAACACCGAATAATAACTGATGGACGAAGGGGGCTTCCGGGCCCTATCCCGGATACTCGAGCCCCAGCGTCTGGTTTCTGCCGATGTGCAGACTTGGGGTTTGGCTCCCTTCAGCACGGCTGAGTGCTCTGTTTCACCGCGGGGTCCAAGCGTGGTCGGCCGAAGCCGCAGGAGGCCGACAGGGCACCCAACCAGCTCGGCACTCCCGCACACGAGGTCCATGTCCCCTCTGCCACTCACGTGCGTGTGACCAGGGGCAAGTCCCTCCACGTGCCCAAACTCCACTTTCTTAAAATGGCAAATGTGGGTTTTAACAGTGCTGCCCTCTGGGAGCATTCTGAGCTTGACCTGGAGGAGCGTCGGGAAGAGGCTAAGCCCAAACCCGGCGCATGGGAGACACATCTCTCTGAAAATAGAAGACAGACCAGACGCTCCTGAGCTCTTCCTTGCTGGGCTGTCCCCGGAGTTCCGGGGCCCCCAGGAAGCAGGGTAGCGGCCTGGATGCTGTCAGAGTGCGTGGGCTCCGGGCTGTCCGGAGGCTGGTCTGCGCGCGTCCCTCGGTCGCTGAGCCTGTGGGCCCAGAGTGCGACACAAAACACACCCCGCGTGTCCGCCTTGCGGTCAGCGTCAGAGCTCCCGCAAATCAGTGGCCGTCTGGCTCCCCAGACGGATGGAGGGAAAACAGCCTTTGTCTTCGGGGAGGCTCGGTCCCGCAGGAGAGACAGACAGATGTCTGTAGGATGCGCACAGTGAGTCCTGGTCCCCAGAGGATGGCGAGGGGGAGGGGAGGCACCTCGCCCACACTGTGGCTCCGGCCTGAAGACCCATGGGCCTGCCCTGGGACACCGCACGCTGCTTGGCCTGGGCCTCCAGGAAAACCTGATGCCCATTTGCAGGTGTTTCGCCTCTGCGACCCCACACGAATTTCTTACGGGACTCCAGCTCCGACGTCACAAATGCACGTTTCCTTCTTCCCCAGGGAAGGGGGTCCGTCGCAGTCCCCTCCCCTGACCAGGCAGTGGTTCTCCCTTTGTTCTCTGCTAGCTAATAGGCTTCCCTACTCTGTCGACAGATGACCCGGCGGTGAGCAGTGAGGCCACACCGTCTAGTGCCCGCCCCACCCACGCTCCCCGGTCTGGGCCCCGCGGCATCTGAGCACACGGGGCTCCTTTCCCAGTTGAGTCTCCTGCTCCCGGGCCCCATGGGTCACCCCAGGCCTCACAGGTGGTATGAGCACCGGCTTCTCTGTCTGGAGACCGAGGGAAAACATGCTGGCGGCCGAGTGGCTGGTCACGGCCACTGTGGAGGTGACGGCTGCCCCTGCCTCGAAGGGTTGGAGAGAAGAGCGGCGGCCCACCCGCCCGGACTCTGCCCGGGTTCTGGGGTGCAGGCCTTGGCACCAGAATGTTTATTACGTGATAGAAGTGATTTGTTTCTGAAAATGTATTTGTTGTACACTTGGAACAGCTCAAACGGACGGGTCGTACTAGGTTATAAGATTAGTGAGTCCTTTAATTCTGCTCTGGAATTCATTCTCCCAAATAATTGCTTTCCTCACCTGTCATAACTCAGAGACCCACAGTCCGTCGGGCTCGGAGCAGCCCTGCGAGAAACTCACGTGCCCGCAGGGGGCCTGATGGGGGAGTCACTTGCGAGGCCAGCCACACATTGAGGGGCCCGGGCCCCCTCGCCGTGTCTGCGTGTGTGCACCCGGCGTGTCTGCTAGCGGGCAGAGGGGGCGCAGACGGGGCGATGGACCTGGGGGCCCAGGGCGGTTCCCGCCAGCCCACGAGCCCCCATCCAAGGCTCACGGCATGCTGGAAGATTTCTGACTTGGATTCCACGTGCCTTCCCTCAGCAAAGTCCAGCCCCGAGGAAAGTGTGTGCCCGTGTCCCGTGCGCCCACGCCGGCCCAGGGCAGGTTCCCTCATCCTCCTGGCGTCTAACACGAGACCTCCACCAATGGCCGCTCTGTGATTCCGACAGTCGCACACGTCCTTCCATTGTGGAAATGAGATAAAAAGCAGGCAAATAACTTCAAACTCCATTAGATAGGCGCCACAAGCGCCAGCGACAAGAGGATTGCCGGTGATTCAAAGACTGCCGGGCGCCGAAGAGATGAAGGCCCAGCGACACGCGGGAGGACGTGATGCAGCCGTTTCCGTCCTGCTCTCTCACACATCGATCCGTCTCCTGAGCCCACGAGTACATCCTCCCATTTGGCAGAAAGTGTCAGCAAAAGCAGTGCCCTGTTTCAGGGTCCCACCCCTGAAAGAATTGCATTTTAGCGAGAAAGAGCAGAACTTTATATGATGTGACTGTGGCTAAAATTTTATCTTCTAGGTGAAATATATCCTCCCAGAGTTAAGTCCGATCAGTAGGCCGCCCTTGTGCGTGGGTGCCATCCTTCGGACGTGGACGGCCACGTGGAGGGGAGGTCCGCGCCTGTGGTCTCCTGGCGTCCTGCTCGGCAGGCAGCGTGCCCGCGTCCGCCGTCCTCCTCCTGGGGCCAGCGTCTGTGTGGTCCTCAGGCAGCCAGACTTCTCGAGCTAGGCAGGGCACAGGGAGCTGCTGCACGTGTGTGGCCGGCAGTGTCGCTGCCGTGGCCGCGGGTCGTGGGGACCCGGGGAGCCGGCCGTCTGGTCGGCCACCTTTGGGTCGGACAAGGCCGACAGGAGCGAGGCCAGCGGCCCGGAGGGAGGCCCTGGTGCTTCACGGGTGAGAAGCCGCGTGGGAAGGGGGTGCCTGTGGCACGTCCGCGTCCCGGGAGCGCCGAGAGGCCTCGTGGGCTGTCTTGCAGAAGCGCAGGCCTGACGCTCGGCAGCAGACGAAGTTGCCTCCTTTCCAGGATGTGTGGCGCGTGGTCCTGGACGCGGCGGCTGCCCCACGTGTGTGGGAGCATCACGAGGGTGCGGCGGGCGGGTCTCCCTCCATCCGGACCGCAGCACAGGGAGTGACCCGTCCTCGGGCCGCCTGGCTCAGTGGTAGGCCCAGCGGTGGCCGGCTTCCACATGGGCTGAGTCTCTCCGGGCCCTGACCCCTGACCTCAGCTGGCACTTGGCATTGGGAGCTCAGGCTCCGGGGACGAGGGGCGTGAGTGCCGGTGGCCATGGGGGAGCCCGCCTGATGGTCCGAACGTGAGCCACACGAGGAGCGGGCCGAGCACCTCCGGTAACAGCAGCGCAGACACCCCCCGGTCGCACGGCCGCCCAGAGGAAGGACACTTCCCAGCCACACTCGCTTCCACCAGCCCCCTCCCTCCGCGCACAGGTGTGTGCGTGCACCCGTACCCCACACATCACACACGTCCCACACGCGCCGCTCTCCCGGCTCCTTCCGCTCCCACCTTCCGAGAGCGCGCGCTTGGAAGTCCCGAGACTGTTGACCGTGCCGGAGAAGTCAAAGTGAGGGCGTTGATGGGACGTGGGTGTCTGAACGGGGTTTGGAAGTGGGGTTTTCTTAGTAAGGATTTTCCAAGCGTTGCAAAGACTTTCAAATGCGTAACAAACAATTGAAAGGCATTCTTCTCCCTAGGTTTCCACCAATCAGGGGAAATAGCCGACTTGTGCATTTACTCTGTTCTGGGTCTTTGCTAAACATCTTCACATACTGTCCTCTCGCATTCCGATCTCAACGCTGATTCAGGCTGTGCCCCCAAGGCGCCGGGACCCGTGGCGCGGGCTCTCGGGGCAGTGACAGCACGAGAACACGTCCGGGAGGCCTCGCCCCACGCGGGTCTCTGGCTGCGCTCAGCAGGTCCCAGCCCTTCAAGGGGAAAGGGGGGAAAATGGGGAGGCAGATTCTCTTTCGATGCGTTCGTTCCTCATATTTTATCAAACTACTTCGTGTACCTGTCCAGTTCAGCTTGGGGGCACAGGTGTGTGCGCGCTTACAACTGGCCGGTGTGTATATGCACACGCGCGCCTGTGTGTGGTCCACATCTACAGATGCGGGAAGTAGCTACAGACACACCGGCCAGTCCTGGCGATTTTGCCGCTTAGACCCTGAGACAGCAGAAGCAAGCATTTGCCGAACTTCGCTGAGGAGGGAGCCCTGGACGGATGGCCCAGAGACCCCCGTCCTGATTTCCGCGGAGACTTTGTCCCCGTCCTGCACCCCTACTCTGGTCTGTGACTTGGATTTGTGCAGGGATGTGGGGGCGTGCCCTCAGCCCCCAGTCCTGTTGCTGGCCGTGTGTCTTCCTAGCTGGTGGCGGAGTGGGCAGCACTCCCCTGCGGGGCCCCTCCTGTGCGTCCTGGTCAAGGGCCTGGGGAGTCTGGGCGATGAGCAGAGTCTGTGCCGTCACCCTTGGCCAAAGGGTGGCTCATGGGTGAGAAGATATTGGGATGCGGGAGGGGTCTGTGTGGTTTGGGGGTTAGCACTGTGCCGGTCACATCCAGGACCCCCACCCCCACAGACCAGCCCTGCCCCCTACCCACAGGCCCCTCCATGGTCTCAGCAGGGGGACCGCTCACAGTCCCTCCCCCGCTGACTGCTCTGCTGCTTCCCAGGTTCCTTCACGAGCCAGAAATGTCTCAGTGGGCAGGCCCCCGTCCAGCCCTTTCCTTGTTAAATAATTGTACAAACCGTGCTCATTTCCCTCCCTCCCTCCCTCCTTTTCTCCCTTTCTCCTTCCCTTCCTTCCTCCCTCCCTCCCTCCCTTCCTTCCTTCTTTTTGAAGGGAAAAAACAAAGGAAAGAGAGGAGAGGGGTTCAGGAGAACTGATTTTTCTCCCTACAATCCCTGGGATTCTCAGTTATACAGTCACTGCCAATATTTTCCTACTGCCCAGATGGGGACAGGATTCCAGGTGGGATAGGATTCTAGGTGAGGATGGGATTTCATGGCAGGGAAGGGATTCATGTTGGGGAAGGGATTCGGGGGGTGGGGGAACAGGAGCAAAGCTTCCTGCTCCGGGAAGCCCAGACAGTTCCGACCGTCACCCCAAGGGTCTCAGTGTTTGGGGACAGTAGAGGACACCCCCTCTGCGCATGGGTCTGGACCCCCTCCATTCTTTAGGGAAGGGAAACTGCTTACTTAGATTGTCTTCATCCTCCGTGTTTGTGGCCCCGGGACTTAAGTGCTTGAAGGCTGACAACATGCTTACTTTGTCTGGAAAGAAAAGAAGAACAGGAAATGCACTTTGACATCGAGTTTCAGAAAAACTCAATGCTTTCCGCCGTTCGTATTACCGAGGGTTTGGACAAGGGAGGTTGAAAGCTCACTTTGGTTTCAGCCACTTCATTCTGGTTCAGTCTTTTATTGAATTTCTGACAGCATTTTTATCAAACTCCTCTCTCCATTCAATTTTCAACTTTATGATTTCCATCTTTCTTCTTTTCTCATTTTTGGCATCTCCCCTCCTCTTGTTCTGTGTTCCTCAAAACCCCAAGCGATCGTCTCTGGGGCAGCAACCTTGCATGAGCTCCTGGGGTGCTGGGGGGTGGGGCCTCGGACCCAGGGCATTTCACAGAGAGGGAGTGAAGCAAGTGGAAAAAGAGGAAGCCGTAATTAAACGAGACCCGTGCGAATGAAGCCGAGACCATTCCTCCCTGTGAGTGGAGACCGTGCTTTGTGGGCTTGAAGTGCCTGAACCAGGCAGACGTATCAAGCCCGGGACAGCACTCAGCACAAGTCTGGGCAGCGGGAGGAGCAGTGGCGCAGGGGTGGGGGGGGCGGGGGGCTGCAGGGCGGAGGCCCCCGCTGTTCCTCCTGCAGGTGGGCGCGCCACGAAGCAGGGACAGGAGCCCGAGAGCGCGCCCTCCGTCTGCACCCCGGTCGGGGGGAGGGGAGGCAACACCTGTCCCGAGTCAGCCCCGGGCGAGGACCTGGACCCAGGGCAGCGCCGCTCATGACCTACCGTCCCCGCAGTCTCCCTCTTAAACAGGAAGATCGGGGAATTGTGGGATGAGAATGCACTCGGGAGGCATTAACAAAGGACTAACGAAGGGGCCAAAGGAAACACTCCTTTCCATAGAGATGCCACTGACTAAATCCAACCTCAGAAGCTGGGAGGACTTATCCACAGAGGAACCCACTCCCGGGCAGAGGAGAGCGCGCCCAGGGACTGCACACGCGGCCCTCGCCCCTCTCAGACACTCGCCTGTCCCCGTGCGTCCTGGGGCCAAGACGGGCTTTCCCGGGGTCCTGGTGGTTCTCGCGTCTGGCCTGGCCCCCGGGGGCTGAGATACTTTGCCAAGGGGACATTTCCCACCGCCAGGAGTCTGCTGGCACCGGAGGGCCAGGGCCTTGGTGCCTCCCATGCCAGCGTCTGCTTCCGTCCTCGGGAAGGGGGACTGCTGACTCGTGGGGCTTCTTTTTGCGCACATCTAAGAGTGACTTTGCACAAAAACCTCAGCTCGTGGTTTTATCTGCAGTTAGCCTTCAGATGTTCAGACCCAGGCCTGAAATGTGCTCTTTTACTTCCAATTCTGAGCCTGTTTTCTCTTTACCCAAGCTTTCCAGAGGCCGGGGAGTTCCCACTGAAATTCGTGCAGGAGCCTGTTACCAGCCGGTGTTTCCAGTAGGGAAGGGCAACAATACAATGCTCACTCAGCGAGAACAGTAAATAACTCCAATATAAAATGCCTGCTCTTTCTTCGTCCGCGGAATGAGAAGCGGCACCCAGGGAGGGATGGGCTCTCCCAGACCCACTCGGCCCAAGCTAATTTACTACAAGGGAATGAAGTCTCTTGCTTGAGTTATAATTTCATTAAGGGCGCCCAGTAACGTTATACAAAGAGTGTGAAGCTCAAATGATTTAGTCGGGAGCCTCTCAAAATAAATCACATTTTTGTAATGAAGCCAGGCTAGCAGTCAAACACCCACGAAAATACACGCGACCGTTTCAGAGCTCACCTTCGCCAAATTGCAAAATAGTTAAAGACTGTTTTAGATCCTCAAAGTTCTTGCTTTCTAGGGTTGCCCGATTTAGCAGATTAAAAACAGCAGACCCTGAGTTAGATGAACAGCGGGTACTTATTTAATGTATATAAATCTCCAGCGTCGTGTGGGGCATGCCTCTCCTCTCTCTCGAAAGAGCATTCGATCTGTCTGAAATCCAGATCAAGGCAAAGGACTTGGACAGACATTTCTCCAAGGAAGGCATGCAGACGGCCAGCGGACCCCTCGTCGGCCGGGCCACGCAGAAGCTGCTGGGCCACGGAAGCCGCCGTGGGCCACCTCGTCACACATGTCGCAGCGGCTGCCGTGAAGAAGCCAGCGAGGCAGTAGCCGGCGTTGGACAGGGTGTGGCGGGGTCTGCGCCCTTGTGCCCTGACGGCGGGAGTGAGAAGCCTGCACATTCACGTCTGGGTCTACACCCAAAACAACGGGAAGCATGGTCTTGCAGAGCTGTCCGCACCCTCGAGCACCCCGAGTGACGCGAGAATCGGCAGCACAGTGTAGTGTACGCACACAGCGGAGTCTTATCCGACAGCACGGAGCTCGAGGCCGTGATGCCAAGCAGGGTAAGCCCGTCCCTGGAGGACAGACACGGTCGGGCCCACGGAGCTGAGGTCCCAGGGGAGGCGGATCCAGAGACACAGAAGACGCAATGGTAGGAGCCAGCGGCTGGGGGATGAGGGGGCTGGTGTGTAATGGGAAGGAGTTTCAGTTCGAGAAAATGAGAAGGTTCTGGAGGTAGATGGTGTGATGGTCACACCACAAGTTAGATGCTACCGAACTATGTGCTTACAAACGGTCAATATGGCCGATTTTACCTTCTGTGTGTTCCCCCACAATTTAATAGGTCACATTTAAAGGGATGTTCAGTATTTTATCTGAACCCCCTCCTCTTTTACGCCCTAGCAACTGCTCCAGCACCATGGATTTTAGATTTCCAGCTCCAACACAGCAGCTCAAACAAGGCAGGACCCCCAGGGAGTGGCTAGCCTGCTTGCTGGGCGGGCCCACCTGCACGTCCGGCGGCCGTCGGAGGGGGCAGGTGGCAGCCTTAGCCCGTCGTTAGGGAGGACGGTGGGAATTGCATTTTTTGTTTAGAAAAACTGCCTTGAAAATGATTGGCTGTCGGTGGCTCTGCTGAAGGCTGTCCCCTTACGCACGGTGTTGGCGTGGTCCCTTGCCGGGCTCACCACGGCCCCGAGACCGGCTCGTGCGGGTTCCCGATGGAGAACAGAGAGTGTGTGTCTACCGTGCTCCATTCTGGACGTCTGGGGTCTGCGGAGAGAAGCCAGCTCCCGCCTGCCCTCCACCCCGCTGTCAAGTCTGACAGACGGAGAAGGTGTTTCTATAGGGGAAGTATGGGGGAGGGGAAGGGGCGCCGGGCACGCCGGGCACCAGCTGGAAGCGGACCCCAGAGAGAGCAGCTGCCCTGGCCCGCCCTCCAGCCTAGGACCACTTCCAGGGAAGGCCTGGCGGCCAGCGGCCTACCACAGCGTTTCCAGGACAGGTGCATTAGAAACCTCATTGCTCTTGGCCAAATAAATGGCCAGGGCCCCGTGGGAGTGATTTGTGTATTTCCAGAGCAGGCGGGAAGCACTTCCAGAGGGCAGAAGCTCTTCCCCGGAACCCTGTGAGGTTACCTTCTTACCTTCTTTGAGAATATTGATAACCAAGAACAAATGCAATTTAGGAGTGGTCTAAAGACAGATAAATAGGCCAGATTGAAACAGAACATTCGCGAATAGAATCACACCTATACCGTCAATCGATTTTCATTGAAGACCTCAAAGTAGCACAGTGGGGTGAAAGAAAGTCTCACAGACAGACGGCGTTGAACAGACTCCACAGCAGCTTGGGGAAAGTGAATTCTGAGCTCGACTTCATACCACACCCAGAAATTATCCCAAAGGGGCTCATAAACCCAAACATAAAAGGTGTAATGATAAAGCTTGTGGAAGAAAATACAGAGACTTTCATGGTGCTCATGGAGGCAGACTTCTTAGGACACGGAAAGCACTAATCGTAAAAACATTAGTTTTCATCAAAATTAAAAATTAAATATTTCAGCTCGCTGAAAATTACTGTTAAGAAAACAAAAAAATGAGCCACAGGTTGGGATAATAGATTTATGATCAAGATGACTGGTTTGTATCCAGAATAGAAGAACTCTTCCAACTTAATAGTAAAGGGGAGAAAAATCTAAATTTTAAAAAATGGGCAAAATACTCAAACAGAAACTCGACAAGGGAGAATAGGCAGAAGCCAGCAGTAAGCACAGCCGAAGGGCTCCGCAGCATTGCCCACCGGGGAAACCGAGTTCACACCACAAACCTGTGTCAGGGCACACCACTGGGCAGCCCCGTGGGGGAGAGGCAGGGAAGTCAGGACTCTCATCCACCAGTAACTCCCGAAGATATTTGGCTGATTATGCCAATTCCCCTTCAGGATATTTACCCAAGATAAAGGAAATATATATGCCAAAAAAAAACAACAACATTGGTGCAAGACTATTTAGAGAGATTTTATCCATTATAGCTCAAAATTAGGAGCGTCCTGCTTACCCACCAACAGAAGAGTAGTAGGTGAATTGGGCTACGTTTTTGCGATGGGAAACCTCCAGCAGTGAAGACAATTGAAGTGGTAAAATGTATTACGATACAGGTGGATCTTGAAAACATTGTGCTGAGCATGAAAAATCTAGGCACAAAGAGAAGGTGCTAAATAATTCCATTTCTGTGAAGTTCCCCAACGGGCAAATGGTGCCCTGGGGAGAGGAGTCAGAGGGGCACCTCCCGGGTCAGGGGCCGCTGCTGGTCAGGCCCTTGGGTTCTGTCTGGAGGGACGTGTTACGTGTGTACCCGTCTATCATGAGCCCCCACACGCCTCGGTTACGTGTCTCCGCAGGTAAATGACACCTGGTCATTTAAAAATGTTAACGGATGAAAAGCGTGACTGGATGAGAAAATCAACAAGGCGAAGCAGCATCAAAGTACCGTTCGTCTGAACAGGGAAGTGCAGGCCAGCCGGCGGCAAAGACGGGGTGTGCCGGCAGGCAGAGAGGGTGTGCGGGCACGGGCTGCAGGCCGGCTTTGGGGGTGTGTTTGCTTACTTTATAGATCAGAAAGCTCAGTCACCTTTCAGAAGCCCTTCTGTGGCAACAAGGACAGTCCCCACCTCGAAGGGGAAGTCCTTCGGAGACGCCCCTGGGTTCCCATCGGGATGCACACGTGTCTGGGAAGCTGGGGAGAGGCGGCTGGGGGAGGGGAGGCGAAGGCCCCAGCAGGTGCACACGGAGCCGGGCACACACGCCGCGCCAGCCCACAAAGGCTCCGTTTACCCACAGCGGTGGCATGAGGGGCTGCGAAGGCCTTTGCTTTTTTTGCCAAGGAAGATGAAAAGTTTATTATTTTTAAAAATTTATTTGACAGAGAGGTAGAGAGCACACGTAGGGGAGGGGCAGGCAGAGGGAGAGGGAGAAGCAGGCTCTCCGCTGAGCAGGGAGCCCGAAGCAGGACTCGAGCCCGGGACCCCGTAATCATGACCTGAGCTGAAGGCAGATGCTTCACAGACAGGGCCCCAAATGCCCCAAGATGAAAATTTTCGAAAACCCTGAGATGCACGAGCCCGTCAGTTACCTGGAAAGTCCGTTCATGTGAAATAACAGGTTTGCTGGAACTTGTAGTAAACCCTGTCGTTGCTAAAACCTTGCTGGATTCGACCCGGTCCTCTGCCTCCTTGAAAACACTCACCGTGTCACGGCATAGGCTGATTTGAAAGGTACGTGAAGTGAGCACTTTGGTTCTGCCGTCATTTCAACGATTTAAGGTTTTGCAGGACTTCTCTCTGCTCTGGGCCATGCCCACCTCAGCCCCTCTCAAGTCCCTTTCTCAGAGTTGCGTTTGCCGAAAGACACGGTGACAGATGGCCTCCCCCAAGCTGACCCACTTCCCTTCCCAGCCTCGAATTCGGACCGGACGCAGGCACGTGTTTCGTGGGTGGGGCTTCTCGCTGAACAGAAGCGCGACTTGGCCCGAACAGGCGGGCCGCCCCGGGAAGCGGGGAGATAATTAACCTCTGGGCGCACAGGAGGGAAGGGAGAGCGTTTGGAGTAAAGGCAAAGAATTTTTCTCATGGAGTTTCGGGAACATGTATTTTAAACTGTTTTCAAGCTGCCATTCTGTGCACAGTACAAGGGAGTGCAGGCAATGTTAGGAAGAAGGTTCTGGGTCTGCATAGAGTTCTGCATGAGAAGGTCTGATTCTCCAAGAGGATGAGGCTCTCTTTTGGCAATTTCCAGATGGATGACAGTCACGAGGGGCCTTGAAAGGGTTCGAGTAGGCAAACTTAGTACAGTACCAGCCTGTACGAAGTTTGCTGCTCCAGACTTCCCAGTCACTGTCTGGGCTGAACTGTGGCTTCCTGGGAAGTTCGTGCTGGGGCCCTGACTCCCTGGGCCTCAGAAGGAGGCTGTGTTTGGAGACGGGGTCCTTGCAGAGGTGACTACGGTAAGATGAGGTCACTAGGGGGCCCCAGTCTGCTCTGAATGGTGGCGTCTAGTAAGAGGAAAGCAGGACACAGACACACACGGAGGGACGACCACGAGAGGACCTGGGCCGGACACGGCATCTGCGCGCCCGGGACAGAGGCCTCCGGAGGCACCAGCCTTGCCCCCGTCTGCACCTCGGGGTCCCCGCCCCCCGAGGCAGGGCAGTGAAGGTCTGTATGGGAGCCCCCAGGCTGGGGCGTTAGGGCCCAGGCTGCACTGGCAACCACATTCACTCAACAGATCTTTATTGAGTGCAAGTAGTTGCACACCTTCTCCATGATTTCAGACTCTGATGCCGAGAAGGACTAAGGCAGAGAGACCGCTCCCGGCCGGGGGATCTGGAAGTCAGAGGAGGCCTCCTTTGGGAGATGACTGAGTCGCTGAGACCCACAAGGTAACAGGAACATGTCCCATGCATTGAAGCAGGAGATCGGCTCCAGAACCAGGAGACCCTGCTGCGAGGATGAGTGTGGGGTGAGCCCAGTTAGCGGGGAGCCAGCCCGAGCAGAAGGAGCGGCTCGTGCAAAGGCCCTGGGTACGGGCAGCAGCATCTTGGTCCCCGTGCCTGTGAGAACACGGCGTGCGGCAAGGACTTGTACGGCACAAGTCAGAGGTCTCTCGGGGATGCCATCCCTTTCTCGGTGGGATCGGCTAGGCACGCTCTCCCTCGGTCCCAGCATGGAGACATCCGCGCGTGTCCACACCCCAGCCTGGGTCTTTAGTCGGCCACGCGCACAGTGCTGCGAACAGTCTGGCAGACCAGACGGACGCTTCGGGCTTGACGCGTGTGCCGCCTTCCGGAAGCCTGGCTTGTTTTTGGAAGCCGTGGAGAAGCAGACGAGCGCGCGCCAGATTGCGCTGAGTGATTCACGGGCAAAGACACAGATGGTCTGATGAGTGATGGACGGACCAAGGTGACTTTTTGCCACAAAGTGTGGCTACAATTTAAATCTCTACCTGGAAAGGTGTGTTCACACTCCAGTTAGAGAGACTCGCAGGCTTCCAGATTATGTGCCGAGGCTTGGTGGAGTGTGGACACTCCTCACCTGACGGCCGTCTGGGAGCTTGGGACGCTGTTCCCTACAGTGGCGCTCAGCCATCTGCTGGCCGAGGGACGGCCAGCGAGGAACGGCAAGTGCTGTCAGACCTGATGGCCGTCCAGCCTGGACACCGTTCTTGCCACCATCCCTGTTTGGGGAAAAACTCCACCCCAGGAGCAGGTTTAGGGTGAGGCGGGACTTCAGCACTCTCGGACTGTGGGAGCAAGCGGGGAAGACTGCGCTTTTTCCACGAGTCTCGTTCTGTTGGAAGCAGCGAGGCTGGGGTTCATCAGAGCCCCTTCAGCAGACGGCGAGCAGAGCGTGTCTGCCCCCCTGGCCCCGCACGGGTATGTGGGAAAGTCTGCAAGAGAAGGCTGGACCCTGGCTCTGGTCAGGGATTCTAGGAGATAAATATCCGGAGGCTGGAGATTCTCACGAGATAGAAATGGAAGCCTACAGGCCTGCGCAGGCCCTCCGAGGACTGTAGCCAGGGAACCTAGCTACGATGAGAGGGTAGCACTGTGGATAAGCCCTGGCCCTCTGCCGGCCCGCACTTCTTGTCCCTATAGACGCGTTTTCCCTCTAGGTCCTTCTTCGACCTTGTTGTTTCCCGATGGGTCCTTGGTGTTCCTTTCTTCGCATCCCCTGGCCTCTTTGCCCGCTTTTCTTTGGAGACATGCCAGCCAAAGTCCTTTCCTTTTGCAACTTCACCTTCTAGTTTTCCACCTGATAGTAAGATTGCCCATACTAGTGTTCTCTGGCCAAGAGCATTCTTCTCCTTTGCTGCCTCCCACCCTACCTGCGCTCGAGGCTTCCACCCTGAGCCACTGCTTCTGTGCGCGAGCGAAAGCTTCAGGGGCATCCGTCACCGACAGGGTCACCCGGTTTTCTGAGTCATGCGTGTGACAGGTGGTAATTGCTGCTCTGCAGAAATGCTGTGAATCGTGTGTTGGTGCTGGTTGATCGTGTGTCCCCATGACCAGGCCCCGGGAGCCCCGATAGCTGGCCACACGTGATTCCGAAGCGTCTGTGAGGGAGTTTCTCGTTGAGACCAGCATTCGAATCAGAGGACCTAGTAGAGCAGGGTCCTCCCCGTGAGGGTGGGCCTCACCGAATCAGTCGAGGACCTGTGCAGCCGTAGAGGTGGAGAAGGGAGGGCTCTGTCTGCAGGCTGCTGGGCCGGGGCGGCCATCCTCCCTGCACTCCTGGCTCGTGGGCCAGCCAGCCGTATCACCTTCCTGCATCCCCGCCTTGCGGGCGCGAGACCGTGGGACTCTTCATGCTCCATGACCAGCTGAGTTGGTTTCTTCTCGTCTCGGGGACTCTGGGAGGAGCTCCGATTCGGCACTCCCGGCTCGGCCGCGTGGCTGTCCCAGCCCACGCCCCGCAGCACAGTAGAGCCCGGATTGTGAGTGCGGTCTGCTGCCTCTTCTTCCCTCCCCAGCCGCCGGCCAGCCTCGGCCGCCTCCGGGAGCGTGTGGGAGCGCGTGTACTTCAGTGTGCGGCCGTGTGTGGCAGCCAGCGTCCCCGGGTCTCTGCGTGCGGGCGCGTGTTTCCCCACCCGAGGGGGGCTCTGGGCCGTGAGCAGCAGCCCCACCGCGTCTCTGCTGCAGTCCCAGTCCGTCCCAGTCCGTCCCAGTCCACGCGGCGTAGTTCTTACTGGCACTCGCTGCTGACAGGTGTCCGCGCTGGTGTGAGACAGCATTGGCCCTCCTGCTCAGGGACAGGACGAAGCTGCAGGGGGAGGGGGGAGGGAGGGGGAGGGGGAGGGAATGAAGCGGGGGGGGGGGTTGGGGGGGAGGGGGATAGCCCGGGGCAGTGGCGCTCCCTAACCCCCGACTGCCCCTCCGACGTGAAGGCTGGTGTCGTACCAGATTGTCGTAGACGCATTTCTGCGTCCATCTGCGCACATCTGGATGAGCGTCTCTGGCCAGAAACCGGCATTCCCGGGGTGTCTCTGACCCCCGTGGGGGCTCGCACCCAGGGCTGGAGACTGGAAAGCCCTAGCCGCTGGGCTCGCCTGTCCCCTCACGCTCCAGGTGACCTGGTGCTGGGCCCACCGAGAAGCCCCCCAGCTGCCCCTGCGTCCCTGTCCTGGGCTACCCTCTCCGTGCCCCCCAGTCCTCTGCGCTGACCCCCCAGCCGGCTCTCGAGTGAGGTCCTGCAGGCCAGCAGGTGGGAGATTGCACAGAACCCCATGGGGTCCGCGGGTCTGAGTGGCGGGAGAGGCAGGGGTGTGGGGGGCGAGACCGGAGTGCGCCGGCCTGGAGGGCCCCTTCCCTGAGCAGGATGGGAGGCCCATGTGGGAGGTAACCCTCTACAGAGGCGGCGCACAGGGCTTCCAGGGGACGGCGCTCACGGAATGGAGGGTCCTTCCCGTCCGCGGGCCGAAGAGGCCTTTCTGAAGCCCTCAGAGACCTCGAAGGACAGCCGGTGGGTGCGATGCTGTTGACGGCCTGGACTGCACCTCGCTGGTGGTGGGGCCCTGGTGGTCGCGTGAGGTGGGGGGGGGGAGCTCACCGCCCTCCCCGTGGCCTGTGCCCACACCGCGTCCGGCTCTCCTCCAGCCTGTGCCACCCGCGCCTTCTGCCGGGCCCTCACCACGGGGTCCAGAAGGGCCCCTTCTCGGCCGGACCGCCCACCCGAGGCTTGGCAGGCCGCCCGGGCAGGGCATCGGCTCCCGTCCACCGACGAGGGGGGCGTCTGCCCCTTCGCCCGACCTCTCTGGTCCCTGTCCCCTGGTGTCCGACACGCAGGCATCTCCACGTGCGTCCGGGCTGTGGCTGAGACCGAGTGAGGTGCACAGGGGACACGCCCCCAAGAGCCGCCAGCTGTGATGGCCTCGGATGGCACGATGAAGTCGCACCGTGTCCCAGGGCACAGTCCGTTTCTTCACCGTATTAGACATTTGGTGACTCCCGCATTCTTGAACTCAACTGGATCTAGCAGGATTTTTATTTTATCTTCTTATGGTAGTTTTAGTATTTGAGGCATTGAAGCAAACTTGTTTCAAAACCACAAATAAGATATCACGGAACGTCCTGGCAGGCCCCCGCCCCCCACTCACTTTGGTAAAACCCGTGGTCAACACTCGTGTCTTCCACACTGTTTGGAATCTGGCTGATTTCTCATCTCTTCTACGAGTTAGATATTCTAACAACCGAAAATAGAGCCCTGTGGCTCCATGGGCGATTGTTTAGAGAGCAGGTCACGGCGCGAGGACCTGAATCTGCACGTCTGGATTTGATGATTGGCCTCGGAATGGCGCTGCTGTAGGCAGATGCTGTTTACTGCTTTCAGGCCAGTAGCTTGTCCCTTGCTGTGGTGCCGAGCGTGGTCGTCTGTGCTATTCACGGGTGGCGGGTCCCAGCCTGGCGCCCACAGTCCCGGGGGCCCCCGTCCCCTCCACCCCCGCCGTCCTCGTGTCCGGTGTTGGCCCGACAGTCCAGGCTACGCGGACCCCGCCAGTCGTTCCTGGGCTCCAGCGTTCGCTCCGGCGGCGAAGGGCCGTGGAGCCCTTGGAAGGGTCGGGAACAGCCCGGGACAGTCGAGAACCCCCGGCCTTGACGTCCTGCGCGGTCGCCTCGCTGTGTTCTGCACGGCGCGTATGCTCGCCTGCTCAGCCTTCCCTCCCGCCTCGCGTCAGACTCCCGGGCAGGTCAGGCCACGCTCACGAGGGACCTGCAGTCGGCAGAGGAGAGTGTCTCACAGGGCGCGGGGGCCACGCGCAGCTTCCGCAGACCTGGGGTCCTCCGGGCCCCTGCCCCCGGCTCCTGGTTTCCACGACTCTGCAGGCTTTCCCTCCGTGCTGGGCCCCCCTCGAGGTTCGGGGTGTCCCAGCCCTGCTGTCGGGGTCTCGGCCCGTTTGTGCCCCTGTCACGCGCTCATGACCTCAGTTGTGCTGCACGGGGTCCCACCTCACGCTGGACCCACTCCCCCGCGTGCAGGGGTCCGTGACACGGTTTTGGGGGAGCACCAGCCAGAACCAACCGGGTAAGACTGACCCCTGACCCGTGTCTGAACTCAGGACGGTAAGTGGTATCTAAAGAGAGTGAGTGGGTCGGTGCCGTCTCTGGGGTGCACGGGGAGAGAGGCTCCCCGGCCTCGGGCGCCGGCGCGGGTGGGAGCGGCACCGCCATGCTCCGGTGTCCCATTCTGGTCCCTTCGAGGTGTGACGGGGAAGAGGAGCAAGAGCTCCACCACTTTGGGGAGGAGGAGAAATTTCTGGAAGAGCGTGAGGGCGGGGTGTGCCAGGCAGGGGTGGCTGGAGATGGGCTCCGGATGCTAGTGGCCCGTGCGTCTCCTTCCCGTGGTGGCGGGGGCGGGGGGAGGGGCGGGGATCCGGCGGGTTCTCCCGCGTCCGTCCTCGAGGGCACACGCTGCCTGGACCGCCTCAGGGGCTGAGCCTCCCGCGGGCTCCGTGCAGTTGAGAGGCCCGGGCTGGACCTCACGTGCGGCTCTGCGCGCTGGGAGTCTCTTCTGGCGAAGAGCGGGGCGCACGGAAGGTGGCGTGGATGGATTTTCTGTAAGACCGGCCGCGCGCGTGCTCTTCTCTGTTAGGTTCCGTGGAAATCAACGTGCAGCCTGGTTCAGCCGGGTGACGTTAGATCCACGACTATTTAATTCTGTTTCAGGAGTGTTGTTCCCGTCTGATGCCCGGCCTGAGGACACCCAGGGATAACGCACCTTGAGTTATTAAGAGCTCCGTGCACCCCCGCGGGGCGAGACTCACGCAGGACTCCCGTGATGGCGCGGCGGCGGGTGAGTGCAAGCGGCCCCATTTCCGAGGGGCTCCTGGTTCACATGCGCCCGGGTCGGTAATAGGGTGCGACAGCCGAGAGTGTTTTCGTTTGCCTGAGCACACGCGTGTGTGTTTGGGGTCAGAGCTGGAGGGCCGACCGCTCTGCGGGACGTGCTGGGGGCAGCGGCGCTGGGCGGAGTCCCTCGGTCTGGCCGGGCACGGGAGGCCCCCGGGGGTGAGGAGGGCGTTTCGAACAGTGGCTGCTTCAGCTGGAAGCGTCCCCACTCTGGGGCTCTGGCGGGAAGGGAAAGCCCCCGAGTTGCCAGAGCACCTGATGCGGCGCTCAGCATC
>CM052807.1:993611-1053082 GCA_028533885.1 Nasua narica
TCCCACGGCCCCTGCCGTGTCCCACGGCCCCCGCGTCCCACGGCCCCTGCCGTGTCCCACGGCCCCCGCGTCCCACGGCCCCTGCCGTGTCCCATGGCCCCCACGGCCCCTGCGTCCCACGGCCCCTGCCGTGTCCCACGGCCCCTGCGTCCCACGGTCCCTGCGTCCCACGGCACCGCTTCCCCGGTCGCTGGGCAGGGGGACGCCGCTGGGAGGAGAGGCGCCGGCCGGGGTCAGAGGGGAGGTGGCCCCGGGGGCCAGGCCTAGAGCCTCCAGTTTCAGCTTTCTGACCGGGGCACCAGCCGCCTCACAGAGGGTGAGCTGTGGGGATGGCGGCCCTGCACCCAAGGGGCCCTGTGGCCTCACTGCTAGTGGGCGGGGCTGTGGGGGCCGGACCGCACCTCTGCGGGTGGCTCCCCGTCCACGCGGCAGCACCACGCGGGTCCACGCGGCAGCTCGGCGGGGTTGATCTTACTCCCAATCCGGGGAGACAGGCGTGTTAAGCGCTGCACCAGGCGCCTCACTGCACCAACCCTGACTTTCCCTCACGTCCGGGAGCAAAGACAGGTGCAGAGGGGTGGCGTGACCGTGCAGGTGGGTGTGGGTCGCGGGGGCCTCCCTGTCTGGGCAGCCTCAGACCCTTCCCCAACGGCACTCAGCTGGAACTGCTGCCTCCTTAGGCCAGACTAAAGCTTAAGCCACAAAGATGGGCGTTGTTGCCAAAAAATCCACTCGAGGAACGCTAACTTTTATAAATTTAAGCTGATTTCTCTACCGAAGGGCTCTGGGGGTGTCTAATGTGTCGTATGCTAACATAACTTGAGAATCTTCAAAGTGGAGTAAGCAAGCAGCCTCTCTCATGACCCCGGAGTGCATTTCTCGCCACGTCTCAGGGAGCTCCTGGTCTGTGAGATGTCACGGAGGAATGCTGATGCTGGGCCCTGGGAGGCCTCCCCCGCGGCTGGGGCGCACTCTGCACGTGTTCCCAAGTCGCCCCGCGGAGAGCCTGCAGTCTGCCGTGACTGGGCTGGGGGCAGGGAGCCCTGGCGTGGCCGGGGGAGGCTGACTCGCGCCTGTGTCACGCGCGTGTTGGTAGGGCTGCTGCCTCCGTGCTCGGGGGAGCGTGTGTGAGCCCGAGTCTCAGGAGCTGGGGTGCTGGAGGCACTCACAGGGAACCGGAGACGTGAGCCTCTTCTCCAGAGCGTGGAAGCCGAGGCCACCTTGAAGTGCCATTTAGCCCATGGCATCGCGCTCCACTGGTGTGTTTTGATGACGAGTTCTAGAGTGCCCTACGTATTCTTTAATGAAAACATAAGCTTTTTGGTCCCAAAGGCGGGGGTCTAGGAGGCAGTCTTTCTTTGAACTGCAGAAGTGCTTCCGGGAGCTGCCTTCGGGCGCGGCTGAGCCAGGGGCTGCCGCAGGGGCAGAGCTGTGTTGGAAAGGTTCGCGTGCAGAGAGCTCCGCGGACGAGCCTTCCTCGGGGCCCGTCAGGCTTCTGGGGGCACATTTCTCCGTGTGTCTTGAAGGCCCTGCCTTGCTGTGATGCGCATCGGGAGGGATCACGGGGGCCGTGCGTCTGGGTCCCCGGCGGAGCGCTGGCAGCCTGTCCTTGAGTGTCAGGGTGGCCAATAACTCTGCCAAGACAGAGCCGCGCGTTTGCTGGGCTGTCGTCGCTCTGCTGGCTTCTGTAGTGTCCCCGGGGACTGGCGTGTCCAGCGGCCCGGGCCCCAGAGAGCCCCCTGTGGGGGGGACTTGGGGGGCACTGGCTCTACTCCTGGGGCCTGTGCATTTAGGGAAAACACATCCGTCTCTAACCCAGCAAGTGCCCCCAGGGAAGGGCTCAGTGGGCAGGGGTGCAGTCCCCGTGCACGGGCCTCACTGCGGGTCACCCAAGCTGCCACAGCGCACCGTCCTGGTCTGCAGCCCAGGGAGCCTCGCCTTGCTTCACCGAAACCCACGGACCCAGAGAGATGCCGACCGGGCCCCCAGACGCAAAGCCATGAACCGATGTTTTGAAATCCTTGAAATAAAAGGTCAAACTAAAGTTTAAGGACCATCCTTCTCGTCTTTAAGGAAGTACTGGGCTGAATTTTTATCAGTTCTTGTAGTTTTTGTTTCGTTAATTGTTTAATAACGTGTGGCTTGTTTAAGCAAGAGAGTGCATCTCTCTTTTTGTCTAAATTACGTCTCAGGTCTTAGGAGCTGCGTGTGTAAGTCAGGGATGCCCAGCCTGCACCCCTGCCTCCTCCATTGCTTGGGGGGCGCTCTGGCCCAGGGCCCTGGACGACCTGGGCACCGAGGCGGCGGGAGCCCGTCTGGGGATGCCGACCGCACGCCCTGCCCCGTGCCCCGAGCCCGTAGCAGCCGTGCTCAGGAAGAGTGAATGTTCATTGCGTGTCGGCAGCGTCAGGAACAAAGTGGAAAGCATCCATTTTCATGTATTTCCTCAACTTAGCGCTCATGACGCTCTCGAGTTTATCATTACCCTCCTTTCCTCAACAAGAAAGCTGAGGCTCGGAGGGCGCACGGGGCTCGTTGGCATCCAGGCTGAGCCTCGGGCCTGCCCGGCCGGCACACGCCTCCGCCGAGGCCCTATCTCCAGGCGGGCGGCGACGGGCCCGCGGGTTCTCAGCAGGGCGCCGCCTCCGAGAAGCCGCGCCCGGACGTGTTTGTCAGGCCCCTGCTCCCGGACGCTGGTCGCGACTCTTCTGCGGGCTCGGACTTGCATGTCGCTAGGCGGGGTGCCTGCGTTCCAGGTCCTGGGGCCGCCCCGCCTCTTGTGCGGGGGCCCCTCCGGAGGCTCGCACGTGGGCCCACAGACACACACCGCCCTCAGCTCGCCGCAGCCGGACCGGCTTCCTTCCACCGGCAGGTGCAGCTACCGGGACGGCTCCGCCGCCGGGCCGAGGGCGAAGGGCGGAGGGCAGAGGGGCCCTTGGCAGGAGAGGTGAGGTGGGGCGAGGGCGACTGGAGTGGACGGTGATCGTCTTCCAGCAGGATCCCTTTCTCGCGCGTCTGCACAGATTCCCTCACGAACGCCGTGGTCTCCCATAAATACACGTGGCCTTGACTTCTTCCCCGTGGACCGAATGGTCTCTCAGACCCTGGAGAAAGTCTGACGGCCCGGCTTTGGGCCTGTTGATTGGCGGCCGGGAGGCGCTGACGGGTCCAGGGGACAGCGGGTGAAGGGCCGGCTGGTCAGACGCAGGGCTCTGGGGCGGCTTGGGGCCCGGGCCGGGGTCAGTCCAGGTCCCTGAGCTCGCCAGCTTCACCGCGTGTGGATCTGCAGCCCCTCCGCCCTGACTCACCAGCGCTGCCCCGGGGTTTTGTCACACACACAGAGGATGACGGACGGAGGATGGTGAGGGGTGGGGAAGCCCCGCAGAACGTGGGGGGACCCAGGCCCCCCAGAGGACTGGCTGTCCGGGCGCCCAGGGGATCCCACGCCGGCCCCAGACCTGTGGTGAGGTGCGTGCTCCGTGCTACTGTGTGCTCCGCAGAGCCTTGAGCTTCACATCTCGCCTTAAATTAAATGTGTTGTTTTACACAAGCACTTACACAGCTCACTAAGTTCGCCAACAGGCCCTGAGCCCCACCGGGGACGCCGGCCCTCCGCCGACCTCCTGCTTCCGCCCGCCTGGCCGGAGAGCCTAAGGCCCTCGGTGCAGCCGCGAGGAAGCAGGTGGCGGGGCCCTTGGTGCTTGTTCTGTCCCCGCGGGAAGGGGCGCCGGGATGCCAGGTCCGGTCGTCCCGCAGAGATTTCTCGGCTGGTCTTGAGGAGGCTGTGGGCAGCCGTGGGGGCGCTCGATTCGCCTCAGCCCCACGGCCTCTCGCCGCGGACTGACTCTGCCCTCCGCGGGGCTGGGCGGGGACGGCTGCCACCAAGTCCGAGCCAGCGTCCCAGCTCCCGAGGCTGCGGCCTGGCCGTGGCTCAGGGCACTGAGGGACCGCCCTCTGGTCCCAGGCGGAGCTGGGGTCCTGGCGTGGGGCGAGCGGGGGTGCTGCCGGGACGTCCTGGAGACCGCGTCCTCGCGGACCCTCACAGTCGTCAGGCCCCAGCGGCTTGTCCCTCCTCGGCGCACACAGAGCCGTTGCCCGCAGGGAAACAGAGACGTGACCTGGCCTTGACCAGCAAGCAGCTCTTGTCAGGACACCGTGGGCTTTAAATCTGCCCAGGTGGCCTTGAAGACCTGATGGCCGCCAGCCCCCTGGGCTCTGCGGTTCCGAGCGGCCAAGTTCCGAGCGCTGCAGAGTAGGCAGGAAGGCGCGGTGACCGCAAGCAGCTCTCACGTCTGCAGCGGCCTCCTTCCCTGGCCGGGCTCTGGCCTCGGCCGCACGTCCTGGGCTCCCGTGCCCCTCCCTGACCTTGACTTGTCCTCAACAGCGTGTGTTGTGGCTGCTGCTTCTCGTCCTCACCATTTAACGAAGTTGCCGGTACGCCCCAAATACCTGCGCAGCGAAGAACTGAGTGCGTTCGTTAGCGCCAGTGCGGCGAGCCGGCGGGGAGGGGTACGAGGTTATGCCGGCGGGCGTCAGGTGGGACAGGCAGGGGCAGCAAGCGGCCGGACGCGGTTTCTTTCCAGATTAAAATGCTCGGCATCTTTAAAGAAGGAGCCCCTTCAAAAGCATACCAAGGGTCCTGGACTCTGCTGCAGGGGAGGCGTGTGGGGTTCGTGGGAGGGGCTTGGGGCAGAGCGCCAGGCCGGCAGCCCCCTGCCAGCCGAGCAGGCCCGGTGTGGTCACAGGGTGTCTCCAAGCCTGTCTCATCTGGGAGGCGGGGCTTCATAGGTCCGTCCGCCTGCCGTGGGGGTTCAGGGAAGGTTCGGAAGCCGACGAGCCTCGTACAACATTCAGGACCACGGTCAGGGCGGGGCGCAGTTCTGTGATTTGCGGGACCCGTGAGCTTCCCTCCGCATGTCAGGCCCGCCGTGAGAATCCAGGGAAAGCTCTGGATTCAGACTCAGGGCTCACATCTAAAATAAATCAAGGCCTTCTCCTTGGTTTTGTTCTCGTCCCAGCTTTGTCTGACCCTGCCCTTCTCAGAGGTTCGGCAGCTGGCTCGCTGGCCGAGCGCTCAGCCAGGGCCGACCCCCTCGGGCTGGGACCCCGTGAGGCGTGCGGTGCTCGGGAAGAGTGCTCCCGACGGTCGCCCCTCCAGGGGTCCACAAACACACGGGACACAGAAGAGAACTCGTCTGCGGTAACGGCAGTTCTCTAAAGCGTCTGCCCTCGCGAGTAAGTTAGGTCCGCGTCACGGCCCCCGCAGACTCGAGGCCAGAGCCGCCTGTCCACAAGGGCCACGGCTGCACTGCACACGGGTCCCAACCGCGCCATGCTCCGTGCCAGCCTAGTTTTTGCGCGAACTCCGTGGATAGAGTAGTTGTAAAAAAGCACAAAGAACGTCAAAATTCCTGTAACTCTATCAAGTATTCCAGATATACATGTTTCTATAGTAATAAATGTATAAAAATAGATCAAGGTTCTGAAAACGCTCGGAAAACCCAACAAGGTGCCGGCATTGTCCAATGATGCATTATTTCACTTGTTTTTTGTTTTCTAGTACAGTTTGGATGCTCTGGGGAAAAAAGATCTGCACCTCCATGTTTGTGAATTTTCTTGGAAATTTCCCTTTCCTTTTTTTTTTTTTAAAGATTTTATTTATTTATTTGACAGAGAGAGAGATCACAAGTAGGCAGAGAGGCAGGCAGAGGGAGAGAGAGGGGGAAGCAGGCTCCCCGCTGAGCAGAGAGCCCGATGTGGGCTCGATCCCAGGACCCTGGGACTATGACCTGAGCCGAAGGCAGAGGCTTTAGCCCACTGGGCCCCCCGGGCGCCCCAGTTTCCCTTTCCTGTTGCATGTGCTTGACACCATAAACCAGTTATCTCTGTTCGGTGGTTTTTGATAAGTGTTGCTGCATATTCTAGGGAGGAAAAGGGTTCACCTCGAGCACTGGATCCTGAGCAAATAATGGAGTTAAGGGAAGGAAAGTTGGTTTTAAGCAGAATGAGACAGAAGCAGGGGTTTATAAATATACAGAAATGTAAGGCAACATGTCACCAATGTCTACGAAGCTCTCCATTTTTATTAGTACCATTAGTACATAATTCTAACTTAGAACCTCATGTGTATAGAGCAGAACTTCTGCAGTATGCTTCTGAGAAAATCAAGTGGAAATTGGTGTACGAGGTTTATCTTGGCTCTCAGCAGAGTGGGCTGAGGTCAAGGAAACCCCAGAGCCCCCGTGGAGGGTACGGCTTCAGCAGACAGGGAGCCCCAAGGGCTGCAGGTGCCTGGAGGGGGCCCAGGGATGCTGCTGGCCCCGTGCTTTTACTCGCTCCCCATTATCCCTCTCCACAGCTCTTGTTGTATAACCGAGTGAATTATACTGCCCAAGGTTATTGCTCAGATAACCTACTGAAAATGGTAGTTTCCCCCTTTTATCACCAGATCTAAATGTTAACTAAGTGCTTGTTAGCTTTTCACATTACGTCGGAGGGATTCATTAGTGCTTCCATCTCTGGGTATGTGCTTTAAGAGTCTTTAGATTAAAGATGAATCAAAGCGATTCAGTCCTGCAAGTTTTGGATTAGAAATCAGTGTCTCTCTGGATATCATCCAAGTGTAAAATGTAGCACAAATTGCCTTTAAAAATTAATAATTCACAAAATCTATGGGCTAAGCCCAGTCTGGCTTGAGAAGATAAGTAAAATAAATATTGTAAAGTCAATTTTTAATAATCTGTGGCAAGGAATTTAAGCACAAGAGAAAACATTTAGCAATTAGGCAGAAGCATTTGGTGCATGATTAAATGTGAATAATAATATTTAAAAACCCCGTACCTTACTTGCTTGCAGAAAATATCACTTAAAGTTCTAATCTAGCGCGCAACACAGCTTGTACCATCTCTTTGTTTAATGAGCTCCTGCCTTGAGATGCTCATGTCTGAGCCATTACTTGTAGAAGTATTTTTCCATCGGCGGCTCTGTGTAAGACCGGCAAGAAGCCGCAGAGACAGATGTTTGATGAAGGATTGTCAGACCAGCGCAGCCATGGAAAATAATATAATTAGGTCCGTCACGAGGCTGGTAACCAGTGGTCGGGCATATTTATCTAATTATTGAGACAGCGCATTTACATCTGAGGGGATTTTATTATAAGAGGTTTATAAGATTGGGAGTTAAGGCTGATCTCCCGACTCCATCTACCAAATAGAAGCTGGCCTCTGGGCTATGGTTTTTCATGATGAAGAATAAAATCCCTGATGGATGGTGGCAGGTCCTCATCTTCCAGAAAGAGGCATCAACATAAGAGGCTGAGGAAATGGAGTAGCCTGAGTGGAACACAGGCAGAGAGAGCGAGCGAGAGCGAGAGAGCGCACAGTGCTCTCAGATGCGAGGGGCAGCCTGCTGCAGGGGGCGCGGCTCTGCGCCCAGGTCGGCAGGTCGGGAGTTCTGGGAAGAGAAAGACAAGAGGGGGAGGCTGTAGTTCTGGAGGCCTCTATCAGTTAACCCGTGCCGAGCACCAGAGACAGACAGAATGCTGTCCTGAAAGGACCAGTATTGCAGTGTCCTCTCTGGGCTGACCTCGAGGCCGTGTTTTGCAGGGTTTGCACTGTACTTGGAGTGAGTCTGTCTGTGGAGAAGGGGTGGAGGGGGAAACCTTGTCCTCTCGGAACCCCTAGCTCGGAGGTCTCCGTGCATCTGTGCGGCTCTGTCCAGCGTCGCAGTGGCAGCCTCGGGCCTCTAGGGGGAGCTCCGCCGCCCGTCAAAGTGCAGATTAGAGTCAGGTGGATGCAGGTGGCTTGGGTCGCTGGGGCGGGGCCCTGGGTGGAGAAGGATCGGTGCGGACACCTTCCTGGACCTGCGTTGGTTTACTCCAGACAGAAGGAAATTTCTACATTGGGGTGGGAGTTAAAACTTCTGTTGTGGACTGAATGTAACTATCCTCCCCTAATTTCCTGTGTTAAAGCCGAGCCCCCAGGGGGATGGTCTCAGGAGGCGGGGCCTCTGGGAGGCGCTGAGGTCATGAGGGTGGGCTTGCTGTGATGGGATTAGTGTCCTTGCCAAGGGGACCCCAGCGTGCCCCCTCGGCCCTACACCATGTGAGGACCCAGCAAGAGGACGCCATCTGTGAGCCAGGAAGCGGGGTCTCAGCAGGCCCAGGTTCGCCAGAGCCTGGGTCCTGGGCCTCCAGCCTCCAGAGCTGAGGGAGGCCGGGCCCCCCTCTCTAGAGTGTGCTCCAAAAGCAGCCATATGGGCCAGGACGGCCTTCCCGCCCACACCAGTGCGAATCCACATGCCCACGCGTTCTGTGGTCTTTGTCCACTGTTCAGATTTACAAGAGTCGTCCGTCCCCAGCTTGTTAGGATTTGGGAATCTAGACCCCAGTTACACTCCGTACAATGGAAATAATGGACTTCAAATGACCCAGGCTCTGGCTTCAAGGTCGCCCCCTTGTGATGTCATGGAAGCCGCCGAAGCCTTCTGTGTAACAGTTGGCCAATTTCTAAAAGCCTTGGGAGTGCGAGAGGTCATGAAGGACTTCAACTTAGTCTCGTCGAAGATCTCTTTTATTACAGAATTTGATTCTCCCGCCGAATACATAATTTTTGACACCCTCTATGGGCCAGACCCTGTTCTGGGCCCTGGGGATGTAGCAGCGAACAAAATGACCGAGCTCCTGCCCTTGTGAACTCCCGTGCCCGGGCTCGAGCCATGCCAAGTGTGAAGGCATGGCGCTCGGGCGGGATGGCGCGACAGGGGTATACCGGTCAAAGAGGCACAGCCGTTATTTAGCACCGGCAGTTTCTGTCCACGGTTAGATCCACCCCACTATCTCCTAAAGAGACCCGAGAGGGACACGTTGATGGGAAGTGGTTGGAGGGTAAGGGTCATTGCCTAACCTTGAACCCAGCCAGAATGCTCCTCTTGGGGAGCAGGAAGACCCAGGGAGCACTCCTGGACTGGAAGGGAAGGATGACACTGGTGCACAGTCATACTTCGTCCTTGACCTGTTGCCCCGAGCACGAGCCAGGCATTCCTGGAATGTGATAGCCCCCTGGGAAGCCCTGTGAAAAGAACATGGCCTGAGGCATCGAGCTCTAATGGGGAATTTTAGCCTTGCAGCATCCGAATCTGACAGCTCTTCTGGGGAACACATCACTCAAGAAGACCAACATCTTCCACCAAAGCTCTGGAAGCTTCCATGGAAACAAAAGACTCAATGCTTGACCTCCACACTTGCATCCAAGGTCATCAGAAGGAGCGAAATATGGACATCAAAGTTTGCAAAAGAATCGAGGAGGAACCGTAGAATCAATGAGGTCAAGAAGGATATATCACAGCTTTCTGCTTTTCCATAAGGTCAGCAGTTGTAAGTGCTATTTTCCTGTAAACTGATTTACAAGGACTGTCATCCTGGAGTTGAGTGAGTGCTCGTGAGGGAGGGGAGGAGCCACGGTCAACTCTGTCATGGCCGATGAGCACCTAATGCTTCAGGTGCAGGAGTTCCAAGCTGGTGGCATATGCAGAATTAAACCCAACCTGGGCAGTCTACCAGGGGGGTGGTGAGCACCTGACCTGCACACTGTTGTCAGGGCAGGGGGCAGTGTCCCCTCCCACACTGTGCTAAGAACACTGGTGAGGAGGCCAATGGCTTCCCAGTAGGACCCATGCCCCCGATTCATCCAGGAGCCCAGCACCTACAAGCCACTAGTACACACATCTGTCTCCAAAGAGTTGGCAGGTTTTACCAGTTGTTTGATGAAATGACCAGTGGACTCTCAAAAATTGCAATAACAATGACCACTAATACACTCCTGTGAACCGAAGAATACAAGCTATGCAATTATTCAGACCGGAAGGAACCACCGAGCTTGTAAATGGTGCTCAAATTTAGGTAGTACTTGGAGTATGAAAGACATCAGTCTGCTTTCTGTGGCCAGACATCAGACTCTGCCTGTAGTTTGCTCCTTGCCCCCAACTCCGTTCTGCAGATGGAAAACAATGAAGTCTTTCTAAAAATGGCCACTCACTATATGGTGACATTAACACTCACCTCCTGGTATCATGGGAGACAAACCCTATAGTTACACAGTCCCGTGAGTTAGAATAAACATGTTTTCCCCATGTTACAGAGCCTTTAAGAGATGCTCTGACCTCCACAATATGGGCCTCCAGCTGGTGGGGGGATGCCAGGAAGAGTCCTGTCTGCTCAGAATCCCCACAGTCTGCCCCCTGGGGCAGATCTCCGTCATCTGGCTCTACTCACCTCCCCAGCTCTGAGCTGGCCTGTGCCTCACCTTCTCCGTGGCCCCGCACCAGGACACAGCTCCGCGTCCACAGCTTCATGCCATGGCTCATCTCTCTGACCTCCTCCCCTCCTAGAGTTACTGCTGTGCGTTTCTCCATGAATTTGAGCCCCACCCGTCCCGTACAACCTAATTCAGTTCTGTGTCATAGCTGAGGAATTCCATGAGCCTTACAGAGACCTCTCCATCCTCCCCACTCCTGAAACATTCATGGCCTCAAGCCTCAAGCCAGCCTCGTGTCGTGATGCTTTCCACCAGTAGGTGCTGCTCACGGGTGGTCGTCGGACTCTAGGTGATGCTCAGCTTTTTGAGGGGAGGGGAGGGTCACCCATGACTTCTCTTTACATTCTCCCTAGTGCCTGGTGGGGGTGCAAGTGAACAGTAAGTCCTCAAAGACTTGTTGACTGATCTTAACCGAGAAATGTAGGAGAATATTAAAATTTTTCATGTGACTTGAGGAGGAAGAGGAGTTTACAGCTAACTACCCATTTCCTAGTCTAGTGGACGCTGTTTGTCCATCTGGTGCGAGAAGGAATGCCGCGTGTCCCAAATGGGGGTGTGTGTCAGAGCCGTGGTTGCAAATCTCCTGAGAGGCGGAGCTCTCTGCAGCCTCTTCCTGCTGTTACTGACTTGGGCTGAAGCTCCGTCTTTGAGTGGGGTGTTTGTTTACAAATGGCCTTCATATGCCACTATAGAGTTCGATTAAAAGTTGCTTAGTTTTCCTGAATTGTACCCTAGGAAAGTTTCAGACCTGACAATGAAGCCAGCTTCTCAACGTGTTCATTTGGATCACATGTAAACTGAGTGCTTCGTATTTCATAATAGCGCATTGGGAGATTGGAAAAAAGAGAGAGAGAGAGAGATAAATAAAGAATAAAAGGCACAGATGGGGCATGGACAGTTTCTCATTGCTTGTTCCATATGATAGAACTCAACACATCTGGTCTGCTACGAAAAGCATCTTTGCACTAATTTGTTTGTCAGTATCCATTGAGAGGACGATCTGTCATCCTGTCGTATTTTGGTTGCCCCGAGATGTTTGAAGACAAGGCTAGCCACAAATTGGAACTGTGGCCACCCGGGAGTGAGTGGCGGAAACCACCAGCTGTTCTAAGTAGCATCAACTGTGATATTTTTAAAGCTGAAATTTTAACCTAACCTCTCAAAGGCATTTAGCAGCTGCATGAAAAAAGCTAATCACTGTAACAGGAGAGTGAATCTGTTTCTCCGTGTGTGTGTGTGTGTGTGTGTGTGTGTGTGTGTCCAACAGAATGGGATGGTCAGACTTCAAAGGGAATGGGTCTTGCTTCTTGGTATTTTAAGGCTTTCTGGTCAAAGGAAACATAACATTATTCCATAATTTGTCTTGGTTTGCAGAAGCAAGAATTGACATTTCATTGTGTTGCTTCATTTGATTTCATGATGGTATAATCCTTTGCTAGTATGTTTGCTAGAGTCTTCTCAGGTCCCCCATTTTCACTTTGCCTCATTCACTCCTCCCCATTTCTCCGGACATACTATGCTAAATGGCATTCATTGTTTAACTTTCCTGGAGCACAGAGACCATGCTTTGTCCTGGAACACAATAGATGCTCAAAAATGTTATTTAGATTGAATTAACTTAAATGTGTGTCTTTGGAACAACAAGTAAAATGTGCTAATCTGTTACACTTAACATGCTGCCATTAACTGTTCTAAAGATTTCTTTGAAGATCTCAGTCCATATACCCCTTAAAAGGTCGCTGTGGAGCCACCATGGTGTGGACAACACTATGCTCATTCTCCTTTGTGTCTCACAGAGAATGACCAGAGTCTATAAGAAGACAGCCTTTGCTAGTATGTTTGCTAGAGTCTTCTCAGGTCCCATAAGTTGCCAATCAATGAAAGCTAGCTTTGTTCTTGACTCAGTGACCCTTCAACTCCTGCCTTTCTCTTACTCCCCAACTTGTCAGCCGGTTAGTTTATAATCTGAATGACATGATTGAGTTGGATACATTTTAATCCCCATGGAGACATCATGGGCATGTAGCACACATGCTGGAACTGACTCGCACACCCTGACGCCCGCCCAGCTGTCGTCTTCCAGCTGCAACCCCAGGAGGAGGAGGAGGAGGTATGAGGAGCCGAGTGGGTGTGGGTGCGTCCCCCACAGCAGGTTACTCAGAAAGGCTGAAGCAAGTTCTTAAAGTCAGAGCATCACTTCCTTCTGCAGTTCAGCAGGTCACTTTGCACTGTGCTGGCTTCTCTAAAGGCCACGGTTATGTTTTATATTTGATCTAAAGTGACAAAACTAACCTAATATCGAGAATGGGAGTTGAGATCTGACGTGTAAAAGAGCCCATGGTTTAAAACCTGGTGGCCTTCTGGGCTCCTGGGTTGGCATATAAGGCCACGTGGCGCCGCAGACTGATTGCCACCCTGGGCAGTGACCCTGCAGGGGCGGGCGGCACTAGTGAGGGCCGCGTGAGTCTTTGAAATGTATGATCCCTTTCTCTGTGAATGGATGAGATGTTTCACAGCAGAAAAACAGGGAGAAATCTACCGTCCTTCTGGGCATCAGCCTTTTTAATCCTTTCCTTTTTTTCCATGTTATTTTACTTTGCTATTGATGTTGTGCAGAGAATGGATAAAATCAGCAAGGACACATATTCATTTTTACGGGTTGGGATGAAGCTGGAGGTCCTTTCCTATCCCCTTGCCCCCCGGGGGAGTCCTCCAATTTTTTCTTGCTCTCCCCATTGTAGGGTGGAGGGAAAGGAGCTCAGCTCGGAGCCTTCACCCCGAGTGGAAGGGCAGAAGTTTTTGTATTTAGTACATGGAGCTCACAGAGCCCTGGTTCTGGGCAGCGGGGGGCAGAGTCTGCAGTGAAGGGAGCTGAAGGCCAGGCCAGAAGGGCAGTGAGGCTGGGTGTGCAGACAGCTTGTTCTCGGTCAAGCCTCACAGGCCCTCAGTGCAAGCATTTGTTCCCTTTATACCCTGATTCTGCTGTCAGATGAAGACAGAGTCTTAAATAGGTGCTTTTGTATCAGACAAAATATAGAGATGGCCAGCAACTAAGGTGGCAGAGAAAAACTGAACAGACCACTGGTCAGTCCCCCAGCAACTCCTGTCCTCAAACTCTGCCTGTCACCAACAGGCCCATCCTGGTGGCTCCACCTCTGGTGTCCTGGTCCCTGAAGCCAGCCACTCTCCCAGGTTCTGGAAGCCCTGATCATAGGGGGACATCCACACATAGAGTAACAGTGAGAGTTACCAGTGGTTGGATAAATGCTCTCAATGACCCTAGGAGGAAGGTATTATTATCCCCACTTCATAGATGAGAAAACTGACACCCGGGGAGTCATTTGTTAAGTGTCACCCAGCTAATAAATGATCATGTAGGGAGAAAAGCCAGGTCACTTGAGCCCAAAGCCTGTTCTTTTCCCATGCTGACTCACTGTAACATGAAGGGTATCCCAGGTCCTCACTGCAATTGCCTCTAGGAAGGAAGTTCTTGCTCATGTGCAGAGCTCACAATTTCTCGTTCTTCAGCAGACATTCACATGTCTGATGTTTGCCAAGGAAGCCAGAGCTCTATCCTCACGGTATCAGCTGTGTCTTTGTGTATAGTCAGGGGACTTTGGTTTCAAGCTGCTGTTTGTGATGATTTGCTTATGGCCTCATTTCATCGACCTGAACAATAGTTACTTGCTTGCCCTGCTGTCTTCCCTTCTCCTCGGACAGACAGCCTGATAAGATGGCAGATTCAAGCCCCAACGTATCAGCGATTAGCTTACATGTAAATGGTCTAAAATACCACATAAGTGACAGAGACTGACAAAGTGAATTAAAAAAAGTAAAACAATGATCCAGCAGTATGTTGTTTTCATGAAACTCGCTTAAGTTACAATGACATAGGTAGGATGAAAGTAAAGGATAGGAGAAGATATACTATGTGATTCTGAATTCAAGTCTCAGGAGTGGTCGTAGCAAGAACAGATAGAGTAGACCCTGTAGCAAAGAAAAGTACTAGAGATGACGAGGGAAATTACATAATAATGGTAGGCTCAAACTCCTGGGAAGACATAACTGTCCTAAATGTGCGTGCCCCATACAGCAAAGTGTCAAAGTATAAGAAGCCAGAGCTGATAGATTTGAGATGAGAAATCAACAAATCCAGCACACTAGTTGGAGACTTCACACCTTGCTGCCAGCAACTGATGGGACCTCCCGGCCAGAAGCCACCGAGACCCTAGAGGAGCTGAAGTGCACTATGGACCAGCAGGGGCTAACTGACATTTGTAGAGCCTCTCACCCGGCAGCACAGAACTCACACACTTTCCAAGATGGAACAGTCACCAAGATCGACCATGCACTAGGCCATAAAGCAAATCTCAACAGATTTCAAAGAATTGAAATCATAGTCTGTTTTCCAACCGTAGTGGAATTAAACCAAAAATCAATAACATACATCAATAATAACAGGAGAGTCTCCAGATACCTAGAAATTAAACAGCATGTTTCTGAACAATCCACGCATCAAACAGGGAGTCTCAAAGGAAATGAAAATATATAGGGTATGGCTAAAGCCGTGCAAACAGGGAACTTGATAGCCCTAAGTGCTTACATTAGAAATGAAGAAAGTTCTCAAATCAATAGTTACATTCTTATCCTAAGAAACTAGGAAAGGAAGAGAAAAGTAAACCCAAAGCAAGTAGAAGGGAGGAAATAATAAAGAGAAGAAATGAGTACAGTTAAAAACAGGGAAACAAAGACAATCATTGAAATAAAGCTGGTTCTTCAAAAAATATCTGTAAAACCGATAAACATTCTGCTAGACCGAGAAATATAAGAAGAGATCACTGATTCCAGGAAGGATCCCAGGGACACAGTGACAGATCCTGTGGCTGAGAAAAGGGTGATCAAGGGATGCTGTGAAGAGCTTTATGTCCATAAATCCAGCAACTTGGATGAAACGGTTTCTAGAAAACTACAGACTACAAAAACTCAGTCAAGGTGGAGGAGGTCCACCTGTGTCCTGTGACCACCGAAAGAAATGAATCAGTAATTAGAAATCCTGCCCCAAAGTCGAAACCTCGGATCTCCCAGGCATCAGTACGGGAAGCCCTCAGCTCTCCTCTTCTCCCCTACGGCGTTTTTCACAGTTCATGATGGTGTATTTGTTGATCTAATCATTTCATTGAAGTTTTTTTCTCATAATCCTGTAAACTCCACACTTTATTATGTGCCCGCAGCCTAAGGCCTGATAGCTCCTGGGAAATGCGGAGCCCTCGAAAGAACAAACCAATGGATTCCTTTGGGTCACAGAAACAGAATTGGTGGCTTGGCTTGTTTAAATTACGTCATGTTCAGAATTTGCTCTAACTTGTCAAAGCTGATTTTGTTTAGCGTAGAAATGTCTTCATCCTTGACAAATGTTAGCTTACAGGGTAGTCGCCCCAGCCAGGCAGAGCAGAAGGAAAGAGAGGTAAGAACAAAGCCTGTGTCTCCTAATTCTCCACCTTTTTACAAAATACCAAGTTTATTTCCCTTTTTGTGAAGCCTGAGCTAATTTATTGTGGTATTTACATTTAATACTTTTGCTAAGAATAGGTTTTCATTAGTGTATTTTGACCTAGAATGCTCACTTGCTTTTCCAAATGAGAAGTCCCTAGTTGTGGGGTTCCCGATCTCTTTAATGGAGGTCGAGATTGTTATTTATTTTCTTTGTCTGGCAGTGTATCCTTGCTGCCAGCTTCGTGGTGTCCGTTTAACAAATATTTATTCAAAGAGTAAATGAAGAGGTTCCCAAGGGCTCCATTTCTCCTTTGTCTCACTTTGTTATTGGTGACTGTCCTTACTGAGTCAGTCACGGAGGGGCAGGGAGGGCTGGGGCTGACTGTGCCGATGCCCCGCGGGCGTCGCGCCCTGGAACAGGGTCTCCATGAAAATGTCCGGGACAGGGCGCCCAGGGGGCTCAGTGGGTTAGAGCCTCTGCCTTCACCTCAGGTCCTGGTCTCAGGGTCCTGGGATCGAGCCCCGCGTCGGGCTCTCTGCTCAGCAGGGAGCCTGCTTCCCCCTCTCTCTCTGCCTGCCTCTCTGCCTGCTTGCGATCTCTCTTTTTCTGTCAAATAAATAAATAAAATAAAATAAAAAGAAAATACGAGGAATGAATGAATGGTTGAGTGAGCAATTCATTTTGAAGGTGGTTCTCGGTAGAGATGAACCTGTCTAACCGACATACTTAAAGAGAAAAACAAAGAAATAAGCAAACAAACCAAACCAAAACAAAACAGAACTCCAAAAGTCTTCTGCTTTCTAATTCAGCTACACTTTTAAAAATGTCTTATTTTCCATCTGGACCATAAATAATTCAGGTTGATATTTCAACTCTGATGTAAGCTTTGAGGACGGCAATTATCATAATCAAAGAAGGAATAAAATTAAGAGAGGATAATAAAAGTTGCTCAAGAGGGAGGCAAGCATTGGAAAAGAACAAATAAGATGAACCGAGGTCACGACTCCACTCTGACTTGTTGCATGGAGTCTCGGTAAGGCCAGTAGACCCCCTGTGTCCCCGGAATGTTTTGCACAGAGGGTAATACAGGACTGAAAATGTCTGGTCTTATAGTGAATGAGCCAACTGGAGGCCAGATGGTTTGTGACTGATTTGAGGTAATTTGAGAGGAAGAAGAGGCAGTAAGGCTCCCAGGGAAATGGACAAGAACACATGCACAGACTGCATCCAGGTCCCGGCGGTTCCTGTGCCTACCCTGCGGGGGAAAATGTTCGTTCTCCTTTCGTGGACATGAAAGCCAAGGGGCGGGGGTAGATCATGTGACCTGCTCCCTGGGTAGGTGCGAGGGGGCAGCTGCCCCATCCCACGGACGAGGAACATCCAGGAGGAGCGCGCAGAAAGCTTGAATGAAGTTCGAGACCCAGATTATTTAGAGGATGGGTCGAGGGCCGTTCCGTGTACGTGTGCAGGATGTCTGAAGAATTGGTTCCTTGAGGACTTTAATAACTATAAAGACGGGTCTGAAGTCAGTTTGGAGAAATGGGTAGAATCTCCATTCAGGGGAGCCTCAGTCTACTTCCCGTTGCAACGTGACCGTCAGTGTTAACTAGGACCTTGATTGGAAATGCAATTTTGGAGTCGCTCGTTAGTGCAGATCTGACAGGTAGGAAAGAACAGCATGATTGCCCTAATATTTAGGTAGGGGTTTTTGTGTGTTCAGGTAGAAACCATTAATGTTGCTAAGGACATGTTAGGCAAAGAGCCTGAGTTTGGGGTGAAGCTATTAGGCTGAGAGTAAGGTGAGAACGAGAGGAAGTTTTAGATGACATGGAAGCAGGTGATGTCATAGAGTCTGGTATCAGGAATTCCCGCTTAAGTATGATTCGGGAATTTTTTACTTATGGTTCATGTCTTTTTATTTTTATTTTTAAATTTTTTTTATTTACTTAAAAATATTTTATTTGTTTATTTGGGAGAGAAAGAGATTGAGAGAAGGAGTGGGAGGAGGGGCAGAGGGGGAAGCAGGCTCCCCACCGAGCAGGGAGCCCGACGCAGGACTCCATCCCGGGACCCTGAAGTCATGACCTGAGCCGAAGGCAGACGCTTCACTGACTGAGCCCCCCAGGCGCCCTGTTTGTGTATTTCTAAGTGAATATATTCAGCAAGTGTTCCCCAAGGGTTGGCTCTACGCCGGGCTTCAGCTCCCGGTGCTGATTCAGCAGGGAGCTGAGATCCCGCCTGCGTGGGCTCCTGGCCCAGGACCAGGATCCGATGGACCCCGCCTGCACCTGGAGCTCATCCGGGATGCCCTGAAGAGGGCCACGTCACCCACCCTGTGGGGGGGCCAGGGATGCCTCCGGTGTCAGGGGTCCTGAGCAGGGACAGTCAGCAGCACCGTCCGCCCTCTCCGGGGGTGGCGCTGTCTGGGCATGTGGCCCTCGAGGGCCGGCGTCTAATCATTGCATTTGTGCACAACTCCTTTGAGGAGTTTTCTGAAGCTTTAATCCTCTCAGGTTATTTCCGGCGGAGGAAGCTTGTTAAGGGGTACGTAATCCCAGCTCTAGGAAAGTTCGGGCCGTTTAATTACGGAGACGGTTTTCTTCCACTCCCCCGCCGCCGTGCCTCCCGGGCTGCCGTGAGCGGAGCATGCCCGCCGTGCCACGCTGTACCCCTCACCTCCCCGCACTCTGGGCTGCAACACCTGTCCTTGCCCTTCGTGGGACGTCCCAGATGTCTCCAGCTTCCATAACCTGTGCGTGTGGCACTCGCGACGCTTCTGCCTCCCAGCTCCCAGCGTGAGTGAGGACAGGCGTTAGAGGGGGTCTCGTCTACAGATCGTCCACAATAGGGAGTTGAGTAGAATGTGCACCACTGTCTCCAAAGAGGGGGAAACAAGAGCTTTGCTAATGAGACCACTCGTGGAGGGCGATGTTGCTAACGACCAGACTGCCGTTCCCCATGATAGTGTTTGTCTTATTAACCAAACCGATGCTAGCCCAGTGGGATGAAGTTATCTACCACCTGGAGAAGTCAGGGGGGTATGTTAGGTTCAGACCCCGGTCATCGGCTCGGCTCTGGTGGGGTGACTTCATCTTGTTGAAAGAACTCCCTTAGAAGGCCCTGTGTGTGTTCCTACTAAGCAGTTCCTCAGGCGTCACTTACATTTATCAACTGTCCATTCACTTCCCAGAATTTTGCCATACAGAGAGAATCATCACGAGGGAAACCCCTAATTTCCCAAGAGCCATATTTTTTATTCCTTTTGTAATTAGCCCAGATCACTTTTATTTTAAAAGAATTCTTTACTGATTTTCAACGACCACATTTATTTCTTGTGCTCAAAACCTGGTGACGTCTGGGGCTTGAAAGTCAGCGGCGCCTGGGTTTTCATTCAAAAGCGACTTTGCTATCACAAAACATGATATGTGACAGTGTTAGGAGTGGAATTGGGTTATTCTTCCTATAATACTTTGTAGTAATATAAACACCTTTATAATAAAAAAAGCATTTACATTGTGAACACTTAATTTCTGTTTTCTAAAAATTTCCACCTTCCAAAGCTTTTAGGGAATGGAACGTTAAAGTATGTTAATGCACACGGATGCATCTAAATTTCCCTTGGGGGAAGCTACCTTAACTGCCATTTCAAGTTTTACATTTTTGCTCTAAATGAATGATTTCATTTAAATAAAAAGGTCTTATTTTCTATGATGAAAATTCATCTGCTTCATGTAACTCCGAAGCATCTTGATTTATTATTGACTCTATTCTGTTTCAAGGAGAATATTCTTCTAAAGACATTAGGCAAGAATCCTTGCATTTCTTAATCTTTGGCACTTTCTATTAATTTCACCATATCTGTGTTCATGCTATTTGGATAAAAAATTAGAAATCGGCGGTAGTGACATATCCGGAGAGACTCCTGCGAGAATTAACCCTTTCTGTTTCCCCGAACGAACTGACTGTTGCAAGCCACTCGCTGGGCGAGGGGACTCCTCGGGGGCTAAGAAGCATCAAGCATTTTCACTGGAGAGAGGAAAGTTAGTGGACAGGTTCCCACCCCCTGGAAGAAGTGTATGAAGTTTGTGCAAACGAATGCGAGAAATTGTTTTTGTAAAAGACGTAAAAAGGAAACATTTTTCTGTGACCTTGTACGGACTTGTATGCCCCATAAGTATCTGCGGCTGTAGTTCGTGTCCACACCCTTAGAGTGCACATGCCGAACGTCGGGATCCACTGTCCAGCAAGGACCTTTACCGAGGGACAAGCAGCCACAGAAGTCCAACAGCGTCCTCCGTGTCCTTGTCACTGCCCTGCCTGAGCAGAACGCACGGTTTCCAGCCGGCGCCCACTCCAGGTCCTCGTGCCCCGCACGGCAGGGACCGCCGAGGCTCCAGCTGGTCCGACGCTTGCTCTCATTCTGTCCTCTGTTCTTGTTCTTTCTCCTCTAGAAGCTTCCCGCCTTCCGCCCCATTTGGCCGTTCTCCGAATGCACCATCCTCGTCCTGAGAACGGACATTCGCACGCAGCCCGCTGTCCGTCCCCGACCCCTGGCTGCTCCCCTCGTCCCCTCCTTCGGGAACCAGGCTGCGTGCTGGGGCACCAGGCTTGCAAGCCGGCCCCAGCTGGCTGTCGAGTCTGCACTTGGGGCACACAGTGTTTGCACACTTTTTAACAGATTGAGGCAAGTCACCCACTTTTCAGTCCCTCTCGTCCCCATTGCGCACGTGTGTTCGGGCGACAAGTATGGGAATCTGTGACCACTGATGAAGGGAATGGCCCTGGCATTCAGGGGGCCACAGACGACGGGTCAGCTGCGTGACCGCGGGCCCATCACTCTGCCCCTCGAGGGTTAGATCATGTGGACTCTACAGCCGGCACTCCCTGACAGTCCTCCACAATCTTCTCTGGCTCGCGAGTCCTTTCTTCTTCTGTTTCCGGTGCCGTCTTTCAAATGCAGAGCCCCGGAGTTCAGAGGCGGCTCTTTGGAGCCCGCCAGCCCCTCCCCACGTCCCCAGGTTGTAGCGCAATTTCAATGTCACGATGATGAATGACTCCAGCCACAGATTTTACTTCCAATTTTAAGTTTTAGTTTCCCACTGCCTAATTTCCTTGCAGCCCACCCCGGAGGCTGTGCCGGGGTCTTGAGGCATGGCTCGCCTGTAATGTGAATCAATCAGGATCATGCAACACTCCCGTCCAGGGCGAATCATGAACCGAGTGTTAATTGTCCCTGAAGGACTTTCCGGAGCCCAGTGGAAGCGTACGTGGGCTACCAGGGAATGGGGCGGTTCTTTCTTCGGGACAACGCGCGCTGCAGGGGCCGGGTGACTTTCACGTGGTTTCTCAGGCTCCCGCCGAGGCCCTGAGAGACCCAGCAGTGAAAATTCCTGCGTGCGCCCCTCACGTCAGTCCTTGCCAGGGCTGAGGACTGCACGGCCCGCACGCTGCAGAGGTCTTCTGTGATGAGACCGTCTGCGCGGGCCACGTAGTTTTTCAGCTGCTTGACGGCATCGGCTGCAGCAGGCCCTCGAGTACACGGTCGGGTCGACCCGAGGCCAGCCTTTGGATCTGGGCACCACATACCCAGTTTCATCTGCCGTGGGGGCAGAGGGAGGGGGACGGTAGGACAAGAAGTGTTTCTAGAAAACCTTTTTCCTCCCGACAAGCTGCATTGTCTGAAAAAAATTGTGTTTTGGGAAATCAATGTTCCTATCTACTGTTTTCATTATTTTTCTTCATACGCTCTCCTTTTAACATACGCTTTCTAGCCTCTGAAAAAAAGAAGCATGCGTGTGATTAATTTTTCAAAATAAAGAGGTAACTTCTTTAACGAAAGTTGTTGCAGAAAATTCACAGTTTGCAGTGTTTGTTGAGGACAGTTTTCCTAATGGAGCTGACAGTTTAGAGCCGATAGAGCTAACATTGTTTTCCGAAGCCTGGCGTGCATACGCATCTGCGAGCTCACGTCCAGGCCTCTTTACTGGAGGTAAGTATGCCAGTAAAGCCAACCAATTTTTATTTCTTTCCATGGAATTTTAGCTTTGTACTTTTTAACAAGTACAATTGTTGTAGAGAGTAACAATCTCTTAATGTTGTAATAATCAAAAGAGATTTTAACATTTGTTGGAGTGTTGATGCTTCTAATGCTAAATAATTTATACAAATGATCTCTTTAATTCTCAAGATTGACATAATAATGGCATTTTAGCCTCTGTATAGACACAGGAATTGAGCTCAGAGAAATTAAGTAACTTGTGCTAATCCTATTATTCTGAGTTTTCTTTTCACATGATGGAAATAACAAGGAACGTTCATTCTATTTTATGTTGCAAGTTAGCTCAGAAGGGAGTGGCGTGAATGTTCAATGTACTGGCCCCAATTAACATCACAAAAAAACAACGAAAAGAATTCAAATAAATGGCAGGTTGAGTTTTAAGCAGCGCACACTAGAAAAATTCTTGAAATAAGATCTTTCTAAAGCTTCCTCATAATGATGAAGTTAACCCCCCGTGGAGATAGAGTAAGCCAATGAGGTTTAAATCATACACTTGTCTAGGGTCTGGATTACTGAGAGGCCCCGGACGGCTTTCCTCCCTCCTGTCCGGACCCGGCGGGTGCTTCCCTTTCTCCTGTGAAGCCGTCTTGGGTCATCAGAGGACGGCCGAGGGCTTCTCCCCTGGGGCAGGTCCCCTGCCGTCCCAGCTGCGTGCCGTTCGCGCCTCCCTGGCCACACGCTTCCATCTCCCTGGCCTCAGGTTTCCGTCTACACTTGCAGTTTCTCCGTGTTAGCGCGTGCTAATGTCCCCTGTGTCAGACACGAGGCGCCGCCGGCCTCGTCGAGAAGGCCCTGCGCCCTGGAGACCGAGCCATCAGGCAGAAACCAAAGCAGAAACCAGGCACCCTCCCCTGCTCGTTCCTCCGTCGGCTCAGATCCTGGCAGGGTTGGCGAGGGCCGCCCCGTGCTAGCCCGCTGACAGTAACCGTTTCCAGAAAATGAAAGAAGCAGTAGCTCCCCTCTTGAGAATAAGTTACTCGTGACTTGTGGGATTAAATGAAAAGATCAATAAGAACTCAGTCAAACATTATATTGTGTATGATAAAAACACAGAAAATGGAAAAAATTCAGTTTAATACTTTCTCTCGCTCTTTTTTTTTTTCCCCTCTATGAAACTTGGAAGAGTAACAAAGAGAATTCGGATCTTGTCCAAAATAGAAATGGACCCAGAGACGGTGGGGGGTGGGGCAGGGATGCCCACAGGAGCTGAATGCCGGGCCAGGGACACAGAAACAAGGAAAACGGGCTCGTCCATCAGCCAGTGTGGAGAGGAAGGTGGCCGTGCCTCCACCAGTGTAAGGTCAGAAGCGTCCGTGGCACGCAAATAGAGCAGGGAGGGTGCAGGGAACGCGGCCGGGGAACAAGTGTAGGCAACAGAAACGGAAGTTTCCGACGTGAAGCCGAGTACAGATGAATTTGTGGTTTTCAGACTCCCAGGAGGCAGAGAGCGAGGGGAAGCACATCCCAGACCCTGAGCTGGGCTCTCCGTCTTTTCGGGGCTCCTTCCTCCCTCTTGTGTGGGAGGTGTGGGGGGAGTGCAGGGCCCACCGCTGCCTGTGCCACTTCTGGCTCCCAGACCGCGCCGTCCTTGGGGTCCTTCCCGGTCAGACGAGGTCATGAAATCCGACGTGTTCGTGACGTATTCCAGTTGGTAAATGCTGTACGGTTGGGGTCCACCCTGACCCGTCGCTCGATCCCCTCCCCAAGGAAACCAGCCCTGTCCTTCAGCATCTGACTTGCCCCATGACTGGCGTCGTGTGTGCGCGGAGACGAGGAACGAGGGTGACCGTTCTTCGGTCACCTGCAGCTGACGAGACTCCGTAGCGGGCCGTGCAATGTTTGAGGGAAAGAGCAGGCGAGAACCCCACCCGCCTCTTCCTGGACACGACGGTGTGAAATTGGACCGTGGCCCTCCTGTCCCATAGCCCGTGCTCCCCGCCGTGGCACCTGTGTCCCCAGACGCTGCCCCTGTGCTTGTGAAGACAGGAGCGGGGTGGGACCCGCCGCTGGGCACCCAGATTGGGGGCCACGGGGTGCAGCCATTGGCGTGACGAAGTGAGCGGTCTGTGGTCCCCGGAACAGGACGTGAGCTCTGCTCTCCCCCTTCCTGGCCCGAATCCCTTGGGCAGGTCCTTCCACCTCTTGGGGCCTCTGTGTCTCTGTTTCTGGAGCACTTGTCTTCTCCTTGCTTCAGGCGTTTGCGGGGAGGTGAGGGAAGGGCTCTGCAAGCCGCACAGGGCTGCCTGCGGCGGCAATGGAGACAGCACAGGGGAAGGCGCCCGTCTACACTGGGCGCACACGCGCTTCCTGCTCCGCTCTGCGCTCGGTGGGGCGGGTATTGCCCTTGTGCTCCTCGCGAAGGAGCCAACGGAGGCGGGGGTGCAGCCTGCCCCCCGCTGGGGGCAAGCCGGCTGCACTGGGGGCCGGGCTCATACGCCTCTCTGTCCGCCAGCTGCTGTGCTACTTAGGGAAAGCCCCCTGAACTCCCTGAGCCAAGGCTTGCACATTTGTTACAATAAGTAACAGTTTCTGTCGATCCTACGGTGTTCTTGTGTGGGCTCACCTCCACGGAAGGTTCTGGTAAGCATTGCTTTCTCCCGTGTTTATACAATTGCTCTCTCTCTCTTCCCAATACTCCTTCCACACCCTTGACTTATGCCCAGGGAGTGCGGACTATGTTCTATCCTGTTCTCCTTAATTTAATTGTAGCACTTGCTTTCTTGACGCTTACAACTTCATTAAGGAAACATTTGAAAGTTGATTATTTAATCACTTAATTGTAAAACATGAATGGAGCTTCTTAGTTAATTAAAGCTGGTGGGTAAGGGTTTAATTGTAATTTTATATGCCAGACTCAGGCAGGGCACCTTAAAGGCAGGATTGAATTAGGGATCTTTGGGTGAAGGGTCAGTAGAGTACGTCTCAGAGCACCGCGAAATTACTTAGAGCCGTGCAGAGGACACACTCGATGTTAGAAGTTGGGAGAGCAGGACACTGCTCTGTCTACAAATATTGGAGAAACCTTTGGGTTTCTATAAACTTCTATAAACTGGGATTTGAGACCTCTTTCCAGAGATGTTGTCAGGACCCAGCGGTCCTGCGATGGTCCCAGGTCCATCGCAGGCAACAACCTCCGTGCCCTCAAGCTCCAGGAGGAAGAGGCATGGCTAGAGACACGTGCTGGGGACTGAAGGTCCGTGTCCCCCCAGATCCACAGGTGGACACCGAACCCCAGCTTGGTGGTGTTGGGGGTGCACCGAGGGGCTTCCTGTGCTCCTGAGAACGTATGCCCGCTCTCTCAGCTCTCTCCCTGTGGGGACACAGCAAGAAGACGCCTTCCGTGAGCAGGAAGCAGCTCTCGCCCGACATGGGATCTGGATCTCGGAGGTCCAGCCTCCAGAGCTGAGACAGACAGATGTATTCTGCCCATGAGGCCACAGTTTCGGGTCCTGCGTGACCGCAGCCTGAGGTGGCCGAGGGGACGTTTCGGGTCCTGTGTGACCGCAGCCTGAGGTGGCCGAGGGGACGTTTCGGGTCCTGTGTGACCGCAGCCTGAGGTGGCCGAGGGGATGTTTCGGGTCCGGCGTCATGGCAGCCTGAGGTGGCCGAGGGGACGTTTCGGGTTCTGTGTGACCGCAGCCTGAGGTGGCTGAGGGGACGTTTCGGGTCCGGCGTCATGGCAGCCTGAGGTGGCCGAGGGGACGTTTCAGGTCCTGTGTGACCGCAGCCTGAGGTGGCCAAGGGGACATTTCTGCAGTTCCCACAAGAATGCCCAAACCAGCTGACACCTTCTGCACTTTTGAGCGAAATTATATGTAATTTAATGTAAAGAAAGGAGGAGTTAAAAGCATACAGGCTAAACAGATGCTTTTCTGTTGCCAGAGGGGGGAGAAATCATGTGTTCTGTGGTGTTTGATACACAACATGAAGGTATCTGAGTTGAAAATGGGAGCCAATTGGAAAACATGCATGAACACGTGAGCCGTGTTGAAGAACATGCATGACACATGACGGTACTTGCTGCCTCCCCTCCCGGGGCCCCCAGGCCCTCTGGTGAGTAGTACTTGCTTGTCCCCTCCTGCTCTAATGGCTGTTTTCCTCTGCATTAGTCCTATTGATCTGCCAGTGATGCTCCACGTGTGGGGGATGATGTCGCCACCCAAACCGTGTTGGGATCACCGCATGTGAGACTCAGTTTCCCCGCCTCAGGAGCGGGGCCGTGGAAGACAGACCATCACAGAGCCGTGGTGAGCTGACAGGAATGCAGAGCCCCCAAGGGCAGTGCGGGGCCTTCGCAGCCCTCGTGGGAATAGTAGCTGCTCAAGTGACTGACGCTCATGTTAATGATCACGGGTTTGCCAAAGACGCTGCCATTTTCAGGACACGAGCTAGGAGAGAAAGGGGAGGATGCTGCTTGAAGAGGCCAGAGTTCAAGCGCAAGGAGGTCCTGTCAGGGCGCTGGTCCACGCACAGCCGGGGCACAAGCCACCAGCCTCTCAGAGCCAGGACGGGTGTCAGACGGGCCACAAGGGACACTGAGGGACGCAGGATCGACACCACAGGGCAGTGGACGTGACAGGCAGACACGTGCCTAAATGAGTCACAGGGCTTGTCCAGAAACATGAAATACAGATCAGCAAGTAAAAGATTAAATTGATAAAAGGACCATAACTCACAGTGTACGAGCAAATGCAACGTTATAAAATGTCGGCTCTCAATGAAACGTGTACGTTTGAATATGCACGATATCTAATTGCCTTATTGTGACCAAGCTCACGAGAGCCCAAATGGAAAGCCATGTAAAATGAAGGTTTTGCGCGATGGGAGGGTCTGGCTCTGTGCCAGATGGCTCCACCTACCCTTGGGGCCGACCAGCCCTCCTCCCCACGCACGGGCCACACCAGATGACCCTGCAGAAGCCCCATCATCCTCCTGGAGGCTAATCACCCCAATATTTGGAAGGTGTATTCTAAGTAATTTAACGATTATGGCGTTTACAGCCTATACCTGTGTACTAAAATTAATATGGACGCAACATGGAGAGGGATGAAAAGTCCCCATGGACCGGTAGGAGGAAGCCTGAGATCTCAGAGAAACTTGGCATTGGCTGTCGACTGGTTTTGGCCCCGCCCGCAGGCGGGAGCATTTGGGGGTCCTGAGTCCCTCCGTGGAAGATCCGAGCGGACAGAGAGCCCCCAGCCATGCGCGCGTCACAAGACCTGGATGTCTCAGCTCTGGCGGGCACCTGTCTGTCGGAGTGAAGCCGAGCGACCTCTGACTCAACCCCAGTGGCATTCGGGCTTGAGTGTGCGATCAGCAGACAGAGACTGTATTTTTGTGAGATGAGGGACCATGGCCCAAATTGGCCCAACCTCAAAGATGACAGAAAGCTGGAAGGTTTATGGCTTTAGCTGCCCTCCCCTCTCAGAAAGATAGGCTGATGCGTTATCAGGGGATCACGGATACCATCGGCGACGGGTGGTTTTCTGGGTGAGAAGACAGCCAGGAGCAGACACTCAGTTTACCATACGGCTTTCCACGTCATTTTTCCATTTTAGGAATCAGGAGCCTCTCGTCAGAGCTCTGGAAGCTGAGGTCAACACAACAGAAATATAATGGTCCAATGACAGGATATCCCGAGACGCGTGCTGGCGCCGGGGCTTCCTGTTAGACTTCCTGTCCAGGTGAGCAATGATTGGCCTCACGGGGAAGGACTACAGAAGGAAAAGCAATAAAAGCAACAGGAGAGGAGCGGTGGTATCCCCACTGCGCACAGAGATGGCACCCAGGAAAGCGTGGGGCTCCCCCGTGCACCCAGCGGGGCCCCGAGGCAGGAGAGGGTCAGTGCCTCGCAAAGTCAGTGTTCGCAGGACCTCATTAAGAAGTTGTAGGGGAAATGTTCTAGGGGAGCGGTGCCGTGCTCCCTCAGCTCCCGGCGTCTGACGCCCCGGGCCCCCGCCCGGCGTTCCTGGCCCATGTTGGTACGTGGGACTTGCCAAGCCCTGCCCGTGACCACACGAGCCTAATGCGGCCACGCAGCCTTCCCATAGCGCTCCTGGGGCAGCGCGCTCCCGCAAGAGGCCTTGGGGTGCGCTGAGGGGCGCGTGGCCCTGCGCCGCGGTCGGGGCTGCGTGGAGAGCAGGCTCCTCCTTCGATCTCTGTATCAGACCGCGTAAGACAAACCCGGGTCGCCCGGAGTGACCCCCACCGCCCCCCACTGGCTTGTTTCCGGCGACAATTTCCCCGGGGACTGTTATCAGTAGCTTTGCCCTACCTGCCTGTTTCCCTGCCGTCATTCTCGCTTCCTTTTGGCCAATATCCCCTACGTTTTCATTTCTCACACTTGGGCCCTGTGCCCTTCAGCTAGTGGTACCTTTCCTTATTATCCAGCTTCCCCTTCCACCGTGTTTAAGTACATTCAATTTATCCTTAAAGCAAAAAAAAAAAAAAAAAAAAAAAAAATTAAAAGTCACATATCCATTGATCTTATTGATTTCCTCCCCTTCCTGTCCCAAACCTCTCCTGCGACCTCTATTTCTTCTTATTTAACTCATTCCACGAGACTCTATACCAGCAGATCAAGCAGCTTTATGAAGGATTTCTTTTTATGAAGGATTTCTTAGAGCAGAAATCAGATTTTCTAAAGAGAATTCCCGAAGGAGAAGCCTCACAGAGCCTACGTAAAATTAGGTCCTTGTTAGCAGAAATTAAAGGTATTATGTTGAAAGAGGGGACTTCTTAGCGACCCAGCCCTGGGTGCTTTGTGCAAAGTGGCTCCCGCAAGATTGAAATATAGTCAGTATCTCCGGGTCCAATTTCATTTCTATTAGGCACTCAGTGGCTAAATTAAGAACTTTACGGATACCTAATTTAGATAAACCCTTAACTATTAACCTCCAATAATGTCATCATTTCACTGAGTAGAAAAGAAAACATCTGGGTGAGTTCAATTAGCCAAGGGCGTGGGCACGGAGGTCTCTGCATTCTAATTGCGTCTCACTGACCTTGATGGACGACTTCAGCCGGGAAGGAGGGCTCACGGTCGTGGAGGTGGACCAGGCTCTGCCTTCGTCAGAGAGCTTCCCCGGGAACCTCCGTCCTGAGGACACAGGTGAGGAGGGCACAGAGGAGGCCCTTCTGTCCCTTCTTCACTGGGCAGAAGAGGTTCTGCAGGTGTGTACTTGCTCCTCAGTCCTGAGCCCCATTCGTCGTCTGCCCTTAAAGATGGTGGCAAACGACCTTCTTTTATCCCATTACTGTCCCCATAGAAAAGGCTTTTGCAGTCTCTGAAAAATTGTCATTAAGGTTCTGTCCACCTTGTTTCCTAAATGATGGCTTTTTTTTTTTTTTTTTTCGAGTTGAGGTTGCATTCTGTTGCGTTGCGGGAGGCGTGTGCGCAGCGTCTGAAATCTGCAGTGCTCATGCCTTTGAAACTTACTAGACACCGGTGGGCCGCTGCGGCTTCTTGGAACGTGTCTCGCACGCGCGCCGGGACCCCCTCCACCCCAGCTCCTTTGACCTATTTGGTGGACCCTGCTTTTGTTGCGTACTTCTGGCTCTTTTCCATTCGGATTTGATCACAAAGGGGACGAAACAGAATGAGGTGTCTTTATTATTTTTCCCTTGAAGCAAGTTCTAGGACAATCTGAGCACAGGCTGATTTGTCCTGGAGATCGTACCAGGAAGCCTTGCTGGGGTGATGCGGAAGGCACACAGAGAAGCAGGAGAGACGAGACTCTGGGCTCGGCCCGCCCTGACCCCCGGAACATGGCCCAGAATTTGCATCTGTGGTGCCATGCTGGAGACCAAGAAGTGTGGGGCTCGGCTGCCAGAGGTCGGGGGAGTCGACTCCCTGATCCTCCCGCTGTCTGCACGGGATTGCCACCCCGAGTTCCCACAGTCAGACATTCCTAAACAAGGCTGCCGAGTGTCGAGGAAAAGGTGAGACGGGTCGTGTTTGTTACGGGTTCTCAGGAGACTGTGTGAGCAAAGAAGAAAATGGAAAGATTTGTGTGCAAGAAGACTTGGAGAATGACCATGGTCTCATCTTCTGGAGATGAGAAGATGAGTTTTCTTATGAAAGACTCCTTGGAAGTCCTGTACTGGAGGAAAATAAACCCAACCTGTGGAACACGCGTCTCTGGCCAGAGATCACGAGAGAGCACTTTCTTCCCCCCCAGGCACGCCTTGTGATATTACGTGAAAGGCTATATGAAATGATCAGCTAGTTATACAGTAAAAGCAGCCCCTGCCCTTTCTGTGTGAGAGTTGCCAGAGTGCGAATCAACCGGACGCATCCCGAATGTTCACCTTCTGGGAACGGCAGAGAAAGGATGAGTATGGACTTCGCGCAGCAGGGGACACTGCCGGTCACACCGATGTCCTCAATGGCCCCGCTACCCAGGCCATGAGAGGCTCACATCTGAGCAGAGACAGAGTGGGATCCACTCTGGGTCGGGGACTGTGCCAGGAGGGGGCCGACACGCTCAGGGAGCGGGGCTGCAGCCACGGGTGACTAGCCCAGTGGAATAGGAGGTCGTTCTAGGAGGACGTGTCACAGAAGCAGCTCTCTTTTCTCTTTCACAGACGGGAGGGGTGGAGAATTCTGGCATTTTCTTATAGACCTCTGGGAAAGAATGGCGCCGGATGTCTCCTTTTTCGGAGAGAGGGCCCTGGCGCTGACGAGCCCAGCTGTCCGCCACAAGACAGACACGTGAGCGCTGAGAGGACACAACCTGCCTGGAGTTGCAGACAATGGGACGGCTGAGGGCCGGGTGCCCCCTGCGGAGGGCGGTCCCCTGGCCGTCGGAGGCAGCCACCCGGCCTGCAGGAGGACCGCCTTCTTCAAAGTCAGAACTCCCCACAACCAAGTTCGCTCAGTCTGTGACGGTCAGTTCTCGGCTGCAGAGACCTGCTGGCGTGAGGAATCAGCACATCCACGGCACAACGGGCGCGGAGACACTGGCCCGCCGTGCACACATGTCTCATCTGAGCCCCTGGTCCCCGGGAGTCGCGCCTGTGTCCCACGTGTGAACAGCCGAGGGGACACGCCTGGCTTTCTCTCTCTCCGTGCTGTTCTAGGTCTTTTCCTCAGCTTCACGAATTTCTGAGGCAGGAAAGTTGACAGTTGTTCTCAGACGTTAGCTCGCTCTGGAATCACCCGGAGGGCTTGCTGGCCTCCCCCAGGGCCTCTGACTCAGACTCACGGGCGTGGGGTGGCCTGAGCCTCCGCCTTCCGACCCGTCCCGGTGATGCCGACACCGGTCAGGGCCTCTCTCGCAGAGCCGCTGCTCTCTGCTCTTCCGGCCCTCCCCTTCCACCAGAGGACTGGCGTCGGCAGGTTGGTGGCCACAGGGCTCTGTCCCGCCTTCCCCGCAGAGGCGCCAGCAATCGGCCTCGGACGGGCTGAGCCGGCACTGCGAGAGCTCAGAAACCAGCCAGCATCCGCAGCGGCCAAGCCAACGCCCGGCGGGGGGAAAGCCGGTGGAGGCACTGCTCGCTCCTGTCCACAGCCCCGGGGTAGCGCGGCAGGGCCAGAGGAGGCCACCCGCGTCCCCCTTCCTCCCTCAGACCCTGCAGCACTGCGGTGTGTTTGTGGAGCCTCCTCAGGACTGATTTCCGTCTCTTCTGGACTACAGCAGCTGCCGGCCATCATTCTGCATCTGGAAAAGCTGTCCTTTAAAGCCAGGGAGAAATTAAAACATTTCCAGATAAATAGGAGAGTTCTTTACTGATGGGCCTGCTCTGCCAATAAACATGGAACAGAGCCCTTCGAGCAGGAGTACAAGCTGTTAGACGGCAATTTAAAGCCACGCGATGATACAGAATTCTCCACCGCTGATAAATACGTGGACGAGGATAAAACTCGGCGGTCTTTCATTTTGGTTCATCAAGTCTGCTTTGTTGTTGTTCTTCAGGGTTTGGCGTATGGCAATGGGTACACAATGTGGACAGATGTGATCTGTGACATCAGTGACGTAAGGCATAGGGGCACGGCAGTCAAGGAGTAGAGTTTTTATACACTGTTGAAGCTAATTATTATCAGTTTAAAATTGATTGTTAGATGAGGATATTATAGGTAATTCCCATAGCAACCACAAAGAAAGTATCTAAAATATACACAAAGGAAGTGTGAGAAGGAAATAAAAACTTGTCATTACAAAAAATCAGCTAAACACAGAGGAATGCAGTAAAGTAGGAAATGAGGAACAATGACAAAAAAAACTGTAAGCCAGATCAAGAGCAAATAGTAGAATGTTAGAAATGCATCATTCCCTATCAGTACCTACTTTAAATGTAAGTGGATTAAACTCCCCAGTCAAAAGATATAGATTGGCAGGATGGATTAAAAAAAAAAAACAGAATCCAACTATCTGCTCGATCTACATGAGACTCACTTTAAATATAAGGGCACACATAAGCTGAAAGTAAAAGGATTGAAAATGATATTCCATGCCAATATTACCAAAAGAGAGCAGGTGGCTATACTAATATCAGAGAAAATAGACTCTAAGTAAAAGTTGATATATACAAAAATTGTCGTAAGAGACAAGGACATTATATAATGACAAAAAGGTCAATTCACCAGGAAGATATAATAGTTATAAACGTATATGCATTAAACATCAGAGCTCCTAAATATTTGAGGTAAACTCTCGGGAACACCAGACCACATCGCAGTAATCACGGGAGCCTCCGGTATGCCACCTCAAAGAATCAGAGAACAATCCGACAGAAGGTCAGTTGGGAAACAGAGGATATGAACAGCACCCTTGGCCAATGGGACTTGACAGACAGGTACAGAACCCCCCGCCCAACAATAGCAAAGCACACATTTTTCTCAAGTACACATGCAGCATTCCTAGGATAAGCCTATGATAGACCACAAAACAAGCATTATTAAGTTTTAAAAAGTTGAGATCATGCAAAGTATCTTTTTTTTTTTTTAATCACAATGAAATGAAACTAGAAGTCAATAGCAGATTGAGGCTGGAAAATCCATAAATATGTGGAAATTAAACAGCATACTCTAAGATGGGTCAAAGAGGAAATCACAAGGGAAATTAGAAATTATTTTAAGGCAAATGAAAATAAAAACACAGCATATCAAAACATATGGGAAGCTGAGAGAGCATGCTAAGGAGGATTTTAGCTATAAGCATGTTCATTAAAAAAGAAGAAAGATCTCAAATCCATATTTGAACTTTATGCCTTAGGGAACAGAAAAAGAACAAACCAAACTCAAAGGTAGAAAAAAGGAAGTAATAAAAATTGAAACAGAGATGAAACAGGGAATAAAAAAACTGATAGATAAAATCAGCAAACCCAAGAGTGAGTTCTTCTAAAAAATCAACAAAATTGACAAATTTTTAGCTAAACTGTCTAAAAAAGAAGAATATCTAAAATCAGAAATAAAAGGGGACATTACTACTGATTTTACAGAAATAGAAAGAATTATAAACAAAGTCTATGAAAAATACCAACAATTTGGATAATCTACACAAAATGAAAAAGTTCTTCGAAACACATAACCTAAGCAGACTGAATTATGAAAAGGTAGAAAATCTGAGTAGATCTGTAATTAGTAAGGAAACTAAGTCAGAATAAAACACCGACCAACAAAGAAAAGACCAAGAACAAACGGCTTCACTGATGAAGTCAAACATTTAAAGAAGGAATAATGTTGATGCTTCTCAAACTCTGCTGAAAGACTGAAGAAGTGGGAACATTTCTTAGTTCCTTCTATGAGGTCAGCATCACCCTGATTCCAAAGCCAGACAAAGAGAACTCTAGACTAATATCTCTGGTAACTACTCATGCAAAAATCCAACCACACATGAAAAGGATAATGCACCATTAAGGTGTGCGATCGATTATCGAAACGCAGGGATGATTCCACACTGGAAATCCGTTGGTAAAATACACCACATCAACACAACGAAGGTGGGAAGAAAAACATGCTTATCTAATTAGTTTATCAACTAATAAAGGTGTGTGTGAAGAGCCTGTAACTCGCATACTTGATGGCGGCATGTTGAAAGCTTTCGCGCTAAGACCAGGAACGAGGCAACGGTACCTGTTCTTGCCACTCTGATTCAAAATAGCACTAGAAGTCCTGGCCAAGCACTCAGGCAGGAAAAACGAATAAAAGACATCTACATTGGAAAGGAAAAAGAAAATCCCTCTGTTCAAAAACGACATCTTACATGTAGATAAGCTGCTTATATACATAATCTATGAGTGTGTATGGCCTCACGTGCAGAAAACATTCATGATTCTGCGCACACACACACAAAAGACCCTGTTGGAACTGAAAACGAATTCAGCAAAGTTGCAGGAAACAAAATCAACACTCTAAAATCAGTTGCATGTCTACAAACTAACAATGACGAATCCAAAAATGATTATTGAGAAAATAATTCAACTTACAGTAGAAGCTGACAGAATATAATACCTGGGTATAAATTTAAACCAAGGAGATAAAGACTTGTACACTGAAAACCACAAAACATTGTTGAAAGAACTTAAAGAGGCAATAAACGGAAAGATATCCTATGTTTGTGGATCGGAAGATGTTAATACCATGCTAAGTAATTGAAAGGTACAGTGAAATCCCTACCAACATCCGAGCAACATTCTTTTCTGCACAATTAGACAAATATATCCTAAAATTCATATGCGATCTTCAAAATAATCTTGATAAAGAAGAAAGATGGAGGTCTCACACTTAACTTAAAAACTTACTACAAAGCTACAGTAATCAAAACAATGCAGTCCTAGCATCAAGACAGAAATGTGGACCCGTGGATTAGAATAGACAGCCCAGAAATAAGCCCTTGTACATACAGCCAGATTGTTTTTCAAAAGGCTAGTCTAAAAACTATTCAGTGGGGAAAGAACTGTCTTTTGAAAAAATGCTTCTGGGAAAACTGGGTATCCATATACCACAGAATGAAGTTGAAACCTTATCGAATTCCATATACAAAAAGTAATTCAAAATGGTGGTAGGTATGGAGAAGGGCACGTGTTGCATGGAGCACTGGGTGTAGTGCGTGAACAATCAATCTTGTAACCCTGAAAAAATAAAACATATTTGGAAAAAAAAATGGATTAGTGACCTAAAGGCAAGAGCTAAACTGTGCTCTTCTTGGAAGAAAACAGAATGAAAGCTTCATGGCGTTGGATTTGGCAATGGTTTCTTGGATATGGCACCCAAAGCACAGGAAACAAACAAAATAAGTGCATTGAACTTAACCAAAAGTAAAATACGTTGTGCGTCAAAAGACACCTGAGCGAGAAGGCAACGTCCAGAATGGGAGAGAACGTCTATAAATCATAGGTGTGATCCGGGGTTAGTACCCAGAGTGGTTGAAGAGCCCCTGCAACTGAGCACCAAACCAAACCAAACCACAGACAAAAACAAACTTCAAAGAATCAAAAAACCAGAGAACCCGAGCAAAAAATGAGCAGAGGACTTGAACAGGTCTTTGTCCAAACGAGAGAGTCGAATGCCCGATAAGCGCAATGGAAAACAGTCAACATCACCGATCACTAGGGAAGTGCCCACCAGAAGTGCAACGCGAGTCCAGCGCACACCCATTAAGGTGGCAGCTGTCACGGAAAGAAAGGAAGCCGTGTTGGTCGGGACAGGGGGCCCTGGAGCATTCCTGGTGGGAATGGAAAACGGCGCACCTGCTGTGGACAGCAGAGAAGCACGGCGTCACCACGTGACCAGCAACTGCAGGTCTGGTCGAACACTCGCCGGCACCGGAAGCAAGGACTCGCGGCTTTCTGCACACCGTGTTCACAATGCATTATTCACAACAACCCCCAGGTCCAGCAGCAGATGGATGGATGAACACACGTGGTGTAGACATACCAGGACAATGGACGGGGTTCAGACATGCGCTGTAGCATGGTTGACCCCAGAGAATGGGACGCTCAGTGCCATCCGTCGGTCACAAGAGGTCAAATGCCGTATGATTCCACTTACATGAGGTACTTAGGGGGGCACAGATCCCAGGGAGAGTAAGAATGATGGTGCCAGGGCTGGGGAGTTAGTGTCCGATGGGGACGGAGCTTCGGTTTGGGAAGGTGCGGAAGTTCCGTGGATGGTGGCAGGGACGCCCACCAACAAACGCCCTGAATGCCATGGAGCAGTGCGCCGCAAGATGCTAAGATGCGAAACTCTGTTAGTGTGTTTTACCGCCATTTACAAAAGAAAACGAAGAGAAGACACCTGTCAGGCCAAGCTTTGAGAGCGATTCCCTCTTGTCTTCTGAGAGCTGCAGGAATTCAGACCGCACCACGTTGCTGTTTTAATACCAACCAGCGCCGAAGAAAGTTCTCAATCAGTTTACTCACACCATGGAGATCTGCTTACAAAACCCAGCACTGGGATCCGGTTCCTCGAGAGCTTTCTCCCCGTCCTTGGAAGGACTGAGTCCATTGTCACCAGGCTACGTGATTTTCACGGGCATAGTTTACATGCAAGTGGACTTTTAAGTCCCGCCAGCAAGTCCTACACAATGGGCAGACGTTGGCCGTGAGCCGCGGGCGGGAAGGACGCGGCCGTTTGCCGTGGGGCAGGTTTCCCCGTCCACACACCAGGTGCCCACGGACACGGCCCGGAAGAAGGTTCATCACTGGATGTATTTCTTGAAAAGAGCCACTCTCTCAATAACTTACAATGATTATGGTGGGCAAAGTAGTTAGGAAACACAGATTTACTAACTTAGCGTGCCAAGGTAATTCAGACCATGAGCCGATTGAATTACCTGTGTAGTATCTGTCGTTTAAGCAGCTGGATCTAAGCCAACAGAAGTAAGGAAAAAATGTTTAAGGAAGGAAAGGAAGCAACGATTGAGTAATGACACAGATCAAAACAATCTGACATCCTCGTATGGAAAGTTAAGCTGTGATCAGAGCTAGCACTATGTTTGGGGTATTGTCTTTTCGTTCTCTCAAAACAATGTGTCACGTCCATTTTTTTTAACAGTATCAGAAAAGTTATCTTATTCAGTCTGTTAATGTTTTTAAAAATTAACATTCTTACTATTATTTTTAGGAAACAGAGTCATGGCCAATTTCTGAATTTCTTCGCGGGTACAAACTCATTTCTTTTTAAAAAAATTTTTGTTAGTGTTTTATTTTTTATTTTATTTTTTTTATTGCGTTATGCTAGTCTCCATACTGTACATCATTAGTTGTTAATGCAGTGTTCCGTGATTCATTGCTTGCATCTAACACCCAGTGCTCCCTGCAATCTGTGCCCCCCTTAATACCCACCACCGGGCTCACCCATCCTCCCACCCCCTTCCCCTCCGAAGCCCTCAATTTGATTCCCAGAGTCCACAGTCTCTCATGGTTCGTCTCCCTATTCGATTTCCCCCCCTTCATTTTTCCCTTCTTTCCCCTAATGTCCTCCCTGCTAAACTTGTTTCTAATTCATATCCAACTACAGACTTTTTTTGTGGTGAAGAGTTTACCAAAAGAAAGCAGTTTTTGCACCCAGAAACGGCTCCTTCTTAACCATGAGCACACAGGCATGTTTTATAGGAAAGCTAATGAAAAACACATTACAATTCATGTCGTGGAAGGGATCACAGAGTTCGTAGCTGGTGGGCTCATTCCTCAGTGAGTGGTTGTAACGTTTCATTCATAGCGGGGCATTCTGAATGAATAATCTGGTTATAGTTACTGGTAGGCCCTTCCCAGGCAGAGTAAACAGTCCAGCTGGACTAAACATGTGATTCCTTCCTAAGTAGAAATTCCAAATCAGCGAGGCACACCCTTGGGACCCGCTGGAGCGAGAGCTCAGAGGACTTTCTAGATCACATCTACCAGTGAGAACACAAACCAGTCTAAGTCCTGGTCCCCGTATTCAACAATATTGGGACGAGCCAACACAAACCTTGCTGCGTCCTCCAGGAATCATCTGATCCTGAAGGAGAAGCCTGACGACCAGTGGAGTAGCTTACCCACCAATACCACTGGCTCGAAATGGAGACCCATTTCCAGAGCATCGCCTTACTGTGCCCACGACCTCGTCACGTCAGGAGTGCTGTGTGCACAGTGACGCAGTGCCTCTGATCCCAGGCGTGCCCCTTGGACGAGCACCCCGCCCAGGTTACCACTTTGGGGTGGGACCGAGGCTCCCTGCGCCCGCCGGTCTCACACACGGAGCTGTGCTGACTGAAGGGGGTCTGGGAGTCCTTTCTGAGAGCTACCCTTGACCTTATTAGTCAGCAAGGTGACCTCAAGCGTGGCCTAGAGGCTCTGTTTTGCTTCCCCTCCTCCCACCGAGTGCCTGTTTAACCCCTCGCTGTGTCTGGGTAAAGTGGAAGACTGAGCCTACCCCCGGAGAAGCGGGAACTTTTGAGCACACGAGAAGGATCAATTCCTTTTCTTGGAAGGGGATTGCTTCTCATGATCTCCTAGGACATTTTCACCCTGAGCAATATGTTTTGCCTGAACAAAATAAAACCAAGTAAAACTACAAGGAAATCTTAAGAGCATAATTTCTTGGCAACAGAACTATGCAATAACTCAGAAAGACGGAAGACTACGCTTTGTTGCACAAGGCCGATGACCGTGAGGACTGGCTCGAGGGGTGGGGGCCGCTGCGAACCCAGTTCTAGAGAGATTCTGATTCTGACCGGGGCCAGGCAATCGCACGCTGGGCTCCCTGCCCCCCACAGAGCTCTTCCAGCTGGGGGTGGGAGACACACTCCATTAACCTCCATGCAGAGAAGCATCTCGCTGCCCCTTGGGGGCCCGGTTATGCCTCTAACATACACACACGCAGAGCCGAGTCCCTGCAAGTCTCCGCGGGCACAGTGGCGTAGGGCTGCATTTACACGTGTCGCTGATACTCCCCGCTCCCAGGCACACACTTCGCCTTCAGCTCGCGGCGTTTGTAAGTCTCCCGGCAGACTCTGGAAAGCAAGCCTTTGGAGCCTCGCGCAGACCCTTCTCGTCCCCAATTTAATGACGACTCTGAAATTAAGCTGCTTCACTTTTTGGTGTTAATGAAGTGCCCATTTTTATTGAAGCGACAGAGAGAGAAAGCCGAGAAGTGAGCGCCCAGCCCGGGAGCTGGCAGGGGTCAAGAGTGTTGGCCCGAGTCCCCACGAGAAGGTCCCTCCTTTTGACATCCGTCATCCCACCAGCAGGGCCGCTGAGCCCAGACCCCAGCCCGCTCACAGCATTCGCCGCGTCACTGCGCACGTGGAGGCCGGATGAGTCCTCTGCGTTCCCACGGGGCCTGGTTTTACTCCCTGGTGCAGGATGAATTGTAGGGCCCCCCTGTGCCCCCCCCCCCCGGAGAAGCTCACGGCGAGGCTTTGCCCCCGTTAACACCCGCGACTCAACGTAGAGTTTTCTAAGTGTAATACCAGATTTGCCCAAAGCGGGAGAGACCCAGTGCTCGATGGGCTGAACGCAAAGGACACAATTTCGCAGACGGCACACGGACAGGTTTCAGGGCAAATTCAAACGCTAACCGAGATCTGTTCTGCTGGTTTTGATCAGCCTTTACGAGGACAGAGAGAAGTGGTTATTTTTGACCCGACTGGATGGACTCCTTGAAATTCAGAATCTGTCCGTGCCGTGGGCGGGCGTGCGAGGAAACAGTGCCAGGAGCAACCGTGCCCGTCAGACCTTGACGACATCATGAACAATGCCTCAGAACCAAATGATTTCAGCGACGGGGTGCTCGCCTCGCCCCGGGTTTTCAGGGTACACACGTGTGCTCGTCGCGAGGGCTGTCTTCACGCTGGCTTGGGACGCCCAGTCACTGCGATTCCAGCTCTCCCCGGAGTGGACGAAGGAGACCCCCCGCGCAGAGCCCTACGTCACGGACTCGCCAGACGAGGGTGGAGAAGTTTCAAGGGCAATTTGTCTAATTCTTCTCCACGTATAATTTTTTAATAGAGAAATTTGCCCTGATGAGGAAAAGTATGTTTTTAAGAGTGATTCTTTAAAGATATTGATCTCTTGTGCATTCCCCAGCCTTTGATAGACTTTAAATAATCATCCCAATTAAGCTACAAGGTTTCTAAATCTTTCTTTCTAGAAGCAGCACAGATGATGTTTAAATTATTTGAATAATGATTTTGCCATTGGGTTTCTGTTTTCCACGGTAGAACCATGAAGGCTTTCCTTGAGCTCGCTGCCCCAGGTTTTGGGGCACGTGCCCGTGTCTTCCGTCTGAGCCCTCCGGCCGTGGCAGCGGCGTCCAGGACTCCCAGCACCGTTCTCCCGGGGCTCCGCCAGCTCTGTGTTAGCGTTCGCACGGGCCGAGTGTCCCCAGAAAACCTTTTGGTAGATGGGGGCCGTCGGGGAGAAGCCGGGCGGGGGATGCTGTAGCGGGAGCACCCGTGTCCCCCTGTTGCGCACCGAAGCCTGACCCGGCGTGACGGTGCAAGCAGGTGGGCCTCGGGGGTGAGGAGGTCGTCGAGGTGAGTGTACTTGTCACAGAGACCCCAGAGGCCCCTTGCGCCCCAGGTGAGGACACGGGAGATGCTGTGAACCAGGAGGAGGGGTGGTCCTGGGCCTCCAGCCGCCAGAGCCGTGGGGACAAGCCTCCGGCTCTGTGGCCTGTCACAGCAGCCCAAGCAGACGCATGTGGCCCCGGGCCCGCAGATCGTAGTGTCTGAGCGAGGCCGGGATGGCTGTGTAGACCTGGATCCCCGCTGGCTTCCTGGCCTGCATTCTAGCCAAAGACACACCCGGGGACTGTGGTGGTTTCCAGGCCAGGATGCAGGTTTGTGGGGGCGGAGCTGTTTGGAGGGGTCGCCCTGGAGCCGTGAGTGTGGGACTCAGCTGGCGATGGGCGGGGCTGGGACTGGGAGCTGGCTGGTGAGGAGGGAGGCTCCTGGCCGCAGTGCCTGGGGGGTGGCCTGGTGTGCTGCGTCTCAGAGCTGCAGTGCCCCCGACATTCTGTGGCACCTTCACTCGAGGGCTCACGTCACGGTCACCACGTGCGCACCCCCTTCAAGGGACCTGCTCCAGCTCCGGGAGCAGAGCCCAGGCCGCCAGCGCCCTGGCCTGAACTGGCAGGTGGGGAAGGTTTTGAGCTTCTACCCAGGTGGGGACGCGGACGGGGACCCACGGCAGGCAGCCAGTCCGGGTTTAGTCACGTGCTTATTCGTCCTTTGTCCCAGGCCTCAGTCCGGTTGGCCGCCCTCGCGGGCCTGGCCGGCCTTCCAGCCGCGGGTCATGCTGATGGCGGACCCCGAGGAGCCCGGTCCTTGGAGCTGGGACGGCAGGCGGGCTCCCCGTGGGTGCTTTCCAGCAGAGCAGACAGGGACCAGTGTCTCGTTGCTCCTGCTCCCACTCAAAACATGGCGCCAACTGCCTGCCGTGCCGACCGCTACGCCCTTTCTCCTGTTGGCAACATGCAGGGTTTCGGGTAATTCCTCGTCACGTCCCGACTCCCAGCAGCTCATGCCGGTGCCTGGTTTGGGTTGTTATTCCTTGATAGTATTCTGATCTTAGAGTTTGTTCTAAAGAAAGTACAAAGAACTTTGAAAACCATTAGATACTCCAACATTGAGTTAAGTTATCTGATGGTGCTTGCCAAGTTTTAATTTTTCAAATTTCTTAATTATTTTGTAAAGATTTTATTGATTTGAGAGACAGAGTGTGAGCAGGAGTTGGGGGGAGGGGCAGAGGGAGAAGCAGGCTCCCCACCCAGCAGGGAGCCCGATGCAGGATTCGATCCCAGGACCCTGAGATCATGACCTGAGCTGAAGGCAGAGGCTTCGCCGACGTGCCCCCAGGTGCCCGAGGACGTGACCTCGGCCGACTGTACTGAAAACTGTGAAGAGGTCCCATAGAGAAACACGGAGGAGGTGCTGAGAAAGTTCAGGGAAGGAGGGCAGCTGCTGGAGACGATCTTAGAAGGACCCAGTGAGCAGGTGGGTGAGTTCGCGTGGCGTGAATTTTAACCTCGTGGAACAAATCTGACCAGACGAGAGAAGACAATGAAGTGTTGGAGGCAAGAGCGAATAGAACGTGCCCGGGGAGGGGGGAGCCGTTTAGTTGGGACGAAGCAAATATCCTTCGGGGGTGCGAGACGGGGACGGTGGGAGCCCGCGAGGCTCAGGGTTTGTCACGGCGGCAGTGGAGGCCGCAGAGCTCAGCCCTGGGAGGCTGCCTAGCTTCACGGCCCCCCGAAGAGCCGGTCCCACCGCCCGCTGTCCCAGGTATCGTAGCGGACGATACCCCGGGCTGCTAACACAGCGCGTCTGCCCGTCCGCGACCGCGGCCGCTGTCACCAGCGCGAGCGCCGGCGGGGGTGAGGGGCCCATCAGTGTCCCCAGCAGCTGGGCCGGTGACTCGTGCGCACACCATCCCACACATGTCTTTCCAAGCTGGCTCTCGGAGGCGGTCGGCGGAGACGATGGTGCGCGCGGGCCGGCATTGCCTCGGTGCGGGCACGGCAGGGCTAAGGGATGGCCCGGAGCCGAGATCGCTGAAGATGTTCAGTCATCGTGACACAACTTTGTACTGAGAGTGCAAAGCAGCAACTGAGAACCGGGACTAATTCAGACTAACGCCGAGTGTTCTCCGCCTTGTCCGGGTGTGCGCGTGCTCGTGGGGGCTGGGGGCAGCCAGGATTTACTGTGAATGCACATTTCAGTCTTTATTAGCTCCGCAACACCCATTTTCAGTGGATTTCAGGACACCTGGGGTGCATTATTTGTAAATGATTTTTAGATATAAATACAGATAAAAATCTATGGACTCTATTGCTCATGAGGACCCCAGAAAAGAGAACCCATGAAGAGAACCGAAAAAGCAGCCCGGCGCCCTACCGCGGATGATGCGGAAGGAGTGGTATCTCAGCCTCCCCAGAAGCCCTTTGATGCCAAGAATACCGAGAACGCACTCCCCCAGAGTTCTTCCCACGGTCAGAGCTCTGCAGAAAGGGTTCCTTATATCATTATGATCCTCCTTGTACGGCTGCCTGCTGTCCTGAAACCCCACAGGGCCAGCAGAACCCTATTTCTGGATGCCTTCAACTGCCACAAGAAAGTGACTTGTTCTCATTATATTTTTCGTCTTTGGGGAGGTGGGGGCAGGGCGAAATAAAGGGGCGACGTTTTCTGGGAGGTTTCATGGCTTCGTCACTGCAGGCTGGTTTGTGCTGTTCCCCTCGGAACACCCGCAGCAGGAACCGTGCTTTCGGGCCCTGTGTGGCTTCCGGAACCCGCCATCTAGTTCCACATCTAAACTACTGAATGGGATAGCTCCCCGCATCGCACCATCACGGGCCATTCTTCCTGTGAGCGGAGGCCCTGGCAAAGGCCACTTCAACGAGGCCGTAGTCTGGTCATGGTCATTCGGAGGACCGCAAGGCAGGTTTCTTTGTGCTGTAATCCAACACACACGTCGTCATTTTGCCTTCAAAGGAAAAGGTTCAGCCCAAGAGTCCAACAAACACATAAGCATCTATTGAATGTCAGATAACGAGATCACGGAGATGAACAAGATCTAGCGTCCATCCAGACTTGAGGCACTCCTTTTGGGAAAACGGATCAAAGCGATCATTCCAGAACACCGTGGTGAGAGCGATGGTGGAAGGAGGCGGGCCCAGCGCGGGCGAGAAGCCGGCCGCGGCCAACACATCTTCGTGGGAATCCTTCCTGAAGGGTTAGTTGGTGTTCCCAGCACCGGGGAGAAGGCCCCTCCAGACGGAGGGGCCTGGGTGAGCGTAGCGGGAGGTGTCGGGCCATGTGGCGCGGGGGCGTGTCGATGAGGGACGGGCAGGCCCCCGTGGGCGGGTGTGCGCGAGCGGACCCCAGATCGGGGGCTGGGATCGCGCCGCAAGGGAGATGGGGGGACCCTCGGGACAGAACTTCAGCACGGCTCCAGCAGCCTCGCGGTCCAGCCGTCTAAAATCATTTGAAACTGGTTAGTTCAGCACGTCTCCTGAGCAAATCTTGGCAATCAATTTCTGTGTAAATATTCCTAAATGATCTATGGGATGATCTTCCTTAGAATTTTTCCTGTGACTGATACTCTGCCTAGTGAGCTTTGGTGTTTAGAATACGTGCCAGCCTTTCTGAAACCAGGAAATACTTGCGTAGTTGGAGTACGTAGGGGACTTGGCCCCTCCTTGGTCCCCTCCCCAGGAGAGCCTCGCACGCAGAAGGAAGGCCCGTCTGAACTTCTGGACTGGGGGTTCTGTTCCTTAAGGGACAAGGAAACCAGTGTGGCTGAAGCTGGGAAGAGGGGACGAAGCACAGCAGAAGTGGGCGGACTGTGGGGGGTCCTCCCGGGGCTCAGAGCCTCCCCTGAGCGTGACAGGAGCCCCGAGGGCAGACGACCATGCGCCCAGGGACAGGGCTGGCAGCGCAGCTGGGATGGAGAGCGTCATGCCAGTCCTGAGCGCCATGTGGGGCCTGGTCACCGGCTCGGGGCTGGCAGTGTGCCTCCGAGCGGGGGTCAGTCCCCCTTCCGTGGGGTCCCAGCTGCGTGGCGGGCTCAGCTTGCTCGGTGCGGAAGGGCCCGCCCCCTGGCCCACAGGTCTGCTGGGAGGGTCACGGAGTCGGAGTCCGCAGACCAGCCCGGTGGCGGCCGAGGCCCTGAGGAAGGTGGCCGGCTGATGGCGGCCCTGGGGGGTGGGGAGGCGGGTGTGTCCAAGGTCGAGGTGATGCCCCCTGCTCTGAGCAAAGGCTCTGATGGGCCCTGGGGGCCGGGCGTGAGCTCTGCGGAGAGCAGCTCTGGGAGGCACGTCCGCGTGGGGGGCTTGGGAGCAGGGCACGCGCAGCATCCGCGTGAAGAGCATCTCCGTGCATATGTTAGTGGCGGAGCCTTGCTGGACCCGTGGGACTCAGCCGTGCACGGGGACGGCGCCTGCAGAGGGAGGGGTTCGGCAGGCAGAGGGGAGACGGAGCGGGTGTGTTCAGGGGTGGAGGAGTGCAGCTGACGTGGGAGTGGGGGCCTCTGCGTCCCTCCCCGTGGCAGGGCCGCCCTCTTCACCCCACCTTGGGGCGGCTGGGCGGGGTGTCCCTCTGTCCGTGCGAGGGGACATGCGGGCTGAGAGCAGCAGCTGGCGGCCGGGAGCGGAGGTGCTGAGGAAACAGGACCTCAGGGGGCGCGGGGGACACGGCGGGTTGGGCCGGGGCAGTTTGCGGGGTTCTGGCGGTTCTCACCAGAGAAGCACAAGAACAGACGCAAAGCTGTGGCGAGGGGAGGGCGGTGAGCTCGGTTTAGGGGCTCGAGGTGCCCGTGGTCTCCCAGGAGGAACATGGAGCGGCTGGCGGGTGGGAGACAGGGCCTCTCGCGGTGGAACCCCGGGGCCGAGTCCCGCGAATGTCCGCCCCTGCGCTGGCGCCGCGTTCACCCCGTGCCCCCCGGGGCGCCCGCGTGGGCGGGAGGCGTGGCCAACACGACCACCCGCCGATGGGACGGGGTCCACAGACGCGTGCGGCCACCGGGAGGCGTCCCCCCGGGGCCTGCTTGCACAAGCGTCCAAGGCGCCTTCTTCCTGGGGTTTCCTGACTCATCTTACACGTTTACTTATTGAAGACACTAGGACAGAAGGCACGGGACTTTTGTTCCCATCTCCAACTTTTTGTCCCCAGACCACCAACTGCGTATTTCCAGGCCGCGACTGCCTTGCCCGTGGAAAGGGACAGTATATTTTCCCTGCGTCGCCGTCGGGATTCGGGCTGCCCCGGACAGGCTGGGATACCTGCCCGAGCCCCTGGAGTAGCCCCCCAGCCCGAGACGGTCGAACAGGAGGAGACTCGGATCAGAAACAGAAATAAGAGAGCTCCCTGCCTTATTTTCTTCGTCTAGTTCATATATGAATATACGTATTTTTAAGCTCCACTTGTGTGAGAGAGACCTTATTACCTTGTTATGAGAATTCTGTGAACGATTTGTGCTTGAAGGCTATCTTGCATAAATTTGGAACCGAAGTTGTGAGAGACAGAGCTGACGGAGGGAAGGAAAACGTGGGATTCACTCACCTTTTGTGTTTGTGCTTTGTCTCAAGACGGCAAGGGCGCCTGGAGCGCGTGCACGCCTTCTCCAGGCGAGGCGGAGTGCCCCGTGTTCGCCCCGAAACACGAGTTATTGCTGCCCCTCAAGTCTAGGTGGAGAATCATCGTCTTGAAGGCAAACATGACCGAGAAAATTCTCAGCTGCCTTGAAAACAGCGAAAACACTTTGCATTTCCAACAAAAGAGCCGCCTTTTGAAGGTGGGAAATTGTCACCACATGATTAAAGAGGCGCGTCTTCTGAAGTAAGACTCCCTCTGGAAGGAGAGAGGGGTGCGGACCCCACGGGAAGGCTCACGCGGGGCAGGGGAGGAGGCAGGGGGCCGCGCTGGGGCACCACGCAGGGCTGCGGGAGGAGGGGCGAGGGCCCGAGGAGGAGGAGGAGGCAGAGGGCGGAGGCCCCCCGGCCCCAGGCCCCTCTGCTGGGCTGCCCGCGTGTCCCCCGAGGACTCCTCCCAGGAAGGAGCCGCAGCCCTGCCGGCCTCCACGGGCGGGGGGACCGTGGGACGCCCGAGCCTGGGGTCATCGGCAGGGTCCCGTGTCGTGGGCGCCTCCTAAACCTTGCCGTCCTCACGTGCGGGATGAGTCCGCGCCCTGCGAAGGCCCGGGCCGCCTGCCTGACAGCCCGGAGAGCAAGGCCCTGCGCCTCGCGCCGGCTCGTGGCCCTGCTCCCATGGGAACGCGCGGGATCGGGGCAGCCAGGGTACCGGTCTTGAAGACAGCCTTCTTTTTATAACCTCCCCTCCGTATCCTCTTCTGTCTGACCGCCGTTCCCATGGCAACCGGACGGAAGGCCTTGGCTCCAGAACTCCGCCGTGCACAGCGGGTCTGGTGGGTGTGGGGACGGCCTCGCCCTCCCCTCCCGCCCTCCCCGGCCGGCCCCGTGGAAGCCCCTGAAGGCCCCGGCACACCACGGCCCTGTCGTGTGGTCGGCTCTCACGTGCCGGGTCCAGCCGGGACCGTAAGTGTGGGACACGTGCATTCCCGAGCGGCAGACGACTTGGGGCCGCGGTCACTTCCTTCCCTGTCCATCAGAGACTCGCGTCTCGGGCTGCTCAGGGCTGAGGAACCGTGGTCCAGGGACCGGCCCTGCCCACGATGCCCAGAGCGCTTCCCCCGCACTCGGCCCACGGCCGCGAGCTCCCGGAGCTGCCCCTTGAGAGCGCCCGGCCCCTCCGGACAGGGGGACGGGGGTGGCCGCGCCCCGTGAGCCCCGGCGTTCTCATCGGATCATCGGGGCTAATCGTCCTTATTCGAAAGGGCTAATCCACGAGCACGTGTGCAGTGCCCCACGAGGGTCACGAGCAGCAAACACAAGGGGTTCTGGTCCTCTCGCTAAACTACACAACCCGAAAGAAAGCGTCCCCTACGCACCCCTTCCCGGACGACAGGTACGCTGTTTGCTCTTCAGAGAACACCTGTGCGCCTGGTCTCCGTGGGCCTGGGCACCGGCTAGAGCTGCAGGGCGCGCGTGCGAGACGGCCTTCTAACAGGGTTCCCGCGGGCTGCAGCGGTCTTCGAAAACCTGAAGACAGGCGTGGGGCTCCTCCCCAGGGCGTACACGCTGGCGTCTGGGGCTGCGTACTCCGTCCGCTGGAAGGGGCTCGCTGCCCCAAGCCCAGCTTGGGGAGGTTAAGCGGCCTGTGTGGACCATCGGCAGCCCCGGGAACCCCTGCGACTGTGTCTCTGTGCTCAGTCTCTCTGTCTGCCGAATGAAGGGTCTCCGCTCAGCGAACCCTCGGCACGCCTTCTCGGGGTCGGGGGGTAAGGGCTGGGGCCGCAAGGACGAGGAGCGAGCCAGTGCCGACCAGTCAGTCTACCCTCCAGTCGGTTCACACCCTGCTGACCCCTTCTCGCCTGGAGTAGCGTGTGGACGCACGGAGCTACATCAACAGAGCACTTGGAGTCCAGGAAGGGACCCCATGACCTTCACACTGAGACGCCACTCCCTTTTCTTGCCCTGGCTTTCGGCACGGGGTCTGAAGGTGTCCGCGGCCAGATATAAGTGGGATTCCAAGGATCTCCCCAGTGGCTGTTCCCCCCTTCTTTCTATCCCCGCTCAAGCTACTCAGTGGCCTGAGTCCCGCTGGTAAACCTGTGGGGTGAAATGTCCTCTCTCTGCGTGTGGCCATGCTTGTTGGGAAGACCCCAAGGCCACAGGGTGACGAGTATGGCTGCTCACGGGCAGTCTCAAGCCCATGCTGTGGGCTCTCGGACACGAGTATCCTCCCGAGGACCCTCCGAGGAGCAGAGGGCTGCACGACAATGAGTCCCAGGCCGAGGGACCCAAGGGCCACCATGATTGTTCCCAAGGGGCCGGCCAGCGGCGGGAGGCTAGTGAGTGTGGCCGGGGTATGGAGCCCAGGTCTTACAGCGGGACCAGGCGGGAGGCTGGGAGCCCACTCAGAGGGAATGGGGTCAGGACTCGGGGCACAGACAGCAGCGTAGGGAGGCTGCCTGCATGCGACCCACGTGGGATTGGGGAGCGATCCTGACGTTTGATCGTCTGCGGGAATCTGCACTGTGGTGGCACCCCGGGACACGGGGGACAAACGGGTGGGCCGTTCCCCTCGGATGGCGGTGCTCATCCACGGTCAGGCCTGCTTTGCTTTGGCTCAGGGCCTGGCGAGTTCAGCCTCGGAGGCAAAGCCAGGAAGGGCGGGGGGGCCCCCAGCCTGGACTGGGCCAGAAACCCTCCCCCGAGCGGGCACGCGGCACGGCAGCCGGAGTGAGCGCGGCGTCCGGGTCACTTCTGCCCACCGCTGGCCCTCTGAGCCCGAGCTGTTCGTGACAGCGTGAGAGGGGAGCCCTCCTCTGTCTGAGGAGGGGGACGACGCACACACATTTGGCACGTAGCATACGTGACTATTCAGGGGACACAGTTTATAGTTGCTCTTCCCGCACCTGCCTCTTTGCCCAGGCGCCTGAGCTGCCCCATAACCCAGAGCCGCCCGCGGGCCTCCTGCGCTCCGAACCCCGAGCTGCCCCACAGCCCAGAGCCGCCCGCGGGCCTCCTGCGCTCCGAACCCGGAAGGCCTCTGCGTGGCTCGGACGCGGCAGTCCAGCCTCCCGGGCCCACCTGTATGGCCGCGAACGGGGGCACCTGGGGCCCGTCTGGTAACAGAGTGCTCGCTGTGCGCCCGGAGCCGGGGACTGTCTGACGAGTGGTACGCCCCTTTGTAAGAGAGTATCCGGAAACGGCACTGCCTCGCCCAGCGACGTGAGTGTGTAACACGGGCCCAGAATCGCCTCGTGGCTGCGGACGTACGCTCCGGGGCTGCCTGGGTTCACATCCCAGCCCTGCTCCTGACGGGTCTGTGACTTGCTTCACATCTGCAAGTCTTAACTTCCTCTTCCCGCTAACGTACAAGGACGGGCCATCCACCCGTGGCCGCTGAGCTGTGCCTAAACATGGTTAGACGGTAAGTTGTAGGTTATGTAGTTTTTACTGTGATAAAAGAGCCACACAGATAAAAAATGAAGCCCCTGCACACACAGACCTTGTTACCCGCCTCGGAGCTTCCCTGCGAGGACCGTCCTCCCCGTCGGTACCCCTGCGAAAACTGTCGCGAGCCTCCCTAGCCCGTGGCCTGGCTCCTCTCCAGACCCCGCTGTCCTCTCCTCGTGAGAGCCAGGCCACAAAACTGCGCTACCATCAAATCCCCTTCACGCCCCGACTACAAGGACGCTCTGAGCGAGATCTTTAGCTCACCCTACAAACTGCATTTCTGAGAGCTTACAGTGGAACTGACCTTTCTTTTCATCCTGTTTCTTCATGTGACTGTGATGTGTTTCTTTTTCTGTTTCTATCGTAAACATTTTAACAACTGACTTTAATATTCTCGAATGTGGTGATTGTGATGAGACACATCTTGGAGCCTAGAGTAAACCCTCTTATTTTTCTCTTATTTTCTTTATTTCTAAAAATCTTACAGGATTTAGATTATAGATTCAAATCATGTTAGGAGTAAAAGCCAAGCAAAATAATGAATTTCTACATGGCATATTCTAACCCTCCTCTCTGCTTCAAACCATGTAGTTCTTCTGTGTGTTATCTTTTTGGACACTTTCCACTCTACGTCTTGGGGTCTAGAGAACCCCATTACTGGAACTCCAGGATCCTAACATTATAAGTTACGGTAATTTTAATGGTAAAACGTAATAATGGCGACTCTCTGTTCGGCAGTGATTCCAAGAAAACTTTATAGTCATTTTGTGCTAGCTACACGAATATTTACAGAAAACAGTACTACATTCTCCAGTGAGCAAGTCATTTCCCACAACATTTTGCTGGAGAAGAAACAAAGGTCCGTCTGGGAAACTCAGAGACGCCTTTGTCTTCCCATCACGAGACCCTGTCATTCCAGGGCCTCGGCGGTGGTCTTCACCCGAGAGCACCCACTCAGTCTGACCGATTACGTGATGCCAACGCGATTCTTACAAACAACCTGTCGTCTTCCATCCCCAACGTGGAGGAACTAGGCAAAAACAGCAAACAGCAAGAGCGGCAAAACTCAACGGGAGTTGGCCAAGTCCCGTGACGTCACTTTGTCTTGGTGGCGATGCTTGAGGCCAGCGGTCCGCTTTCCTCAAGACACGGCAGCCCTGAGGTGTGTAAGGAGGCGGTTAGTACAGGAAGGACTGTGACCGGCTGTCATTTACGGACCCCAGCCAGAGCTGAGCTGGCTGACCCCGTCCGCCTTCGGGGTCTCTAAGAGCAGGCAGTGTCGCAACTCCATCCCCCTCCAGCCTCAAGCAGGACACGGAAGTGACCGAAGCGAAAGCATCCCTTCTCATTCCACCGGCGTCGGGATTTTTCTTTCACCAAATGTGAGAGTTGGCCTCTCATTGATTAGCGACGCAGACACACATCAGAGCTACTCTCGGATCTGTCCTTCCCTATTCTGCCTTTCCACTTCCACGGCCGATATTTCGTGTTTAACAAATTGTCCTTGGAGTGACGTGTTCACAAGCAGCCCATCAGCACCGCTGAAACACAATTTCCTGCGCGCTCGGTCACATTAATCCCCGGGAGTTTCCCCGGACAAAGCTATCTCTCACCGGCAGGCTTTATTTCTCTCATTCAGCTGCAAAGGAAACAAATCCTGGAAAATTGGTTTGAAAAGTGAGACACACACAAGTCAGGGCTGAAATTCCTTGTGTGCCCCATTTTCTTTAAACACTCACATTTGCACGATGAGCCATTTGTAAAACTCTCACGTGTGAGAGAAATTCAGAATCGTGAGGGTCACCGCGTAGAGCCCCCCAGAGCTGCCTCGCGCCCCGACCCCGCCCGCCCTATGCGCCTGCCGTCCGCTGCTCCTCCGGGAAGGCCGCCCTGCGCTCGAGGGGACGGAAGCAGGCTGTGTGGTTTTAGATCTCCCTGGGTGTCGGGTCAGTGGGCTCTCCTGGCCGCTCGCTTGGTGAGGACAGAAACCTGCCTGTCCCTGTAGGTCGGTGGCTATGTAGCTGGGTAGGTGTGCACACAGGCGGCGTGTGCACGCGTGGGTCTCGATGCACACACGTAGGCTTGTACAGAAGGAGGCGTGTAGGTACGTGGGTGTGTGTAGCTACACACGCACACATGTACGAAGGCACGTGTATATGTAAGTGTGTACGCGGGCAGGTGTATCCGTGACTTCAGCTCGCCAGCCTCCAGCAGTTCTGGCCTCGCCGTGGGGATAAGGAAGGAGGCCCATCCCCTTGTCCACACGGCGCAGCCCCGTGCCCTTTTGTGACACACACCTGAGGCAGTGCAGTGAACTGCGTCTCACAGAGGAGCCGGCCCTCCCGCCGCTGCGCGACAGGAGCAAGGCCGCGCTGCGTCCCTTGTTCCCCCGAGTGCCCCTCGCCTGCGTGCATTTGCTGAGGCACTGGTGGGAAGTGGAAGCTGCTCGAATTCGGGCTTCCAAAGGAATAGCAAAGGAGGCCACAGCGGCCTGGCTGTCGTGCTCGCGTCACCCGAGGAGAAGTAGGTAATTGCCCCTCCCTCTTCTGGCGGCATCATCAGATTTCAGCAGCTGAATGTCTGAGAAGGCCGAGCAGGGGATGAAATCTATGCCAGCTGGTGGAACCTGGGACACGTCAGGCCTTCTTCAAGGGAGGGAGGGCACAGCTTCTAGAGGTGTCCCGTCAGCTGATCCTCCAGCCTGAACTTTGTCACTGGGCCAGGCGTCCCCAGCTCTAGTTGGAAGCCGTGCAGGAGAAACAGCGTGTGTGCGCGTGCATGTGTGTGCGCGTGCGTGTGCATGTGTGTATGCGTGTGTGCATGCATGTGTGTGAGTGTGCATGCATGTGTGCGCTTGTGTGTGCCTGTGTGTCTCTGTGTGCGTGTGTGCATGCATGTGTGTGTGTGTGCTTGTGTGTGCCTGTGTGTCTCTGTGTGCATGTATGTGTGTGTGCGTGCATGTGTGCATCCACGTGCGTGTGCATGCATGTGTGTGCGTGCTTGTGTGCGTGTGTGTGCGTGCATGTGTGCATCCGTGTGCGTGTGCATGCATGTGTGTGCATGCATGTGTGTGACTGTGTGTCTGTGCGTGTGTGCATGCATGTGTGTGCGTGTGCATGCATGTGTGCGTGCTTGTGTGTGTGCGTGCCTGGGGGGGTGTCTGGGAAGCACCAGTAGAATGTCCATTAGAAGCTTTCTAGACGACAACCACGACAGAGATCTGATCTGCTGGCTGGGACGTAAGAAGTGAAATTCTTGAATATTGCATGATTCTCCCTCGTTTCCAAAGCACGATATCCCACAGAGGAAGGAAACTCTAGACGGGCAGCCGAGTGTGTCGTCTGCTGACCTGAACCACAGAGACAAGGAGGCTGCAAACTCGAGGTCAGGGGGAGCGACGACCACAGGGCCCGGCCGGCGGGGCAGGAGGTCAGGTCTGTAGGCACGTGTGCAGTCAGCGACGCTCCACTCTCTTTCTCGGCCGGGAGTTGCTGTCTTATTTTGACACATATGGTCACACAGAGGTCCTGTCTGCCCCGAGAGGAAGCACCGGGGCAGGAGTAATGACGCGTGGTCCCTGCGTTGGAGACAGTGGGGCTCCGTGAGGACCAGCAGGGATGCACCTGCTACCACGTGGGAAGGCGGCCCAGAACTAGTGGAGACTTCAAGCAAAACCAGAAATCTGGATTTGCGTGTGAGGCTCTCAAATTTAGAATGCTGAGAAAAGAGCTCCCGCTGTCGGAAGTTAGATACACACAAGTGAATGTGTTGGCTTTGGGGTAAGAAGAGGGGGGACGAGAGAAAGCTGAACTTTTCCCCTTTCTCATCAGTGTAGGCCTCGCCAGCCAGTGTTCTGGGGCCCTGGGGCCCCGCCGTGTGCCCGGGTGGCTGCCGATGCCCCACGGTGAGGAGCTGGGGCTACCCGAGCCCTGGAGCCCCAGGCAGCAGCCTGGCTGGATTCCGACAAAGCAGACAGACAGCAGCCCGCTAAATACACACTCAGCACACACCCCCGGTGAGCTCCGTGCAGGCTGGCGCGAATGTGCAGCAGCGGGGAGAGTGCCGTTCGGGGGCCCGAGTGTGTTGGAGGGCGCGCGAGGAAGGGGCCACAGGAGCGCGGGCTGGGCCATGGCCTGCTCGGACCGCCACCGGGGAGGGTGAGGGTCACCGCGCGGCAGCGGGACCGCTGCCTCAGCCCCAAGACGCAGGCGGATTTAAGAAAAAGGGACATGTGATCCACGTCAGGCGCGGTTTCAGAGAAATGTTCTAAGGACAAAATGTACAAAGAGGTGTTTGCTGTCCCGTTCGTGGATTCGGGCCGGTGGTAGTAACTGAGTACAGACCCCGTGCCGCGGGATCGAGGGACCAGAAGCACAAAAGGAGAGTGTGGGCTCGTCAGCCCCTCGGAGCTCAGAGGAGGCGCCCTCCGTGGGAGCGCCGTCTTGCCCCGGTTCCACGCCGGAGGGAGGGAGGAGCAGGTGGGAGGGAGGTACGGGAAAGGGGAGCAGATTGGAGTCTTTCTGTTGTACTAATCTGACCACGAACGTATCAACTCCTTATTTTTCAAACACGACAGAGATGACAAGAGATCACATTTTTGTTCCTCGACGTGCTTTACGAAAGCATTCAGCGTGAAGTATGGCATCTACTGTTCGTTATATGTATGTAAACTCCCGTAAGCACGTGGCTATTCCATAACCTCCAAGGTATCATACACCCTTAAGACGAGTACTTTCTTTTAAAAGATGCTGATGTTTTCTCAGATTTGGTGAAAAATGAACGTATAAAATTCCTGCAGTTGGCGCTGCCTTTTTAATCATATTCAAAAATGATCCGCAGCAAAATGAAAAAGGTAATATTTGTTCACACCCTGTGAGTAGGTCTGAGTGGCCAATGATCTGTGTCTAGGCCGCTGTCGTGTGATGTATTGCGGACCGTGTGATTTGCTGCAGGCCGAAATCTTAATTAAAGCCGCTCCTAAAGGCTGCCCTTCAGGGAGGGCATTACCCAGTTGGCGGAAGAACTGACGAGTGCCCACATAGCACCAGTGGAACCGTGCCCCTGCCCCTCCACGCGTTCTCCTCTACGGGTGCTGCTGCCGGGGGGCGGGGGGCAGGCGGCGGGACCCTCGGCCATCAGCAGGCCACCGCCCCCGGGAGGCGCTCAGCGCGGCCACGTCTGCCTGCGTCGGGGTCTGTGTGCGGGTCCACGAACCGCGTCCTCTCCTAAGCAGGAGGCGTTTATCTGCTTTCCCCCGGGGGGAAACCCCGGGGTGGGTCTGGGGTTCCGGAGGACGAGGTCTGGCGGGCGGGGGCTCTCTCGGTCAGCGAAGCAGGCCGGGCCAGGGGCGCGCTGTGGACGGCTCCCATGACGTGCGCACGCCCCGGGGAGGAGAACGGGGGTCCTCTGCCGGCTTGCCGACCCACTGCTCGGCTTTCTTTGCTCAGAGCCCTGGCGGCGGGCCGGGCGGCGTGGGGCGCCTCGCACCAGCCAGCTTTCCTTCTTCCGGATTCTCACACCGGGCGAGGGGCCGCGGCCAAATGTGCCCATCTGCTCCTCCCTTCGCCAGTGTCATCCCTGGTATTTTAACCTGAGACAGGTGACCAGCGTGCCGTTTACCTGTGGGGACCCACAGGTTCGTCCGACCTCGTGTCCCTGGGTGGGAGACAACCAGGTGTTTCTGGAAGCTTCTTGGGGCAGGGCCCTGGGCCCGGCTCTGCCGTCTGGTGGCCCCGGTGCATTCACACGCCCGCCACGTTTCTCCGGCCCTCTGATGTCCCCGCAGGCGCGGTGTCTCCCTGCCCCTCCCGGTGGCCGCGGACGAGGGGGGCGCGTGTCCTGCTTGGGCAAACCTCAGGTGTTTCCCTACCGCGAGGAAACGCGACGATGCGAGCTGCTCCTGGGCAGTAACCCTCGTAAACACCATCGCAGGTACTCCCAGCTGACCGGTCGTTATGTGAGACGAACTCTCACTTTCCCAAATAGCACCTTTTCCAGCCCAGAACAAGACTCGGGAGGGCGAGACCCCAACCTGGCACCGACAGACCCCAACCTGGCACCCCCCCCACCTGGGGGCCGGCAGGTCAGGGCGGAGGCCGTGGCGAGGGGCGGCCATTCTTCCTCTCCTGGCTTCTCTTTCGTGTCAACTCGCTTGTTGTTCTGCCTCACAAGTGACAGGGCCAGGTTGTGAACTGTCCCCCTGGGGGGGACATCCCCTGGGGGATGCAGGCGGCCGCACCCTGAGCCCCGAGCAGACCAGGCCCGGCCTCGCTGGCACCACGGCCAGTCTCCCCACTCATCTCCTTGTCTCCTGGTCAGTGCACACAGCCCTCCCCGGACAGTGCACTTATTTAGGGTCATATCTCAGGAAAAAGGAAAGGAAGGAAAAACAGAGCCACAGGGCCATTTCCCAGCTCTGCCTCTGCCGTTCAGCCGAGGTTTGTTTCCCTGAGCCCAGCGTTCTGTGTTAAACAGGGGAGAATTCGTCCCTTGCCCGTCTGGACGGCTGTTGTAAAAATCAAAGGAGCTAAGGCGTGAGGAAGCTGGTTTTCATTTGTAGGATGCTGCAAAGCGAGCATGTCTCTGAGTATGGCAACGTCCTAAACTGCTTGCCGTCCATAGTGGTGGGGAGTTTATTTTGTGATGGAAGCGTCATTCATCCATTCTGTGTTTATGGGGTCCCTGCTTCTGGATTGAGGGAACTGGGCAGAGAAGGGGACACAAGAGGTATTTATCGTCATGGGGCTGACCATTTAGTGGGACGAGACACAGAGTGAACCGAGGAATGAGCAAGCAGACCCAGCAGGTGTAGCAAGTGCTGCGCGTGGGGGGCAGGGGTCAGCGGGACCTGCAGTGAGAATGAGCAAGGACACGACTCAGCCAGCGTGGGTGCTGCGGGGACCCCCAGGAAGGTCTGTGGGAGCCCTGGCCCCCGGTGCCTAGGAGTGGAGGAGACAGGGTCATTGCAGATGTCATCCAGGAAGGAGAGTGAGGTCACGGGGACTTCGAAGGGCCCTGACCCCCCAGGAGGAGCACCTGTGGGGAAGGAGGCAGAGACTGTGCCGACGGCAAGACCCCAGAAACTGGGAGAGGCAGGAAGGGTCCTCCCCTGGGGGCTGCGGAGGGAGTGCAGCCCTACCCGTACCCTGATTTGGGACTGCTGGTCTCCAGAGAGGGGGAGGGCGAATGGCTGTTGTCTGTACCCTGGGAGACGGCCCCACAGCAAGGAAGGACACAGACCAGGGAAGCAGGCGGGTCTGGGAATCGGGGCGAACCGCCCGGCCACTGGTGCTGTCCCCCAGCTCGGCGCGTCCTTCTAGCAGAGGTGCAGGGAAGGTGGGGGTCACTGTGAAGGTCGGAAGGGAGCCAGGACTCTGCAGGACGAGAGGAGGCATTTGGGCTCCTTGCCGAGGGCCCTGGAGAGGGCAGCACGTGAGCTGGGCGCGCAGGCCGGGCCAGACCACGCTCAGTGCGCCCGCGCCACCGGATGACTCTGGCGGGCCGCCAGCACACCCCACAGTGACGCGGCGGGACATTTCTGTTTCTGTTCAGTGGACTTCAGAATGCATCATCAGAAGTTCTAACACGCAACAGCGACCGCCTCATGCACAGTTTTGCTAAGTAAGTAATAAAACTTCCTCCACACTCAAAAAAGCCAGCATTCACATTTTTGGCTACACAGTATCCATCATTTTTATTTTTGCGTTTGATGATGTGTTTGTGCTATTTATGCGATCTCAGGTGGTGCACGCTAGAGAGAAACACAAAATTCCTTATTTTTTTTTGCTAATTCACGGGTGGCCAGTTTATTTATTGTTTATTACTTTGGGCATATTTTTGCATTTCGCCTCCCTATTCTAGTTTGACAGAGTCGGGTCAGAATACTGGACACAGAGGGTGCCGAGGAGGGACTAAGGCCGGAGTGGTCCGTCTCTGGAAGGCACGAGAAGGGGCTACGTGGGAAGTAAAGGAACCACATGCACCCTTGCCGCCGCTTCCCGGTGAGCTGCTCGGGGTCCTGCCACTGGCCTGTTGAGACCCGTTTACTCAGTAATTCACTGGCTGATTCTTTCCCTTTCCAAGCGTTTATGAAGCCTCAGTGCTGGGAGCGCAGCCCATGAGGTGCGCCCTGCCCTCGGTCTGCACTTTACTCCGCTGACTTGGTCCCCCGTCAGCAGACCGCAGACGCCTGACAGCATGAGCATCTTTTTAGACAGTATCCATGTCTCCTTCTGAAAATCGGCTTGGGGTCTGAGGTTAAACACCTGGCTTTGATTGAAATAGTGTCCTGTCTGGATTCGCGTCTTGTTTATCGTTGAACACGGGCCTCTTTGCCTCGGCGGTGAATGGAAATGCTGTGCTTGTTGGGGGACCTCCGTCTGAGTCCTGAAGCCACAACAATCACACAACCAGCTCTGAGTGCCAAGTGTGAAAATAACCCTTTGTTCTGATTTTTTAAATCTGTAGCCTACAACAGCCCTCGTGGGGACAGTAACCCACACAGTAGATTAAAAGCCTGTTAAATGTTATTTTCAGCTTGGCAGAGCGCCAACTGCTGGGGCGCCTCAGTCCCACCTCTTTTGAAATATGGCAAACGTGCCGCAGCCCGGTGACAAGGCTGCTGTGCCATTTTAGAGAGACTGAGTAACTGTCTAGACACGCGGAGTTCGGTTCACTCTCTGATTCCTAAATATAAAACGCAGGCTGCGCCGAGGGGTGAGCCGGGGGCTTTGACCTCCCAAATGCCCACCATGTGCCCCAAATCACCCTAAATAAATTTATGATCTAGTAAAAAGTACACCATGCTACCCCCTGCTGAACGACAAACCTCTCCTATGTTGAAATTCTTGAGTTACCTCTGGTGAAAATCCCAGAAGCTTTCATTGGCTCAGTGGTTTTCTGGGCTTCCTCTTTTTTGTTTAAAATTCTCAACCAAAACACAGGCACAACTTGTATTTTTCTGTGTAGGAAGCCTTGGGTTATCCACTGATTTTAAATAGTTTGATTCTGGTTAAAATAGTTTTTAGTCCACAGTTCTCATGTGATATGGAACATTTGAAAGCTGCTTTTCAGCATCAGTAGTAGAAATTGGCAATCTGAGTTGCATTAAGCCTTGCGACGAAATCAGTCTTGCGAGCATATTCCCTCAGTTACAGCATGTGGCTCTAAAAGCGTCACCAGTAAAAAGCAACCAGTTGGAGATCCACGGTAGAGGAAATACCCGAGCTGTATGTCACATATGTAAAATTCATATCAAGAAGTTCACCTTTACATTTATTTATGAAATTCCTCAGAGAATTTCTCCCTTGCTAAGGACAAAAGGAGAGCTCATAATTTCTGAATTCACTGAAAAGAGTCCCAGAGGTTATGCTGCCAAGTGAAAATAAATCCAATCCGGGGCCACCACACAGTGGATTTAAAAATGTACACGCAGACCGATAAAGAGAATTCCAGCCCCAGTCTACATTGGGGCAGATCATAGTCTATAAGAGATTTGGAGGAGCCTTCAGTCATTAACATGTGTGAGCTCTAGAAATGTAGCATGTCACTGATTAAAGAATAAAGACTGGAACTTCATCATGCTATGTGATCTGAAGAAAAGTACATACCCTTCCAGTCATCATGGTGCACACCCTCATCACCACCATCACCACCATCATCACCATCATCACCACCATCACCACTATCATCACCACCACCATCACCACCATCATCACCACCATCATCACCATCATCACCACCATCACCACTATCATCACCATCACCATCACCATCACCACCATCATCACCATCATCACCACCACCATCATCACCATCACCACCATCACCATCATCACCATCACCACCATCACCATCATCACCACCATCATCACCACCATCATCACCACCATCATCACCATCATCACCATCATCATCATCACCACCATCATCACCACCATTATCACCATCATCACCATCATCACCACCATCATCACCATCATCATCATCACCACCATCATCACCACCATTATCACCATCATCACCATCACCATCACCATCATCACCATCACCATCATCACCACCATTATCACCATCACCATCATCATCACCATCATCACCATCATCACCATCATCACTATCATCACCATCACCATCACCAAC
>CM052807.1:1053582-1068149 GCA_028533885.1 Nasua narica
CACCATCATCACCACCATCATCACCATCATCACCATCATCACCACTATCATCACCATCACCACCATCACCATCATCACCATCATCACCACCATCATCACCACTATCATCACCATCACCATCATCACCACCATTATCACCATTACCATCATCACCACCATCACCATCACCACCATCATCACCATCATCACCACCATCATCACCATCATCACCACCATCACCATCATCACCATCATCACCATCATCACCATCATCACCACCATTATCACCATCATCACCACCATCACCATCATCACCATCATCACCACCATTATCACCATCACCACCATCACCATCATCACCATCATCACCACCATCATCACCATCACCACCACCATTATCATCATCACCACAATCACTGTCATCATCACCACCACCATCACCATTGCTATCACCATCATCATTGTTAGCATCACCACATCACTGTCATCACCATCACCACCATCACCATCATTGTCATGTCACTATCATGATCATTACCATCACCATCATCATTATCATAACCATCCTCCCCATCATCCCCATCATCATTGTCACCATTGCTATCATCACCATCATCATTGTCACTATTAGCATTACCACCATCACCATCATTGTTACATAATCACTATCACCATTACCATCAGTGTCACCAGCATCAGCAGCAGCATCATCATTATCATGTAAGTGCATTTCTATTTATGGAGCACAATAAACACTGGGTTATGAGGAATGGGTAGGGCACATTATTGTGTATTTTGGCTGGTTTGGTTGAGATGTGAAGTAGAAACAAATATTAAGGAGTATTAGAATAAATACTTATGACACTGTGACCCTATGGCAAAGACTTGGAGCACAGACTCAGAGAACTGTAAGTCCAGTCTGACCTCTAGCAATCACTAGCTTTTGGTCTAAGTCTGTCTCTTATGCTCTATGAGCCCAAGTTTTCTCTCTCATGCATGAAATGGAGTAATAATAATAATAACAACAACAACACTTGTCTCAGAAGTTGTGGATTGCACGTAGTATCCTTATCAAAATGCCCATATTGTGAGCAGAAAAACCAAGCTCATTAAGGTTGAATAGCTTACACAAGGAAGTGCAGCTCTTAACTGGCAGACTCTGAGTATGAATTGGAATCTTTTCAATTAGAAAATTCATGCTCCTAACTACTTGGCTATAGTGCCACTATAATATGGGATATTGCACATTTATTGCTGCTCTCCACTTTAAAGGCTCACAAGAAACTTCTAGATAAGTTTGCAGAAATATGCAGAAAATTCACTCTTTTGAGATGGATTTTAGAATAAGCTTATATAAAATAAAAGTCCACTTACAAATTGTTTTCTAATCCATCAGTTCCCTCTGTTCTACTAAATGGTAATTATTTCTTTCTCTTATAAATATTCATTACAAAAATACTTATAAATTAAATATTATATATTACATATAATTATATAACTTACATATATCATACACATAATTATATGTATGTACACACACATGTCATCACCAATTATGCTTTTAGACACTATTCCTTAATCTTTCTTCAACCTGAAATCATCTTTTGAAAGTAACTTGTCCTGTGTGAAATAAAAACAAAATATTTATAAATATCACTTTTGCCTTTCAGTAGTTTGTAAGTCAACTGAGGAAGTTCCAAACACACTTGAAATACATGAGTAGAAAAATCCAACTCTGTACAATTTGACCAAATGAAGAGCTGAGTGTAAATTCCATAGACATGGAAGGAGGGGGCTGGTGTTGGTTGGTGAGGTGGGGAGGGCTCCTTGGAGGCCACGGACTCTGTGGCGCGGGAGAGGACGCGTCTGGGGGGGATGGGCGAGAATGGCTGACTTCCCGAGGTGAGGGACGATTAGTAGCGCCTGATTGAGAGACCTGAAAAAGCCTCACAGGATGACACGGTTGCGTGTCTGTGGGGCCACGGGAGCCTCCTTCACAGCCGTGCTAGTACCAGTCAGCAGACACTTCGGAAGACTCTTTGTGATCCAGCCAACATATGTTAACGAATCCGGATGAATATATATGCACGCATAAAATCATATATGGGATAAATATACATTATCACATATATAAATAACCAATTTATACATATGATTGCCCGTTTGGAGCTGGAGAAAAAGATAGCAGCGGAAAAGTTGTTTTGAAAATGTTGACAGATGTTGGGAATGTATTTTCCTCTTTCTTTTTTCCCTTTATCTCCTCCTTGACACACAGGTATGCACACACATGTACAAGGGCATATTAGAAATGCCTATAGGTAGGTTCTTACAAACCTAGTTTTATGTCTGCACAAATAGCTCCTGTCGTTAATGGAATATTCCAGTAAACACACTGTTTCCCGGTAGCCTGTAGTTAGCAGTCTTCTCAGTCATGCCTGCTCACCCAGTAGGCCCTGGGGGCAGGGAGACGCTGTATGTGGCCCAAGGGGCCCCACACCAGAACCTGAACTCTGGGTTCCTTCTCTCCCTTAAGAAGATCCTTTAATCAGGCATATGTTTTTAAATATGTTGCTACTAAAATTCAGTAATCGTGTTTCTGGGAAGAAGAATTTAAACTGTCTCTCCCTGACTCACAACACAGCCGAATCATTACGTCTTGATCGACGAGTTCCCCCAGCTGCACGGCGGTAGGAGCAAATCTCCACGTGCTGCAGCCCAGACGGTGTTCACGCAGGTGTAACACCACCCCCTTTAGCTTTTAATAAAGCTCAACTGTCAGCTGCTAACACACAATTAAAACTTTTATAATAAAAGGTTAAGATTTATAGACTAGAGCCAGAAAAGAAATCTGACTTGAACTTTTCAACAAGTGAGAAATGTTGTTTAGAAAAAACCACTGAGAAAAAAACCCATGAAAACCGTAGCCCTGATTTCAAAAGAAAAATGCAAATGGAAGAAAATAAATCCTGGAGATTATTATTAATGAGAAAAAAAAAATCAAATTCTCCCGAGTAGTTTTCACGATATCCCTTAACAGACTTTCTCATAGAACACACAAGTGCCGCAGTAAAAACTAACGAATCCCTCCCCTGTGATTCTTCCAGAATTTACCTAGTGAATAAGTTTGACTATTTAGATTTGACTCTTCATACTATCACAAGGTCATTACCCCATCCAAACCAATATAAACACTTCAGGGTAACATTAATTCAGGAAATCACATAATGCCAGTATTTTCATATCAAAACGAATAAGCTACTGTTCCTCTCTGTGGGAGAGGATCATGTTTACTCGCTGCTCACCAAGGCCTCTGTCTCCACGAAGAAGGGGCCTCCATATTCCTACGCAGCAGATGCTGAAAGTGACAGTCCACAGGCTTACATGGGGCCCGCATGGAACACTTGATTTTGTGTCATATTCTCTATTTGGGTATCTTTACCTAAGAATGCCAGATTTTTGTCTCTTCCTGAGTCCATCCCCACGGTCCCTGACACCCTCTGTACTCACGTGCTTCCCTCATGTCTACCTGTCTGCCTAGTACCTCCTGCTATTTTGGTTCCCTGCCTGTGCTCTCAAGAGTCTAACCTCACCATGTGTTGCAGAAACCGAAGCCCTGGATGTCTGTCTCTATTTAGAGAGTCGTAGGAAACAGACTTGACATTCCAGTCCAAATTCTATTTTCAGAGCTATCAGAAAAGGTCACATGTCACAAATGAGGGGGATTCCCAAACCCCCTCTTGATAATCCTGGATTATCTTAGATATTACCTTGTCAATTCAAAATAAGAAATAAATGAGCTTTCCTCATTCATAAAACATCTTTCCTCATTTGTTAAACGCTTACAGCTGAAAAGGGCAAAAACAATTTTTGGACGAATTGTGGCAAAGAAAACTTTGGTTAAGCCAACTAAATGAATACGGTAGGCATACTGCAGTAATATTGTAATCCTGCCCAGCTGGTAGAGGTTTGCACATTTAGAGAAGAGCGTCCTCATCACCAGTGCGAGGAAGTTATGGCCTCTGACAAGATTCACAATAATCATAAAATAAATACAAATAACTTGTCTTGGAAAAGCACTGGATTTGCTGACCCCGAATCCTGGAGACAGAGTCTCTACTGTGCCTTTTTAAACAGGTGACAAATGACCCGTTTAGTCAGCTTGAACATTTCTGCTACAAAAAGGGGTTTTAGTTTGGTGTCTGTGGTAATCCTTCTGATTCTCTTGAATTATATACAGAATTTGTACAAGATTTTTTTTTCTAGAGTTTAAGTATCCAGAGTTTTCTCTAGATTCTCAAGGGCAATTTTTCTTCTTTAAAAGTTTTTTATTGAAAAAAAATTTTTTTTTAAGAATTTGACAGAGAGAGAGCACGAGGGAACACAAGTGGGGAACAGAGGCAGGGGGAGAAGTGAAATCCCTGCTAAGCAGGGAGCCTGATGTGGGACTCGATCCCATGACCTGAGCCAAAGGCAGCCGTTTCACCGACTGAGCCCCCCAGGTGCAATCTTCTTCAAAATGTGCTCCATAGACTACTCGCATCATTATGACTGATAGTTTGATAAAATGAAGGTCCCTGAAAGTGGAACCCCAAAATTTGCATTTTAATCAATGGCCCTTGCGAATCCTCACTGTGACATTAGAATGACCTTCCCTCCACGCACACATGTGACAGGCACGCACTCACCCCCAAACTGACTCATGTATCTATTTCTGCAACTCCCCTTAATTCAATTAAAAACAAAAAGTAGTGCACAACGATTTAGAAAGAAGCAGTCCCACAGAGGGCCCCAATCGAGACAGCTCAAATATATCGCTCTCCGGCAGTCTGTTTTGATCCAAGGGTAAAATGTAAACTAGCCGGGGGGATTTATGGACTTCGTGTCCTTCAGACAATCCTCCATAAATATAATTTCTCCCCACTGGGCATTTCAGGAGGATTAGAAAACGGAATTCAAGGTTTTCTCCACTGACAAGAACCTGTAGGCCAGAAATTCAGCATCTCCACTAAGGACAAAGCTGTGTGATTTGCTAATCAGCTGGGCAGAGGGCAGGATTCAGATTTTATTCTCTTCTTTCGGAGAACTCTGCCCAGCTGCGGGGCCGCTAGCGCCCCTGGTGCCCCAGAGCGGCCGCCGGGCTGCGCTGCACGGTCGGGAGCAGCCTGGGAGGCCCAGAGGGAAACGGGAAGCGGCCATCCCAGACGTGGGGCCGGGACTGGCCGCCGGGCCTCCGCGGGGGAGGGGGCCGGGGGTCCCACGTGTGAGTCATCAGATGCCCACCCAGCAGCTGCCGCTTTGACGGAGAAGGGTGAGGACGGCCCACTCGTGGGCCCCGTCTGGGGGCGGCGGGGGTCCTGCGGCCGCCCCCTGCCCGCCGAGCCCTCCCATGCTGCTGTTTCTGCACCTGCTGGTCCCACCCGCGGTGCTGACGACCCTCCCCTTCCTGACCATTCCCCGCTGCCCTTTTCATTCTGTGTCTCGGGCACGCACCGCGGAGAGGGCTCGAACCGAGACCCGTGCGGAGCCGTAGGTAGGCGCACGCCCTTCCTCTCCTGCTCCGGAGGCGGGGGCTGTGGTTCTAGCCGCGGCGGCCCCCTCCTCCTGAGGGCTGGCGGCCTCTCTAGGCCTTCCCGCTGGCCCTCCCGGCGCTGAGAACCAGACGTGGCTGTCCGCGGGAGGAGCAAACCCCCGGACTTCATTTGTCCCTGAGAAGGAGGTTAGCGCCAGCGTGGCCACCCGGCGGGGGGGAGGCTCCCCGGCGGCAGACTCGGGGCCCGCCAGCGGCCCACACCCTCCCGCTGGACACACGGGGAGTCTTCCCTTCGGGCGCCCTCCCTGGGGTGCAGCTGGGTGGCTCAAATCTTCCAGGTCTCAGCCTGTATCTACCTGACGTTTATTTTTTCCTTGCCACCCCCATCCGGTAGAAAAAGAAATGGGATCGCGGTGTCTGATTACGGCATAAAAATCATCTTTATGCAGCAAAGGGGGAATTATTTTTCAGTAAATTTTGTTGCGACATCTGTATTTTGGACAGATCTCAGTAAGGGCCGTATGGTGCTGCGGCTTCCCCCCTACCATTTATCCACTTCCTGCGTTTCCCTGCTGCAATCGAGCATGGTATCTTAATTATGTTTTAAATAACTTTTGGAAAGACATTAGCGGCGGCAGGAAGGTGGAGCCTGGGCGCGTCTGGGCTGTGCACAGCAGGTCTCAGAAGAAAGAGCTGGGAGGGCGGGGTCTACGGCCGGGCAGGGGCTTCGTCAGTCCCGCCGCCCCACCCCCGCACGGCGCGTGTAAGCCAGACACCCACTCCTTATGGGGCAGCGAGGTTCCCGGAGGGGTCTATCCGGGAGCACGTGGGGGTCTCCTGTACCCTCGGGGCCCAGGCTGCTTGCTCCCGTGTTTCCAGAGTTCACCCCCAAACCAGCCGCCGGTGCGCTCGCCCTCGGCTGAGAAGCCGAGCGCATTATGTGCAGAGGGTTTATTCTGCACTTGTCACCGGGGACCCGGGGAAGGCGGCTCCGTCAGGTCGCGGGCGCAGAGGACAGCTCTAAACGAGAAGGCTCCCATGCAAGAATGCGGGCTCTGTCGCGCCATGGACCGGGCCCCATCCCGCCGCACCTGCTAGCTTCAGACTCCTTACACTAGGGGAGCTGTCCTCCCCTGGGCCTGGGCACCGTCTCCCTGGGCCCCTGCCCCTCCTCCTCCCAGGCAGGGCTCCGTCCCCCGGGTCGTCATGGGGCTGCTGCCTCAGGGGCTCTGCCTGCCTCACCCCTCCTCCTCTCGGCAGCCCTGAGGAGCCTCCACCCAGGATGCTCTGGGTGCCTTTCCCACCACCCCGGGGACTCCATGGATGTCCTTCCGCATCAGTACTCCGCGTGCCTCCCATCTGGAGGGGCTTCTGGGCGACCGGAGGCAGGTGCTTGGGGCTGGGTAGTGTGTGCGGCAGCCTCTGGACCCTGGGTGGTCCCATCCGCAGCTGGGGGGCTGACCCCGGACTGCTCTCGGCAGCTGGGACAAGGCGAGAAAAAGCAAGGACACCGAAGCTTCATTTTTTCAATATCTAGAATATTCTTTCAAATATTTTTACCATTTATTTTGCTGCTCAGTCAGAAGATGTTAGGATGTCGTAGTCTCATGTTGTGCCCAACATTTTTTTAAACTTGTGCTGGACTCTGGGATCTCTGAGTCTGGGAGCCACATCCAGAGATGCACACACATGAGGGCACATCACAAGGGCAGCGCGTGGCCTGCCTGGTACACCTTAACCCGGGCTCTGCAGCATCAGGAAGTCTGTCTGTGACAGTGAATCTGACAAGGGCCACAGCCACGAAGGGAAGGACATGCAAGTCTTCCTGCCCTTCTTCCCTCCCTCCCTCCCTCCATCTTGCCTTCCCCCATCTTGCCTTTCTTCCTCCTCCCTCCCTCCCTCCTTCTCTCCTTCCTTCTTTCTTTCCTTCCTTCCCTTCCTCCCTCCCTCCCTCCTTCGCTCCCTCCCTTCCTTCCACCTCTCTCTCTTTCTTTCTTCTTTCCAAATATATTAACAAGTAACTCAAATGCTGCTGCTTCTCTCCAGAAACTTTCTAGGTTGGATGGCGGAGTCACAGGGAGGTTGGGTGGTCAGGTGACCTCCCCACGGCCTCTCTCACACGCTGCCCCACTGAAGACCACCCCCCCCCTCCCCGCCGGCCAACCGCTGAGCCGGGGAGCCGCTGCTTGCACAGGACGCGGGCGACAGACGGTGACCGCGACGGTCCACCCCTGCGGCGGGGGCTGGAGGGGTGCCGCTGGTGTGCGCGGACCCGGGAACGCGGAGAGCGATGGCGTGTGGGTTCAACTCTGCGCCTTCTACCCCGGCGCTCCCCGGGCTCGCTCTCCTCACCCAGGCAGATTCTGTTCTTGGGGCCTTGACCAGGAACGTTCGTCCGACCCGTGCCCCCTGTGGGGTCAGGTTAACACTGGGTGTTTTAACATCAGGAACGGAATCCACGAGTGCGCTTCACGTTCAGGCCTCAGCGGTGCGCTCGGGCGTCTTTCCCGCCCCACGGCGAGCAGGCCTGGACGTGGGGCGGACGCAGGAACTTCTCCGACTCGGTGACTCGTCCGTGCCAGGCCTGCGGCCTGCCGGGAGCGGACGGACAGCGGGCGCTGTCGCTGGTGGACACGCGGCACGTGTGTGGGGCACCGGGGCAGAGAAGGGCCCGGAGCACACGGGGTTCTCTAACGGGGGAGCGTTCGCTCCAGGCTCCAGAACTCACGGGCTGTGTGACGCAGGCGAGCTGTGTAGGGTTGCCTCACTTCGGGGGCAGTCCGACCGCAGGGACAAGCCCAGGATACCTCGCTTATGCCCGCCCGTTATGCGTCGCAGCCCAAGACCATCGCCCCCGAGGACGGGGCTGACTTTTGGTCAGTTGAGCCCCTTTGAGGGGAGGCTTCGTGCCCGACGCCGCGTGGGTGATTACGCTTCCTTCCAGCTCCTGGACCAGCATCCCGAGTCCCCGCCCTCAACGTCAGCTTTGACGATGGAGGCAGCATAGACGAGCGGTCGAGTCAGAGACTGCGTGACCCCATAGCGCCCCAGGGCCCCGTCGGGAAGATGGGGCCCACGTCCCCCGTACACTTAAATCCAGACCCACAGGAAACCCCGTGTGGTAATCTGAACACACGCACGCACGGTGCCCTCAGAAGGGGCCACACTCGTGTTGGTCACTAAGTAATCCAGGTGGATTGCAGGGGGCGTGAGAAGTGCGCAGAGGTCCCCGAAGCCCACCCAGAGTTATTCCAAGCTCCGCCTTCAGGCGCAGGAGACGTCTGACCCTGTCCCTGCCGAGCCCGAGGCGGGGCATGGGTGTTTCTAGAAGAGTCTATAAATAGCCTGCATTTCTGGGCATCCCTCGAGGAGCTGGGTCTATAAAGACCCCGATAATTGCGCTTGTTTCCTCCTTTTATTGTGTGCCCTGCATCGGATGATTAGTGTGTTTCTCGGGCTAATGGCAACAGTATGTTGAACGAAAATGCCATTCCTGGATAAAATGATCAATCTCCTTGACTCCACCAGTAAACACATCCCATCGGGGGGCCGCTAATATGCTTTTATGACCTCCCTGTCAGAGAGGGTGCCATCACCATGCTTGATAAACTCTTCTTTGGGGGCTTCCTTTTAATTTTATTTTTGATGCAATCATGGGAGACCATAACCCATAAATTTGGCCTGATGCTCTCTCACTATTAACTAATCCTGAAGCAGCCCCTGGGGTCCTCCAGGCACAAACCCTTCGGAGGATGTGCGTGGGATATTGGAAGTGATATCCGCCCTGGGACGGGGGCTTCGAGACCGACAGCTCCCGCCGTCGTTGCCGTCCGAGCCCCAACTTGACTAAATGTCATTTGGCCCAAGTGCTGGCTTCCGCAGGACTTACAGACGGCACTGTTTGTCTTTAACAAATTCACCGACTCACAGAAGAGGTATTAGATTGTTTGCTGGAGAAAAGGCTGCGTCGGGGGCAGCAGACCGCTGACGGGCCGTTTCTCATTATGTCCGCCCAGGCTCTGAAGCGCTCAGGCCCGAAGAAGGCTCCAGAGCCCTTTTGGAAAACACTGAAACAGCTGTGCCACGGGGAGCGGAGTTTCAACGTGGTCCCCGGTCGGGGCATCAAGGGGCGTCGCCAAGACCCCACCGCCCATCCGGACCCGCAGGCGCGGCCGTGCGCCGCCATGGGGGGCCGTCCGCGGGGTCCTGTGGGGGTCGCTCCCGGGCTCCCGCCCCCCGAAAGCCCCACGTACAGAAGCTGTTTCTGAGGACAGCTCAGAAACTGTTTTCAGCGACCGAGGACAATTATCCACAAACGGTTGTTTTCAAACTAAAACTGAAATTTAAGACCCATCTGAAGCTAACTGGGGGAGTAGTTTCCCTTTTGAATGTCATATTTATCTACCTGGAGATCTGGGGAGATGAAGGCTAGAATCGATGGCACCTGGAACCCCTCACGGTTCTGTCGTAATCGTTGCTAATCTCGGATCGATTGCTGCCCCCTGCGGTCACTCCGCCCCTGGGGTCTAAGCTAAAACTGCACCACGACACTAAAGCCTCTGTCCTAGAATCAGTGATAACCAAATACCATTTTACTAGGAACTCTCAATTCCAAGGTATTTTTTCCTTCTGCTTGTTTTGTTCCTCTTGCTTGCATGCGTCACCGGGGGGCCGGGGGGCAGGCGTTGGCTGGGTGCACTTAAAGTCCTGGCGAACGCCGAGTAATCTCAACTCGCACATTACGAATAGGAATGTTTTCTTTCTATGAATTCAACAAGTATTTACTGAGCGCCTGTCCTACGGTAGGCTTTGTCCTCGTGCTGGGCAGGGACAGTGAACAAAAGGGAAGGAATCTCTTTCCTCGTGTGGCTTTTGCTCCAGGTAGAAGAGGCGGACCGTGCGCGTGTGCACGCGTGTGCACGCGTGTGCATGCGTGTGCAGTCAGCCCTCTGGGGGACGGGGTGCGGGGCCTGGGGGGCCGGCACGCTGTGATGGGCCCGGGCAAAGGGACACACGCGGAGACCGATCAGCTCACCTGCAGGGGCCGTGAGGCCTTCTACCCACGCGCACCTGTGCTCATCGCCACACCTCCCAGCCGCTGAACGCGGTCACTGCCCTTTCCTGGGGGAGCTATGAGGTCAAAGCCTGGATGCTGCTTCCGGAGAAAGGAGGGTCCTGGGACGTCACGTGCAGGTTGGGGTTTCAGTTCAAGAGCATGGGGTTTAAGACTCCTGTCTTGGGGCGGACGGCCCTTCCCTGCCCCCCCCCCCCCCCAGGATCCTGCTGCAAACTCTAGATGGGGGAGGCCCGGAACCCTGTGCGGTCCGGAGAGACATAGAGGGGCTTCTGCGTTTCCAACCAAATGACGTGGGCTGGGTGCCCATCCTCTTACGCGGGATCACTGCTGGTCCGCGTGGTACCACAGAGCCCTCTCTGTGGCGGGCCCTCGGCCAAGAGTCCCTGAATCGGATTCCCTTACAATTGCCCTGACGGTTTCCTGGAGCGTTTGCGAGTTCCAAGGCACCTGTTTAATCTTGAGCTGCGAGCAGTCCGTCATTAACCCGAATTCCTTGACCCATGCGCAGTGACAGGCCTGCGGCTGTGTGATTTCGCAGGTGTGTCAGCTGCGCCGGCGTCCCTCGGAGGCCACCCCGGCATGATGGCCTAGCCAGGCGGCCCTTCTTCTCCGTCCCCGTGTGGGGCTCTCTCTGCCCGAGTCTGGGAGCCCGGCCACTCCGGCGCTGGTTCCTAAGCCGCGGGATCGTCCTTCACGGGGACATGCCTGCCGGGGGTGGTGGGGGGCGCTGGTTCCTGTGTGTGGAGCCACGGGACCGTCCCCTGAGTTTGGGCCGGCCTGGCAAGCAGAGCGTGCTGGCTGGTGACCCGTCCTTCAGCGTCAGCGCTGGGAAGCCGGGTGACTGGGGGGGATGGATGGGTCTGCTGGGAGGCCATGGTTCTCTCAGCACCGAGAAGTCACAGCCAATCAGGTTCCCCTGCTTTGGCTGCAGGGGGTTCTGAGTTACAGTGAAAACCTTTAACTCGAGTGTATTTTTGGTTCTTCCGTCTCCCTCTGGCTTCCTCGATCGCCTCCCCTTCTTTGATCCCATACGCCTGTTTGAGTTAGCGGTACAGTCTTCTGGGCAGATGCGGTGTGTAAACCAACCGGGAAAAACCCGTCAATATATAGAAATGTGTGTGCTGCTGCCGACACGGAGTACCCCGGGCATTCACAAGGATGGAGTTGTTATTTTGGGAAATAGGGATTTCAGCAAACGTATGTTTGTATAGCTGTTTCTAACAACCATTAACTCTCGATTGCTTTTCAATTATATGCATAAGAAATGAGCTTGGAATTTTAATGTCTCCTGATGACCGTGTGATACAGAATGTCTTTTTTTAGTGCCCGGATAGTGACGCAGATAATGCTCCCCGTTTGGTGGAGTACCGTCTCAGGCTGGGCCAGCACCCCCCGGCGGCCTCTCTGCCGTCCCGGGGAATGTTCCGCGTCCGCCCCGTCCACTGTGGCGGCCACAGCCGCTCCTGGCCACTGAGCATGGACCTGTGGCTGGTCAGCCTGAGAAACCGGACTTTAAGTTTTATTACTGAGTTTTGGTCCCCGCTTGAGTAGCCGCATGCGGCTAACAGCCACCCCGTCAGAGCAGGATTCCAGAGTAGCGCGGGAGCTGGGGTCCGAGGAGATGGCAGCCGCAGCTGCGGAAAGAGCCGGAGGCTTCTCAGGGGCTCGGCAGCAGCGGTGAACTTGCAGCTGCAGGACGAGGGGGCCGCGGGAGGGCGGGGCACGCCGGCCCCTGCAGCCAGGGTCTCCGGGGGCGTGAGGAGAACGTGACCCGAGACCCACAGACGCGGGAATCGGGGCAGCCCGGTGCTGAGTGCAGAGATGACGCTGTCTCACTCAGTCCTTCGTGAGCAGACTTGTCCCTGACTCGGGCCAGGACGTGACCTCGCCCCTGCGCCTCGTCCTCCTTCCTGCCCGCGCTCCGTGCCCAGGCCGGTTCCCGGCTGCGGGGGGCGAGTCGGGGCCCGTCTCCGACCGCGTGGTCCAGACCCAGGCCGCCCTCCACGCTGGCAACCCTGCTGTGCAGGCTGTCGGTGCGCCGACCGCTTTCCGCTGGTCCCGCCGGAGAGAAGAGCGAGCCTCTCCCTGCGCCCGCGGTTTGCAGGAGCTGTTCCCAGTGCTGGGCGTGGCCGTCGGCTCAGGACCACCGGCAGCTGGTGCTGCGACACCCACGTGCGTCCCGCACCAAAGCCCCGTTTCCCCAGGACTGACTCCAGGGTGCACGGGGCTGTGCCCGTCTCACCGCCCTCCCTGCAAACACACCGCCTCCGCCCAGCCTTCCCGGGGAAGCTGCTCCCGTCGCAGGAAGACCAGGGCAGCTGTGCGGTGGCTCGACCGCTGTAGCCAGTGAACCGCTGATCCACGGGACGCGGGGATCCCAGCGTCCGGGGCCGCCAGGCTTCCCCGCCCCCCAGAGGGACCCTTTCCCTCAGGGGATTTCAGATTCTCAGTTGGCGGCAGCTGCTCTGAGTGAGGGACGGATAATGTCACTCAGCATTGTCCTTGGCAGTTGCCCTTGCTTTCCCTGCTGTCCTTTCCTGGAAGAGGGCAGTATTTGCTGAAATGGTGAATAGGACAGGAAATGCTTGTAATTCACCTTTCTCCATCAGATCATTTAAGGAAGTTAATATCAAAGAGCAAATTTTCTTGTCTTCTTTGTATTCTTGCTAAAAGCAAGGAGAGGTAGAGAAATCTGGGGGTGCTGTAATTTTGTCTGGGGAGAAGCAATTATGGAAGCTGGTGTTATCAGCCAAAGCTCCACTGAGCACTCCGTGTGGAGTTCCTGTTGGTGGAGACGGTAAATCAGCTCTCAGGAGGGGTAGGGAAGGATGGGGCCCACTTGCTCTTTGCACGGATTGGAAGTTGCGTTTCTACACTTACTATTTCCTCCCTGACTTTCCCGGTCTGTTTGCCTCCTGGCTTTGCTAATGACGCGCTGTGCCGGGTGCCTGCGTGTTCCTCGGACGGTGTGCGGCCAGGGAGCCCAGCGCTGGGACGTGGAGTAGCTCAGACCCCGTCTGAGCGCCAGCTCTGTGACTGCCCAATAGGATGGCATTGGGTCTCCGTTCCCCTGTCGGAACCGCCAGCACGAGGCTCCACGAGGTGTAGTTTCCCCAGAGCCTCTCCCACGGCGGGAGCTCCCCCGAGTCCCCAGCGAGTGACAGATGGCGTCATCCACATCCTGACCTGTCCAGCCAGTGCAAGGATAGCACAGCAGGTGAAGTACAGCGGGTAATACGTGGTTTGGGTCTAAAGGACCCGCCCGTTAAAAATAAAAGTATCCTAGCAGTGAAATTATGGATACTGGATTCTTCCAGGCAAATCAGAAAACACCTGCTGATAACCTTTAGAAACTCAATCCTTCTTATTTTTTTTAAGATTTATTTATTTGAGAGAAAGAGAGAGAGAGAACCTGTGCGAGGAGCAGAGGGAGAGGGAGAGAGAGTCCCAAGCAGACACCCCGCTGAACACAGAGCCCAACACAGAGCTCGATCCCAAACCCTGAGATTATGACTTGAGCCAAAACCAAGAGCCGAATGCTTAGCCGGCTGAGCCACCCTGCCGCCCCGAAACTCAGTCCCTCTTAACCTGAAGCAGCGGTTCCAAAAGATGAACTCATGTAGCTGGCCATTTATCTACGCCTCAGTTTTACCATAGTTCTTACTCTGATATAAGAAATAGGATTCTAGATGCTTTAATCGAATCCAAGCCAAGTGATGACTTTTCAAGTTATGCAATGGTCGTCCTAAACTGTATTCTAAAATCTGCGCCCACGGGGGTGTGCCGCGCTGGGGGGCGCGGGTCTGTTTACAGCACAAATTCCGTCTAACCCATGTTGTGCACAAATCTCCCCGGAGAGGTAGATATTCCTGCACCGATGGGGTCTTCAGGTTAGGACCTATGCATCCCTGTGTCTGGAGACCCCCAGGGAGGAGCTGTCTGAAACCGAGCCTGGGGAGTGCCCATCCCTCCAGCACCCCT
>CM052807.1:1068249-1082616 GCA_028533885.1 Nasua narica
CAGATAGGGACCCTCCCAGCACGGCAGATCAGATAGGGACCCTCCCAGCACGGCAGATCAGATAGGGACCCTCCCAGCACGGCAGATCAGATAGGGACGCTCCCAGCACGGCAGATCAGATAGGGACCCTCCCAGCACGGCAGAGTTCTTCTTCCTTCGAGCTGGTGCACGTTAGGTATGAAGCGAGTGCATTTTCTGCCTGTTTCTCTGTGGCTTGTTTGGAGAATTCCCATTCTGCCTCTCAGAACCTTCGTGCGTCGTGCCTGGAGGGACTGTGCGCCGCACGTACGCGGCGAGGTTCCCTTGGGACAGCTCTGTGCCTCCTGACGCCTCATCTGTGCCGCTGGCCCCGAGGTGTTCAGGGCTCCTCGCTCTTACTAGAGTGAGGATTACCGTGTTATTGGTTGTAAAGCCGTTAAGCTCTCTTTTCGGGTTTGTTTCACATCCCGATGTCCCTGCACCAACCAGGGCTGGCTGGCAGCGGGTGGCTGGACGAGGTAGAGAGGTCGCTGGCCACAGCCTGCCCCGTCTCCGCCTGCGTCCAGCCCCCCGCATGGCGGGGAGCCCTGTGAACATTCCATCAGCGGATCAATAAGGAACAAAATGCGACGTCAGCTGCTCGGCTGTCCCTGACAGTTTTCGGGTGCGTTTTCCTCCAGGGGAGAAGTACGGCAGCTCTGCATGGATCTCTGTTTAGTTATCTGATTTAGAACGTGAAAATAATATTTTATCACAGAATTTGTGATTTCCAGGCATGTAAGCAGAAAGGTGTTACAGATCCCGAAGGTAAATGCCAGCACGCGGTGGTGACTTGAGAAGGTCACAGGGCTTAGTGTGGGTGAGCGAGAGGGAAGGGGCCCCGACCTCCCGGACTGCTCCGTCCTCCCACGGGGCTGCTCTCGCGACCTGCCTCGGCTTCTGTCCGACCACCGTCCCACCCGCGTCTGTTGTTACCGGGGCGGCATCGGGGCCATACTCCGGTTCCGGCATGCCGGCGATGTGACCCTCGGGGCTCTGTGAACACAGGAATCGTATCCCCCAAGTTCTCAGGGGCCCTTTCCTTCTCAAGGACAACAGATAACGGCGGCAGTGATCACAGGAGCGGAGTCCAGATCCTCTGCTCTGGGGTCCCGTCCCCTGGAGCTGGGCTGGACCCTCCTCCCCCTCGTCCGCCACCTTATCAGCGGAGCCCCGCCTCGCGCCCTTCCCGGTCCTTCTGCGAACACCTGCCTGCGAGTTACAAGCTGTGCTGAGCGGCCCCCGACTTGTCCGGATCCGTTTGGTCGAACTGCCCACCTGTCCTCCGTCCACCCCTCACTCCTCCTTAGGAGGGTTTGCCTCCCGTTGTCCCGTGCTCGGCGTGTCTCCGGCAACGTCGCAGGACTGCGGGGCTCGGGGTGGGCACACGCATGGACAGCCGGCAGCGCGGCAGACGGACACGTGCCGCAGGGCCCGGCCCAGGGACGATGGAGGAGCCCGCGGTGTGAGACGCGCTCCCGCACGCGGTGCAAGAAAGCAAAACACGGCTCCGGGCCCCGAGCAGCCTCGCACTCGAGCCGGGCGGGTGGGTCCTACATCTGGAATCCCCGAGTCCGGGTGCAGCCAACCTCACAGCCACTTATTCCCAAATGCAGGAGCAAAGACATAAAATTAGATCCAAATTAGGAGGGTTCCTTAATCATCTCTTTTCCCACCACAAACATTCATCCATTTTCTTGGCCTTTGGGCCATTTTTCAAAGCCGCCGGCATCCCAATTTTGAGTTTTCGCCAAGTTCCTCCAACTGAGCTGGATTGTGGGTCAGCCAGAAATCAGTGTGTCGAGCTCAGAGCCTAAAAGCTTTGGAGCAGTGGATCCAATGAAAAATTTAATGTCGCCCGCTTCCTCTTTCTATTGGCTTTTTGTTTGGTTTCGCAGGAATCTATCTCAGTGAGTGTTTGCTGTAGGCAAATGCTTTCTTGTTCCCTTCGCCTTTGCTGAAGAGGACAGCACAGCAGGGTGACTGCTTAGAGGGAGGTGGAGGGAAGGGGCTGGTAGTGCATTAGTGCAGGCGTGTGAGTGCATGCACGTGTGTGTGATGTGTGCACACGAGTGCAGGTGTGTGCGTGCAGGCGCACATGTGTGCGTGCAAGTGCACGTGAGTGTGGGTGTGTGTTGTGCAGGCGTGTGTGTGCACATGCAGGCATGTGTGCATGGGGGCGTGTGTGTGCATGCATGCGGTTGGGGTCCACATACAGGCACGTTTACATGTGGGTGTGCACATGCATGCAGCTGTGTGGGTGTGTGCATGTGTATGTGGGGGGGTGCGAGTGTGCCTGCGTGTGCATGCACGCATGCCTGCAGGTGTGTGTGGGTGTGTGCAGGCATGTATGCGTGTGGGGTGTGAGTGTGCAGGTGTTCCCGTGTGTGCATGCATGCGTGTGTGGGTCCGTGTGTGGGGGCATGTGCAGGTGTGTGCCCATCTGCGTGTGTGCATGCATGTGCCCCCAGAGGTGCGTGTGTGCTGTGGGGCTCTAGGGACCTCTGGCTTTCTGTGTGACAGGCCCCGTGGAGGTCTAGAATTCTGTGTTTACACTAATATTTCCCGTCTCAGAATTTGCAGTCTAGCCGAAATGAAACACACAAAACATCAAACAATCAAATCTTGGTTTGGGCCCCAAGATTTAAAGATGCCTTGGATCCACACGTGTGTAACGCTGTCTCCTCACCCCGCGCCTCCCAGCCGCCGCCCACACGCGGATGAGCCCGGGCCCCAGTGACACAGTCACAACGACTTCCCGGGAAGGCTGGGTTTCACCGGGACACACACGTCAGGAAAGCAGCCCGGCAAACGCTTTCCGCGCAGACGCCTGTGAGGAAGGCAGCAACCTGCCTTAAATCGCTTCTTTCTCTTGGGTATTTTTGGGGGAGGAGGCATTTCAGGTTCTCCTCGTCCCGTGGACACACGCACGCCCTGAGCTGTGAAGTCCTCACAGTTGAAGCTGTGGCGTAAAGTCTTCAAAGACCGCCCTTCCTTCAGAAATCTCAGAACTGCCTCTGGGGGAGAGACCCGAAGTCGGAAAATATTACATCACTTTCTGCAATTCTTCTTACTCGCAAACCGCTGGGACACAGCCCGTCCCAGTTTTGGATCGTTTATCTGAGTGGCGCGCCTCCACGAATGGCCTTCCAATTCAAAATATTTTAACAGCCCTACAGAATTGGCCCAGATTCTGCCACCAACGCTTTTCCTGCTGTGATTTCCCGTGACCCCGGCGGAGCCACTGGGGGCGCCGGTGAGGGAAGGCGCCTCCGCGGCCCTGGTGGCTCAGAGATGCTGGTGGGGCCGCGAGTGCTCAAGGGGAGACCATCCCGGGCAGAGCCGGCCTCCCAGGCAGGGGGGAGGGAGGGAGGGGGCCCAGGAAGGCCGCACGCTGGGGAGGGCGCGTCTGCAGGAAAGGACGGGGATAAGAAGTTCCCTGTGTGTGCACCGCACAGAGCACGAGGCTGGTCTCCCTCCTGCTGCCTCGTCTCCGGCCGGGCGGCCGTGAGCACCTGGTTGGCGCCCAGCCGGGGAGGCAAGTGTCTCGGGGCTTCCCGGGGGCCCCGCGTCCCGCAGACGCCCCGCGATCCGACACAGGCTGCCACTCTGCTGTTGGCCCCGCCCTCGGCTTCACAAGTCCTGCATTAGAAGCATCCGGAACGTTCTCATCGGCTTTTGTTCATAATGATGTGAAATGGAGAAACCGCCTCCTTCTCGTTTCCACAGCAAACCTGCCTCAAATTTTTGGAACCCTCAGCCTTTGGGGACAATATCCACATGGTGACTGGAGAGGTGAGCCCCGTGCCACTACCTGATTCTCCCGCACTGTTGCCGCCGCAAGCAAACCCCGTGAAATCACCGGCGTACGACGTCGGGCGCCTCGGCCTCGCAGCAGCGCCCTCGCTTGCCAGGGTAGCAGCGCTCTCGCAAGGAGGGTCCCGACGCCTCGGACGTCCCCCCAGACTCACACCACGGATACGGATGCTGGAGGCATGAGTAGCAGCGACTGACTTAACCGTCGGGGGCTGATTTCCGCTGGAAATCATGCACACAAACAGATCTTCACCCCGACTAAACCCAGATCAGTACCCCCACGCGGCGGCGAGAAGGACGCCGTCTCGTCGAGAGCACGGCCGGTAAGCAAGCCCGTCCGTACGCATGCGGGGGATTGTTGAACATACCGCCTTGTGGGATGCTGTTTGGTTTAGTAAAATGGGAGTAAGATGTTATACTAGAATAATTTTCCTTCCGTTTGGCACACATTTTACTGAAAGAGCGGGAGAATCTGGGGGCTGCTGGGGCATTTACGGTTGAGCCGGTGACAACGTCAGTGGGGTGATGGAGGGAGGGCACCCCTGCAGCAACGGGGAGTCCGGACTCTCTGCCGTCACTAACACTCCAGGCCCGTCATCCCTGAGGCACAAAGTAGGATTGTTCACGGCTGGACTGCTGCCGAACTGCGCCTTCTCCAAGTCCTGGAGAGGCAGCGGCGCCGGCGGGCGGACCTTTGCGGTAAGAGACGCTCACGCCACCGGCAGTGACGGCCGCACAATTTAAGGACTCAACTCTTCCGGAGGCAGCCACGAAAACCCAAAATGCCCACGCGGCCTCCCGCCCGTCCGCAGCACCGCCTGCCTCCGTGTGAGTCCAGAGGACCCGGCACGCGGCCCCGAGTCGCCCTTCGCTGCCGTCCTCGCAGGGACACAGAGATGGCGCGCACACGGGGGATCCAGACGCTCACTCCTCAGACCGCAGGTCTCCCCAGAGGCTTCAGCCGACATCAAATAATGTGCCTCCCTTCCTGGCTCCTTTCAAACCACGTTGGAATCTATTTTTTCTAGCGCCTGGCGAAATTTCGCGGTTTCCCACATGTAAGCAATTCGCCCTGTAACGTATGCAGATCTGCAAACCATCACTTACCGAGTCCTTTCTACGAGGCAGGCACTGGGTTAAGGCTCACACAAGGGCTAAATTATTCCATCAGTCGCCGGCAATAACTCTGTGAGGTCAACAGTTTCACCCCCGTTACGTGGGATAGTGAACTATGGCCCGGGGTTCGCACCGTATTAGTCTGTGGCCTTTAGGAAGAGCGCAGGGCTGGGATCGACTCTCCCCTTCGCGGAACCAGGCTCCCTGCTCTCAGCGCTGGCCTGTGACTCTCTGCCCCTCGCCTGAGTGGGGTCTTTGCTCGGGCGGGGGACGCTCCTCCCCAACAAGACAGAGATGTTGCCCCGTCGGGTCTAGAGCAGAGTGACCGACGTTGGAAGGAGGCCCCAGCGGCCTACGGGGGACACGGTCTAACGCCCTGCCTGGAAATGGATGGAAGCAGGAATTGGAGCCCGGCTGCCTGGGACCCCCGCCTGCCCGGGACCCCCGTCGGTGCCCCTCGAGCCACAGGGGGACCGGCCCTGCCCCGCGGCCGCCTGTCCGCTCAGCTTGCTTCCAACCCGCGTCAGGTGCGCCCCGGGGCCCTGGAGACGGCGCCGTCCTCCCCTCGGTGCCACCGAGCGAGCTGCCTCGCGGACGCCGTCCCCCATCTCCCCGCGGCGGCTCCTGCCGGTTCCCTCCATGCACGCGAGCAGGCCGGTCCTCCCACGCCCCGCCCGCCGTGTTTCACCCCCTGCTGGGGGCGAGGGCCAAAGAAGGTGGGGCCCTGGGGGAGCCGGGCCACCTGGTCAGCGGCACCCAGCGCCCGCCTGCCCACGTCTGCCCGAATCCGTCCCGAGCCTCAGACGGAGCCACGCCTGGCCCCGCTCCCGCGCTCTCCCCACGAAGACACCCTCTTCGCCAGACCGCCAGCCTTCTCACGTCTCTCCCACTGAAAACAGTGCGCCTCTTATCTGACTTCCCCCAGGTCAGCAGTTTCCACGGGGGGGACGCGGGCCGGTGTCTGCAGATGCGTGCTCGTCCCAGCAGCACCCCCGACACCCGACAGTGCCCCGGATGCCAGTGACAAAGGGGTCCCCGGCCTCATTCGCCGCGAGGCTGAAAGGCGGAGCTCCCGCAGCCGGGCCTCCCACAGCCACCTGCCCCCGCCGTCCCCCGCTTTTCCCGTCTCGTGCTCGCCCGCCAACGCGTTCACCCTCCTGGGCTGCCCCTCTCCGGACATCACTGGCCGCCTTCTTGACGCCAGATGGCCCGGACATGGGTCAGAGCTCATCTCGCGTCCCGCCACAGCCACGGTCTGCTGTACCCAAGTGTCTCCCCTGGACTCACTCCTCTGACTCACAGCCACCAGCCCCGTTCCAGGCACTTCCACACCCCTGTCCTCCTCACGGGTGCCCTCCTCCATGTCTCTGGACTTGGTCTGTCCTTCTGCATCCCGCCCGTCTCTGTCCTGGGGCCCAGCACTGTCAGTGGCCTTCTTGTAGGTCAGCCCAAGTAGAGGGACCCCAAACTGTGCCCCAGAGCTCAGCTGTCCTTAAACGAAAGGCTGACAGCCTTCCACTCGACAGTAGGCTGACTTCCCAACAGCACCTGTGGGGCCCTGAGCCTTCTACTTCCCCTACTCTCGCTCGCTCCTGGCACTGCTCGCCTGCTGCTTCCTTGCTTTGCTCCCCTGATGGCTCCTGGCCCTGGGCCTCTGCTCCCCTGATGGCTCCTGGCCCTGGGCCTCTGCTCCCCTGATGGCTCCTGGCCCTGGGCCCCTGCGCAGCAGCACAGGCCTCTTCGCCCCGTGGAACCCTGCTCATCGCTGGGTGTGGAGCAGTTCTCAGTTCCTCGAAGCCTGTGCTGACGCCCCCTTCACAATCCCCGAAGCGGGGGATCTCTGAGTTCTCGCCCCCCTGTCAGGACAGCTGAAGGCTGGCTCACCTCCCAGAAGCAAGGTCTCTTGCCCACCGTGCTCCGGGCGGGCTCGCCACACGTCTCGGGGGCAGGGCCGTGCTCCCTGCGGCTGTGACATTGGGACTGAGCACTGACTGACGGAATGAGGAAGAGGCCCGGTCTTCCCAAGAGAGCGTGCGTGCTTTTACAAGTCTGTTCTTACGGGACAGGGTGCCCAAGGAGGACGCTGCTCGTCACACACTCTTCGGGGACCCTCGCGTGGGAGGCCGTTCAAGGGACAGCCGAGTGCCCCGTGGGTGTCTGGCTGTCGCCAGCTCCCGGTCTAGCCCCAAATCAAGTGCAGGTGTCTGACACCCTAACCGGACTGCCACCCAGGGAGGCGTCCTCTTCCCGGAGGCTGAACCGCCCCGGCTGGGTCGGGTTCTCCCCCCGCGAGGACAGACGATTTCCGGCTTCACCTCAAGTTCCTCGCGGCTCTCCCTGCTTCCTGCGTGCTGTTTTCAGAAAACATCACATCGTGTCTTAGGCTCCAGACTTACATCAGATAGTTTTGTGCCTGCAATTGGAGTTAGAGCAAAACATCCCGGGGATCTGTCCCCGAAGAGTTAATCACCACATCCTTTCCGTGGGCGTTTTCTGGCACCGCTGGTGTATCTCACCCCGAGGACAGACCGGCCTCGAGTGCGTCCTGGGTGTGGTGGTGTCTCCCTCCGAGACGCCGTGTCTGTCCCCGAGGCCCAGGTCTGCTTGTCTCCTTTCAAGAAGCCAACAAAACCAGTACGAGGAATAACACCTTATCCTTGCCACCCCGAAGCACAAGGGCCCGGTCTCCCCGTCCCATCTCCCGTTCAGATCTCGGATGATGGATGGCCTCTCTGTCCCGCTGAGGAGTGTCCACACTCTCGTGTGTCCCCTGGGGTCTCCTCCTGTGACGCCTCAACCCGCTGCCCGGTGTGGGGTCCCTCACGGCCGTCTCAGGAGCGCATGAAGCGAGGAAACTCCCTGCCCACTGTGCTCGCGCCCCTCCAAGTGCGTTAGTCTGGGCTCCCCTGAGGAACAAAGCCGACGCGCTCAGGCATGTTCTCTAAGAAGTCGGCTCACAGAATCGGCGCCCGAGAGGTCTTAGACTTACAGTCGGGTCGCGCAAGACCCAGGAGAGTTGGGGTTTAGTTCCAGTCTGGGTCTGAAGGCCAGCGGCACCGGTGCCCCAGCTCCAAGACAAGCAGGTGGGGAGAAAGAGTTCTTTCTTGTTCTGTCCTTGTTCGGTTCAGGCCTTCAACTGATTGGATGGGGCCCACCTGCACTGGGGAGGGCTGAGCTTTACTCAGCTCAGATTTAACCTCATCAGCACACACCTTCACAGAGACGTCCAGAGATAATGTTTCCCCAAATACCCCGTGGCCCACTTAGGTTAACCCAGGAAATTCGGGGGGGGGGCAGCCCACGCGTGTGCCGGGATTCAAAATCTCGCACCTTAATAAAACTTTACGAACGCTGCTGTTGGCTCCCTCAGAGGCGGGTGGTCCCCAGAGAACACTGCTGATTATAGGCCCATCGACTGTGTTCAATCTCCCCTGGTGACCTTGGATTCACTCTTGAACCGGGAACCCAGGGTTCCTGCGAGTGCCAAGGGCCACGCGGACTTGCCCTCAACCGCTGGGTTCTCCCGTGCATTGCTTGAGGCCGAGAGGGTGATGTTTCAAGCCCCCGTGCATGGCTGGATGGAGCCTGTGTGGTTAGTGGGGCTTCGAGGCTGTGCCGGTCCCGTCTCACTAGGCACTCCCCCAGGCGCCCCCGGAGCTGCCCATTCCCTGGAGCCTCAGGGGACACAAGGGCACCGAGGCTGCCAGCACAGCGGCGAGGGGGGGGACCTTGCATGCCTCGAACCCTGTGAGCTCCAGACGTTCCACAGGGAGTCCTGGCTGTAGCTGCTGCCTTTCCTGTTCTTACAGCGGCTTCAGCGGGCGTTGCGGGCTCCTCCTGGTTCGGGGAAGGGCGGTGTGCACTTGCGTCCCCTGGTGTTTGACGACCTCTCCTGTGTTTGGAGAGACAGCCGGAGCGCGTTCTTCTGGTGCCCGTCCGAGCCCAGCCGGAGAGACGGGAGCGGCAGCCCGGCGGGAACCGAGGAGACCCTAGGAGGCATGCTTCTGAAACCGTGCGCTCGGCTGGAAGAACCCCGGTTGGCCAGCCTGGGGACCCCACTGTGCCCGCTGCACCTCCGTCTTCGGAACGGGCGTCCCACATCTGTGCCAAGCATTACTGCCCATGTCGGCAGCCCTGTAGCTGGCTGACGGGGACACGAGGGCCGGAGCCCCTGAGGGACATGCTCAGGTGACACGTGAGCACATCTGAGCCACGTCCCTGCCGACCACGGAGGTTGGGAACACTGGCCGGTGGTCTTCCGGCTCCCGAGCCGTCGCCGCGGGGCCCCGGGGAGCCGCGTGCTCTGCCCAGCTCCGGGCGTCCGAGGGCCAGACCCCCCTTCCCGGCCTGAGCAGAGGCGAGAACCCCTCCCGGCGGGCGCAGGCTTGGCTTCGCACGGGGCAGCGGAGCGAGTGCTGGGTGGCTCTTCCGCCGCTGTGGGCCCGCGTCCTCGGCAAACGCAGCCGGCCGAGCCGACGCTGGGCTCCGCGGGCTCCGCGGGCTCTGATTAAATGTATCTCGTCCTCAGATTTATGCCGGCACTTTATGGCTTCTGCAAATGACTGCCTCAGCACTGCAGAGTAATTCCGCCCTGTCATATTTGTCTTTGGAAATTGTAACAAATTATGGTGATTTATAACATCAAACTCAGCTCTTGCCTCTCTCCCCAGACAGCGATGTCACCGATGGCAGGACTCCGGGCCGTCCGTTTGTTCCGCGCGGAGGGTGACAGCGAAGCGTGCTTCATCTCCCCAGCCTGGCACTCGCTTCCCTTCGAGGGGAGCCTGTCAGCGTAACTCAGGCTGTCACGGCACCCTCACACCAGGGTCCCCGCGGTCCCGGGCCCCGCGTCCGAAGCCCGCGTGCTCGCCCTGCCACGGTGGGGCCGGGACGGGGCCACGGGACTTGCGCAGGTCTCCCGCCCAATGCAGACCGTCCTCCCCAGTCTCTGGTCTCTTACTCTGAGGGGACGCGTGTCAAGTCCACTCCAGAGTTTCCCGGAGAACTCGGGGTCCCGGCCTCTAGACCAGGAAGGGGAGCCGGGCGCACGAGGCCCAGGACAGCGGTGGTGGCCGGAAACAGTGGGCTGCAGGCCGACCCAGGGCCGAGGGGGGTGGTATTCGGAGGTGGGGCCCCGGGGAGGTGATCAGCGTGAAGGGACGCGGTGAGGACGGGGCCCGTGGCGGGGTTAGTGCCGTTGTAGGAAGGGACAGCGGCCGCGGGGCGGGGAGGGCTGCGTGGGCGGCCGGCCCCCGTCCTCGTCAGCTGGTTACAGCCCCGAGCGGTCCCCCTGCCGGCACCACCCCGCAGACACCGCGGACCCCATGGTCAGGATGCACAGCCGCATGCGCCTCTCACGTGTGCGTGTTCCACAAACTGCAGGACTGCGGGAAACACAGCCTCTCGTAGAACCGTCCTGGTCCAAACGGGCACCGAGATGCTCTTCTTTAGAAACTGGAAGTGGGTTCGGGACCGGCCCCGGCAGCCGTGGGGACGACGGGATGGTGAACGCTGTGTTTGGATACTTACTCCTCCGGTCCCCGCGGAGGATGTGTCGCCGCAGCCCGAGGACGGGCCCCACCCCAAAGGGACCTGGAGGTTAAGATGAAGCTGACCCCATCGACCGCACGGGGACCGATGCTGTGGCCTCTGTCCTGTGTCCTCGACCCCAGCCACCGGCTGTCAGTCTGGAAGCTGTTAGCCACGTCTCCGAACCAGAGGCGGGTGCTGGCACGTGCTGGGCTGATGCCGACCCCGGAGCCCGTCTTAGGGCAGGAGCCCGACGGCCCTTGGTTCATGCGCACACACTCCTGAGTCAGGCCAGCCCCGGGGCTGCAGGAGCTGCAGGCTGACGCGGAGACCCGGTGGGAGGGGACAGGGATGGGGCAGAAGGACACACCTCACCCCGGAGGACAGCTGGGGGAGCCCCCCACCTAGGCCGCGAGTGTAAGGGCTGCAGCGGCCCAGATGGGGAAACTGAGGAAGTCCGTGGGGCAGGCAGGGTCTGACCATGGCCTGAACCACATGGCTGTGGTTCACGCCCACGGGCTCCCGCCCCTGTGTTGGGGGCCGGTGTGGGGACCTGCGTCTCTGAGCCCCGAGCCCGCAGTGTCCTCTAAGGAGCTACTGCAAGGGGAGAGGACGTCGGAGAGGGGAGCCTGCTTTGCCGTCACCGGCTGCCGTCGGTTCCACGACAGACTTTGTGCGAGACTTCGAACTCCTCACCCCAACTTTAACGGAACTCTGTTGAGCTGTGTGACACAGGTGTTGCTGGGAAAGCTGACACAGAAGCTCAAGTCCTTCCTGGACGCGTGTCTGTGCGCCGTGGCGAGTGCTCACGGCCCGCCCGGCCCGGCGGGGACCCTCCCTCTCGGGAAGCAGAGTGACATGGACGCCGAGCAGCTCGACGCCCCCGGGGCTGCATCTCCGAGGACGGGGCACCTGGCCGCAAAGAGCAAGCCGGACGTGGGGAGGCCTGGGTCTCCGGGGCCCCTGCGGACAGCTCTGCACCAGGGGCTGTCTAACAACGCCGCTTTTATTTACAGGGGCCGGATCAGACGAATATGTCACGTGATAAGTGGGAAGTGTCAAAATGAGCCACACACGTAAAGTGGTGACAAAAGGATCACTTCAATGAAATTATATAACATAAAGCGAGTCACTGAAACAGCTGCATTAAATACGATTTGCATGCAACATTGCATTGTACAATTTCTGACACTCTGCGGAGAGGTATTAGGTCTGAAGTAACTACGTCGAGAAAGCAATTTGCAGAATTTCTGTTCTTTTAGCTGGTTTGAAAGCAGCGATAATTTTTTTTTTGGTAGCTGACAAGTGAACAAAAACCAATAATTGAATAGTACCATTTTACCCAGAAGGCAGGCCGATAATTAGAGGTGTAGCAGACGGTTTGGATTTTATCTCGAAAGTGGCAGCTCTGGCTTTTTTTTTTTAAAGCTGAGAACTGAAAATCAAGGCCCCTATACTCAATAGCAACAAGAGAAGAAAACAGGCTTGTATTTTCAGTTCCCATCGCCTGGCTGGGATCTGCTTTCCGGTCCCTGAAGGAAGGTCTGTGGACCCTCGGTTGGGAAGGGCGTGTCCACAGGGACGCAGGGAGCACAAGGAAGTTCTCAGCGGCTGCCGCGGTCCAAGATGCAGTGCGAATAAGGTCGGCATACGGCCTGAGCCTGACGGCCACCTGTCCCCGCCCGGTCCCCAGGACAGGATTCTCCCCTGTGCGTCTCCCAAGGGAGGTCCCCACCTCAGACACGGATTGGGTTTGCCGTCAGGGCCCCGAGTGCGGCAGACCGTCCCCCACGCCGTGGTCTGCAGCCCGGAGTTCGGTCGTGGGCTGTTGCCGCTGTGCGGACGAAGCCGGTGTTGACGGCCGGGAGGCCGGGTCCCTCCCGGAGCCGCAGGCAGACGGGGCCCTGCAGGCACACGCTCGTCTCCGTGCTCCCGTCCTGGAGGGCGATGGCGACTGCCGCCAGAGCGCTGGAGACCAAGACCGGGGGTCCTGGCGCTCTTCTTGCCGGTCCCCGTTTAGGAGAGCCGCCTGTCAGGTCCTCCCCGCTCTGAAAGCGTAGCCCCCAAGGACGTCTGCAGCGCCAGCCAGGCCCCACCCCCGTCATCTGTGTGATGGGCACACATGTTCATAGCGCACGCGGACAAAGAAGCCTGTTAGCTAGCGGTCCGTTTTTGATGGCTCACCGTATCTAGAAAAACGTCAGCCGGACCCTCGCCGGCCGCTCAGACTTAACTGAAGGGCAGCTCAGACGTCCCAGCAGCACCAGCCGCCGGCCCACGGGGCGTGGGGCCGCGGGGCTCCCGCTGCACACAGGCCCATTTGTCACGGAAAGAAACACGAGCATCGGGAGGAAGATAAGTTGTCACCAACTTTAATCCTGAGCAGATGAAGGGAGCTTCTGAGACAGAAAGTGACAAATGATATAATGGAAACCCCAAGTCTCTGCTCTTCTGTGAAGGGGGTGCCGGCGACAGACGGGTTTGTTGGAGGGAAGGGCCGAGGGAGGGAGAGACTCGCAAGCAGACTTCCTCACGCCCAGAATGGAGCCCGATGCGGGGCTCGGTCCCACGTTCCTGAGATTGGGACCTGAGCCGAAACCGAGTCAGACCCTCAACCCACTGAGCATCCCCCACCCCCACCCCAGGAATTGGTCTTTGTCTTAAGGACTTATCTCTCGCAAAACGGGGCTTTGCCTGTGTCCAAGGAGCCTACAGGCAGTTCTTACTGAAAGAGCCTCATGCCCGAGGGGACAGCACATGGGGGACGGTGCTGGCGCCCGGCCCCTGGACGCAGAGGTTTCCTGTGAGCACCGGGCTGGCCTGTGGGGGACGTAGACGGGGGAACTCTCACTGTCCCTGCCAGCGCGTGTCCCCCTCCTGGTGCCCTGGGCTTGAAGTCAGTATCAGAAGCAGAGGGAGGGCAGAGGGAGGCAAGCCTGGCGATGCCGGTGACCACTGGCCCCTGCAGAGCTGGGGGCCCAGCGGCCCACAGCCTGGAGCCCTCCCGCTGCGCTGCACGGCGGGTGAGGCCCCAAACCCCCGCCCGTCCTGCCCCTGACTCCTGCTCCTTCCTCCCCAGCCCGGGCCGGGCCGGGGGCAGCTGGCAGTGTGGGGACCCCGGCCCCGCCCCCTGTGGACGGGACTGTGCCGTGAGCTCGGCGTCCCTGTCCTGCTCACTGGCGAACGGGCCCAGGAGGGGCTGGGGTCCGTGAGGACGGGTGCGCCGGCCACTCCAGCCTTGTCCCCCCACCTCTAAGACGAGGAGCTAATCCCTTACAGGCCTCTCTCTGCCCATTAAGGTAGACGCCGGAATCTCCTTCGAAAGGCCCCTCACCACCTCAGAGAGCTAATGGTTTCAGGGTGGAAACAATGCGGTCGGGGTCAAAGGGTCCAGAACCCATTACCAACCTGCCGATAACCATTCCCATGGAAAGGGTCCTAACAGCTCACTCCCACAAAGCCGGATAAGCCCTGGGTATTCGTCACCTAATGCTGAGCACCCACCGGCGAGAGCCTACTGAGGCCGCTGCAAGGGGAGGGCCTGCTAGTGTGTGGGAGGAGGGGCGAGCCTGCCCCTGGGGGTCGGGGGACGCTGGGCCCACTCTCCGTCTCTGCCCGGGGACTCGGGGCAGGGACAGCACTCGGGGGGACGCCGGGCTCACTCCCGGCCTCTGCTGGGAGACTCGGGGGCGGGGACGGCACTCGGGGGGACGCTGGGCCCACTCTCCGTCTCTGCCCGGGAGACTCGGGGCAGGGACGGCACTTGGGGGGATGCCGGGCTCACTCTCGGTCTCTGCTGGGGGACTCGGAGGGGGGCGGGGACGGCACTCAGGGGGGATGCTGGGCTCACTCCCGGCCTCTGCTGGGGGACTCGGGGGGTGGGGACGG
>CM052807.1:1083116-1098106 GCA_028533885.1 Nasua narica
CTGGGCCCACTCTCGGTCTCTGCCGGGGGAACTTGGGGGTGGGGACGGCACTCGGGGGACACTGGGCCCACTCTCGGTCTCTGCCGGGGGAACTTGGGGGTGGGGACGGCACTCGGGGGACACTGGGCCCACTCTCGGTCTCTGCGGTGGGGACACGGGGGGTGGGGATGGCACTCGGGGGGACGCCGGGCTCACCCTGGGCCTTCCCTGCACGCCGCCCCGTGTACCTTCTCCCTCTAACCCACAACCTTCATCTCCAACAAACCCTCAGTGTGAGTCCCGGGAGTTCTTACAGGGAATCCTTAGCCGGAGGGGCTCCGGGGTCCCCCGTGTCATCACCGAGACGGCGAGTGTGTCCAGCAGGCCCAGAAACAGCGAGGTGTGCGAGAACAGACATCAGTGGGGGATGAGCCCATGTGGGAAGTGCCCAGGCTCGGAGCCCAGACCCGCTGGCGGAAAGGGGGCAGAGAGAGCCCCGCTTCCTCAGGGCGACTCCCCCTGTGGGGGGACTGGAGTCGTGGTTTGGAAGTTTGACGGGCTCTCTGCCGGGTCTGCGTCCCCGCGCAGCAGCATCTCACGGTTGTGAGAACGCGTGCGGGGAGAAGAAACGGCAGCCAGGAGGAGGCGCCCATCCAACACCCACGCTGGCCTGGCGGCTTCCAAAGGGCAGGGGGGAAGCGAGCAGCCCCGCAGGCGACCCTGGGCCCTGCGCCTGAGCTCACGGTGACCCTGGACCAAGGGCAGCTCCGTGTGTGGTTAGGGTCTCCCAAGAACAACGCGAGAAGCCAAAACAGAATTTGTTCTGCTGTTTGAGCTGCGGTGATCTCAGAGTGACCGTGGTGGAAACAGACTTCCGTGGTTCCTACCAACGTGGGATACCCTAGCTCCGTCCGCAGACCGCGGAGGGGGTCGCGGTGGATGTGCGGGCGGCTGGAGGTCCGGGAGAGGCAGGAGGCACTCGGCCTGTCTCCTGCCTGGCGGTCCGTCCCACTCAAGCGCTCGGGGCACGAGGCAGAGGGGAGTCGAAGCAGGGCGCGGCCTCCCACCCCCTGCACGGCCGCTGCGTGGAAGGCGCTCCTGGGACACCCACCCCGGGCACCCACGGCGCTCACACTTTTCCTGGTAATGGGAGCTTGCAATCGAGAGGCTCGCCTCCAGACAGAGCAAAACGTGTTTTGTAAGTGGCTGGAAAGGATGTGGGGGCGCGCGCACCGGGACCCGACGCCAGCAGGGCTGGAGGTGGCTCTCTCTCCGAGCGGCCCTCTCGGCCCCCAGCACAACCCACTCGGAAGACACACAAGCGCGTTTGGCTTGTTTGCAATTCCTACCTCTGATCCAATTTCCGAGCACCTCTCTCGCTTTGTTCTCCCTGAAGCCCACGCAGCTGCTCACCTCAAAGCGGCAAGTGCCCTCCTTGCTGTCCCTTTGCCCTGAGGACAGAGAGTGGCGGCTCTTTTCTAACAAAGCTCTTTCTTCCGAGAGTCTCGGTGCCATTGTCCTGGTTTTTGCTGGCTCTGGAAACATCTCGGCACCGCTGGTCTTTGAAAGCCAAGAAAACGCGGCAAAATGTTTCTGCGGCTGACGACTTTATGAAAGGGCCCACCAGCTACCCGCTGATTAAAGCCGATCGGCCCCAATGGCAAATACGGCACTGTTTGCGGGGGATCTGCATGGCGACACCTCAGTGTCCCCTCTGGTTGTCATGGTCCCAGCGACTCACGGGAGGGGTATTAATGGGGTGAACCGAGGCGGCCGTGCATGGCTGCGGGACGCCATGGTCGTTCTGGGGGCTGGCCACCGCGTGCTTCAGGCCGGCCGAGATGTGGCGGGACACGCGGCCACACCCCGTGTTACAGATGGGAAGCTGAGGCCGCAGGGCGCTGAGCATTTGTCAGGATTAGCGAGGCCGGGAGGCGGCAGGTCGAGGAGTCCGAGCTTAGCCCTCCGACCGAGGCGCACGCTCTCCCACGTCGGAGCGGGACGGATGTGGGGCCCCGGCCACACACAGTCGCCTGGGACCCGGAGACTTTGGTGTCCGGTGCTTTTAAAGTGGAAAGTACAGTAATGGGCTGGATTCTGTCCCTAAAATTCAAGTGCTCGACTCCGAAGCCCCGGGTCCCAGAAGGAGACTGTGTTTGGAGATGGGGTCTTTGAGGAGGTCACTAAGGTAAGAGGACGTCAGTAGGATGGGTCCTTACCCAGTCTGACCGGGGTCCTAAGATGAGGAGAGCAGGACACAGACACGCACAGAGGGATGACCATGTGGGGACCCGGGGGGGGGGGACCTGGCCGGGACAGAGGCCTCGGGAGACACAGCCCTGCCCCGCCTGCCCCTCGGGGTCCCGCCCCCAGCACGCGGGGCAGTGAAGGTCTGCCGTCGGGGGCGTCCGAGCCGTGGTATTAGTAACGCAGCCCAAGCTGACTACGGCGGGCTCCTCCCCGACGGCTCCATTTGCTGTGAGAAAGGGAAGCTTGAGCCAGGGGGAGGCCCAGGCGGAGCCCTCCTGACCCGCCGACCCTCAGTGACCTTGGGGACGCGAAGGCAAGTGGGTGCAGTCGAAGAAGGCCCGTGGGATTCCCATGCGTTACACTCTTCCTTTCCCTGGGCCCCACTAATTGACTTCCATTCACGAAATGATTTTTGGAAAACCAAGAGGGAACGTTTAGGTATCTGCACGGTTCCTTTTATTGATCAAGTCAGTGCGACGAATGCTTCTCTGACGTCCCTCTCGGGACACGTTACCGAGTCTGGAAGATGCTGCCCGTGCGCCCGGGGCTCCGGGTGAGGCTCCGGGCGAGGCTCATGTCTGCTGTGCAGTAAGGGTCTCTGTGCCTCCAAGGCTCACAGGACCTCAGACACGAGCAAGCTCATCGAGGTCCGGACCCAGCGCTCCTGTTCGCGGATGACTCAGCAGGGTCTCAGGGCTCCTCCTTCTCAGCCAGCGGCGACACAGCCTATTCACGAGTCAGAGGATACACGGAACATTCCGGAAGCCAAGTAAAAAGTGCCAATATTCACACACTCTCGGCTTTAAACACATCAGCCTCAGGAATCTGGTAGTTCCAGGAAGCAAACTGCCCGGACGTTAAAATTGTCTGACGACGACAAAGAACAAACGAATGGACTTCTCGGTGCATTTCTAAAGAAAAGACAGTCTCCTTAAGCCTGTGGCCGCCTCCTTTCTCAGCGTTGTTCCCGCCGAGACTCCTTGGTCATGATTTTCCCCGACACATTTTCTCATTGGCCGAGCAGCCTGTTAACAAAGTTCAGACAACCGAAATCCTTCCTCTCTGCTTGTCACTAGGAGAACAAGCACGCTGGCGGCCGGGGTCAAGGGAGGCAGCAGGAGTGCCTGCCCTCCACCTGCCCTCCCACCTGGGCTCTGCCCGCCTCTCGTTTGGTGCCCGTGTCCCGGGAGCTCCAGGTCCCTGGGCGGTCCCGTCAGGTCTGCAATTCCCCGAAGGCAGGGTTCTGGAACTTGTCAAGCTTTTACGATTGTTTTTTAAAGTAAGCGGTGTCTCTTCTAATGACCGGGTAGAGGAAGTAAAGCAGGAGTTCCCCTGCTGGGCCCTCCGGGCCCTGGGGGTCTCTCCTCCCGGCGCCCCCTCGGCCCCGCGGTCAGGGCTGGACCGGGGTCCGGGGACCGGGTGCCGGCTCTCCGGGGGAACAAGGCCCGGCAGGCAGGTGCGGAGTGGGCGTTGCGGGACGGGGCCCCTGAAGCAGCAGGTGAAGCTGCCGAGGGCGGGGGAGAAGCAGGCGCGGTGGACCAACCCCCACCCCGCGAGGGCGGACGGGACGCGGAGGCCCCGCCGCAGACGAGCGCGGGGAGGCTGGGCTCCGGGGCCTGCGGGCTTCCTCCTGGACTGGACGGTGTCCTTCACCCCCAGGACCCTGTGACGGGGGTCCGCGGCCCTCTCAGAGCTAGGGCATCGCCCTGTCCTCTCAGCCGGCCGGCCCCTCACGGGGGGGAAGGGCTGGGGAGGCACTGGCGCTGCGGTCCGGACGCCCTCCCGTGAGAGGGTGAAGAAGCAGAGCCCGAGAGGTCACCGGGCAAACCCCCCACGAGGCCCCAGTGGGGTCTCCGAGCGGGCGCGGGGGCTGGGGGCGGTCTGGGCGGACGGTCAGGGCTCCCACAGGGGACGACGGGGGACATCTTCCTCCCATCGGTCACTAGTCTGTGAAGAAGACGGCGGGGGGGAGGAGGCGAGGAAGGCCCAGACCCAGTCTGCGGCCGGCGGGCGTCCCTCTCCGGGGAAACGGTCGGATCCCCGCGGTCTTGGCAGGTGCTCTTACTGGCCTACGTTTGCTGCTGGTTTGGGTTTTTGCATACCGTGAAATCCAGCCTTTCCTCAGTTCATTTAGTCGCTCACTCAGCAAGTACCTGTAAGGAGGCGGGGGGCAGAAACTGCACCAAGCCCGCCTGCTCGGGAACGTCGCGGGCTGCGGCCGGGAGCGCGGAGCGCGCGGCGGGCCCCGGATTCCTAGTTGGAGGCGTTCCGCCAGCGACAAGGAAGCACGGGCCGTCCCGGGCCTGGGGAGGCGCACTCGCCCGCCGCCACCCGACGCCAGGTGGCTGCCAGCATCGGGAAATTACTGTTTTAATCATTAATTACCAAATAAATGTCACTTTGCTGGTACAATATATGCAGTGATTTCTGTCATGAATTGACATCTGTAAGTCATAAATTGCTTAGTTTTAGCTGCTTCTAATTGCAGCATTTTCCCCAGCTCCACGGCACATGCGTTTTGGACGCGGTTCAGACTTCCCCGGCGCGCGGCGGCTTCCGAACGCCGGCAGTCAGTTATGCGGCGCCGGTTCTCGGGGTGCAGCCGCGAGAGGGTCCAACTCCGCATAGCAGCGCCGGCCGGATCACAAGAAAGAGGACGCACGAGCGGCAGGGGCTCCTCTCCTCAGAGAGGTGACTTCAGCTGCTCTCTGAGAAGGCGTCCGCTCCCCCCTCCCTGCCGTTGAAAACGGAAATCAAAGGAAAATGATCTCTAATAGGAGCGAGAGGCCGCGCGAGGCACCTGCATTATTCAGAAACAACCCGGCTGTTTCCGTTTGATTTCAAACAGGCTATTCCCAGAGGAACCCGCGGCCCTTTCTACCCAGAGGCTTAAAAATACACGCCTCTGAGAGCACGACTCCAGTCGGTTCCGAATAAAGAAGGGTCCTGGAGCGCGCCTGAAGAACGCGGCCTGTTCTTCCCATAAGCGCGGTGATGGTCACGGGAGCGCCGAGCTCCGGGTCCGTACACGTGCGCTGCAGGATGGCCGGTCCCACCTCCCAACGCGGGCCCTGGCTGCTCACGCGCAAGTGAGGCCCTTCCTCGTGGAGGATCCCCGGAAGGTGGAGGAGTGACAGAGGCTCGGTCCCGCCTTCCGCAGGGGGCGGGGGTGTGGGCTCTGCGGGATCGCGAGCTGAGTCCCCGGAGGGAAGGGCGGGCCGTGACCCACAGGCAGGCCTGGGTCCCTCCCGGTGCCCCGCAGAGCCTGGCGCTCTGGGTCCCATCCTCTGTCTTTCTGGTTTTGTGAGACAGGAGGATGTGGCTCCGTCTCTGCGGGGGGAGCCCCGGGCTCTGGGATCCCTGCTGCCCCCCTCTGTGCCCTCAGCCCAGGCAGCGGCTTCCTGACTGGCCGAGTTTCCTTTTGGCTCCCCGCCTCTCCCTGGCCGGTGCAGTCACCCCCTGCTTTCAGCCACCTCTGTCGAAATGCTCGGAGTGCCTTTGTTCTCTTCTTGGGACCCTGACAACCGGCGGCATGACCCACGGCACCTTCCCTCTGCGGAGACTCAGATCCCACTGACCGCTGGTGCTCCGGGCTCCAGCCCCAGCCCCATGCCGGGCTCTGCTCACCGGGCCTCCCCTGCACCTGGGTCCCTGGAAAACCGTCCACACTCCTGTCCCAGGCACGCGAGGCTTTCCTTCCTGAACCGAGCGAGGCAGATCAGACCTGGAGCGAGCGCAGGCTTTCCAGGTCTGGCCTTTTCTTTGGAAAAGTGGGGCTGGTAATGTGTTGGAGAACACCTGTGATTTCTGGAAACGAGTGAGAAGTTTAATCAAGGAACCTCTAACTTGCTCTTGGCCCCACTGACCAGGTGGGTGACCCGTGTGAGGTCCGTTAGGGCGTCAGGGCGGGATTCATGGCTTCGTGAAGCACGGAAGGCATGTGTGGCCAAGAAAGAATGTTGGAAGGTTTGAGAAGGCGCAGCGTTTCCTTGTTTGTATGTTGCGTGTTCTATATTGTCAGCTTATAAAAGTTAAGGTCTAGCATCCTTTAATTCCTTACACAGCGTTTAGCATGAGGCCGCATTAGGAGACAGCATTCAGAGGGGGAGAGAGGGACAAGAACACAGTGCTTAAATTTCCACGGGGGACCAAGCACTCTGCATTGCCTCGGAGAGCCCCCGCCACGAAAACCGTCCTCTCTAAATTTCCTTAGTGGGAAACAGACTGTTCCCTGGGGAGAGTTTCATAAGAGGGTGGGGTGTCTCAGACTCGTGTTTCCACGTTCATTACAAAGAGGTGCCCAGAGCGTGTGGTTCCTGAAGCCCCACCTGTAAGACCCACGTGCTCAGCAGACACATCTACGACGTCTCCTCCACGCCTACACCCGCGGTCCCCGAGCCGTGACCCATGTCCACCTTCCTGCACCCGTGGTCCCCGAGCCGTGACCCACATCCACACGCCTGCACCCGCGGTCCCCGAGCCGTGACCCGCGTCCACACGCCTGCACCCGCGGTCCCCGAGCCGTGACCCGCGTCCACACACCTGCACCCGCGGTCCCCGAGCCGTGACCTGCGTCCACTCGCCTGCACTCGCGGTCCCCGAGCCGTGACCCACGTCCACATGCCCCGAGCCGTGACCCGCATCCACGCGCCTGCACCCGCGGTCCCCGAGCCGTGACCCGCGTCCACGCGCCTGCACCCGCGGTCCCCGAGCCGTGACCCACGTCCACATGCCCCGAGCCGTGACCCGCGTCCACGTGCCTGCACCCGCGGTCCCCGAGCCGTGACCCGCGTCCACGCGCCTGCACCCGCGGTCCCCGAGCCGTGACCCGCGTCCACGCGCCTGCACCCGCGGTCCCCGAGCCGTGAGTCGTGTCCAGCTTGGGGGGCTCCTTTGGTGAAGGCTTCCCCGGCGCTGGAGTTGCTGGGCCATGTCAGACTGCAGGGAGAGCACGTGCTCTCCACCCCCCAAAGCAGGGTGCTGTTCCTCCCTCCCCCTGGGTGACAGTCCCAGTACCTGAACACCACCTCCCTTCACGCCTGATTCCAGAGAATTCCCATCCACCGGGGCCTTCTGCTCACTTCCTAGTGGACACCTGCGGCCATCGCTAAAACCTGGGCTTCCTTTACAACCTCTGCTTGGACGTCCTGCTCCGGCTGCCTCTGTGCTCCCTAACAGGCCTGACGTCATCAGGACACCGCCTTCCCCATCCCCCACTGCCTTCCCCTCCCCCCACCACACACGCTGACACTCCCTCCCCCCTCCTGATGCGCAGGTGCTTCCCCGCCTCCGGGGGGGAAACGGGCAGGTAGCCCCACCCCCGTCTTTCCCTCCACCCAGGCTTGTGCGGGGAGCCGCCTCCTCCCAGGGGCTCCCGGGTCCGTCTAACCTGCACCCCACGCCCCGGGTCTTGTTTCCTCCTGACCGTCATCACCCCCGATGCAGCGCGCGTCTGCTACCCCCTTATCCCGCTAAACCACAGGTCTCATCCGCCCCGAGTGTGCGTCAGCGTCTGGTGGATGGCCCTTGCCAGCGCGCCGGCTCTGATCCCGGGGGGGCCGCGTTCTCGTGGGGCTTTCAAACCCCGACCCAAGAGAAATACGGTCTGAAGACCCGCCAAACGCAGTGTCTGAGCTGAGTGTCATAGGGAGCATGCACCTGACACTGCTGAGAGGGCCCACCCCAGGCGGGGCGTTCTCATCAAAAAGTGTTAACGAGGGGGCCTGGAGGGGACCTGGAGGGCGACGGGCATGCCCCTGGCCTCGCGGCGGTGGCTTCACGGGTGCGTCCCCAGACCATCGAGCTACACGCATCAAATCTGTGCAGCTTTTTTAACGTTGATTATACCTCCATAAAGTACTTTCAGACAGAGAAACCAATGTTGTACTATTGTCTCAGAGTCCAGCAGAGAAGGAGGAAGCCTTCGAGGCCGGCCTCCTCTCCGTCGGGTGCTCTGCGGCCCTCTGTAGAGACGCCCGTGGTGGTGCTGGGAGGGGAGACGCTGGGTCAGCGAGGCTGCGGCAGGGGAACAGGTTTTGGTGCTGAATTTGGGGAGTGCTCGCCCTCGAAGCGGATCCCGGACACGGGCCTCGCTGCCTCCTCCTGAAATGCCAGCGAGCACGGGAGGCCCTGTGTTTCCGAGGATTCCACAAGTGCCTTGGGGTGGGACCCTAATGGCGCGAGCGCCGAGCCGGTGCCGCACGGGGGACCCGAAAGGGGCCAGGACGACAGACCACATGCAGCCTTGGGTCTGCTGCACGTGGTTTTAGAAGATTGAAGAACGTTCCTAGGATTCTCTGTAGACGGGACCGGTGTATTCATCTTGGGGCAGGAAATCAACATGACAGGCCTAAGAAAGCGAGACCAATGACTGCAGCAGCAGCCAGGGGAGGTGGCCGCCTGCAGCTGCCGATCCAGCCCTCTGCCTCGGTCTCCCTGCTTGCACAGGGTGAGGAGGGTGACGGGAGGTTGTGATGAGGCTGGAGAGCACCTGAGGGGTGGTGTCCCTCTGCACACGGGGGCCCGACCCCCGCTGTCACCGTTCTGCAGGCTGTGTTCTTAGTTTCCTGCTCTACAGAAGCCCTTGTCCCCTCTCCCCCAGAGAGCACCCTGTCCTCTGTGGGACTCCCAGGAGCCCGACTATGCTCTCCTCTCAATGTGCTTGGCTCTGAGCTGGTAAGAGGTAGTCAGTAAGAGTTTGATGAATGAATGAACGATCATTAATACAATGGGGGGCTTCTCTTGGGCATGCACACGCACCCTGCACCCTGAAACACACACACAAGGTGGGCGAGACAGAGAGAGGAGCTCTTCCTGCGTCTGGAGCACATTAAATTTTGTCCAAACTTAATTTTTTTTAGAGCAGTTTTAGGTCACAGCAAAGTTGAGGGGAAGGGCCCGAGGTTTCCCACACACCCCTGTCCCCCCCGCCCCCACAGCCTCCCCATGATCGGCGTCCGCGCCCAACGGTGCATTTGCTGCTGAGGACGAAGGCGCCGACACGTCACGGTCACCCTGACTCCACAGTGGACGCGGGGGCCCCCTCGGTGCTGCGCATCCGGGGTCTGGACAGATGCGTACGGCACGCACGCACCATCACAGCATCGCAGAGTGACTTCCCTGCCCTAGGACTCCCCTGTGCTCCGCCCGTCGCCCCAGCCCCTCCCGGATCTTTTCCTGTCTCCACGGTTGTGCCTCGTCCAGAAGGTCCCAGAGCTGGAATCCTACACTGTGTCCACTTTTCAGACCGGCGTCTTTCACTGAGTCACGTGCACTTGAGCTTCCTCCTTGCATGACGCTACATTTTAACGGCATTATCATTGGTCTTTTCTTTCTTTCTGTTACTGAGTCCCATAGCTTTGTAATATCGCCAATATCTGCTCACTCAGCATCTTGGAAAGCTCGGATTCTGTCGCGTATATGCAGGGTGACCCCTTGTTTGGGGGCCTAGGGACAGACCTCACGGACACCCCTCCCGGCTTCCTTTTTACCAGCGTCCCCTTGGCCAGTCGGTAGAGCCCTAGTAGGGAAACCAGGTACATCATCACCGTAGACCTAAGTCTCTAGGAAAGGATGGGACTAAGAAATGGTTCTTTCTTTCTGGCGATCTTCATTTCTTTCCCAAGCGGCCGCTCTGGAGAATGGCACGCAATCGGAAATCCTTACTGTGTCCCCCCACTAGCTGTGGGAGGTAAGTGCCCTGAGGGAGGGAGGAAGCACATCCCTTCTGCTAACCCTTCTGCTAATGTGCGGCTCGTCACGTGACCGCGTCTCCCCGTTCGAGGCGGCGATTTGCCCTCGGAACCGAAGTCTGAAAGTCGTGCACTTGCTACTTACACACGTTCTATATATGACCCCTCTCTGTCCTGTACAGAACCATTTGACTGCTGAAATCTCTAATGCTGTCTTTTTCTTTAAAATTTGCTTACATAAAACCTCTTTTCTTTTAAATGCGAAGCCTAGTCACGGCAATTTTTATGACACACAATGATGTGATCGTAACAGACTCTCACACAGTCAGAGAAGCAGGTAGATAAATACAAGACCCCCATCAGGAGAGAAAATCGGACCCCCGGGGCAGAAGGCATACAATGCGGGTAAGAACTCGCTCTCCCTTCGGCTTTAGAGCTGGTCCGGAGAACTGCAGACTTTCCAAGGTGAGCGAGTGAAGAACTAGAAGCTATCATCAAATCCAGTGATTCCAAGTATTGGTGATTGGAGATTCTTCTGATAATCACAAGAAATCCATGGGTCCCCTCTTTTATTTTTTAAAAATATTTTATTTATTAAAGAGAGAGAGCAGCGTGCAGGCCGGGGGGGGGGGGGCGCGGCTGGGGACAGGGACAAGCAGACGCTGTGCTGAGTGTGGAGCCCGACGTGGGGCTGAGCCCAGGGCCCCGAGATCACGACCTGAGCTGAAATCCAGAGCCGGACGCCTCACGGACCGAGTCGCCCGGCGCCCCATGGGTCCCCCCTTGAAAGAAGCCCAGACCTCACAATTCTGTGTGCACCTCTGGAAGCTGTGTCCGGTCCCTCAAAAACCCACGGCGGACTCCGGAATGCTTAGAAAACCTGACATAAGCCCGTGCATTCCAGGCTGTCGCTCTTCCAGTGTTCGTTCAACTTTGGACACGTGAGCCCCCTAGCGCGGCGGATGCGTGACTCCAGCCTCTGCCTGGACAGCGAGGGAGGGTTCCCCAGACCTGGTGCCATTCCACGGCCTTGGCTCGACCTTTCTGAGTTCCCACAGTGCGACGGCGGCTCACTCCTGACCCACCGCCCACCGCTCTGCCCACCGCCGCCTCTCGGGACAGGGGTCCTGCTCTGTGAGGACAGATAACAGTCCTGGGGGGGGGGAGAGAGGAGGGGGGGAACAGGGGGGAGGAGGGGGGAGGAGGGAAACAGGAAGCAGGTGGTTTTCCACAAGGATTTACCACATGACTCTTTGCTGACGAGTTTGGAACAACGCTCCGGAAAAGGGGTGTGTGTGTGTGTGTGTGATTTACTGACATCTGTGCCAAGCTCCTGAAATGGTGACTTTTGAACCCGAAATGATTCCTTTCCTTAAACTGATGAACCAGATGGACGACACACGCGTGTTAGGGCCGCCATCTCCCCGGCAATGTTCGTCCCCCCAGAGGAGTAAGTGTGATGGACGCCATGACCCCGGTGCCCAGAGTCAGGAAAGGGGTCTGTGGGAGGAGGACAGACGGAGAGAGAAAACGGGGTCTCGAATTCAGGTGCCGACGCGTCTGAGGGCCTGCATGACCGGTGACACCAGCTCGAGGCTGACCCTGCATGACCTGTCTGGGAAGCCGGGGGGCGGGCGGGGCAAGGGCGGTCAGGGAGGGAGCGGCGGGCAGCAACATCATTGGTGACACGCCACGGGGCCAACAAGGCCTGCCTCTGGGCCCTCATGCGGCCTGTTTTTCAGTTTCTAATTTTATTCTTAAATTCCATTCTGATGAGCTGCAGAGGAGGAAGCCTTAGGAAATGAATATTTTTACCTTAGCACCTGTCTCCCTATTAGAAAGTAGATGTATCCATTTGCCACATCTTCAAATCAGCTAAGGGTTTAATTGCCTATAAATCTGATCGTCTTTTCCTTAGTATTCGAGACACAGAGAAATTATTTTCTGAGAGTATCAGGTTTTTTTTCCCGTAAAATGCACTATGTTGCTGGTTTTTATAAAAGATTATGCTCAAGACTTTCTTAGAAATGACTTTTCGAAAGAATGGCAGAATTGGGGGCTGCTTGTTTTTTATCCCTACATTTCCATATACTGCCTTGGGATATCGGCAATTACTATTTAAATCAAAAAGGAAGCTAAGAATAATTTACATCATTCGTCATTGTTTTCTTCCTTGAATATATTACTAAATCACTCCAGAGAACTGCATTTTGGAAGCGAGAGTTCACTCTGTGCATAAAAACTTCCTACATTGGTCCGTAGCAGCAAGAGTGAGCGTCCCTTTCTCGCGCGTATAAATGTCTCTATATTTTTAAATGACCATCAAACACGAGTGTAACTTATGTGCTTTTATTTTATTATTTTACTTATTTATTTTTAAAGAGTCTATTTATTTATTTATTTGGCAGAGAGACAGCGAGAGAGGGAGCACAAGCAGGGGGAGTGGGCGAGGGAGAAGCAGGCTTCCTGCCGAGCAGGGAGCCCGATGCGGGACTTGATCCCGGGACCCTGGGATCACGACCTGAGCCGGAGGCAGCGGCTTAATGACTGAGCCACCCAGGGGCCCCGTGTTATTTTATTTTATTTTTTTAAAGATTTTATTTCTTTTTAAATAATCTCTACCCCCACATGGGGCTCGAACTCGCGACCCAGAGACCGACAGTTGCACGCTCCACCGACTGAGCCGGCCAGGCTCCCCAACATGTGCTTTTCACTGAGCTCTGTTATGATGTGTTCAGTCGTGAGGTTTGTTTTCTAACGGCGTTTCTGGGTGCTGAGTGGGCCCCACCGCAGGGGCGACTCCAGCGGAACTAGGCCGGGATGTGGGCGGAGTCGGACGCGTTGGTGAGTATGAGACACGCTTGCTCCCTGAGCTGCGTTCGGCCTGGGCCGGCCCCGGGGGGGGGGGGAGGGGGGGCCCTTAGCCGCGGCTGTGTCGTCCTTGACGCCACACGGCAGGTGCGCAGCGGGACCTCCAGCGACCCATGCAGATGGGGCTCCTGCTCCCCTTCCCGTGGCCTCCCTCCGGCACTGGCGGCCCTCCCGCTGATGTGCGCGGTAGGGGCCTGTCCCTCCCGGGGGTGCGCATCGAGGCACCTCGTGATTACCCCGGGGACGCCCACACGTCCTCGGCACCTGCCTGCTGGCTCAGGGCCCTCGTTGTAACCCTTATGAGGGGATGGCCCCACTTGTGACGGGGACGGCCGGCGGAAGCTCACACAGGACGAGGGTGGGGCAGGGTGGGGGAGATGGGAGACAGCGGAGAGCAGGGGTGCAGAGTGCAGGCATGACGCCAGCCCCTTGGCGCTTTCGGGAGGATCTGTGGTGCTATTTTTAGAAGTGTTAGCCATGTGATGTTAGCGACAAAAATGAAGATCAAGGCTGGTTTCCTCATATAATTTAAAAAATTATGTAACAATGATTCTGGGGCCATCCCTCGGAACAAATATGCAGTGAGTTTTGGGTGGGAAATCTGCCTTCTAGATGATAAGGGTTTGGGGTCTCCTTAGTTTAATGGAATTAAATCAATTCCATTTATTGATTCCAATAAAGAAGCATTGACGGATGTGAAAGAATCCGTGTTTCTAAGAATCACTTCGAATGCACCTCATGTGAAGATACATTTAGAGGAAAGAACTCGTCCCGAGCTTGTTCCTCCATGCGTCCTGTGCGGACGCGTGTCTGTTCCCTCCGGGGGACCCACACTTGTCCCGCAGAGCTTGGCGACCGTCACCAGCCGTTCCTTCAGTCACACAGCCTACTTTTAGAAGTGCGACTTTGATCTGTTTTTTAATTTTTAAAGCCGGTATGACAGGTTTTGTTTGTGGTTTCATAAAAACATTTACGGAGGGCTTGCCCAAACTGTAATTTATCCCAGTCCCCTGTTTTCTCTGGTATTTTCTCCTTGCGAGCTTAGGAAACCAGTGTCGCCGTCCAGGTCCACAAACCGCTGGGGTCTGCAGTGTGTTCCTGCTGGAGGCTAACGAGGAGCCGGACTGCTGCGGGGCCGCTTCTCGCTCCGCCTGTCCCTCCCCAGGCCCAGGGCCCCGTGCGGCCGCCGTGCACTCTCCGAGAGAGAACACCTGTGTGTCTCCTGGTCTTCCTTCAGGGGCTGGGGGGAAGGAGACCACTGCAGGGACAGAGCGGGCGGCCTGGCCCAGATTCTCGCCCCGGGGGTGTGGATCCGCGGGAGGATGCCCCAACCTCCTGCCTCACTGTGAGCCTCCGGCTCGGAAAGTCTCGGCCGTTCGCGCTCTTGGTTGAGCAAGGAGAGAGGAACGAGGGGCCTGCGTACTCGCAAAGCAAGTTTTCAAGCGTTCGTGAGCGCGAGGCTGGCCGGGCAATGCGGGAGGGGCTGTGGGACTCCCTTGGAGGTGCCCGGTGCTCCCGAGCGGGATGGGTGCTGACGCCTGCAGCTTTAGGAGAGAAGACAGCGCGAGCAGGTGCAGGGAAGGAGAAAGCAAGGGGACCTCAGGAGGTCCTGGGGCAGCTCTCAGCAGCGCCCCAGCCTGGGGGGTCCCACGCAGACCTTCACGGCCCCGCATCCTGGGGCAGGAGCCTGCGATGCAGGCGGGGGCAGGGCTGGTGTCTCCCCAGGCCTCTGTCCTGGGTGTACGGATGCCGTCCCCTCCCCGGGTCCTCTCGTGGGTGTCCCTCCATGCATGTCTGTGTCCTGCTCTTCTCTTCTTAGACATCACCAGTCAGACCGGACTGGGGTCCGTCCTGGGAACCTCATTTTACCGTAGTCACCTCTGCAAATATAGTCTCATCTGAGGTGCCGGGGCTTAGGGTCCAACAAGAATTTAGGGGACACAGTTCAGCTAGGGACAGGCTAGTCACTACCCGGCACGTGGTGGGAGGGGCCTAGGCTTGTGGTGTGGATGGGAAGCTGGGCTGGAGGGGTTTCCTGGGCAGTGATGCCCAGCGGGAGACGTGGGGACCGTGACGGGGAGAACAGAATCCAAGGAGAACATCTGGAGAGTCGTATTTTAACCGGCAACTCGGGTCTCTAACTTCCCTTTACAAATGATTAAACCGAGTGGGTTTTGTGGATGAATTAAGGTTATTGAT
>CM052807.1:1098206-1168947 GCA_028533885.1 Nasua narica
AGAGCCACTCTATTGTTATTCTTTTATTTCAATATAAGGAGGAGGAGGAGGAGGGGGAGGAGGAGGGGGGGAGAGGGAGGAGGGGGAGGGGAGGAGGAGGGAGAGGAGGGGGAGGGGGAGGAGGGGGAGGGGGAGGAGAAAAGAAAGAAACAGAACACTAATATGCTCCCGGGCCGCTTGAGGAGAGGGGTCAGGCCGCTGAGCCCGTGAAGCAGCAGCGGTGTGGCCGAGTTCTCCGCGCGGACGGTCTCCAGTGGGGAGCCCTAGGAGCCGCGGGGGGCGTCTCGCAGGCGGTGATCGCGGGGAATACTGGGCGCTAAGATGCGGTAGCGGCGGGGTCGGCCGCAGACCGGCAGGGGGGTGTGAGCGGCGCAGGGGTGCGCCGGCCCTCCCGTCCGCGCAGCTGTGTCCCTCTCGCCTGTGCCGAGGCGTGCTGGTCCCGCTGTCCCGGGACTCGCAGGGGAAGAGCAGGGACACCTTAGTGGGAGTCCGACCCCTCTCGTTCCCCCTCACGGCAGCTCCGTGGGACGGGAACGCCGACATCCGTGAGGGACGTGACCACAGCGGCCGGGGCGGCCCACCCAGCCAGCGTCTCCCAGGGGCAGTCTCTCACCGCATGGGGACCTGACCCCAGGCCCTCCAAGGGGACAGAACAGCGGCCTTCAGGTCACTGGGTGTAGTTTTACCCGCTTACCAGTAAATACTAAACAAACTTTTTTTTACTTAAATTTTCTTATTTTTCCCTCAATGAATATGTATTCATTGTAATATTTTTAAATTAAAAAAACTGTTAGCTCACTGTTTCTGTTCATCACTCGTAGCAACTCAGAAACAGACGTGGAGAGTTTGCTGTTTGCAATGACCTTGAAGTTAAGTTTCCAGGCAGTTCGCTCTAGCATGGGGTCAGAGGCGTCACCGCACCTGTGCCCCACCCGGTCGCCCCCACGGGACCTTCATGAAAACCATTTCCTCCAAGTGCTGAGCGTGCTCGGACCCCCCTGTAAGGATGCAGCCCTCCCCACGCGCGTGCACACACACTCCCTGGGCGCGGCCGCTGCGGGACCCAGATCCGGGGGTACGTGGGGAGCCCAGGCCGTGAGCCAGGCTGGGGCCGGGGGGCTGGGGCCAGGCAGCAGAGAGCCCAGCCATGGTGGACGCGGTGCGGGCCGAGGGCTACGAGCCGGTCGAGTCAGAGCCGGAGGGCTCAGACCAGGAGCCAGGCTGGCAGGCGGGCCCAGTGGGGAGGCTCCAAGGGACAAGGCCCCCAGGGCCCTGCGCTGCCTCAGTTTACCCTGCTTCCCAGCGCCTCCTGGCTTGCATCCCCGTGGTGCACCTCTGCTCTGCAGCCCATGGCGGGGAGCGGCACAGGGCCCGCACCGGTTTGCCCCGCGGACCCGGCTGGCCCAGCCGGCGGAGCACACAGGACGCCGGCGGCTCCCTGCCTCCGCCGGCGGGTGAGGCCCGGCCCAGCCCACTCCCGCAGCTAGGCCCTGTAACATCCGCATTTCATTAAAGAAAGGGGAAATCGGGGCCCGGCAGGATATGCGAGGGGAGAAGTTGCTGACCGCATCGGAGGCTCGGCTGTCCGGCGGCCACGGGCAGGCACGCCCCGTGCGTTCGGTGCAACGGGTCCGATGTGATTCACACCTGACACGGTCCCCCCAAACGCCCCAGCACCCTGCTTGTGTACGTGGGACACAGAGGCTTCGTGACGACAAGGGCCTGGCGGAGCCGGGAGGGGTGAGAACGCATCGCCGGGAGCAGTGACGATGAGATCCGCTCCCGCCGCTGAAGGAGACCTTGGCTCTGGGAGCAGCGCTGACTTACCACCCGCCCGTCATGCCCCATCCTGAACCCCGCTGCACAGAGCCGCATCTCTGGTTCCCCAAACGGGCCTGCACGGGCCGGCCCTTCTCTGCTTCATGTGACATTTCGTGCTGAAGCCGCTGACCCCGGCCGGGCAGCCACCCCTCCGGTCACCAGCGGACACACGTTACTCCCCGTTCACGAAAACGCGTGTCCACGCTCCCAGGGTTCGCAGGCCAGCAGAGTGGACTCCCGAGCAATCCCCCATCCCGGAACGAGGCTTTCTGGTTGCCCCAGGTGTTCCCACAGTTCTGAGATAGCCCTCAGACCTTGGTCTGGTGGGGCGCCTCTTTAGGGTCCTCCCTTTTGAGATGACATTCGTCTTGGAGACTTCAGTTTGTAGATCAGCTTTAGACTCACAGCAAAATGGAATGGGAGGTGCAGGAGGAGCCCATATGCCCGTATTCCCCTCGTCCTCACGTCCCCGTAGGGGCTGCCAGCCCTCTCCCCCGGGTGCAAAGGGCTCAGGGGCCACGTGGTGCCTCTGCTCCCAGTCAGCCCGGGGCCCCGTGTGACCCCACTTACAGCGGTGCCCTTGGAGAGGCTAAGAGCCTCCGTGCAAGTCTGCAAAATGGGGGGCAGTTTCTGGTATTTCACAGTGTCTCTTCGTGGGCTTATCTTTTTGAGTCTAAGTGACTGTGGGGGTGTGTGTGTACACATGCATGCATTTCTTTTTCTAGACGGAGGTATGATTATCAGGCGATGTGATAATTATTGTGATATGTGTGATATGTGATAATTATCACGCGATGTGATACTAGTTCCAGACGCGCAGCGTGGTGGCCCCACAAGTCTGTCCGTGGCGTGCCCAGCGCAGTAGGCGCAGCCCCGCCGGCCGCATCCGGAGCTAGTACAGCATTCCCGACTATCTCCTGGACTTTGTATCTGCATTCCAGCTGGAAGGTGGTGCCTCTTGATTCCCTTTTTCCACTTTGTCCGTCCCCCACCCACTTCCCCTCTGCCAACCAGCAGTTTGTTCTCTGCATTTAAGAGTTTGTGGTTTTTCTCTGTTTGTTTTGGTTTTTAGATTTCACATATAAGCAAAATCATGTGATATTTGTCTTTCTCTGACTGACTTATTTCACTCAGCACAATACTCTCTAACTCCATCCATGTCATTGCCAGTGGCCAGATTTCAGCCTTTTTCATGGCTGGGTAATATTCCATTGCAGATCTGCACCCTGTCCCCTTTGTCCAGTCATCTGTCGATGGACAGCGGGGCTCTCTCCATATGTTGGCTGTTTTTGATCGTGCTTCTGCAAACATCTGGGTGCACGTATCTTTCCAGTTAGTGTTTTCATTTTCTTTGGGTAAATACTCAGTAGTGGAATTACTGGGTCACCGGGTAGTTCTATCTTTAATTTTTGGGGGAAACCTCCACACTGTTTCCCACAGAGGCTGTCCCAGTCTGCGTTCCCACCTCATTACATTACGGCAATCAGACAAGATAAAGAAATAAGAGGCACCCACATGGGTAAGATCGAAGTAAAATTGTCATTATTTGCAGATAACATGATATTATACAGAGAAAATCCTAAGACTCCACTAGAAAACTATCAGAACTGATTCACGAATTCAGTTAAGGTGCAGGATGCAAAATTAATACACCGAAGCCTGTTGCATTTCTATACATTGACAACAAAGTAGCAGAATGAGAAATTAAGGAAACAATCCCATTCGTAATTATATCAAAAGAACTAAAATACCTAGGAATAAATTTAGCCGAGAAGGTGAAAGACCTGTACCCTCTGAAAACTCTAAAACACTGATGAGAGAAATCGAAGGTGACACAAAGAAATGGAAAGGCATTCCATGTTCACGGATTGGAAGGACCAATATTGTGACAATGTCCGTACTACCCCAAACAATTTAGACTTAATGCAGTCCCTATCAAAATACCAAGATCGTTTTCCACGGAACTCGAACAAGTAATATTAAAATCTGTACGGAACCGCAAAGACCCCGAGGAGCCGAAGCGACGTCGAGAAGGAGCTAGCGAGCGTCACCGCAGCCGCAGACGTCAGGATGCGCTCCGAGGCCGTAGTAGCGCGAACAGTATGGGACAGGTGTGGGCCAGCAGAGCAGAATAGAGACCCCGGAGATGAACTCCACTCCCTACGGTCAGTTCATCTGCGACACAGGAGGCACGAGGAGCCACAGACGGGAGGGACGGCGACCCACACGCAGCTTCAGGACGACGCCCCTTGTCGAGCAGCGGTGCCACCGGCCCGAGAGGCTGGCAGCCTTCTCATCCGGGGCTGGGACTGGGGCGGGTCCCCGTCTCGCGTCCCGCGGACGAGACGCACACTGTGGGCAGTGGGGACCCGTCTCAGCCGTGTCCACCCCACCACGGCCGCTGTGGTGGGGGACGGCACGGTCTCCGTCCCAGAGCCGCTGGCCGCAGAGGGGCTGCCCAGCCTCCTGCCTCGTCCGGGGCCACGGTCCCCGCCAGACGTGGCCAGGGCTGGCCCCTCACGGACCCACAGCAGCGCACCCCTCCCCCGGCAGCGCACGCCACGCCCCAGGAAGGGAGCGGGTCCCCTCGTGGGCCTGCTTGTTCTGACTGACCTGTGTCCCCGCGTGTATTTGCTCTTTGGGGGACCCTGTAGAGCCCTTAAGAAAAAAATAAACCCGTGCATTTTTTTTCTCCTGGTACACTGTCCGTCCCTTGAGAATAAGGACAGTCACTGCTGGTAGACTGACTGCCAGGCCTGCATGAAAGGGGAGCGGCGGGACTGCGTGGCCCAGCCCCCGGCCCCGAGGCGCAGGGCACTTGTCCTTAGGCAGCCCTGAGTCCAGCGCCCAGGGGAGCCTGGCCATCATAAAGACCGGCTTCGGTCAGCCCGCTTTGACAGTCTGGTGGGCCCTCCGCGGCCGGCTTCATGACCACGTGTCCCGTCAGACCCGGTGCACACGCAAGAGATGCCCCGGCTCAGCTCACCTTCCTCGTTTCCGGAAAGATCCGCCATGAGCCCCCGGGATGGCACGCCCCATCCGAGCGAGGGGCTGGGCCTGCGGCCCCGCGGTGTCCCCATTTATCCCCATGGTGCTGCGTGTAATCAGTATCAGTCCTTTGCCCCGGGAGCTGCGGGGTCGTCTGTCACCACCCAGTAATTGTTGGCTTCTGCTCTAATAAAGGACCAGCGATGCGTCGGAATCACACCCCCAGCGTCCTGCCTCAGATCTTCAACCGATGGAGCCGAATTCCACAGAGGCTGTGTTCCAACATCAAGGGCTCCAAAAAGTTTCCTCCCAGGAGGCAAGTAAAAAATGCCACACAATAAGGTGTTGCAAAGGGTCACCATCCTACAAAGGTTGACAGAATTCTGTGTCCCGCCGGCACCTTTGATGCTACGAGTGTGATCCTAAGCACCTACAGAGCTTTACATGTTGCAAAGGGCTCTTACGTTCCATCTGTTATCTGGTCCTCCCGCTGCCCAGGGCGCTGGACGCAGCGGCATTCCGCAGACAAGGACATGTAGGCCCAAAGAAAACAGAGGCCTCCCCAAGATCAAAAACTGCGTCCAAAAAGGGCCCAGTGTCCCGCCCCCTCCAGGCTGTGATTCTCCACTCCCGGGCCAGTGACCAGATAAATGGGGCGGCAAGCGGCTGCGGCCAGAGGGACGCCGAGGCTGTGCCCGGCCAGCAGGAGTGAGCAAGGCCACTCGGTCTGAGGGCCACAAGCCCCGGCCCTGAGAAACAGACACATCGAGGGACCGTCAGGAGCGGCCCAGCGGACGTCCCCTGAGGCACCGGATCTCGCTTTGCTTCCAGACGGGGAGGCTGTCCCGGGAGCAGAGGGGCACGTCTTGGGGTCTACAGGTGCTCGCAGAAGGGGGCTCGACCCTGACCCCATGCTTCCGCCCGCCCACCTGCGCCCTGGGCCCCGGGGCTGAGTCTCTGCCCCGCGCAGCAGTGGTGACCAGAAAGTTTCTCAGGACCTCCGTCTTTCAAGTGAAAACTGGGTTTGGTTTTGTCCCCGAAAGCCAAGAATACGGGGCTCCCTCCCACATAGACAATGGGTTCCTGACTCCTTGATTATTTGATGTCAGCGAAGCAGCAACATCATTACTAAAGAGGGAGGGAAAAAATGTGTTGCACCAACGTGATTTCTATTCAAAAAGTAGCTTGGGTTTGTAAGAAGCAGAAAGGAATACATAAAACCCCGCCTTTATTAACTCGTTAAAATGTGAAACAATAAATAGAAATGAAATACAATATAATGAAATCAATATATAAGCTAGGGTTGTTTTTAATTATAACTTAAATTAACCAGAGTATCTCTATTGTGGAAGAATTAATTTCCAAAACAAAAATGAAGTCTATAAAAGTGTACTCAGTTACACTGGGGAATTGCAAATTTTCTGTCTTCTGGCACTCAAAAGATGTTGCTTTAAATTCTGTTTAAAATTATTACAGCTACTTGTATATTCATTTCCCCTACCAAGGGTTCTCATCTCCTTTCCTGTTTACACATAATTTGGCTGTACAATTGGTTTTCCTCTAAGCAATGGTTTTGACCTCAAAAAAAAAAAAATACTGATTTCTAGTATGAAGGCTCCTGGGTGTTAATTGAGTTCTTTGGACCTTCAGGGGTCCCTTTGGAAAGAACAGGGGCTGCCAAAGCTTTCCCCTCATCCAGAAAGTAGAAGAGCTTGGCTTTGTTCGTTTTCATATTTTACTCTCTTGCTTATCCTGAAAAATAATTTTGAAAAACACTGCATCCGTGGGGCTAATGATCAGTCTCTGGTCAGGGTTCAGGTACCAGGACAAGTCGTGAGTGCGTGAGGCCACAGGTTTGGTGCCTTCCCTGGCTGGTTTGCTCTTTATCCGACGACAGGGGCTTACGAAGCGATGTGGGCAGCCCTGGGGGTCAGCCCGGGCACGCGGGGACGCCGGTAAAGGGGAACTGGTACCGAGATCTCTCTCGTCCCTCCGCTCTAAAACTCGGATCCAAGCGTATTTGGATCTTTCTGTGTGAGACACGACGAGGACAGGGAAGAATTGACGTAGCTCCAGGAAATCCTCGCTCCCGAATGATAAGACTGTGGGCCCACTACCCCATAGCGCCCAAGACCGCGCCCACTTCCAGACTCCCCGCGTCTCCAGCCAATTCTAAGCCCTTAGGTCATGGGCTCTGCCCTCCCCAGGCGGTCGGCTGCCTTGCAGGACGTATGGGACAGGCCGCCGGCCCCGGCCCCCAAGCCTGCACACCTTGGCTGCTCCCATTGGCCGCCCCACAGACGCCTTGTGAAGGGAGCATTCTCCTCTGCAGCAGGGCTCACCGACTTAGCTTTGTGGGCCCGGCAAGTCCTCTTTTGGGATTTACGGGAGGCAGTGATCAACACCGAAACCCAACGGGTCAAACGATGGGTAACCATGAGCAGATTGTCTTAGCGATTTGCTTGGTAAGGATCCAGCAGGTAGGCGGGATGGTGCTGCCCTCGGAGGGCATACCCGTCCGCCACGGAGCCCGCCGGGCCCGAGTCCGTCCTTCGTTGTAGAATCTCAGTGGGATGAAGGTGGGAAGGTGTTCCAGCCCGTGAGACCGTGGAGGGAGGCAAGGGCTTCAAGGAAGGAGGGCACGAAGCACAGAATTGTGCCCGGCCCCTCCTCTGGTTTGGGCTCAGTCTGTCCGGGCGGGGGCTGGGCAGTCGGCCCGTCACGGACCCCACTTTGAACAACACGGACAGGCACTGCGTTTCATTCGTCCCAGCCTCTGAGAGCTGGTGTTTTACAGCAAGGTTTGCTAGGAGGGCTCTTGGCACGGACGCTCGCTAGGAGCCGACGCTGCGAATTAGTTGCCCAACGGCCCGGACGCTCCGAGAGGGCAGAACGCGGCCCGCCCCGGCTCCCGATGCGTGTCAGCCCCCAGCTCGCCGGCAGGGCTCCGGCGGGGCTCCCTGCTGCCCTGAGTGCTGCTGGGAACCTTGTCCCTTTCATCGGCCGACCAGAAGGCTCCTTTTCAAAACTAACATTTCGAGCAGCTCAAGCCGCCGGAGCAAGATGAAGCGCCAGTGTGGGGAAGCCGCGGAGGGGCCGTCGCCGCCGGGGCAGGTGTTCGGGTTCTGCAAACCCTGGACGAGGAGAGTTGCAGGATGCTAGACTTAGGGGTCACGCCTCTCAACCCCTTCGGCGCACTCGGGACCCAGGGCCCTACGCGGGGCTCGCCCATGACAAGCCGGGTGGGACCGTCCCATCACCCGCTCCCCGGAGACACGGACGGGCACCGCCCCCGTTCGGCGCCGGCTGTGACACGGGGGTGTGGAGAAGACGCTGACGGTGGTCAGAGATCTCTGAGCGGGCTTTCTGAACCCGAGTCGAAGGTCGCGAGGTGGAAATGAGGATAACACTCTGTCCCGGAGGCAGGGTGCTATTTAAGGTCAAGAAACGCTACACTCCTGACCGTGGCCAGTCCACGTCCGTCCGTGGCCGTGGAAGGGGGGGCCCGGCCCAGGGAAACAGCCACGGGAACACCAGGCAGGTTGGAGCGCCTCGCGACGGGGAGCACCGGTGACCTGACGGGCTCTGGGCTTGCCCGCAGTGAGATCCAAGAATACTCGGGAGGAACCACAGCCCCGGAGCCGTATTCGACAAAACCGTGTGGGTGGTGGGCTAGGCAGGTACGAGGGTTGGTTTGGAGCTCTGACTGCGATCCTGGCGGGAGGTTGAGGCCTGAGGTCAGCTGTCCTTACGGGAATCAGGCGGGTCTGACCTCTGTTCCAGCCCAACGTGCTTTTCCCACAACCGCACTCAAGGATCTGCGGGTTCTGTGAGGACACCGGGGGGAAGAGAGAAGTCGCACTGTCCAGCCAGGAAGACAAAATTATCCCTAGGGATACGTTTTTAGAGCATCTTGGAGCTGACCGGAACTGACTTCGGTGTGGGTTGTGGGGCTCTCCCTGGAGACCAGAGTACGTCCATCTGAAACTTTTAGGGTCTACTTCGGGGGCCTTACCGCACGCAACGGGCACACCTCCAGGGCATTTCGCTGTATTCTCTGACCCGCTGCCTGGACAACGTTCCTTCCAGGTCCCCCACCGCCGGTGGTATCGGCCATGGCCGGGAAGTCGGGAGACGTGCCTGCAGCTTCCTCGGTATCCCTTAGAGATTTGTCCTTTGGCACGAGGCAGCGGCATTCTTAGATTTTGTGGGCTGCCGAGTCGTGCGTACTGTTTTTAGGGATTTTGCCTTCTAGGATCGCATCCCACAAGTACCGACGACCGTCTGAGATGTGGCTCAGTGACCACGACTTTCTCAGGCAAGGGAGAGACGTGACCGCGAAAGATTCTACAACTATCGCTGTTGTTTTTCTTGGATCGCGCGTTCTCGAGGAAACACAAGCCCTGACAGATTGACCTCGTTCGGGGACAATCAGGTCAAGTGTACAGAGAAGCGGCCTGCACTAGGGAGGGCTCCCTCCGCCGGTGTTACCGCCCAACACATGCCTGAGTAGCACCAACCCTGACGGCGGCAGGCGGGAGAGGGAGGAAGCCTGGTTTCACAGACGCGGGCCCCGCGCTGTGCGCAAACACAGGGTGAGGCCTCCTGAGAGAAGCGGTTTCGGGCAGGACGAGGGCCCGGAAAAGGTCAGGCCCTCTGGGCTGCGGGGCGGCCCCAGGGGTGGCCAGCGCTGACAGACACCAGGGCACCGGGGGTGGCGAACGCGGGGCTGCTCGCCAGCGCCCGAGCACCCCGCAGCGGCCCCGGGAAGGCCTGTGGGTTCTCGTAACGGGGCTGAGGCGCCCGGGGGCTCCGGGAGCAGAGACGGCGGCGGGCTGACTGCAGGGCGGAGACCCATATTCGGTGCCGTCAGGGCTTCTGAAGCCCAGCAAACAGACGGGCTTTTTGACACCCTTGTCTCAGTGACGGGGCCTTGAGTTAAGGGAAAGATGAGCCCCTTCCCCGTAGCTACTCGACCCACCACGGTTCGCGGGAGCCACCAACCACTGTAGTAAGGAGTTGCGATTATATAAGCAAAGAGCATCGCATGATTGTCCATTATGCTGACTGCGACTTTCTTTTGAAGAGTTGTAAGGCTTCATTAAAATCCTACAAATGACAGTAATAAATGAGAATAAAGCGTTTCAACTCAAGCCCTCTGGGTTTTTGTTTTTTTTTTTGATCTATGAATTAGCAAAAATAAAGCCAATGTTTAGATGACTGTGATAAAAACTTTTTTTAAAAAATACATTTAATTTATTCATTTGAGAGAGAGAGAGAGAGAGCAGAGCAGAAGTGGGGGCCCCCACTTCACGGAGACACCCCAGAGTGTGTCTGGGGAGATGGGCCACAGCGCACACGGGGTGGCTGCCAGAGCCCAGGGCATCAAGGACCAAATGGAGAAGGTCGTCACGTAACTGATGGGGGCCGTCCGGCAAGGTCAACAGCCCGGTCGTCTGGGGTCTAGGTTTCCCGTTTGTCGGTCCTCCTTCCTGCGTGCCCGTCCTCTGTGGGACGGTTTCTTTCACCATCACGATCCGGTCCCTGTGCCCCAGTCCCTGTGCCCCAGGTGAGTTTCCCCATCTCGGCCGTGCCGGGAGCTAGCAATTTTTCTGAAACAACATGAATACAAGTCTACTTTCTTCATAAACGCTTCTCTTCATCTGCCCACTCCCCAGTCTGGAAGTAATATTCCCTTGCCTCCGAAAGTCTTACAGCAACTTATCTTAACGTCTCTCTTGGCAGTATGTACTTTACTTGTATGTGTTTGTATTACGTATGTCTTATTTTTTATACATACTGTGGTATACACATCTACATTTATGTGTTATAAGCTTTATATTATATATTTACATTTTATATTACGGATGTATTTGGGTTTATATTTGGCACATTTATATTTATGTCATAGATATTTATGTTTTATGTTATGTGTATTATATATTTTACTCTGCATCATAGTTTAAGGCCGTGAACGTGGTACTAAACTCCGTGGACAGGTACCCTGGCTCCCCCAGCCTCTCTGTGGGCCTTTACCTGGTGTTCTGACCTCAGGTTTCCTCAGTCTGGGGATCGGTGTGTCCTCCGTGACACAGGACTTGCAAGTCCCCGTGCAGCCCCTCACAGAGGCTGGGGCCGCCACAGCCCTGCCCGAGTTAGCACTTGTGTCCCGAGGACAGTCAGCTTCCTGAGGGCAGCTGCAGCTCCTTTCCGCAGAAAGCTCCGTCTGCGGTACCCACGCCGTAAGCGCCTCCTAAGGGCCAAGGGCGGGCTGGAACCAGGGACTCCCTCCGGGAATCCGTGCGTCCACCGCAAGGACCCCTATCCCAATCCAGGGTCGGAGGTCGCCGTCTGTGTTTCGGGGTACTTCCAGATAACTTTCAAAGACATCTTTACGAACGGTGGTGAGTGCGGTCCTCCTAGATTGCAGCTAGAAGCTCATTTCCAAAAGAAAACTGAGCCACAGAGAAGAAGAACCAGTTACCAGGGAGAACTCACTCCCGTCTTGGAAACCCAGGACTCAGAGGCAAACAGGGCGCCCTTATTAATGGAGTCCATTCCCAAGGTCGGTTCTGCCCTCACCCCGGGCCACTGAGAATCAGGCCCCCTCTGCCTTCGCTGTCGTCTCTGCGGGACGCTGCAGGTTCCCAGAGTTTGTTCCCCAGGCCTCCTTGGCGGCACCGTCAGAGGCAGCGTCACCCCGGAGAGCGGCCGCTGGGACAGTGGAGGAGAAGCAGTTCTCTCTGGCGTCTTCGGACTCTCTCTCCGGTGATGGAGGCAGAGGTGCGGGCCTCTTCTGTCACTGGATGTTGGCATTGGCTGCCCCCGGGCTGGCTGCGGAGACCGAGTCCGCCACAGGGCACAGGGGCCTTGATGCCTGCACATGGCGTGTGTGTCTGGGGACCGCGGCTTCCTGTCACAGACGCGCCTTCTGCTGTGTCCTCACAGGAGGGACGGGGCCCGGGGGCTCCCTGGGGGCTCTTTCATAGGGACGCTCATCCCATCAGTCACGAGGGGCCTGCTCTCCTGGCCTCACCCCCTCGGGGAGGCCCTGCCCCCGCGACCGTGCCCTTGAGGCTCCAGCAGAGGGACCCGGGGGCCGGCACCCAGGCCACGGCCTCACGGCACAGCACTAGCTGCTTGTCCCCCCCGTGGGCTACGGGCCACACGCTTCTGCTTGCGGAGGGAACGTCCCCCGACGTCCTGCCCACGGCACCCGAAGTTACCGGGGTGAGAGCCCCGTCCCCGGCCCCCGAGGGGAACGAGAGCCCCTGGGCAGCAGGCCGCCAGCTACAAGCGCCAAGCCTGTGGGTCACTCATTCGGCACGTGCGCTTTGCGGTTTCTGCTGGGACTCGCGGACGCGTTGGTTTCGGGGGCGCCGAGCCGACACGTGGACTGTAACACACGGTTAGCTGCCGTCAGTTCCCGGGAGCTTCCCCTACAGCTTACAGGGGCTCCGAGCGCTGGAACTCGCGACCCCCACGGCTCGTCGTCACCGCTTACTCTCTGCACGAGTTCTTCCCGGGTGACCCGACCTCGCGGCTGGGGGCTGGGGGACGGAGGCCGGGCGGGCCAGGGAGCCCGTCTCAGCAGCTCCCTGCGAGGGAGACGCAGGGTCTCACGAGGGCACGAGACCGACGGACCCGGTGAGCGCTGCCGCTGTTTCTAGAACAAAGGCGTGCTTTCCCCCAACCGAGGAGGAAAAACACAGAAACGCAGGTTTGGCAATACTCTCGGTCCTGTATCTGCCGTTTATTCGTGTGTCGTTCTGCGAGTGACAACGTTCCGTAAGACTGGGTCCTTAATCTGCAACCCGGAGTCCCCGTCGGGCGCGCCAGCCTCAGGTCCGGGGACGTGGCTCCAGCAGGGTCCTCAGTCATCCCCGCTGTGGAGTGTGGCTTTGAAGGGGTCACAGTCAGTTAAAGGTGGAAATCACATTTAGAAATTGTCCCTTTGATCGACCCCTGACGACCCCAGCCTCCCTGTCCAGATGGTCAGTCTCGGGTGGTGAAGGCGGAAGGTGGTCCCTGGGAGGCAGGTCACTGAGGAACTGGCACATTATTTGCAGACGGGGGAACTTTTGGATGCAAAGGGCACACGGAACCCCTGAAATCTGGACAGGAGGGTCCACGACCGTTTTATAGTTTCGGAAATCCTGTTGGCTATAGTCAGCTCAGATCCACCGCATTTTATATATTCACATATCTAGTTTGCCCAGAACACCTTCGGGGACCCGCACTATGAACTCAGGATGACCTCTCCCCGGTGGACGGAGTGGTCTGGTCCTTGGGGTGTCCCTGTTAGCACAGTGCCTGGGCCCACGCAGCCCTCCCCAGCGGGGGGTTAGCACTGCCGGCAAGGGCACAAAACCCTTGAAATACAAAAACAGGGCTTCGCGGAATACCGGCGTTCATCTGTGACATTACTCGAGAGCATTTACCTGGTGGCCCTCGTGCAAAAGGTCTTCCGTGCAAATGCACAGCCTGAGTGCTTCTGTGGTGTGTGGGTGGGGGGTGTGTGAGAGGCCGTTTCCCGATTCTCTCTCTCCCCTCTGGCGCCCTGTTCACAGGGAAACAGCTGCACCGGCTGCGGGGGGCTGGGGCGGGGAGGAAGGTCCTCCGCAAAAATCTCTTTAGGTCTTACAGTAAGGAAGAGACACGTTGTTTGACTTTCAAAAAAGTCTCCAGCAAGATTATCTCGGGAATCACACCGACACACATGCAGACGTTGGTGTTTATACGAATAGATGCATAGGTACTGTAGAGACCAGATTGGAAATAAAATAGGGACTATTTCCAGCTGATGATTTTGGGACCCAGCAAACACTTGGAGAAGCTCTGAAAATAGAGTGTCAGCGGCCCTTTTGTGAGGTTCATTTGTGTTTACGAAGGGAATCTCCACCTGTAAGGGTGTCCGCCCCCTCTCTGCACCTGCAGGAGGCTCAGGATTGTCTAAATCACCGGAGACCCTGCCCTTGGGGGACCCGCACCCCAGCTGCCTGGCCTTGTTGGTGGGGCTTCTCCCGGTGGCCCCCCCACCGGCAGCCCCGGCCTTCTTCCTTTCCAGCTGAAGACTGAGACCCAGCCCCCTGCCCCGGAGCCCCCCCTGCACTTCTGTTAATAGACTTCTGTCTGCTTTTAACTTGGTAATCTGTCTTTGGGTACGGCGGTCCCAGCTGAGAACCTGGAGGGACAGAAGAAAGGTGGTTTCCTCCCCATCGGAGCGCACGCACACGCGCACCCAGGAGAGAGCCTCCACGAGGGGACGCTTGCTCTTGGGCCACCCAACCATTTTGGTCTGTCTGGGACAAAGTGTGGGCAAATAGACCAGGGCTATTGACGAAGAGTCAAGTTCTCCATTGTCTCTTGATTAAAGTGCCTGCGGGGCAGTGAGAATCGTTAACTTAAAACAAAACAAAACCACAAAAACCTATCCGCTCACTAGCAGGCGTGGTTTCATCACTAAGTAACCCCTGGTAAGTCGGGAGGAAGCGGGTTAGGAACAGCCCTCGGCCTCGGACCGTCCTGGGCTGCCTTGCGGGGGCGGCGAGCCTCAGGTGGGAAGAGCTTGGATCAGTGAGCGAGGGCCGCTTTCAGCCCCGCCGCCCGGCCGGGGCCTCAGGGAGCGGGACACTGACCCAGCCCCGTGGGCTCCCCGGGTGTCCACCGGCTGGGCCCCCGGCTTCCTGCCCCGCGGAGGTGCCGGGTCAGTGTGGGGGCTGGGGGGCCCCCGAGAGGAGCGGACACGGCCTCTCCCGACAAGCCCCTTGTGTTCGGCTGGTGAGGTGGGACCCGCGTGGGTGAGGGGACGCAGGGGGCCCATGAGGACAGCCCAGCCTGAGTGACCGGGGCACGGCTGAAGGAGAAGGAGAGCAGGGACGGAGCATTTTCCATGTGCCCCGCTGTTTATTTCCGGGGCTCCTGCCGACTGGGTCTCCCCTCCCCCAGAGCTGATGAGGAGTCAGGGTCCTGTGCTTAGGCTCCCCACCGTCCCGGGGAGCTGAAGTCTTAGTTTCCAGCAGCAAACACTGAACGGGCACACAAGTGCCCCTGTAGCTGCAGTTACCCTCTGCTAAGGAGGGAGGGGAGGAGGGAGGAGGAGGGAGGGAGAGGAGGAGGAAGGAAGTGGGAGGAGGAGGAGGGAGGGAGAGGGAGGAAGAAATTGGAGGAAGAGGGAGGAGGAGGAAGGAGGGAGGAGGTACGGTAAGAAGGAGGAATGAGGAGGGAAGAGGGCGGAGGAGGGAGGAGGAGGGAGTGCGGAGGAGGGAGGAGGAAGGGGGAAGGAGGGAAGGAGTAGCAGGAGCCCTTCCCCCGGCCACATCCCCTGCTGCTTTGTCCGAAGCCCGTTTAGCAGTGTAGACAGTGGTTGCCAACCCTGTCACATATTGTATGTAACTCTGGGTCGCGCCTGAGTAATGGCACCTTCTTGACGCCGCCCTGTCAGCTGCTGGGCTGCCTGTGGATGCCGCGGCGGGCGAGACGGAAGGACACAAGCTGCAGGTTCCCGGGGAGGGCCTTGGAAGGCCCGGAAGGACGCGGCTGGGGTGGCGGGGGGCTCTGCGCTCTCCGCCCGCAGAGCCTGACCCTCGCTCCCAGAGAGGCGCGTCTCGGATTTGTTCAGGTCACAGGCATGATGGAAATGAGCTTCTGTGCGGCTGCTCCCCACATCCGGATTTAATAGACTTTTTCCACTGATAAAAGACCACTAATGAGTTCATTTTCAAGCTATTAAATTGGCTATAATAGCTAGTTCTACTGATGATTGCTGGGGACCCGCTGGTCACAGTGGGCTCTGTCCCGCGTTAACCATTGATGGCCCTGGCGCGGGGCAGCCCGCGGGGAGGAGGGCCGCGGCCGCCTGTCTCTGGGCCTCCCGTCCGTCCTGTGTCCTGTGTCCTGTGTCCAGGAGGCTGGCACGCCTGGTGCTCGGGAAACGGCGCTATCACCTGCTCCTTATTGGAAGGCTCAGGGCTGCCCGTGGCCGTGGGAACCCGGGGCGCCGGACGGCCTGCCCTCCCAACCGGGCTTCACGAGATGCGTCTGTGCGATTCTGCCGCCCTCCTGGAAGGGGCCTGGGACAGGGGCTTCCTCCGGATGGTTCACTCCGGGCTCCGAGAGCCCCTGGGCGGGCTGGACGCACGCACGAGGCTGTGTGCACGCCAGGCGGCTGTGCAGGAAACGAGCCTGTCCCCCTGTGTCCACAGTCAGTGTAACGCATGCAATTAGCCAACAGCCTCTCCAGGTGTCTGGCTTAAATACACTTCTCGGGCGTTTAAGGCAAGTAATTAATAGCCGGCCTGCTCACAGCCTCCGTCTGCCCTTTTCATTACGAGGGTGGCGGGCGCCTTCGGATGGGCGCCTAATGCGTCCGTTTATTATAATTTTGTTTTCAGCTATTTAAGCAAAGGTGCCCAGAGACCTTCAAGCTTGGGCAGCTACCAGCTGAATGGGATTGCTGAATTTATTATTATTATTATTATTACCGCCTGTTTCCCTTTTGAAGACCGTTTTATTAGGAGGGGCCCAACAGGTCGGAGACGTTAAATTGCACAGGGTTCGGCTGTGCTGTGGGGCGACTAAGGGCTGTGGGTCAGCTCGGGGGTGGGGGGCCTGGCTGGGCTGTGCGGGGGCGGGGAGCGGGGTGGGGGGGCTCCGGGTGTTGTGTGCCTTTCATCAGTGTCTCCCCGGGCAGAGCTGGACGCACGTGGGGTGGGGCTGGGGGAGGCTGTCGGTGCAGGATTCCCGGAGGAAACCCTAAAGGCTCCACCCCCCACCAAGCTCGGGATTTTCTGCGGCCACGAGAGCAAGCACCAGCGAACGAATGAATTTACCATCACGTCACACCTTCCCAGACTCCTCGTTTCCCCGAGAAGGGTGAGGGTTCTGCAGGCATTAGGAGGCAGCAGCCCTTAGATTTGGGCACGGGGTAGGGGTGGGGTTTGAAGAGGAGAGAGAAGGGAACGACACGCACTGTCCCTCTGTCTGTCCCTGGGCTGGTCGATTCTCACTAGTCCTTCAAGGTTGCCCTCCTGGTTTTGTTCAAGGCCCCCCCCTCCCCCCGGGCAGGCCCTCTGGACCCGCACCCTCTCACCCCTCCCTCTAACACCACGCTCTCCCTGCACATGGCCTCACAGGGCAGCCGCTGCCCTAACAGATTCCCACATGCCCCTCGGTCCCGCGCCACGAGTGGCTCCAAGCCGCGGCCAGAATCACCCTCCGTCCTCTTCCTTTCCCTACCCCCAGTGCGGTGCCCGGATTTTCACAGACGTTCAGCGTACGTCTTTGCAAAGAAGGGAAGGAAGGTTTGGAATTTCAGGAATTGGCGCTGCGTTTCTGGGTCCAACAAGCTGAGAGAAGGGTCCGAAGCTCTAGAGAACGGGAGCCGGTTACTTGAGGTCGAGAGCTGGTCAACGGAGCCTGTGGGGCTGGTTCGCGGGCAGCCCCCCGGGCGGGGCGGAGCCTCAGTTCCGAGACCCCCGTCTTCTGGGATCCGCCGGACCAGCTCACGCCTGGAGCACGGCGAGGTCAGGGGCTCCCTCTCTGCTCATCCTACCGACAAGGTCCCTGAGCACGCCGCACACTCACCCCCCGGGGGACGTCGCCTTCTCTTACAATAAAGATTCAGAGATAAACCCGGCGAAACAGCAACGGGAATAAAGCCATGCAGGGGTCCCCCAGCATGAAGCCACCCCCACCACCGGGGACACAGCCACACCCACGTTCCCATGACCCCCGGAGTCGCCTCTGGCCCCTACATTACTATTATCACATGATGAGAACGTACAGCACAAGATCTGCCCTCGCAGCAAACTGCAAGTGCACGACGCAACATTATTTTATGTTTTAAAGATTTATTTAATAATTTATTTCGGGGAGAGAGAGAGGGCACGTCTGCGTGCGTGCAAGAGTGCGGGCCGGGAGGGGGCAGAAGGAGGGGGAGAGAGAATCTCAAGCAGGCTCCATTCTGAGCTCAGAGCCCAACGAGGGGCTCGACCCCACAACCCTGACATCGCGACCTGGGCTGAAATCAAGCATCAGATGCTGAACTGACGGACCCCCCCAGGAGCCCCCTCACAGTATTATTAATTAGTCCCCGGGCTGCACATGGGGTCCCAGGCGCCTATGCATCTGCATCCCCTCACTGAGAGTTTGTGCCCTTGGACCAATGCCTCGTCATTTCTGCACCCCAGCCCCTGGCCAGCACCGTCCCACGCTCTGCTTCTGTGAGTGGGACTATTTCGTACCCCACGTGTCCGTGGGGTCGTGCAGTCTTCGTCTCCCTGTGACTCCTTTCGCTTGGCGTCAGGCCCTCCAGCCTCACCCTGGTTGGGGCACGTGGCAGAATCCCCTCCTTTTTTGTGGCTGAGTAATATTCCACTGTGGGCATACACTGCGTTTTCCTTGTGCGTTCCTCTATCCACGGACCCCGGGGTCGCTTCTGTGCTATCGTAGATGATGCTGCAGTGAATACGGGGGTGCAGATACCTTTTCCAAGTTCTGACTTAAATTCCTCTGATAGGTACTCATAAATCAGGATTATATGGTTTCACGGGTACGTCCTTATTCCCAGACTCATTGAACGGTATGCAAAGTTTTCACGTGTTAAAAATAACCTGTATCCTTTGTTTATTTGTAAAGCTGTAAAGTTCTAAAACCTGCCAGAGGAACGCCAGGGACAGGAGGGGTGGGGAAGGCCGGCCTTGGTCCACGAAAGGCTGAGAAAAGTCACACCTCACACTTGCTGGTTCTTACCAAGTCCATTGCCAAGGCCCAGAGAGAATGACCTCGTGTTCAAAGTAGCGGATCTTCCTTTTTTTTCTTTGGACCTTCAGAGCGCTGAAGGCCCATAAATTAGTGGGCACTCCCAGCCGCTGCTAAAACCTGTGCTGCTTTGCTCCCCTTTCAGTGTACTCTCCGAACAAATAATTTAAGATACTAGACAGTACTGGGGGGGGGGGATTGAAATTCACTCCTATTTCTTTGGAAATCACCTGTCTAGATGATATTCTCTTTCCCAATAATTGATTTTCTCCCCTTGCAGCCTCACTAATCAAGACCTAATGACCTGAGCTCCCCATTTCCCTGCACAGCAATCCAGTGGGGTCCTTGCAGGGGAAGAGCTTTGCTTCCTTCCCTGATTCTACAACTCCTGTCCCACGTGTACCTCAGTCCTCTTCCTCTGTCCTTGGAAACAAGACTGTCTTCCTGTGACATTCTAAGACAGGAATATGACATGTGCATTAGGCTGAAGGGAGAGGAAAAAAAAATTTTTTTGCCTTTGGTGTAATTTCAGCCCAGATAGAGGATTCATTCTAGACGACCTTAGCTCAAGGTGACTTGATATATTTTCCTGGCAAGAGATTTTTTTTTTTTTTTGTATCTCTCTTATCCACTTTCTCTTCTGGGAGAAATCCTTGCACAGGTTAAAAAATTAATTATTTTACGAATAAATCAATAAAGAAGGTGTTGCTCTGGAAACGCCAGGCCCGCCATCACCGCATACCCGGGCTCTCCCCTACGTTGGGGTCATTTTCGTTTTTCACTCTGTGCTGGGCGATGCCTGTCTCCCAACATCACAAGAAGTTAAGAAGGGCCACACCTCAAAGAGTGGCAGAGCTTGTCGAGATTCCTCAAACCTAACCTGTCGGAATTTGGACGGTCTTTCCAGGGCTTACCCCAATCACTCCATCCCTCCTCGGGGACTAGTGGGCGCCTCGCTCTTCGGGAATTTCCGTCTGCTCGTTCAGCTTTGCACGGGGTTCCAGGCTGGGTTCCAGAGACGGGCTCTGAGACAGGGATCTGCATTCTGTGGGTCTCAGGAAGGCTCTGAGGTCCACGTGCTGAGATCACGAAGGAAGCAGGAGCGGCGAGTGTAGGGCCCCCCACAAGGAGCCACTGGGTCCCGAAGGGTCCCCGTGTTTCTGCGCCAACCCCTCCTCTGTCCTCCGGGGAGGGAGCTCCCCATCAGGCTGGAGCTGCTGGCCGTCAGCCCTTCTGGGAGCTGGGGCAAGCCGAGGTGTGCAGCAGAATGACCACCGGTCAAAACCCGGAAAAAAGTTGAAGGTGCTCATTAAATGTTGTTGACTTAAGACAATTGCTCGCTAGCGATCACCGACCATCCATGTTGTGCGCCTCCACAGCTCCGAGGACGTACCGTGATCATCTTTGTGTACAGAGGGAACGTCAGGGCTGAGGGACGTTAATGGCTCCACATCAGGAGCCAACATTGCAGCGGGTTGGTGGGAACTTAGAGATTACGCTGTGAACCTCTGCGATCCTACCTGAGGCTCTGCTCTTAGACCTGAGGTCAGTGAGCACACTGTGGCCCTCGGCTGAATGCAGCCAGCAGCCTGTCTGTTCAGTTTTGATTTCAGTGTGTACGTGTGTGTGCGTGTGCATGCATGTGTGTGAGTGCAGGCATGTGTGTCTGTACACGTGTGCACTCATGTGCGAGTGCATGCATGTGAGTACATGCATCTGTGTGCATGCATGCATGCGAGTGTGCATGTGTGCGAGCACACGTGTATGTGTGCGTGCATGTCAGTGCATGTGCACACGTGCGTGCATGCACATGTGTATGCATGTGTGTGCGTGCATGTGTATGTGTGTGTGTGCATGTGTGTATGTGACTTGTGTATTTATTTTATCACCCATAAGTTAACAATTTTTTTTTACATTTTTAAGTGGCCGCATTGAAAAGGACCTACATAATATCCTGATTTTACCTCTCGACCCGCAGAGCCGTAACTGTTCACTCTGTGGCTTCGAGGAGACGTTTGCTGGACCCTCTAAAACTACAGGTTAGAGGGGCTGGCAGCTGAAAGACATCGTGTTCTGCAGTGAAGGGGCGTCCGCAGTCCTGATGGGGCCCCTGGTAACGAGGCGGGAGCAGGCCGACCCTCAGGGCTCAGCTGCTGGAATTCGCCCACCGCAGCCCGTGGAGGAAGCGACTTCCGGCGGATCTAGAATTACTGCCTGTGCGGGGTTGAACGTGCAGCTCACGGGGATGCATGTCCTGGAGATAAAAATGACCTCGCTGTTACCCTCGTGTCCCCAGAGGAGGGGCGTGTGCAAGAAATGCTCAGGGAAAGGCGCTTCTAGTGGGTCATTCTTGGGAATCTTTGGGGCAGCACTGCTCACAGGTGTCTGTGGTCCGGTCCGCTGGCCGAGCTAAAAGCAGCCTAAGAAAAGTTTTGGGGCAAAAGTGTAAATTTTATGATTACTCAACAGGATGTCCTCATAAATTTTTCCTCTTCCTTCCCTGGTGACCGCGCGGATGCCGACATCCACAAAGACACTCGTTAGCCCCCGGACTATTTATCGTTTCCCAGTGAAACTTGAGAGTGGGCGGCAGCAGCGGTCCTAAGCTGTCCAGAGCTTCGAGGAGCACGGCGCAGCCACCCCAAAACAGAAGGGACTTCTAAAGCAGGCGTTCGTTTTAATGCATCCTGATTCGAGTAATCCACGAACACTTGAGTGTATCCGGGTTTACGCGCTGTCATCTCGCTCCTCCACGAGGCGAGATCTGGCCGCCGCTTATCTTCGGGGGCAGCCTTCAAAGGTAGCGTTGAGTAGACACGTTTCTTATTAGCTGGTTTCCGCCACTTGATGAGAACCCGCTGCCTCGGTGGGCCAGCCTCCCAGCCGGACGAGCTGCGGCCGAGCTTTGCCTGAGCCCGGCAAGCCGGCGGTTAACCACGCTCGGGGGCTCCGGCGGACGCAAGGAGTTCATTTCTCCAGGCTTACAAATTTGATTACTATAGAGTACAAAGCTATTAAAAATATGACCTTTCTATTTTTCACACCTTGGCAAAAAGCCAGATAATAACTTTGTTCGACTTGGTTAGTGTGATAGAGTGCTTATTCAGATGGAAATAAAATGACTTTTCTTTACGGGAAATTATACCTTCAAGTCCAAATGTCCATCACGGACGCGGCACACAGACAGACATGTTAATTCAGGCCTGAGAGCGGCTAACGGAGTACAACCTTTCCATCTTCTTGAGGGGAAAATGTGTATTTTTGTACAGATGTCACCAACTTAAAACTGTAAAAGGTAAGACTATTGTTTTAGGACAAGTAAAATATAAAAAGGTGATTATGCTATATATCATCCTAATATCAAACTGTGGCTTTACTGCAGCCTTAAGCACAAAATAATATTTTCTCCTTAGACCACCGTCTTCTCCTTGGGATTTTTAAACCAAGTCAAGCAAATACATTTGGATACATCCGTCCAGGTTTTAATTTGAACATTATAAAATTTTTAAAAAGCGGATTTTATTTTCCTAAATACTGGATCAATTTCTGAAAGTTATTAAAAACCCGGAAGTGTTGTTATTAGGGTTTAGTGAAAAAAAAAAGAGTGAAAAAAATGAATGAAAAAAAATGTTGGGATTTTTGTCTTCTAGAGTTAGTAGGATAAGAAAATAGGTTCCCTCAATGTGCATCTGCACGGAGAAGATGTGTCTCTTCCAGGATTTTATGGAAGAATGGTATCAAATACCCTTTTTCTTTTAGGCGCAGGCAAATACCAGATCTCTAGGATTGCCGGCGCTGAGATAAACCGTGGCACTGGCCCCTTTAAGCTTCCGTCTGCCGAGCGGGGTGTGGGGCAGATTGGTGGAGAACAACAACAACAACAACAACAAGGCCTAATGTTTCATTTTTGTTTTTTGCTATTGGAAAACGGTGCAAACTTGGCATGGTGAGAGGAGGGAGCAGAGGAGAGTTCCGGAAGGAGTCAGAAGGCGTGCTGGGCCCTCCAGGCCCCTCTGGGCCGCGTCCCTGGAGGCGCCCTCCCCTCCTACAGTGCTGTGCTCGCTAGTGGCACGTGTGGGCTCGCAATGTCCCCTGCGCTTGGCCAGGCCCTGCGTCCCCTCCGACCGTGGATTCGTGGTTCAGACCCGGGACTCACTGATCGTCTCCCAGCCGCACTTCCCTTGGAGGCGGGACTGAATGGACACTCGGGGCCACAGGTCTATGCTGTCTCCCGCAGAAGGGGGTAGTGGGGGGTGCACGTGACCCCTCTCACTCTCACGCCTCCCCTAGAGGGTTTTGTCCTGGCCCCACACCCCCAGGTGTGGTGGGTCCAAAATGTTAGTGACCAAAGGAGTCTGTCTGCCTCTCTCAGAGCGCACGGCCAAGGTTTCTTTAAACAGGAGGCCGAGGCGTTTTCAGCTCCTCAGTCCCTGGACATCTGTCAGAGAAGCGGTCATTGCCCTGAGTGCCAGAATGCACCCGTGTGGGAATTGGGGTGCTCGCATCCCCAGGGCACTGATGTGCGGAACACACAAAATTCACCAGCACTCCCACGTCCTTCGCATCTGTCACTGGGAACCTGTGGCCCCCGGTACGGACAGACCCCCAAGGATGGAACCCCGCGGGGGTGACGCTTCAGGCCACCCCCCAGTTACAGTTAAAGTCTCACCAGCCGAGGGGCTGGCAAAGTGTAGGGGAAACGTTACAAATCTGGTGGCAGAAGAAAACGGGAAGTACACATTTAGACTTTGTAATCTGCTTCAGAACTGAAGACCGAGGCAGCTATATTTGAAGCTGATTAATTACACCTTTCCCCCATTTTTCTTGCCACCATATAGGAAAGACATTGATGGGGGCTTACGTTTCAACAGAGGACCGCAGTGGGAGTGTAAAGTCATCATTCAAAAATACGTCTGCTGATGGTACGCTGCGTTTCTCTTGTGTTGAAAACTTGAAACGTTTCATCCGGGAAACAACAACAACAATAAACTAATGAGGGTGGAAATAAATGAACAGTGCTGGGGCTCTCTGCCTGCCCGTCCAGATGCCCTCTCCACATCGTCTTCTGCTCTGCATCCTGGCAACTGGCCTCTGAGGGTCCCCTCCCCTCTGGGTTCTGCTGGCTCCAGGCAATCAGTATTAGCCGGCTAATTTCAGGGGCTAGTGCTGGGGACTTCCTCACGGGCCTCTGTTCCTCACTTGCCGTGTTCCTTCTTCTGAGATCCTGGCTTCCTCCTGAGGGCCCTTCTCCCTTGGCAATAGTGCCCTGAGCTCAGGTAATACCACCTCCCTTCCCCTGAAGCAGTGGCTCCCATCTGTGACGCGGTCTGGGCGTTTCACTATCCTTGTCAGGCCCCTGGACATTTACGTTTTCTTATTTAATACCCTATTGACTGCCCAAACTGGTATGCTTAATTTATAGTCTTTGCTCTAACATGTGCCTATAGCCCAATCATATAATTGCTCTGTAAATTTGAAGAAAAATGGACTTTTGTATGAGCTGTTTTTAAATTTAAGATCTCATGATTCTAACTTGATTTAAAAAATTTCTATCACCATTAGCGTCACCCCTTTTTGATATTCAACAACTAGACATTGTAATTGTTTGGCGGATATTATAACGTTTATTGTTTATCAAGTATTTAAATAGTCCGGTAGTGGCAACAAACTTAAGAGAATGAGAAAATTCTATTGATCCTGAAAATTCATATCCTTATAGGAAATGCTGATATAGTCAATCATAGAAACAAATTTCTCATCATTTTTCAAAGTTTTTTTTAATTCTAACCGGCCAGTTTTTCTAGGTATCAGTGCCACTAAATTTTAAAATTAGGTCCTAAGAAATGTCACCTACCAAGGCTGAGATAGTTAGTGATTAACAATCGTTCAATGAATTAAATAAACAGGATAAGGGCTTTGTTTTAGTAGAGTACACTGCATCAAGTCTAATAGCAACAACAAAAAATTAAAACCACTAAAAAGAACAGGCAAGACTCCTGGCAATGTCCAGTTTAGGGGATAATCAAATTCTTTCCTCAAAAGCAACTCTAAAACTGTTTGCCCTGGGCGCCTGGGTGGCTCAGTGGGCTAAGCCTCTGCCTTTGGCTCAGGTCATGATCTCAGGGTCCTGGGATCGAGCCCCGCATCGGGCTCTCTGCTCAGTGGAGAGCCTGCTTCTCCCTCTCCTCCCTGCTTGCTATCTCTGCCTCTCTGTCTCTGTCTCTCTCTCTGTCGTAAATAAATAAAATCTTTAAAAAAAAAGAAGACTGCTTCCCCCCACACCCTACTGCTGGTGGAGGTTCTGCCAGGGTGGGGCAAGTTGTGAAAACCTGGAGCCTCTTGATTGTACTCAGTGGCTCGGGTGATTTGGAACAAGGGGTGATGTGAAATTGTCAGCAAAGGAATTAAAGTAGTTCATTAAATCATTCAAAGAGAGATATGAGAAACAAAAAAGGCAGGAGAATAGTCAATGGCACAGGTAAATCCAGTCATATCAATAATTGCATTAATGGTCTAATCACCCAAATGAAAGGGCAGGGATAACCAGTGCAGATAAATATGGATTTAAATACAAGCCGCTACAAGATACACATCATCAATTCAAATAAATTAAAAGAAAAAAGAATGAAAAAATACATACCATGCAAACAGTAGCCCTAAGAGAGCTACATTTGCTGTATTACTGATAGATAGAATAATTCAGTGAAAAATTAGCAAGTATGTAGAAGACTTAAACAACAGTATAAACCAATTCAACCTAATTGACAAATATAGATATTCTATGTAACAACTGTGAGCTCATATTCTTTTCAAGTACAAATGAAACATTTGACAAGATAGACAGTATGCTAGGTTATAAAACAAATTATAAGAAATTTAATAGGATTGAAACCATACAGAGTATATTCTCTGGCTACAATAGAATAGAAATCAGTGAGAGAAAGAAATCTGGAAAATCCCCAAATAACTAGAAGTCAAACAATGCACACCTGGATAACCCATGGATCAAAGAAGAAATTACAAGGGAAATTAGAAAGTACTTTTAAGTGAATGAGAGCAGAAGTATCACATATTAAAATTTCTGGAATGCAGCTAAGATAGTACTTAGAGGTCAATTGATAGTTTTCAACACTTCTACCAGAAAAGAAGAAAGTTCTCAAATCATTAAGCCAAATGGCCACCTAAAGAAAATAGAAAAAGCAGAGCAAAATAAATTAAAGTGACACAGAATAAAGATTAGAGCAGAAATCAGTGAAATAGAAAGTGAACAAAAACAAAACTGACAAGTCTTTAGATAGATGATCAAGGGAAAAAAGACAAAATCCTCAAATTACTGATATAAGGAATGAAAGAAGGAACATTAAAACCAATGTATAGAAATTAAAAGGAATGTGTTGAGGATCTTTATCCCTCAAAATGAGACAACTTAGATGAAATGGGGTAATTCTTGGAAATGTACACATTGCCAAAGTGACTGAACAAGGAAAAGAATATCTGAGTAGACCTATAACAAGTAACAAAATTAAACTAATAATTAAAAAGATCTTTCCACAAAGAAAATCTAGCTTCAGATGGTATCACTAGTGAATCTATTAAATATTTAAAGAAGAAATAATTGGCATTTTCCACAAAGGCTTTCAGAATATCAAGGAGGAGAAAGTAACTATTACCTCAGTCAATAGTTCCAATGTTTACTGATGCTAAGTACAGAGATATGGCAAGAAAGAAAACTATAGACCAACATCCCCCATTAGTATGGATGTAAAAACTATAAACAAAATAGTATCCAACTGAATCCTGAACAATATAAAAAGGGTATGTATATGAAGACCAGGTAAGATTTATGCTTGTAATGCAAAGTTGGATTAAAATATGAACACCAATTAATATAATGCATCATACTAATCAAATAAAGGTCAATAATTGATCATCACAATAAATGTAGAAAAATGTATTTGGCAAAATCCAATACTCATCCATGAGAAAATCTCTCAGCAACCATAAGTAGAACAGAACTTTGTCAATTTGAAGAAGAGCATATATGAAACTCACAGCTAATGTCACAGTTTATCATCATGATTGAATGCTTTCTCTTCAGGGCAAGAGGAAGGAAAAAATGTCCACTTTCTGGGTGCCTGGGTGGCCTAGTGGGTTAAAGCCTCTGCCTTCAGCTCATGTCATGATCCCAGGGTCCTGGGATCGAGCCCCACATCAGGCTCTCTGCTCAGCGGGGAGCCTGCTTCCCTCTCTCTGCCTGCCTCTCTGCCTACTTGTGATCTCTCTGTGTCAAATAAATAAATGAAAAAAAATCTTTAAAAAAAAGTCCACTTTCACATGTTCAACATTAAATTCAACATTATATTTCTGGGGCTAGTTGATGTGATAAGCACAAAGAAACAACAAACAAAAACCAACCAAACCAACTAACTAATAAATAAATCGAGGCATCCAACATGGAAAGAAAGAAATCAAACTGTTTTATTTATAGTTGGCAATATTGTCTATGTAGAAATGTAATGGAATTGGTGGGAAAAAATACTACAATAAGTGATTTCAGCAAGCTTATAGAATACAGGATTAATAGAGACACATCAATTGTGTTTTTATATGCTAGTAACAATCTTCGTTTAAAAAGCAACAAAAAATAAATAATTAGGAAAAATTTAACAAAAGGGCAAGACTTGTATGCTGGAAGCTACAAAACACTGCTGAGAGAAATTAAAGTATATCTAAGTAAATAGATATTTCATGCATATGGATTGAAAGACTCAATAATGTCAAGATAACAGTTTTCCCCAAATTGGTCTGTGGGTTCAGTGCAATCCCTCTCAAATCCCGGAACACCTTTTTTTTTTTTTTGGTAGAAAATTACAAGTTGATCCTAAAATACATATGTAAATGAAAAGGACCTAATAGCAAAAATGATTTTGCAAAATAAGACAAAGTTGGAATACTTACACTGACTGACTTCAAACTTAGTATAAAGGCACAGTAATCTAGATTAATTGAACAGTATTGAGTGTTCAGAAATAAATACTTACTTACATTTATGAGAAACTAATTTTTACAAATGTGCCAAGACAATTTAATAGGGAAAGGACAATCTTTTCAATAATCATATGATTACTCCATGCCAAAAAATATACCAAGACCCTTACCTCACACCACACACAAATATCAACTCAAGATGGATCATAGACTTAAATAGCTAAAAAATTAAAATTTCTAGAAGGAAACATAGTAAAAAAGCCTCATTAGTTTGAACTTAGCAAATACTTCTTAGATATAACACAAAAGCACTATCCTTAGAAGGAAAAACTTAAAAACTAGATGGTCATCAAAACTTGAAACTTTCAAGTTTCAAAAAAATACCATTAATGAAATGAAAAAATAAGCTTCAAATTGAAAGTATTTTGATTTTTGATATCATATTTGACAAAGGATTTTATCCAGAATTTATAAAGAACCTTACAACTAAATAATAAGACAAAATCCAATGAAAAATGACTAAAATTCTAAGTAGTGATTCCACCAAAGATGACACACAGACAGCAAATAAGAACAAGACAAGAGGAGTGCCTGGGTGGCTCAGAGGGTTAAGGCCTCTGCCTTTGGGTCAGGTCATGATCTTGGGGTCCTGGGATCGAGCCCCACATCGGGCTCTCTGCTCAGCGGGGAGCCTGCTTCCCCCTCTCTCTCTGCCTGCCTCTCTGCCTACTTGTGATCTCTCTCTGTGTCAAATAAATAAATAAAATCTTAAAAAAAAAAAAGAACATGCAAAGATGCTTAAAGTCAGTAGTCATTAGGGAAATGCAAGTAAAATCATAATAAGATAGAACTACTCTCCCAGTAGAATAACTCTGATTAAAAAGACAGAGGACGCCGAGTATTGGATAGAATATGGAGATACTGGAAACCTCACACATGTCTGTTGGGAATCTAAAAAATGTACAGCTACTTTGGAAAATGGCTTGGTAGTTTCTGAAATAGTTAAATATATTCTCGCCATTGAGCACAGGGATTCCACACCTAGGAGTCTGCCAAGGGGCGTGAACACACACGGCTGTATCGAGACTTGAAAAGGAATGTCTATAGCGACCCTGTTCCTTATGGACGAGAACGGGGGCCGCAAGAACGTTCATCAGCACCGAGGGGTAAACAAGGGTTGGTGCATCTGTACCTCGAAACCCTACACAGCTAGTAAAAGGGGGGACCTTCTGATGGCGCTGCAGCCTGCGGGGTGAAAGCCGGTGGAAGTGAACCCTGCGTGTAGCCTGATTCTGTTTGCACCGAATGTCCACGAGAGGCGAATGGAGACAGAAAGTGCGTTAGTGGCTGCCTACGGCTGACGTCGGCAACAGGGATTGACCGTGAGTGGGCGTGAAGGGACCTTCTGTTTCGGTGGCAGCTGAGTGGTGGTGGTTGTTCGACTCTATGCGTTTCCTAAAATAACCGACACCCATCATGGGTGAATTTCGGCGGTAGAGAAGCCAGAGCTCAGCGGCCCTTCCGCACAGAAGTACAATCTACTGTGGGTTGCGCCGTCCCCCGCGCGTGCCCCTTACTCTATCTTACTCGAGCGAGTGTGCCCACGGTGTTATTTCGGGAACGGTTTTGTTACAAACCAGATTGCGCGTCGCCCCTTAAACCCGTGTTTTGGTTACCAACCAAGGGATTCCGTTCTTGGCAGCACAAGCCATCCCGTCCTCAGACTTCCCCGCACCCGGCACCGTGTCACCCTCACGGCCTTCTTTGTCCTTAAGGACCCAGCAATTTTAGCTGGGATTTCCTGCTCCGTGGATGGGTCACGTGCATCCCGGCGTGGATTGCAAGCTCACATGCAAACCAGGAACGGAGCTTCTCTTATCCTTAAGGGTATCGGGCGTGAGGCGAAGGCGCATCCTAACACCAGCCATTTGCCGAGCGCAGTCGATGAACGAGGGCCTCTAGTCCTCAAACAACGCTCTTGTCCTCGTCGACCTGCACTGGATTGCGTGCACATGAGGGACAGCGAGGGGCTCGCTTTGCCTGCGGTAAGGCAGCTAGTGGAAGATGGATTCGGGGTAAGAACCAAGACAGCCTCCAGTTTTAACCACTGCAGGCCCTTCCGGATTCTCCCCCCTCCTTCCTGATGGGACCGCAGGCACCCCTGGCTTTTGTGCGGGACTTCACACCAATCACCCCATTGCCGTGCCGCCCGGCCCTCCTGTCTGCAAAGCAGGCGGGACCGTCGGCAAGCCGGTCGTTTTCCAGACGACAGTTCTCCATGCGGCAAAGCACACACCGGGGAAGCCTGTAATCACAGACCAAGCGAATCTTCCCGACGTTATAACAATCCTCCACCTTGGAAAATAACGTTGATTGATATGTTTTTAAGGGACTGACATATGTAACTCTTTATTAAAAAATTATTAAATAACTCCTCGAAATAAAAAGGCAGTCGTGTAATTAATAGTTATGCACCGCCTGACAGCATAATTATTCATTACCAATACGCAGGAACGAAATGACTTCTAATTTCATCTTCAGAGCCTGTAAAGGTAAGAAAGTACTCTAAAAGGAAGTAAACTATGAAGAGAAGCCAGCTTTTGTAAGTGCTGGAGTTTTTTTTCTTGATTTGGAATGAAAAAACCTAAAGGTTAAATGACGGCGATGTCATGCTCTATGTATTTAAGGAGAGGCAAGTGACTAATTAAAAAAATGTATACCTCAATAAAAATAACATAAAAAACATACCCGGAGACAGGTTTCCAGCCCTTTATTCCCCCTGTTGATAATTTTTTTGAGCCTTCTGGAAAACCATGAATTTGTCTGTACCTGTTCAGAATTGGCAAAGTACCTCGGTACGTTATTTAGAGTTAATGGTGAGTCCTGAGGTCTGAATCGCGAGAGATGGTTTCCTAGCTTGTTTTCTGTGATACCAAAATGGGTCTGGCCTAAGAGAGCGGTGGCACTGAGGCCCGAGTGAACCCTTTACCCTCATCTGGGGGAAAATATCCTTCTCCCTGAGTAACTGGGGGACTGGCAGTCGGTGTCACAAAGGGCTGGTGGCGTGGGGCTGGGCCACGGGAACGAACTCGCAGGGACTGACTGGGGTCTGGGCCTCGGGCCATGGGTCGGCTTGAGGCAGCCGCGGGCCTGTCTTACCGAGGAAACAGGACTGGGGAGGGCCGGCTTTGTGTGCTGCGGTGACATGGTGGGGCCAGGGACCGGCCTGCCTTAGGGACCCCGCTTGCTTCTTCAAGGATCAGGGAACTATGGAGAGCTTTGAAGCGTAATCAAATTGGCACCCGGTAAGACTATGCTGGTGGCAGATATGCGGTGGAGAAATGCGGATTTCCAGCCGTCCTCAGCTTGCCTTGACCTTCAGGCGTGGCCTCCTCTCCTGCTTGCCTGCTCCTTGTCCTCCGCCTGGGACTTCTCTGTGGCTGCAGAGGGGTCAGGCCATCATGGACTCAAAGCCGCGCGTGGTTCCTGGTGTCGGCTGCCCCAGTCTGGGCTCAGCAGGAAGGAGCGACCTAGGTGGTCTGCCGCGCCGTTGGGAAGGTGGGGGCTGGCCAGACTTCGGGAAGTCCTCCCTCGCTGTGACCAACTGCGTGTGTGCACAGGGGAGCCTCCGTACCCTGGACCTGCCTAACCTCACACCCACGGTGACGAGCCTCAGGGGTCTGCCCTGCGTGTTTATGTCTGTTCTTATTCATCAAAGTTCGCGGCGCGCCCCTCCTCATGACTTCCTCTCCTGCCCCAGCCTGCCTCCCCTCCTGGCCTCACGAGCTCTGGCCCCCATGCTGCGTCTCCTCACGCCCCCCCCCCCGGCAGCCCCCCCTGTGCCGGGTCCCCCCACGCCCTCCCCCCGGGTGGCCCTCCTCTGCCAGGTCCCCCCCATGCCCTCCACCAGCGGCCCCCCATGCTGCGTCTCCCCACGCCCCCTGGGTGGCCCCCCCTGTGCCGGGTCCCCCACGCCCTCCCCCGGTGGTCCTCCTGTGCCGGGTCCCCCCACGCCCTCCCCTGGTGGCCCTCCTGTGCTGGGTCCCCCACGCCATCCCCCGGTGGTCTTCCTGTGCCGGGTCCCCCCTCACCATCCCCCAGCAGGCACCTGTGCCGGGTCCCCCCACACCCTTTCCCTGTGGCCCCCGTGCCTTTGCTCCACACATGTGCGGGGGATGCTCGGCATGGCCGCAGTCGACCCCTCAAGTGGATTGTTGGCTCCGCGGCACTCGGGCTGAGCTTACCCATTTTAATAACTCGGGCACAAGAAGGGGTCGACGAGCTTTGGATTGATATATTGATTCAGAGGTGGCTTTTCTAGCCAGAATGACTGAGGATTCGAATCCTGGAAGACTGTGTCACAGAACTTGAGACAGGAGAGGCCTCGGGTGCCCGCGAGGGGCCTGGCTTCGTTTCGGGGCGGGGGGCTCCTTCTCTAGATGGCCTTTCTGTCTCTGTGTGTCTGTCTCACCACCGCCTCTGCCGCAGCGGAAAGGGCACAGCCCAGGGTCTAGCAAAACCACTCCGACGCTGAGCTGAAGTCTCAGCCTTTGTGTAGACTCCATCCAAGTACAAAAGCACAAGGCTTTTTGTGGAAGACGTCCTCTCGAAGTTCAGCCCCACAGGCAAGGGCGCGGCTCCCCAGTCTAAATTCTCAGATTCCCGATGGAATTGTTTGGTTTAGTTGGTCGTGCTAGGAGATGGAGATGTCAGGATGCTGGCTGTTTTACAGGGTGAACGTGCGCGCTGGGGCAGGGTCTTCCCTCCTCCCCTCGTGCGGGCCAGCCAGTGGCCTGTGTCGCCCCGCCGGGCCCCGTCCTCCGACGCGCTAAGGCAGAGCGGAGTGGGATGCAGCTCCCAGAAACCAGTTTTTTTTGGACGGCACTGCTCCTCAATGGGGCTGCTTCTGCTCGTGGAAATCACCCCGCGCTCCCGCATGGACCCTTCCTGGCTCAGCCCGGACCTCGTCCGCTTGGACTCCAGGCCCTGGACGACCAGCAGCCGAGCACCCACCTGTGGCCGGGTCGGGCCCTGCTGTCCTGGGAAGGTTAGGGGTGCGGCGGGTTCTCCGGGTCGCGGCGGGTTCTCCGGGACGCGGCTGTGCTTGGAGAGCCCCGGCGAGCGGGGGCGAGAGCGGCTGTGTTAGGAGGCCGCGTTCCCAGCCTTCCTTCTGCTCTTCTCGAGACGCGTAGGGGGAGAGATGCACTTAACACACATCGTAAGGGACCAGCGGGGCCTCATCAGTGCGTTGTGATGACTGAGCGTAAATCTCCGCGCGACGGGTAGTTCCGTGATTAATTGTGTTCCGCCGACATCAGGCTGCGTTATTCTCGGCTGCTCGCTGTTCAGCGCTTCCTGTTAATTATTGTTGCGTGGCTCTAAGGAATGTTTTCAAAACATTTTGGAATTCTGCTGCAGTGAGGGCACGGGGAGGGGTTTAATAAACCACTGTTCTACACGAGAAAGACAGACGGATATTTTAAAACAGGAAAATAATTTAATTACAGCTTTCCCCCCCAAGCTCTTGCTGACAAAAATGGATTTCTCGCGTGGGGCCGAACGGCAGCGGTGACTCTCAGCCACGCCGGGCTCCAGTCTGGCCCCTCGCCCGAGTGGGACAGGACACCTCCGCGGCTGGGGAGGTGGGCTGGGATCCTGAGGGGCTTCAGCGGGGACCCTTACGATGTTAACCAGCCCCTCGCAGATGGCAGCGGGCCCGGAAGGGTTTCACTGGCGAGTCTACCTCTCTTCTGCAGATAGTGTGCCGATCAGACTCCCTCCAGGGCTGCTCCTGGCTGTCTGCCTCGGGATGCTGGTGCCCCCCGGGCCGAGGCTGCCCGGGCCCTTGTGCTGGTCCCCGGGGGTGTCCCTGGTGTCCCGGGGCTGGTCCCTGCTTCTCTGTTTCGGGGCAGCCCCAAGCAACCAGTCAGAATGTTGCCTTGTCTTATGAGGGCCTTGGAGACTGGGGTTAGGACAGAGTACCGCAGAAAAGGGCAGAGTTGTTACGTTCTCGAGGCTCCGCCGTGAGCCAGATGGAGGCCACCACCCTTGAAATGGGGAAGTTCCTTCCCCATGGGGCGAGGAAACGCCACAGAACCCGCACAAGCTCTCGCAGCGCTGTCTTGCCAGCGTCCCCGAGTGATGTGCCGTCCAGCGTGGTGCGCTCCTTTGTACTCAGCAAGTTTTGGGTTTAGACCTTCATCGTCTCTCTTAAGGCACAGAAAGACCCCGACCTGAGAGCCTCCCCTAGGTCCACGCCGCGCCTGGGCCTGGGACACGGCGCCAGGTCCCACTCTGGAGTCCATCCCATGGCCTGCTACATGGAAAAGCTTTCCTAAAACAGTTGTGGGTTATTCCTTCTAATGGGGTTTGTTTAGAGACATCCTGGTGTTCTGGTGTCCATAGTGGGTTTTTGGTTTTTTTTTTAATTATTTAATTATTTATTTATTTTATTTTTATTTTTATTTATTTATTTTTTATTTATTGGAGAGACAGAGAAAGTGAAAGAGAGCATGAGAGGAGAGAAGGTTAGAGGAAGAAGCAGACTTCCCACGGAACCGGGAACCCGATGTGGGACTCGATCCTGGAACTCAAGGATCATGACTTGAGCCGAAGGCAGTTGCTCAACCAACTGAGCCACCCAGGCGCCCTGTTTTTTGTTTTTTTTTTAAAGATCTTATTTATTTATTTGATAGAGAGAGCACGGGGGGAGGGACAGAGAGAGTCTCAAGCAGACTCCACACTGAGCACGGAGCCCAACCCAGGGCTCGACCCACGACCCTGAGATCACAGCCTGTCCCGAGTCACCATCCAGCAGCACGGTCTCCTGAGGTGTGTCCTTCCCCTTCCGTACCGGTTGTGTGCGGACACACGGGGGGCCATGCCCGCTCCACAATCAATCCAAATGGTCAGCGACTGCCCTCACAGACTAGCTTAAATTTCAACCCAAGTTGCAGCAGAATTCGACTTCAGCACGTTCTATCTTAAAATCAGGGCGCCGACCCAGCACGTCAGGCAAAGGGGAAGCAACACCAGGGACACTTTTCTGAAATTCTCCACGTACCCAGTCCCATTTAGGCAGGTAACAAAAGTGACCTCGAGGGCCTGGGGATTCTCAGCCCAGTTGCTCTGGGAGAGGGACCCACTCGTGACCCTTCACGGAGAGCGCCCGGCCTGCTGGCCCCAAACCAGCAAGCTTCTTACACGTGGCCCACCCCTGCCGTCCCGGAGGGCCGTCCTGCCTTCGGAGGTCCAGGGGCTACAGTTCCTGCGGCCGCGGGCGGCATTTGGAGCTGGTTCTGCCCAGTGTGGACACACGCTCAGCACCATTTCTGCCCTGCCTGTGTGTTTATCACAGTATTTCCGGTCACTTCCAGGGCTTCCGACGGACACAATCTCCGCGCGGGTTTCTTAGTCGACAGGCTTTAACGAGGTGTATGCACACGTAATAAAAGTGTTTTAATTGAATTCCTTTCATTACTGGAGCAGCCAATACTGGCTAACTGCAAGCAATATAAATGTGCAAATATTCATTAATAATCCAGCTTTAACTAGCTGTAATAAGCTTTTCATAAAAACCAGTCGTTACTCTCCAAAACAAACACTTCTTAATTTTTCTGGTCTGTGTTCGTTCTACACAATTCACGGCCGCAGCTGGAGGCAGTTAAGCAAACCAAGCTGTATTTATAGAAGCCAATTTTCGTGCAACCCTGGAAGGCGGGTATGAGCTTAAACACGCCTCCAGGATCCGACACATAGTAACTAAAATTCGTGTGTCTGTGGAGCTGGAAGATCCGCATGTACCCAGAAGGCTTTATGGCATTTTTACAGTGTTGCGTTTATCTTACCCTAACCCCTTCTGGTTATATCACCCGTGGTCACTAAGGGTTAAGAATATACAGAGTTTTAAGAGCTTATTTGGAAACAGATCATCTCCATTCATTATTTAAAGCACTTCCTGAGGTGAAATGTTCCTACGTGGATTCATTCAGTAACGGGATTTTGGAACCCGTCCGTCTGCAAAGTGGTGGGGATAGAGGAGCGGGCTGGGCAGGTGCAGGGCCGGTGGGGACACGCGGTGCCCGGCCCTCGGCAGGTGTACCTCACGGACAGCTTATAAACCATCAGAGGGACCCCTAAGACAAGGGGAACCCCTAGATCACGTTCCCCATACCCACCAAGAAGCCCTTACGTCAAATTTGCCCTTGGAGAGAACCAACCAAAAGGTCCCGCTCAGGTATCCCCACCTCTCAAATTTCCAAAGGAAAGCCTGCACCCTGTCTGCTGAGACCCGTTCCTAAACAGGCAGTGTCTGTCCCCCGAAAGCATCGCCCTGAATCCAGAACCCTCCTACAGCCCGCAAGTCTGCTTCCTCCTGGAGCAGAAACAGCCGGCCATGTTTCTCTCACAGAATTAAAAATTGTCACCAGGCTACTCCCCATTTCTCTGCACGTCTCGTGGGGGGATTCTGGTCGCTTTCATCTTCCCTGAATTTCCCTCGGAACAGGTTCTGGCCTTTCTCTGAACCTCTCTCGGTTTCCCTCTCTGGATAGTTCTTGGTGTTGGTATCAAAGCGCCAGTCCGCTTGCCCAGAGGCCTTTTAGGGAGCAAACAAGCTCTCGGGAATGTTGTGCCGAAGCCCCACGCCAGTGGGAGTAAATAAAGGCTGGGGGCCGTGTGCAAATCGCCGCTTCGAGGTTCACGCGGGGGTGGGGGGGTGACTCGCGACCTTTCCCCGGGGGACTCTGAGGTGCGCCTTTCGAGCCCCGTCACTCCTTAAATGTGATTTTACACGAGGTAGTGGCGATGAGAATAGGTCATCAGGAGCCGGGGAGCCGCGGGGGGAGCTGTGGTGAGGCTCGCGGGAAACCGAGAAAGACGGCGGCAAGAGCCGAGGGCTGGGACGCCGCCCACCCGGAGGGGCTGGAGGCCGCGGTGGGGGGGCTCGTGTCACCCCGCGGCCAGGGGCAAACCCCAAGGGGGAGATGTTGGGACTTACTCGAGGAGAGTCTACATATACATAATTCCCGACCAGCAATTTCTGGTTACTTTTGTTTACCTTTTGGCCCATAAAGGCCTTTTTCCTGAACACAGTTATTACAATTTAAGGCTCTTTGGGTGTGGAAAGGTCGTGGTTGAAATCTGGTGGGGCCGAGCAGTGCGGGTGCTGCCGAGGAAGCCGCTTCACCCCGAAACACGCAGGGGCTCCTCGCAGGGGCTCTCCCACGGCTCACAGCAGACCCTGCCCCGGGGGCGTGCCCCCTGTTTCTGGGGGTCCTTCCGATTCTGTATCTTGCCAGCCCCGGGGGCAGGAACGGGTGCAACGTTCATGAACTGTGCTTCTACCTGTGACGCTGTGACAAGCGTCTCTCTTTAAGGCCCCTCTTTCCTCGAGCAGAGCTGCGGCCACCGCGGGCTTTCTCGGTCAGGGCCGCTGGGGGTCGGCGCCGCACTCACGGGCCCCACGTCACTCTCGCAAAGCAAATGTGCTTTTCTTCAGTAGACGGTGAAGAGTTTTTCTCCAGTAATTACACCCCGTGTAGCGTTTTAAGGTTTTCAAATAAATTTTTTTTGAAGATTTTATTTATTTATTTATTTGGAAAGAGAGTGAGAGAGAGCGTGAGAAGGGAGAAGGTCAGAGTGAGAAGCGGACTCCCTGTGGAGCTGGGAGCCCGATGTGGGACTCGATCTTGGGACATGACCTGAGCCGAAGGCAGTTGCTTAACCAAATGAGCCACCCAGGCGCCCAGGTTTTCAAATACTTTTACATGAACTAACTCATTTTTTCCCCGTGATACGAGAAAGTGAAACAGAGTCCGTGGCGGTATGTAGGGAAAACATTCCAAGCGCTGACCTGTCCGTCCCATCTTCCGATACGACTGGTGTCCCACCCAGAGGACGTGGGTGTCGTCGAAATCGGCCGTCATTCCCGAATCGCGTTGTCCTACGATGTGTCAGTAACTTCTCCCATAACTTGCCTCCTTGCTCAGCGGGTCCGTCAGAGGACTCTGACTGTCCCTACTGCTCCCGGACGCCTCCGCACGCACGTTTGCTGCTTCTCTGAAGGAATTTGGGTCAGAGATGCCAGATGGAAAAGTAAAGACCGAAATGGTGAAGTTATGCGTCCGGTTTTGAAAGAAAACCAGCAAATATGTTTACAGGGTGAGCAGGGAGAGTTGGAAATCCTTCCACTAGCAGATAAAGCCTTCGAAGTTTGGGGACAGAATGGGTCTTTGGGGACCCTGGAGGTGGTTGTTTGGTGGAGAGGAAACCACAACAAGGAAGGAGGTTGTTCTGAGCCCCAGGGAACTTTGCAACAATGAAAAGTTTCCTTTCCAGCTTCCAGGGGCCGCCACGATAGTTCTTGAATTACCCCGTCAAGATCAACCCCCAATATAAATGAGGCACCTTTTAATCATTCCAGGAGAGACGGGCGACAGATGTAGATATAACACTTCAATATATGGAAATAGCCTTGAAATGTCATTAACTTTTGAATTAACAATGAGCCTTGATTGTTTGAGAAAAGGTGACGTATTTCCCCATTTAGAGTTTGGGACAAGAAGTTAATTTAAATGCCAAAAGCACATATATTTGAGCAACTTGATGTCAAATAAATCTTTTAGCATTAATATAAAAATGGCATTTATAAAAGCTATAATGAATATTGCTAAAGGCATGCTTTCTTAAACAGTTTTACTCAATTGAGACCTTATAAAGCTCAGTCTATTGTTCTACCTTCATTAGTATTTTTTTTCCCCAGGTAGATTATAGTGAAAGAATCCTCTTTTGAGCTAACATTTCTCAGGCGTTGAGTATGGGATGAACGCTGGTCTTTAGGCGCTGGATGCTTGAGGCAGCAGATCACGTGACTACCCTCACGTCCCAGGTCAGGAACGGAGACTCTGGATCAAGTGTTTCCTGAAGTCGCACCTCTAACGAACAGCGGCTTGCGGTCTAGCCCCTTCTCCTGGAAGCTGCTCCACCGCTGGCTCCGCAACTAGAAGACAAAGCCATCAGACCGACACGGAACTAGGACGGCGGGAGAGCTGCCAGCCGCGAAGCACCTTCTCTGCGTTCAACGCTCTGGCTTCTGGTGTTTCTTATTCCCGTGTCCACCTTGCGGGTAATAACGCGCCCTTATTTTGTACGTCAAGGAACTACACTGACTTGCCCGCAGTCGCACAGTTTGCCAGTTGGGAAGGAGCCGTCCCTGTGAACTGTGGTTTGGACGATTGGGACAATTATCCTGCATTACAGTCAAGAGGTTTTTGCAGCTGGGGTAGCAACAATCTTAAAAGTACATCCAATGGTTAGAAAGTCCTGGAAGAATGGGAGGAGCCACGGTTCCGTGCGCACGGCGGACTTCCTCCCCTCCGCCCCGGAGGGCTGCTCCCTGTTTGCGACGGCTCAGCCGGTGGCTGCTGGAGACTGGAGAAGGCGCCCCGCAGCTGCCGGGGGTCCTGGAAGCGCCATCAGCTTCCAGGGGTCTGAGACACCCTGTTTCTCAGGTATGTTTTCCTCCCTCTTTGCCTTCCTGAGCCATAGAAATACTCCTAAATATTTCTCATCAATGATCAAGGATCACCAAGGTGAGGAAATATTCGCTCTACACTGAAAAAAGAAAGCTCTGGGGACCACACCTGACTTCTGCCAATGCCCCAGATTATAAAAGACTAGGAGCCCCAAGAGCAGGGTCGGTTCCTCAGACTTGCCTCCTTCATAGTGAGACCGCAGACCCCACAGGCTGCCAGGTTCGGCAGGGTCAGAAGAACATCCCGCCCCACTGTTCACACATGCGCGCGTGCCTCCGGCCCGGGGGCACATTAGCTATGCTTCCACAGCTCCCGTGACAGGGAACTCACCGCCCCCAAGGCGCCTTTCCTCTTTCTCCCAAGGAAACCTATTCTGTCTATGGGCAGTCTGCTGGAAACCGTTCTTCTGCAGAAATTTAGCTTAACTGTCTCGAATTTTATGTTTGATAGTCATGGTCTGACTCCTCGGATAGACAGGATTAAATTTAAACTCTTTGCTAAGGGCTCGGTTTTTAAGGGGAACACTCTGGATGGAGGGTGCTGTTTTCCCCCTTCAGTGGGATAGTCACTGGTACGGTCGAAAGGAGACCGACGAAAGGCGCCAAGTGAGCGAAACCGCACAGCTGCGCCTTCTGGTGAAGGTTAGAGGCGGGCGTGAGACCCTGCAGCCGTCAAGGCTGAGGGGCTCAGGTGGCCTCTTAACATTTGACTGGATCGTGAAGAAAACAGAACTGTGGCTGCTCTAAACGAAGTGTGGACGTTGAACCCACCTTTGCCCAAAGCGCCAGGCCACAGGAGACCGTAGTTGGCTGGAGACCCCGGCTGTGTGACGGCTGTGAGCCCACCGAAGACGTATTACGTGTAGTTGCACACACACGTGCAAACCTGCACACTCACGACAGGTACTTTCACGGGAGGTCCTCTGACACGCCAGCGAGCCGTAATAAGACGTGTTTTCTGCCTTTGTATGTCGGTTGAAAAATACATTCGTGAGAACCTTCCCTTTTAAAAGGAGACTAATGGTAGATAACAAAGTTTAGTAGAAAGTGAAAACCATAAGAGGGGCTTTCTAAATGAGGCCGCGTGGAAAACAGCTCATACCAGTCGGGTGAAAGCTGCCATTTATCCCACCTGACCGAAATAGCGAGATCCTAAAATTTATTCCTAGCTGAAGTTAGTGGAGAGAATGAATGCAGAAGAAGTTTAGCTTCTAGGTGAAAACAAATAATTGTTTCCATCCTCATGCTCAGATGCTCTTGCTGAGAGGTGAGAATCACCTGAATTCGGAATTTCTGAATTCAAGCTGAATTCAGAAAAACTTGAGCGAATCACAAGCACCTATTCGACGGCAAAAGTACCCGAATTTAAAGTGGTTGCCATGACTTACCAGGGTTGGCACTCATTCTGTTATTTGGCACCTGATATAAAATAATTCAATAAAATAAATCTTTGGGCGCCTAAATCTACATCTGGCGTTGGCAAGGGATGAGATTAGCCACAGAACAGTTAGAAAAGCCAGTATGTTCCAACCAAAGCAACACTACGAAATGGGCTTGCTTACCTCCAGCCTCTGCTGCGAACCTGGAGTGACAGAGTTCATTGCTTGTTGGAATGTTCGAGAAACTAATGGTGTGGACCACCCGGCCTGAGTGCTTAAAACTGCAGAGTATTGTTTAAGCCACACTGTGTTTTTTAAAGGGAGGAAAGGCTTGCAGTTTCTTTCTAGAGTGTAGGAGCTCTTGAGTTTTATGCTGAAAATCACAGTGAAAAGAGCAGGCTGAGCTCCATGTTCTTAGATCTTGGGAGGTGTGTGCTCAGAGGGGACACGGCTCCTTGATGTTCCTCACATCTTTGTTTTGAAAGCACTTCCGTGGAGAACTCTGGCCCCAGATGCTTCTGAGCTCCTGCTAATTAAGCAGCCAAGGACCCTGCCTCCTCCTGCTTCCCCCATCAGTCAGCTAAGATGCTATAAATGTTTTTAAGAATCTGCTTCCACCGGTTATGTATCATTATACACTTCACCTCAGTACAGACAAATTTGACATTTATTATGGTTTGTTCTTGATTTTTTTTTTTTTAGACCGGAAAGTTTTATTCCCCATTTTTGTGTCATTAACGACATCTTTTTTTGATAATTTGGTTCTGAAGCTTAGAAATAAAATCAGGACTTGCACGAGATCATAAACTCACAAAAGAACATTGAATTTGTCCATATTCTTTCAAAAACGCTCAAAGCGATGCTTGGTACATAGCAGGTGCTTAACAATTACTTGTTGCATGAACAATGCAGCATCTGTTAAATATCTATTAACTGTGAATATTCTTGAAATCCGTGAACTTGGCCCTAGAGAGGGAATGCAGGCCTTCTCAGTTTCCACATCTGTGTGGGGTGAGTTAAGTTCTGGTAAACACCATCAACAGGTAAAGGGAGCCACATGCACATTTTGGCAAATTTATTTAAGTATTTATATATTACAATTAAGCATTCCTCAGTTCTCATTTCTCAGATCATATATTACTGCCCATCAGATCATTGAATCAGAATAAAAACACTGTATTGATATAATTTATATAAAGTAAACAAAAGCACGGGGAGACACATCTGTTAGAGTTGGCCTACCATCAATAAATACCATCTACCCTGGACTCTTCACAATATCAGATAAGCTCAAGAGCATTACCTGTGTACACTCGTATCCCCTGTCCCTTGACGGGGAGGCACAGGGACACCCTGTGGGAAACATGAGGAGGTTTAGGCTTCCCCTCAATCTAGGAAAATACCATCCTGCTTGGCCCTTCACTTACAGTCAACAACAACGTCAGCATTAACTGATCACCACTGCGTGCAAGCCCGAGGATCTCACGCAATCCTCTAAATTAACAAAGCTATAGCGACGCTTCCCCACTTGACGGATGGGGAAACGGAGCTGTCTGCATACTCAGGCCACAGAACTGGAATTTAAAACTCAGCTCCAGTAAACTCTAACATGTCTGTTTTGCCTAATGTGCAGCAGCTAAAGTAAAACCTCTCCTGACATACAGCACCAAGTAGGGTGAGACATAGTCCTGCGTGTGGCACGTTAATGATTTTAAAGAGGACGAAATCTACCTTCTGTGGAGATTTCCATACCAAGTCTTTGCAGCTCTAAACGTGGCCGCCTGGAGGTTGAAGCTTAGTGACCCTTCCTCCTCGTCCTCACTCTCTCTGAGTCAACACTACAAGCGTCTCGGGCTGAAGCCCTCAGATTCTCTGGTCGGGGTCACCGGGAGGGGTTTCATGGGTTATGTCATGATTTTATTCCCCAAACACAGTGACCGTGCCCCTCAGGAGGGGAGGGAACATGAGAGGAAGGCAGAGGAGGACAGGGAAGAGGGGCACCGGCCAGGGACGTCAGCACCACGGACAGCTCGCCTGGCAGGGCTTCCTCTCTCGTCCCGGGGTTTGCTGAGAAGAGATTTTCTGCCCAACTCTGCAGAGACCCCACCTAGTGCATGGCCAAGCCCAATTCTGAGAAGCCCTGGGAGCCGGGGAGTGGCAGCGAGGAGGTGCCTGAACTGCCCTCGTTCGGGAAGGTGCCCTCCCCGAGCGTCGCTGCGAAGGCTTCGTTACATCCGCTCCCCTTAGCTCAAGAGACCAGTGCTCCAGGTTACCTCAAAGGCAGGGGTGGGAACAGCCAGTGCAGGGGGCCAGGCTCTCATGATGCCGCTTACACAGGCCGAGGATAAATGATCGAGCTCCCTGCGTCAACCGCAAAGAGCTCAAGCACCATTTTTAAATGCAGGAAGTATTTCTCCAGGGCTCTGATTTTTCTTCCTGCAGGCTGCAGCAGCATTCGCGAGCGTGCCAAGCTACGCAGCTGCTGATTTACTGCGCTAGGAGCAGCACTCCATCAACGTCCCCTGGCTGCCACTGCCACCAAGCTCTCCCTGTCCCCGGGCATCTTGCTTACAGAAGAAAATTATTCACTTGCTTGTATGTTACATGCAAAACAAACTATTTTTAGCTGCCTACATCTATCACCTCACTTGGCTATCAAGGCTCGGGAGGGGGAGCAGAGGGAAGGAGAAGGACAAAGGAGCACAGTGCTCAGGCTTTTCCTTGAAAAAGCAAAATGAGCACACGCTGGCAGTGACACAGGTTATCATAGGCAGTGACAGAGAAATGTGGGGCTGTTCCAACTGCTGTCACAAGAGCTTTGTCTTGCCCTGCCTGGTGCCAGCCCGGAGTGGACAGTCAATGATAACGCTGCCGTACGTGCGATTTTTCTCTTGCGCGACAGGAGCTGCACAGAGCTCCCCGCGCTCAACGGTCTCCTGCTTTTAGAAAGGGCAAGGAGCCTTTTAAATGACTTTTGGGATAAAGTGGTAGGTGGCAGTGGCATCCAACTCCTCTCTTTGAGGTCTGGGATCAGGTTTCTGGCAAAAATCTCAACACGTGGGGTACTCGATTCCAGAAAAGACAGCTGGCCGGATGCCTGGAGGGGCTAAGGAAGGGCAGGTGGGAGAGGACCGACCCGCCGCCCGCTGCCGTTGCTCCCCTACGTCTGCTTGTGGCTCCGCTCCCTGGGTTGGTTCTAACATCTCAGGCGGGCTGAGCTGGCAGAGAGGCTGGAGGACGCCGGGGCTGAGGGGTCAGAGGCGCTCAGGGTAGGAGACGCACGCAGGTCTGCTGGCCCCGCAGAGAGCTCGGCCAGCGGAACTCTCACTGCTCCCGTCCATGCCAGCGGAAGACACCCGTAGAGCCAGTCTCCAGATAAATACCTCACCCCTGAGTCCTTGAATTGGGAAGAAGACGGCTCCTACCTGAAGACCAAGTCAGATCGCAGCAGTTTCCTAGCCTGGTCTAAGGATGTTTTCAAACAAGACTAAAACTCGCACTAGGGATTTGTGTGCGCATCCACGTCACTGGCGGAAAGACCTGCCCAAGACTCTGACTCCTGCTCCAGCCCTTTGTGGGACCAGAACCTGCCTCTTGCCTGCCTGGGGCTCCCCGTTGTTGCCTCTCCATCCAGCAACGTCCCGCTGCTAACCTCCCTCTCCTCCTCCTCCTCCATCGTAAGGCCCACACACCGATGCTCCTGATCTCTTCTTTGCCTGGAACATCTTTCCCCCACTCCTCATTCTCCTTCACCCACCGAGTTCACTCGTTCGCAAAGGCAGCCACTCAAGCCCACGGGCTCCGCTCGCCTCCAGGAGCCCACCTTCTAGCGGGAACGACCGACCAGAGACACTCGGTTACGACCGTGGAAGCGTCCGGAAGGACACTGTGGGGACAGACGGCCTTGGTGCCAGCCTCGAGCAGGGAGGACGGGAGAGTCCCTGGTGCACGTGGTATTTATGCTGACGTAGCGGGCTGAGTAAGGGTCTGCCAGGCTTGCGTGAAGCTTGTAAGGGATTTCCTTGCGAACAGATCCAAATGTATTGATAGGGCCTGAATTCTCGGCAAATTATGGGTTTGCCGTACCAACCTAACCCGGACGGGTCCCTATTTCTGCTGCCACCTGGGCCGTTTTGGCTTCATCACCCAGCAGCACATGGATGGAGCCCCCAGCCCCCACCTGTGCCGAGGCGGGGCGGGCCCGGAGGGACGTCACGCGGCTCCAGTGTCCCCTGGGCGTGCGGGCCTGTCCTTTGTGTCCGGAAACAGTGAATATTGGTCTTACCGAGTGGAAGAGAGAAAACAGACATTTCAAGAAAAGCTCCCAATGCGTCTGGATGCTGATTAGTGTGGGGAGAGGGGCTGGCCTTTGAGGCCAGTGGTGGGGGTGCCAGGTTTGGGGCTTGGTGGGCTCTCACTGCTGGAAGTGGGGTCCACGAAACCCTGCTTTTGAGCCCATAGGCAGGCAGAGAACCTCGAACGTCCCCGGCCCCGGGGGGGCGTCACTCCAGAATCTGGAATCAGAGGCACGGGTGTCACCAACCCCTTCCCATGGTCAACAGTTCTGTCCGCTTCTAAATTCTCTGCCGTCGGCCGGCTTGCTACCTCCAGGCACCCCGCCTCCCCTCTTCTTTGTTGTAATGTGTGGGGGGGGGCACGTGCCGTATACTTTGAAGTGCTGTGGGCTCGCGTGGACGCTACAGATGTGTGCAGGCGTGACCCGTGTGTCCCGCTGCCATCTGGGCCCCTAACCTCCAGGAGCTGCCCCCCCACACACACCCCGAGGTGCACGTAGAGCTCCGCGCAGGGCCGGGAACGGGGAGGGCTCGCGAGCCTGGGAGGAGAAGCCTGCACACCCACCAGCATTAGCATGCCTGTGACGTCCGCGGTCACTGTGAACATTATTTATTACAGCTTCATGTTTCTTTTGAGGCATAATTAGAAAAGATATATAACTGTAGAGACCCTTGCCAAGATAAATGAAGAGTTGGAGGCTTTTTCATTTCGATGGCTTTTCCCAAAACATTGGAAAGAAAGAGGGTTTTAGAGGTCTCTGTAGAAACTTCGCAGGAAGGGGGGCGAGATGGCACGCCTTGCCTTGGTGGCGGCTCCGGGGGCTGCCGGCCGGCCCCGTGTGAAAACGAAGCAAGACATTCCATTTTATTTAGCTAGGGCGCGTCAGAGCTAGAAGTCCTAATTTATGATCCCGAAATACCATTAAGCTGATGCAGGAAATTCTAAGTGCATATGTGCACGTCTTCTCTGAGAGGAATAATTTAGGGAAATCCAACAAGATTGGGGTTTAAAGACATACAGCCTTGTTAGCAGAAAGCTTAGAAACAAACCCTTTTCACAGTTCTAAAAAGCTCTTTCTTTCTTTCTTTCTCTTCCTTTCTTTCTGAGAGTGTGACATTTCTCTGGCCTCCTCAGCTTGTGCTGATGATTGCACGAGGCTCTCGCCGTCCCTGCCCTGCACTCTCCTCTTTGCTCCCCGAACTAATCCCTCTCCCTCAGTGGCACCTCTTCAAAGGAGCATTCATCGCGATCCCTTTCTCACAAAACCAGGCACAAAGCGTCTTTCTTCAGCTGGGAGCTCCCGGCCGTGGGGTGGGAGCGCCTGGCCTGCGTTTCCAGCGGCCCCTCCAGCAACCCCGGGCCGCTCTGCATAAACGAAGCCGTTGGACACACTAGGGACACGCTAGCTTGGAACCGGGCAACAGTGTGTTTTAAAAATACTTGTTCCGGGGAAATATTTGTTTACCTATTCCCTAAAATACACACATTGTCCTTAGAATCGCTGCGCATCCTCCTCCCCAATCTGGTAACTTGGAACGTACGTGTGTGCGCCGGCCGGGGTCTGTGCCGATCTGCAGTCTGGGGATGGTGGCCCTCCCGGGACCGCCGAGTCACCTGGCCAAGCGCGATGCTATTGGAGCTGTCTTCGTATTTCACACGCACATGAAGACCAACCTATCGTTATAATGACTCACGAGGTCTAATGATAGTGATGCCAGCAGGTCGGAAGCAAAGGGACGACCATTGACGGAGTGCTTTCTTTCATGCCGTCTGTGTTGGAAGCACCTTCTAGCCCCGGGCCGTGGAGTAAGCACCACTGCCCCGGTCTCCGGACGACACACCTCGGTCTGGTCCCCAGAGGAAGCTCACCCGTGGAGCGCTTATGTGGCGTGTGCCGTGTCCCACAGCCTGCGACCTCTTCCCCGTGGGCTGGGGCAGCGCTCCCCGCCGACCTTGCCGCAGCGCGTTACAGGCCACCCTCGCCGGTGGTACGTGGAGCAATCTCCACAAGGCGGCGGCTCGGACGAAGCTTGGAGAACCCCAGAGACACAACCACCAAACCGTGGACCCGGCTCAGGTCTCAGCTGAACCGCAGTGACTTGAACATTCCCCTCCATGCTTGGTCATATCAGGATAATCTCCTCGTATGGAACAAGTTTCAGGAAAAAGAGACTTTTTCTTAGGGCCTTTGAAATGTCCCCAGTGATGCATTTGGTTTGAGACCCTGTCATAGATCAGGCCCCCCACAGATTTCCCGGGGCCCCGCGGGACGCAGTGAGCGGCTGCCCACACCCCCGGCCCGCACCCGTGTGCCCCTGTCCTGGCCCCAGTAACCTCTCCCTTCCGCTGTCCCGTTGCTTCCTGGCAGCTGACAGGAGCTCCATCGGGCGTTACACGTATTTCTACAGCGCGTGGGTGCTTTATGGGAGATGTGCGCCATTGAAGGAATGCTAATTTGTTGATGACTTTGCAGGAAATAATCCTGTAACCCAGGTCCGACTGCCAGATGGAGTGGGGAGCTCGTCCGGGTTTGAGGGGACGCGCGTCCTGAGCCCGGGGGCGCGTCTCCCTCTCCCCGCGGGCGTGGCGGCCGGGCTGACCTGCCCCCGGGGGCTGGCGCGCTAGGGAAGGGGTGTGCGGTCGTCTCTGATTACAGACACGACTACAGAGTCTCTGCGGGATTTTCACGTATCAGATATTGGCCGACAATTAAAACTGCTCACTTGCTGCCTGGGGCGGAGGGCGCGGCCCGCGGATTCTGTGATGGTTGCTTTGGGACCGTGTACACCCAGCTCTGTCCCCCATCCTCTGTGAGCACGGGGTCGGCGACAGCCCTGCACGCAGGGGGGTCACGGGCGGAGAGAGAGAGCTCCGTGTTCTGTGTGGAGAAGCCCCACAGTCTGCAGAAGCCCCGGGCGTGCGCAGGGACCTGCTTTTCCTCGAGTCAGCACCTCAACCCGAGAAGTGCAAACCCTCTGACGAAGTGCTTGACAAGCCGTGTACTTTAGAGCTTGCGATAAACGGAAAGACACAAAGGGGAGAAGAGTAAGGAAGCAGCCTCGTAAATACCGCCTGTAAGCAGACCTGAAACACGCATGTGAGAAATCCCAACAACCTAAAGACTCGAGTTTTCCCCACGTGAGCCCCCCGCACAGACGCATCACCTGACGGCCCACCTGAGCCACAGCCCCCAGGGGCTCGGCCCCGCAGTGTCCCTTCCTCTCCTGAGTTCCACGGGATGCCCACAGCCCCCAGGGGCTCGGCCCCGCAGTGTCCCTTCCTCTCCTGAGTTCCACGGGACGGCCACAGCCCCCGGCGGTCTGCGGCCCCTGGGCCCCCCGGGGCCCCGGCCAGAAGGTGCCACCCAGCGTGGCTCAGCCGTGGGCGGCTTGGGAGAGGGAGGCCGCCCACTGTCCTCCCGTCCTCCCGTCCTCCTCAGGGCCCAGTGCCCGGCCGGGTGACAGAACCACTTCTCAGGGCCACCTCTGCTTCCTCGTGAGTCCCCAGGCCAGACCCTCGTTAACCGAACGCACCTCTCCCGACACAGAACTTGTCGCTGGTAATTACTGCCAAGGGAGGGACGCACTGTGTGCCACGAGTGACGGCCTAGAGGCCAAGTGGGCGCCTGGCCCAGAGCTCACGGGCCCCCGGCCCACGGGTCTGAAGGGGAGGCAGGTGCTTGAGGCGTCTACCCAGCCGGATGCGTAGACGCAGAGACTAGACAGCGCCCGCGGGGCAGGGGCCCGGAGCTGGGAGGGCCCAGAGCAGAGCCGGGGGCTCCCGTCCAGCGCACCAACTCTGGGGTCAGTGCTGGGCTGCGTGCTTGGACACCGCGCAGAGCAGGTCGTGTGGGAAGCGTTCTTACTGGAAACCCCACACCATCCAAGGGGCTGCTGGGGGCTCGGGGAGCCGAGGGGCATGTCCGGGGCCTGGGTGGTGGTGGTTTCATGGTGTGGGTCCCGGGGTCCCCAGCTGTCCCCGGGGGGTTCCCGCCTGGACGGGGACCCCAGCGCACGGGGTCGGGAGCACGGAGCCCGCCCACCGTGGGAGACACGGGCTGCTCTCCGCTACAGGTGCCTATCGTTTCAATGTTCTCGTAAGAAACGATCAGTTGGAAATGTCAGTTCTTGAGAAACAATCAAGAAAAATAAAGTTGGAAAGTCAAGGTAAGGGACAGGCAGTAAGTTAACAGTAACACGGACGAATGAAATGGGTCTGAATGGGTGCAGACTGCGGGGTCTCCAGGCCGCGGGGCCGCCCCAGCTCGCTGGATCCGGGGTTTTTCTGGGTTTTTCTGGGTGGGGTGAGTTCCGGCCGGTGCCTGGTGTCTCTGATGCGTTGGGAGCGCGCGAAATATGCGATGAAAACCGCTCTGCCCTCTGCCCCGTCTCCCGGGAAAGGGGTGCACCGCCCCCACCCCTCCGTCCCCGGCCGGGAAAGCACCGCCGCTCACGATGATGGCGCAGGCCGCCCGCGGCGCACGTCTCACGGAGCTGCTGAGCACCTACTGTATACGTGCCTGCAGGGAGAGGGCCGGGAGCAGAAGGGACAGACCCCGTCCAGCGTGACGCTCCGGCCGACTCGGGGGCCACCCAGAGCTGTTCCGCCCACTCTGTACCCCAGCCCGGCTTTCCCATTTTGCGTTCCTTTCCTCCGCGCGGACAGGAGCTCCCAAGGGAGGACCCGTGAATTATAAATACCTAGTTTTGTTCTACGGTGTTCTTCTCTAGCAGAGGGCTCCTTTGTGCAGGAGGAACGTCTATCAGCCTAACGATCACTGACGGGGTCGGTGTTACCCTCACGTTCACTCTTCTCCTTCTGCCCTCGGCGGCAGCGCCTTCCCCTGTCCTCTCCACCCTCCTGCAGGGCCGCGGCGCGCAGCATGGGCGACAGGAGCTGCTTGGGGCCCGTGTGTGATCACGACCAGGTGCCGTCGGTCCTGACCACCTGTGCTCCCTCCCCGGGGCCCCTCCTACCTTCCCCTCCTTCTACGGCCCCGGGTCAGACAGATCGACGTAGCGACCGGCCCCTCTGCTAGACGGACGTCCCTTGTGTCTCCGCAAGCCGGCCGCCGGTACGTGCGCTCCACACGCCTGGGTTTGTCTTCAGCAAAATACCGTTGAATTTCCGTGAGTTTAGGGCCAGGCCGATGGCACGCCCCTAACGGCCTCAGGAAGTCCTGAGAGACGGAACTGGTGAGAAAGAGTTGATTTTCTTTTCTTTTGAAACCTTTTAATATGCTTCTCGGCCAACAAGAGCGGGGTTTGCTGCCCCATTCGTGCCCGAGGACGACAGAGTGGCAAGCCAGCGAGGCCCCTTGGAGAGGAGGCCGCGGGCGCCTTCCGAGGGCGAGGCGACCCCCGGTGGCCTGTGTGGCCCCGAGGTTCAGTCTGCCCGGTCTGACTACACTGGACGGTGTCTCCTGCCCGCGTGTCCTTCCGGCTGGGCCGTCCCCCCCGAGCCGCATCAGGGCCGCTGACGGAGGCGCGTGAATTCACGGGTGAAACAAGTAACGGTCAGCGCCCTGCTGGCACTAACGCTTCCTGGGACCCGCGCCACACACTCCACCTGCAGGGCCCTGAACCCCGGGCTAATCCCGGCATGACCGGCTCAGCGGGGAAACCGAGACCCTGCTGCTCTTCCTTGCGGCGGCTTAGATGCCCACAGCCTTGCCCATCCGCACGGAGGTCGAGATCTTCCCTCTCTCCCTCTGTCCCGCAGGGACCCCCGCACCCTGTCTTCAGACCCCAGACTCCTCAGGACCCTCGCCTACCCTCCCCCCGGAAACCCTTGCGTGGGAAGGCCCCAGCTGGCGTCGGCTCCTGAGAACCCGGTGAACTCCCGCGTCTGCTGCACGGTGCCTCGGGGCACCCGATCCTCCCACGGCTTCACCTGAACCTTCGTCCTCTTTCACCACCACCTTCCCTCCATCCCTCTGACAGCTGAGTGGGCCGGCCATCCCCTACGCCCCTGCAGCTACCGTCCCCAGGGCCCCCACCCACCCAGCTCCGGGGTCCTCTGCAGCTGCACCCCTGCCCCAGGTCACTTCACCTGTCCAAGCTCTAACTCGACCCCTCTGAAATCCAAGCCAGATGGTCCTGCTGGTGGCCCTGGAGGGGCTCCCCGTGTTGCTCAGTAGAGGGGCCATCCTACAGGGCCCCGTGAGGACCGTCCACACCCTGCCCCATTCTCTCCAGCACACCAGTCTGATGTGTGCTGGCCTGTGGTCCCCACCTACTTCCTGTGCCCGCCTTCACCAAAGGTCTCCTCCTCCGGGTCTTTGCTGAGACCTCGTCCTTCCCCAGGGCTTCTTCCCCAGAGTTCTCGGGGCCGGAGCAAGCCGAGCCTGCATTCCCTTCCTTCTTCCCGAGCCTACCAGTCCCCTCTCTGGGGCTGGTGGGGTCCAGACCCCCAGCTCTCAGGGTGACCTAGCTGTCCACGGGGCCACCCGCTGTGGCACTCGGGGTTGTGCCTGGCAGGCCTACATTGTGTGTCACCGTCCTTCGTCCGGTTGCAATGTGATGCCCCCAGGTCGGGGCCCCAGTGATGGGGGCACTGCAGGGGTCCAGAGAGGTCTGTGCTGATCCCGGGGACCGGGGTGCAGGGGACAGGGGGATGGCAGATTTCCTCTCTAGGGGCCCATCCTCTAGATGGGCCTTCTCTAGGGGCGTTCTTGGGGGGCCTGGGGGCTGCCGGCCCAGCTGCTCAGCCCGATAGTCCTGAGAGAGAGAGCGCTAGAACTGGAGGTTTTCCTGAAGCAAAGCACAGTGCTGCCGAAAGCGGGTGCCCTCTGGAAACCCCGACGCCCGAAGGGGCCTTGGCGGCTTCACCCACCACCTGGACCGCGGGAAGCACGGGAGAGAGGGAAGCAGGCCTCCGGGCCGTTCCGGGCGGTTTCTGTAGCGCTCGTTGGGCCCATTAGAGGCGAGCACTTAATCGGTGAGCCGCGAACACCTTGCCACGCGCGCTTAATTGTATCTAATTTGCTATTGATCAGCCATTTGTTATAACCGAACCGTCGCCAAAGTGTCGAAGTGTCGTGGGTGGTTCACCGTCAAGAGAGCGGGACGCTGCCGTCCCCCCACTCTCCAAGGTCTCTGCTCTCCACCAGGACGCATTCTGATGGCTTCGAGAGAGGACGTGCAAACCGCGTTCGGAGAGGAGGCCTTCTGAGGAAACAAGTGAGGGCTGTGAGCCACGTCCCCCGACACCGACACCGCGGGCTCTGCCGGGAGCCCCGCGGCCGGGGTCTGCCTGGCGGCCGGCACCAGGGCGCGCGCGGCGTCCACGGTTTCAGATTTTGTGGGTCTGTCCGTGAACGTCCTCGTGAGCGTCCAGGCCCCGGGAGGAGGGAGGGAAGACACCCGACTTCCACATTCACGTGGGGGACGAGCTTGTGAACTAGCGGGTCCTGTAAGCCTTGCTTCGAGAGAAGCTGTGGGAGGGGGATCCTCGCGCGCCCCACAGTGCCTCGGGGCTCTACATCTCCACAAGGTCACGCGTGGACTTCCTGTTTCAGGTGACTGAAGTGAAGCCATCTGAGAGCAAACTCTACAGAGAATTTTAAGCATCTTTATTAATATATTTCTGGGACGTTTTACTTACTTCCCTGCCTTTTTAAAGAGAATACACGAAATGATATAGCCTTTCAAAGGCACGTGATCGCCCATATGAGTATCAATTAAGATCCTGGAAAGTAATTGAAAATAATTTCCCGGGTTAGTAGAGTGTTCGAACAATTTATGCTTATCTGAGGGTCGCAGACGTCCTCAGACCCTGGGATTCTCAGCCGCCCCCGTGCCCATCACCTGTCCCCCACCACAGACCCGGGGAGACCCGGAGGCGGAGGGAGGGAGCCACGCGGAAGTCTGTGCTTCCCGATGTGACAAAGCCCGCGCCTCTGCGAGCGACGTGCCCTTGGTCTTGCACAAGGGCTTGGGTCCTTTGCATTTGCAGGTGGGCCGTGCCACGTGTGGCGCGTGCGTGTAATTTGACGCCACCCTAGCACACGCTTTCTTCACGCGAAGGTGCTCGTTATCAAATTAATTGTCATGATTGTAACTCACGCTATTAAAGTAAGGTGCTTGTCCTGGGGGGGCATTTTATTTATTTATTTAAAGACTTTATTTATTTATTTGACAGAGCGAGAGAGAGAGAGAGAGAGAGAGGCAGAGAGGCAGGCAGAGAGAGAGGGGGAAGCAGGCTCCCTGCTGAGCAGAGAGCCCGATGTGGGGCTCGATCCCAGGACCCCGAGATCATGACCTGAGCCGAAGGCAGAGGCTTTAACCCGCTGAGCCCCCCAGGCACCCGATGGGGGAGTATTTTAAAATCATTCTCAAGGCGGGGGTCTCTGGCTGCGCAGAGGGCACTGGGACGGTGGCCACGCCCAGGAGCGGAGGCCGCGGGGGAGGCCGGGGAAGGCGGGGCTGGGCCTTGGAGAAGCTGCAGCTCGGAATCTAGAAACCCCCTCTTCCCAACTGCTGCCTGGGACTTCTTGCTCCATTCTGGTTTTCAGCAGAGGGGCCCGTGGAGCGCAGGGTCCCTGCCTGCGGCCACAATGCCATCTTCTGCATCACCAGCGAGGGGCGCCCCCAAAGTGCCGCCGGCGCCCCGCGCGGAGGTCTCCAGACTCTGCCTCTCTAGGTGGCAAATTTCTTCAGATCTAGATGCTCAAAAGAGTATGAAAGCCGTGAGATGTTATTAATCAACACTCAACGGTGTATCTCAGCTTCAATAAGCTGTTTCCGGTCCTGCTGCTGATTTTTATTAGTGGCTTCCCCGCTGCACGTAGGAAGTGCAGTTAGTCCTGGGCGAAGGGAGTGAGGTCACGGAATTTGAAAAATCCATATGCTTTCATGTTTAAGATTTCTTTCCTCTTTTGAAAACCACAGTAAAAGTAACAGTCTCTTTTCATCTAATGGGGAATTTTCGAATCCTGTCTTCTCTCCTCCTCCTTGGCCTCTGGCGGAGTGTGAGGTCTGTGGCAGGCCTGTCGCCCCCAGACCTCAGCCTCGGGGACAGACGCCGCCGCCGGGCGATCCCGCCGCAGGTGGCCTGTCCTCGGCCGGAAGCAGTTATGTCTCAGAAGACTTCCGAGGACTTAGGTGCGGTCTTTCCTGAGCACGGAGCCCAGCTTTCCAACTCCAGATCCAGAAATCCAGAATCAGGAAACCGGCCTTGTTCGGAGGACGTCGGTGGAAAGAGCAGAGTCCCTGGAAACGCGGAGACACCGTCTCTGTGTGTGTGTGTCCCTTCCTGTCTCTCTCCTGTGTCTCTCTCTGCGTCTCCCTCCCTCTCTCTCTGTCTCTGGCTCTGCGGGCTCCCGACAGCACACCCTGGGGTCTTGGAGCCGCCGGGTCCCAGGCGGCACTGCTTGGGATGCGGCCACAAAGCTGCCCGAGGTCTGCAAGACCCGAGTCCCCCCACCTCCATGTGATTAAGGGCGTGGCTGTCGCCGGGCCCTTCAGCTCCGTCTCGGGCACGGTTCCGGGTTCGGCGTGCCTTGCTCGCGGTGCTGTCTTGTGAAATCGCGCTGAATTCCCACTCCCCTGTCTGAACTGCCATAGCGCTAGCCGAGTGGGGAGAAAAGGTTCTTCGGAGATTGATTTTGTTCCAGACACCGTGGTTCTGTCCAATTGAATTCACTGAAGTTGTGGTTAACATAAACACCACAGAGAGTAGGACACGTCGAATTAGCAGCTTGGCAAATCTCCTGTTAATTGTCAGCCTAATTAAAAAATTGCTAATTATAATGTTTATAACTTCAAATAACTGCTCAGCTATAAAGTACGGCCTGTCAGGTGTAAACAGGGGACTGGAGGGAAAAAAAAATCAATCGACATCTGTTAATTTATCGGCGGCAATGCACCAAATTGAAAAATGGATAGCCTCTCGCACCGTAAATCCGCGTTGCGATAAAAAGACCGATTCATTCGGCACCTGCTTTAATAAATGATAAGGGCCATCTTTACTAGCCCCAGGGTGTCTCTGCTTATCAGATCCCCATCCTGCCGGGACGTGGGGAAAGCCAAGCGCCCGCGCACACGACGCATCTCCAGGAGGGGGGCCGTTGGCAAAACGCGCGCCCCGTTTCTCAGAGAGCGCAGGCCCCCCTGCAACTCGGCTGAGGAAAATCATTTAACATTCGGTGCAAAGTTAAAGATGACAACCTAAAACACACGGAGACGCGCACATTTGGATGCCAAACGTGGGGAGAATCTCTCTTCCCTGACAGAATTCTGGAGCGCTGGGGCCCATTGCGCGCTCGCTTTGGTCCCGGTTGCTGGACGCCGTGGACGGGGGACATGGGAACACCAGGCTCGGAGCCCTGCTCTCCCGTCACCGTCCGGCCCCTTGTCAACGCGCCCGGTCCGCAGGTGGCCGCGCAGCTCCGCCCGCGCTGGGGATGTCACCACTCTGCTGCTGACGCACCCCTGCCCTGGGGGCTCCCCGGGGTGGGGCCTCCTGCCTTCGCCGCCTCCTCCCCCCCCCCCGCAGCATCCCGACCTGCGGGGGGGCACAGAGACCCTCGCCGTCACACACACCTGCTTCTCGCCCCCCCAGAATGCACACAACAGAGACGACTACCAGCCAGCTGTCGTATGTCCGCTCACGGGTTCAAGCCGAAAGGAGGTGGCCCCTGGGTCGGCCGCCTGGGATAAGCAGCAAAGACCTAACAGAAGGGGCTTCCTAGGCCCTCTGCGCGGCCTCACGTGGGCAGCTCCCAGGGGTCTGCTCAGGGCCCCAGACGCAGGGCTGTCTCATGACCACTTCTCCCGTGTTTCGGGGCCCCGGGTTTGGATCCGACTCCCAGATAAGCAGGTGCAGAGAGCCAAGGGGAGGGCTCTCTTGTCCTCCGGGGTCGGCACTTCGGGCTTGAACCTGGGGGCTCAGTCCGTGGGTGGCCCCTCCTTTCTCAGCCGCACGTCTGGCGCTGTCAGGTCATGTCCCCGGGTCACAGGGTGGCGCTGCCCGGCGGGGCAGGGGGCCTCCCTCGACTCTGCTCGGCCAGCCCGGGGCTCACTGCCCCAGCAGTGGAGAGAAAGGGTGAGGGCGACTGTCGCCGTAGGCCATGTCTGGATTCCACTCCTCCTTCATTTTGTGGGTGCCCCAGCATCTGTCTTCACGGGTCCGAGGAGCCCCCCTGACTTGGGGCTGCCCCCCAGCTATGCAGTGAGTGGAGCAAGCTCAGGGGGGCCCGGGGCCCAGGCAGGAGGCGCTCAGCCCCCGTGGATGGGCTGGCGGATGGAGCCCGCACAGCGGGCGTCCGGGCAGAGGGCGGCGCCCTCGCAGAGAGTGATGTTTATTGAGTAAACACCTGGCGGCAATAGTGTGCTCGTAATCGCTTCTCAGAACACCTGTTGGATGACGCGGACATTACTCCCGTTTACCAGTGAGACACTTTCGGCGTTTCTGTACCCAAACTTGTCCTAAATCTACGTGGAAAGGCACAGAGACATGGTGCAGACGTGGGGTCCTCTCTCCACTTGCGCTAAACCACAAGGCTCCCGGGAGGAGAGGGCTCGGAGGACGGAGAAGGGTCTGTGGTGAGGTCACAACGGACGCCCGAGCACGTAAACCCGAATTACAGCCGTTTGGCACCACCGTGTGCTGAGCCGAAGAGACCCCCAAAGCCGTCCAACCTGCATGTGTCACCGTGTGTGGCCAGAGGCTTTGCAGGTGCGACTAAGGTTAGGGACTCGAAAAGGGGAGCCGGCCGGGTTATCTGGTGGGCCTCACCTAATCACCCCGAAGAGCAAAGCCGAGAGAAGGCTCAGCGAGAATCCAGGCGGCCCACCCCGGGCCGCTGCAGGGTCACGGGCATCGCAGAAGGAACGCACTCCGCGGCCTCCAGGAGCGAAGACTGGCCCCTCAGCCCTGCAGCCTCGAGGAACCTTATTCAGCCAGCGACCCGAACGAGCTGGGTTGGGGACGAGCCCCCCAGCCAGCCCAGCCATGCCCGGATTTCAGATCCTCCGGTCTGGGAGGCGATAGATGGCTGGTCAGGAGGGAAGAAACACCGAGATCCATAGGGACCTGGTCGGTTCGTGCATCCCCCCGAGGAGCGGCCTTGTGGCCACGCTGGGGTGCCCAGGGCTGGGGGTGCGGACCTCGGGGCAGAGACCTCGGGGCGGGAGGGGGACAGTGCTCGGAGGACGGCGGTCTGATCCTCGCCCCCGTGGAGGCCGTCTATGTGGGCGTCGGCACACGTCAGGACTGTGCACATCAGGAAGGCCCGGGTGACGACCCCGGGGGGCGGTGCCGGCCCAGGCGGAGGGAGGTCAGCCTCTCGGGTCAGCAAGCGCCTGGGGCCAAGCTGAGCTCCAGTCACGCCGCGAGCGTGTGGTCAGTCGCCGTGTTCAGGTGTGGGACAAGTCCAGTTACTAGACAGCAACGTGTGTCCCTGAAGGACTTTTACATCGAAAGACTACTTTCCAGGGCAGTTTTGGGCTTTCCGGAAAGTGGGCAGAAGGCCCAGACTCTTCCTTGGGGACCGCTGCCTGGGGCTGAGCTCTTGCCGGCGGTGAGACGGGAATCGCCCTGCCCACAGCGGTCTGAACTGGATTTACATTTGGGCTGCTGCCGCCCGGGTCTGAAGGGTCTGACGCAAACACACCTGCCACGGGAGTGCCCTCCAGAGCCCTGTGCCCCCTGGTCGCCGGCCCCCGCAGCCCCTGCTCCCTTCTGCACCTCTGAGCCGGTGCCTTTTCCAGAACGTCGTGCAACTGGAGACCTGCAGCGCATAGACCTCTCAGGCTGGCCTCGTTCCCTGAGGGACACGCATTTCAGGTTCGTGCATGCCCCCGCCATGGCTTGACGGCTCGGTTCTCTCCAGCGTGGGGTCACAGGCCCCCGTCTGCACGCACCACAGTCCCCGTCCCCCGAGGAGGGGCATCCTGGTGGCCTCCACGTCTGGTGATTACGAAGGAAGGGGCTGGAAGCCTCCGTGCGCGGGTTTTGTGTGGACCTCTACACCGTAAGTGCAGAGGGCTGTGACTGTCGGATCGTAGGGCTCGATGCCGAGCCCTGTGAGACTCCCCCGGCCGTCCTGCAGCCGTGACCGCCAGGCCCTTCGAAGTCCTGCACGAAGCTGACGCCAGGCTTCCCTGTTGGGAGGGGTCCGGGCCCAGAGAGCAGCATCTCGCTAATGACGTCGGCTTGGAACACACGCCTTGCGCCTGGCGTTTGATCGTCCCCGTCCCCAGCCTCGGGGGACCGCCGCACGCACTCTCTTAGCCCTTGTTTACTAGCAACAGACCCCGGCGGCGAGGTTCCCTGACACAACCAGCAAACATGGGAAGCGGAGACTCCGATCCGACTGACTCTGGGACTCGCGTCCCCGCGGGGGGACCGCCCTGCCCTCGCGAGCTCTTGGAGGGCAGCTCCCTGTCCGGCTGAGCCGCGGAGGCCTACTGCCTCCGGCAGAAGACACAGGGAGGGAAAAGAAAAGGAATCACGCGTGGGTGGGGTGGGGTACAGAGCCCCGAAGCCCGAAGCCAGAATCCGCGGGCTGTGGTGTGCGAGCCTCGTCCCGCGCGCCCAGGCCCTGTGTCTTGTCTTCGGGAGTGCACGAGGCGCCAGAACTCTCCCACCGAGGGCTCCTCAGTTCCCAAGGAAGCCGCGGCTTCATAATTAAAAAAAAAAAAAAAAGCTCAGGTCGTTGCTAGCGTCCGACGTGAACATCTTTAGTTTTCGTTATTTCCCCTGGCTCCTTCGCTTATTGCCCTAGATCTTTCTTTAATATTTAAAACTCTGCATAACGGTTCATAGAAAACCTTCGCCACCATATCCAGCCCGTTCAAAAAGCACACAGGGTGGGGTCTCGCCCCGGGTCCCGCAGGGCGGGGGGCCAGGGAACCCGCAGGAGCCCCGGGCGAGGGGCGCTCGCGGGGGGTCTGGGGAACGTGCACGTGCCGGGGTAGAGCTGGAGCGGACCCCCGAGGCGGCCTCGCCTGGTGCGCTGTCCGGCTGCCGCCCGAAGCTGCGAGCTGGGCTAGTCCCCCACCCCGGAGCGTGGGGGTCAGCGCCCGCACCTGCCCCACGCCACGGGGGGCACGTCGGTGAAGAACGGGGCCGGCAGCCATGGAGTAGCACAGGGGATCCAACTCCCAGCCCCGGGAGGGGCTACGGGCTGCAGGAGAACAGGGCCACGGGGAGCTCTCTGCAAGCCCCCCGCAGACAACGCTCTCGTGGGGGTCTCTGCTCCCCACACAGATTTGCAGAATCTCAGGTAACATTTGTGGGCGGAATTCCTTGCATAGATTGTCCCAAATCGAATTTAATTTGAAACCATAGATTTCACGATCCTGTCTCGTTGGAAAGTCCGACGATAAATCACACATCAAATTAAATGTCACACGATCATTAGTGCGCTGGTGGGAGCTTAGACCCAAGATCTGTCCGGCCCTCTTGCACGCTCTTTTCTTTAGGTAATCGGGACCGAAGCACGCGTTTGATGAGGGTTATAAAACATGTGAACATTTCGTTGAGCTGTTTTGAAAGGACTGTAGAGGCATTCATATTTGGTATGTTGGAGCCGAACGCATAGATCATACAGTTTAAGCAAAATTGCACAGAAATTACAAATGGGGTTCTTTGTAAACATCTTTGCTAATAAAAACATGTTCATTTTGTAGATAATGCCAGAGATAGGCCCAGGAAAAGAAATCATGCATTTATAAACAGCCACTGCTGGAAAGCAGCAAACTAAGCCATTTCCCGTCTGCACCGGAACCGAGCGACCCTTGTTTTCACAGCTGAGTATTCAGAGGGCTGTTTCCCGTAATTGGAAGATACTTGACAGTTTAAGTAGAGCCCACATTTAGCTCCAAAATAGGCCCTAAATTATTTGTTGCAAGCCCTTTAGATAAATAAGCAAGAGTGATGCTCGATTGTCCTACAAAGCCACAAATTAGAGGCATTTCGGGGTGTCCTGAGTGATTTCTGAGAGCGATGATAAAATTCCAATTTTCTTTGTATCAGTCCTCCCCTTGAGCTTCAGTTCCGTCTTCCCGGCTCAAGAACCTGCCGTGAAAATCATCCTGACGCTGTCCGGAGCGAACCGCAAGCCCCCGGGCGGCCGGGGGCCTCCCCGCGTGGCCCTGCGGGCAGGGAGCTGGGCCGGACCCTGAGGGCGGCTCTCCCGCGGGGGCAGACTCCCGGGCTGGCTTCTGGCCGGGCCGGTGCTGCGGCGAGTCTGGCCGAACCAGCTGGCCGAGACCTCGCAGCCAGCCTGAGCCCAGGTCCCCGGCCGGGCTCCTCTGCGCCGCGGTCCGGGCTCTCCCCGATCCGTGACGTCCCGGCCACGCGGGGGGCCTTCCGTCTCTCCCCCCGGAGCACTCGCGCCGACAACCGAGGCTTCGTCCCTGTTGCCCTGGCCTTCGGTGACTTTATTCCAGCGCCCAGCGTGTTAGCGAGCGGCTGCGGCGCTGGTGGAGTTTATCCCAAATTGAGGGCCGGAGTCCAAATACTCTCCCAGGTGACGCAGGCGCAGGTGCCGCCCCCTCAGCGGAAGCCCCAGACTCGTCTCTGTGGGCATCGGCCTGTCTCTCAGGAAGCCGTCCAGGAAGCTAGCATCGGTGGTTCCCAGTCTCAGACGCGTGGTGGAAGCCGCGGGGCGCGGGCGGGGCTCCCTGATGGGGGGACAGTGTCCGGCGGTGCACAGCACGCAGCGGGTCGGCGCGAGGGCTCCCAGAGCACCGGCGGTCCGGGCCGGAGAACCCGCACATGGTTCTCCTTAGAGATTTCAAGAGGTCCCGTTTCCGCGGATCTGATAGCCAGTTTTCAGGACGATGAGCCTCGGTCTCCAAGAAAACATTGATTTATTCTCTGACGTAGGCAAAAAGGCATTTCAATCTCTCAGACCATCTTTCATCAAACCATCTCCCCCATTTTGCTGCTTCTAGGGGAGGCTCTGGACGCAGCGGACGTCTCTGTTATGTCGGGAAGACGCGGCGCTGAGGGTTCCGATGGCAGAGGTCCCTCCACGTGGGGCAGAGCGGCCATCGGTGCTGCTGTGCCCACGCCGTGGCCCGGGGAAGGCCCTTGACTTGTACCTGGATGGGGTGACCAGGCTGTGTGACTGCGGCCGGCTCCCCGGGGGACAGCCCATGGGGAACGGGAAGGAGCAGGTGCATTCTGCCCCCGGGCTCTGCGGCGAGCCAGCATCGAGACTGCTGGGAGCCTGAGGCTACGGCAAGGAGAGAAAGGTGGGCACGCGTCCGTCCCATGAGACGGCCAGAGTGTCCCAGATGGCCGTGGGTGGGCCGGGGTCCCGCGTACGGACAATCCCTCCCCCCCCCCCCCCCCGTGAACTCGAGCGCACGGGGGCCAGGACCGTGCCAGCTATACGGAGGCCCGGGAGCCCCGACGGTGCATCGATTCCAAGCAGGAAGGGGAGGCCCCAGTCCGACACTGGGGAGGCCATGGGGAGGCCTCGCTGCCCGACCCTCGTGCGCAGGAAGCCCACGCAGGGCACAGACACGCGCAGCAGGAAGGGCCCGCAGACGTCCTGCAGATCAGCCCCAGGGACTCGGGCCCCGGACGCCCCTCAGGTCCCGGCGGGGAGGGCTCGGCCACGGGGACGCTCAGCCGGAAGACAGCGTGGTCGGGAAGCTCGTCCAGGACGAACCGGCCTCTCTCCTCTTAGCACCCGTGTGCTTGGCTGTAACCGGAGACGAAGGCCTCCGGAAAAGCCGCTTGGTCACGGACGTTCTGGAGCCCCCCACCCCCTGCCGCAGCCACTCTGCACATGCTCTGTGAGCAGGAGACGAACTCCCCTCGGGTTTGAGCCACTTCTGGGTCATTCCTCACACCCAGCGGGCTCCTCGTCGGTGTTGATCGCTTCGCCGTCACGGCCGGGGCATCTCGGATGGGGAGGCTGGGAGGAGAGGAGGGTCCCGCTGCCAGGAGGGGGTGTGCGTCCCAGACGATGACGTCATGTGCACGGGGCAGGGACATCCGGCCAGCCGCTGGGGCCCGGCCCTCTCCCCGCGGCTCCGCTCTGTGCTCCCGGCCTTCTAGCCCGCCCGCGCTCCTGGGACGGGAAGGTTCTGCAGACACCTCGTCCTGTGGGTGGACCAGGAAGGCACAGCGTCACCCAGGTCGGGGAGGGGAGCCTGCTGCCGATTGCGGGATTCCCACGGGCGGGTGGGTGGGCTGGGTGGGGACTCGACAGCTCCGCTTCCCTCCCAGCCTCCAGCTGGCCCAGCTTCTCCAGAGCCCGGGACCCCGGAGCTGGGCACCAACCTTAACAATCTATGATCGTGGCCCTGGAGCTCCCAAGCCCAAATCTTCCAGCGTGAAAAAGTGAACATTCTTCAGAGAACACGTGTCAGGTGCAAAACAAGGGATTGGGTGGCTATTTGTTTGAGGATAGCCTAAGAGTCCTCAGAATACCTTGTCTGGGGAAATATCTGTGACACCAATGCTTCGAAGCAGGAAAAAGTATGAAAGGCGAACATTTTCTCGTTCGCAGCAGTCCAGGGGAAAAAAGAACCACCTACATAACTTGTTGCACAACGAGGACGCTCACAGGGAGGAGAAAACCGAAGACAGAGCAAATGCTAGGACTGCCGTGTTTACATCAGTAAGATGACCGACAGAAGTGCCAGAGGCCTGGCCGCGATGGGGAGCATGGCCCTGGTCATGCCAGCACTTACTGAGCGCCGACTGTATGCAGCCCGGGCACGTGGCTGGTTCACGGAGCCGCACGCGGCTGCTGGCGCTGCCTGGCTTGGGTCCCGGCTCAGACGCGTCTCGGGAGAAGACGACCGGCCAGCGTCCGCGGTTCCTGGGGCCTTCACTCCGCGTTTGTAGGATAAAGTCAACGATAGTACCTCCTTTTCGGGGTTTTGCGTGGAATGATCTGGTACTTGTGAACTATCTGGGGCCCAGGCTAAGTGTGCCACACGAAGGAAAACGACGTGTTAATAATCTGAATTTTCTGTAGGAAAATTTTCAGAACAGGAGGCGTGAGGGAGGAGGGTCCTTCAGGAGCGACCCTGCTGGCCGTCTGCCCGGACACGAGGCCTTCCGTGTGAGTGCTCTTCTTCACGTTTTCTCTCCCTCTTCTTGAGAACTAGCGTCCCTCTGAGAGACCCAGTTTTTAAGTCCCAAATGGCAGAGCGCTGGCGAGCGTGGCGGCCGCGGCAGCTTCCGGCTGAGTCCTCAGTCCCTCGCCCGAGAGCGACGTCGTGCTGCAGCTCAGGGACTCGATTTCGGGCGCTGGGACCCGCTGCTCCGGGCGTCGTGCATCTGCGCGGTTGGCCTTCGGAAAGGTTTCCGTGGCACTCGTCACGATAGGACCCTGGCCAGTATCGAGCCGGCTTGCCGTGCGAAGTCTGAGCCGGAGTTTCCACAGCCTAACATGGGACTCTGACATTTGCGATTCGATCACCTGCCCGAACAGTGCCGGCCGGACCCCGCGAGTTATTGGAGGCAAGCCCTTTGCCCGCGCGTCAGCGGAAGAGTGACGGGGCGCCTGTGGGTTTTGACTTCTCGCCTCTGGGTCATTCCGTGATGCATCTCCGAGACGTCCCCCGAGGCCCAAGTCCACTCTGACCGGCTGCAAGCGCGTGAAAGGAAAATGCAGCCGGGAAGCCCGTACTTGGAGACAAACCAGGGAACGCTCAGGTCCTCCAAAGGGGCAAGTCTTTCTGGAAGTCTCCCTGCCACTTGTACAATGACGTCCCACGGGCAGGCTGCGTTTCGGGTGCGGAGCCGTGTGGAGGGATTCTCACCCGGGTCCTCCGGATGGCACGCTGGCGGCAGCGTCCTGTGGCACGGAAACACTACCATTCCTGGACCGGCGTGGGCGGTATTCAGCACCGCACCTCGCACCCAGTAGGTGCTCACGGAACGGGAAAGGACCGTGGGCTCTGGCGGCCCGGGGGCCTCCTGGAGAAAGCAGCTGTGACAGGGGGCAGACGCACAGCCCAGCTCCGCTCTGAGTGAACCAGAATCCTCCTAGAGGACAGAACTCTGAACCCTCCTGCAGAGGGAACAAAGGACCCATTCTTGGCAGCCTGAAGTCTGGCCCCGTCGGGAGAGGCGTGCACCCGGGGATGCTCGGGCACGCAGCTCGCTTTGGCAGAACGCTGCACGGCCGCCTGGTTTCTGACTCCCAAGTCGCAGCCTGGGGCACAGGGGTTTCTGCTCCAGGATCGGCGTGGTAGGACACGGATGCCATCAGAGCCCTACAGAAGGCGTGATACGGAACACACTGGGCACACGTCGTTGGGGAATAACTGGGGAGTCCCTGGAACCCGCTCTGCCCCGGAAAACAGGGCCCCTCTGGCTGGGCTCGCAGAGCCGGAGGCTCGAACCCCCAGAGGCTGCTGGGCCCGCGGTTGAGGCTTCCTTGGATGCGCTCGAGAGCGCGACCACGGACTTCTATAGACTTAGGTGTTTTGTTAAAAGCTCATGAAAATTTTACAGTGAGATCTTTGAGGCACACTCTGACACTACTTTCAAAGAAAAATAGCTCATCTTTTAAAATAATGTGTCTCGGAATTACATCCGACCCCATCAGCTGCTAAACGGCCTATGGGCTGATCTCCTTTCTGCATCGGCAGCTCCGGAGTTCGGGGGAAAGAAACGGAAAGTCTCGGGAACGTTTTGGCGATTCTTTTTAAACTTTTCCAGATCCTGCTTTCTCTGACATCCTTGTTCCGTATTCCAATTTATTATTATTATTTTTTAAGATGGAAAGAGTATTTGCTAAATGAAGTAATGGCCACTGAGGTTTGGGGGGTAGGTCGGGTGAACCACGAGCCACCATCAGGGACTGAGACGCACCCCTTTCTTCTCACGTCCCTTCCCCCAGTGAGAGCCTTCGGTGCCGTGTTCTGGAAAGGCGCGTGGGCCAGGCAGACGTCCCCCTCCTCCTGTCCACAGAGGAGGGGCCATCACGAGTGGGTCTCCACCCACTCCCGGGACCCCACTCTGCTCCCCGAGGGTGGGGTTCTGCTCTCCCACGCCCCCTCGGCGCTCCTGAGCACGGCACCCTGAGGACTTAAGTCTGGGACAGAGAAGTTTTCTTAGGAATGGACCGACCTGCGAGCTCTTTCCAAACGAGGCTGTCTCTCTCCACAAAAGGCAAAACGTGCCTCAGTGTGTTTATTTGTAATTCCTATCGAAAAGCGTGAAAATAAAGGGGCAGGTTCAAACCGGGGTTCAGACCAGAGTTGCTGCTGGGCTTCCCCAGGCTCACGTTTTGGGCTTTATCCCAGAGACGGCTTAATTTCTTTACGCGAATTTATCGTTAGAGTCTTTGAGGTAAAGCAGCAGACGGGGCCGCTCAACACTTCAGCAACACAATTTTTTTTTTTTAATTTTAAATTTAAAATACTCAGATGGGTGTAACCGGTTTGCTCCAGTGAGGCTGGACAGTGTCTCTAAATAATAGAACGTCCCAGAGTGACCGCAGCTGGACGGGTTTTGTTTTGGGTATGAGGATGGAAAGAGGTATGTCTGTGGTGGGGGCTGCAGCCACACCAGGGTGGGGAAACCGAGGCAGCGAGGGGCCTGCCGGTGAAGGTGCCCAGGGGGCCCTGTGGGCAAGGAAGCCGGAGTGGCAAGGCACGGCCACATCAATGCCGGCCTCCCCAGGGCGTCTCCTCCTGCCTGCTGGAGACCCCCTCACTTCACAGCAGTAGGAAGGTCGCTATGCACTCGGCAGAGTGAGATTCCTTTCCACCTCCTAGGAACCCCAGGCATTCCATAATTCCGTGGCCGTCCCAGCAGAGTGACCTCCTCCTCCTCCGTCCCCATCACCACTGCCGACCGGGCCCACATCCCAGACCTGTCCTGCCTCCCACTGACCCCTGCCGGGCAGCCATTGCACCAGCCAGTGCGCCAAGCTCCCCTGGGCCTTCCCCCGGGAATCCCAGCTCGGGACACTTGGTATTCCTGTCGGTTTTTGTGCCTCCAGGAAACAACACAGACTGTCTTTTCTGCCTCCCGTGGCCACACAGACCTGCCCGAGGAGGGCAGCGGGGAAGCCTGGGGAGCAAGCTGCCCCGAATGCTGACACTAGGTCCGCCATCAGCATCAAGAGCGCAGCGGGTGATGTGGGAGGTGGCGGCCCCTGCGTGGCCCCAAGTCTCAGCCTGCACGAGCCCGAGTGGGCCCCAGTCTCTCCATCACCCACATCCAGTGTGACAGCCCAGGTGCGCTCGTCAGGGAGCCCGGGGCGGAGCGAGTGCGGGGCGTTGGGGTTCACTTTCCTCTGCAGCCTCTTGCAGGCTCCGAGCCCCACAGACCTTGGCAAAGGCCTACCCACCGCAACCCCTTCCTGGCAAGACATCATACGAGGAGCTCATTTCTTGTCACGTGGGCATCTTCTCCTGCAGGGGGGAGGGGGGCCGGGCTTCCTCCTTGAGCCTCTCTACCAGCTGCTCCCTCCGAGCAGGGAGCGCCTTTCATCCTGCCTCACAACCCCTCGCCTCCACCTCCTGTCTCCACGCTGACCTCTCTCCAAATGCCTTGCACCCCGCATGTCCTACAGCCTGGGGCATTCAGAACTCCTGTGTGCCCCCTGCTGTCCTTGGCCAATGATCCCTAGAGCTGTCTCTCCCCAGAGCTGTCCCCCAGATCTGTCCCTCAGAGCTATTCCCCCAGATCTGTCCCCTCAGAGCTATTCCCCCAGATCTGTCCCCCAGATCTGTCCCCTCAGAGCTATTCCCCCAGATCTGTCCCTCAGAGCTCTCCCCTCAGAGCTTCCCCCCAGATCTGCCCCCCAGATCTGTCCCCAGATCTATCCCCAGGTCTGTCTCCCAGATCTGTCCCCCAGAGCTTCCCCCCAGATCTGTCCCCCAGAGCTGTCCCCTCAGAGCTAGTCCCTGGAATTGTTCCCGGGGCTTGACCCTAGCACCCCTCTCCTGAGCTCGGTGTCTCCTCAGTGTCACCAACAAAGCAAAGGAGGTCATTTTTCTGTGCATCCACTCCCCCACACCCAGAGAACTTGGACACAATGGAATTCTGCCGTCATTTTCCTCTGAGCCCATCAGTCACGATTTGGGACAGCTCTAACAGCAAGAGACGTGCCCTGGGCTACATTTCTGGGAGCCAGATCTCCACAACAAATATGGGGCATTGCCGTTTCATTTTTGCAAAGAGAACTCAGGCCATCAGAAGATCAAAGACAGAGGGGGCGGTCCTTGTCATTTATCCTCAGAGGCGGTGACCGAATGTCCCCGGTTGCCTGGGACGGTCCCAGTTTATGCCTATTGTCCCTGCGTCATTATTAATAGTGCCTTCTCTCACTTTCCAGAGTGTCCTGGTTTGGATGATAAATTGTGTGAGCTCCGTCTGTGGAGGAGGGCCGCGGTGCCCACGGCAGCCGGGGGGTCCTTGCGGCCCACGGCCCGGGCCGTCGCCAGACACGCCCCTCCCGAGCAGAGCTAATTAGGGCTCATATGCCCGGAAGGGCTAACGAGAGATTTGCTCCGTGCTGTGACTTCGGCCTGAAATCACCTGACCGAATGGCTGACTGCAGTCAAGGTGACAGGGGCATGACTCCGGTGCAGCTCCTGGGCCCGTAAACCCTCACCTCGTGTGACCCGGTTAATTGGGGCAGTTTTATGTTAATGCCTCACGATGGCCACCGAGGGGAAGGTTTCACAGGCAATATCGAGCTCTGAATTCCAGGTTTTAGAGCCACGGACTGTGTGGGCCGGCATTCAGCCTGGAAGTCCTGCTTCGATTCTCTGTTATTTAGTGGGCCCTGCACGGTGCCCTCGAACAGGAGGCACCTGCCCCGTGGACGGCCCGGGGCTCCCTCGCTCCTTCGTCCTGAGAGTCGCCAGCCTTCCTTGCTCCTGCGTGGCTCCCTGCTCCCCCTGGCAGCGTCTCCGTCTGCAGCCGGGCTGGCCCAGAGCAGGTGCCCTGAGCGCGTCGTGCAAACACGCTGGGCGGCATCCCCACGCGCAGTCCGAGCGCCAGGCTCAGCCCCGGGCCGCGCCCTCCGCGCTCTTAAAGCTCTGTTATCCGCGCCCTCTTCCTCACGCGACATCCACAGTTCAGACGAACTGGTGGGCGCGCTGGTCGCCTCCGGGACCCGTGCCTCCGAACCCCACGCCTCGGCCCTGCCCTCTTCTTCCCACGGGATGTGTCTCCCTCACCCTCCCCTTTCCGGAGGAGCCGCCGAAATCCCGCGCCCACGGACGGACCAGCCCCGCCACCACCGTGACGACTTGCTGGTCGTCTTCACCAGGGCTGGTCCCTGGACCCGGCAGGGACACAAACGGACTCCCATGCCGATAATGCCACGCAGCGCTGTCCCCTGAGTTTGCAGGAGCGAGCGGAGAGCCTGCTGTCCTTTCCCAGCAGCACCGCGCCCCGAAGGCCCCCCGGGGATGATTTCACTGTCACCCTCCGCTGCGGCTATGTCTGGAGGAGTGGCTCCTTTGCCAGAGGTCACTCTATCACAAGCACCTGTGGGCGAGGCCAGGCCCCCAGGGTGAGATTTCGGGATACGGGAATGTATTTTGAAAATAAAAACTTCTATTCCCTGACTTCCGTAACTGGGGGCTGCTTCTGTTCTGATCACAGAATAATTTTTCCCCCCCAGAAAACCAGTGTCCCCCCTTCCCCCCCACGGTGATGGGTGGCTATCTATCTCGCAGAGGTTGCGACCCCGAAGAGACGTGGGAAGTGTCAGGTCTCGGCATCGTGAGACCGTACAGCAGCCCCGTCGCACGGACGAAGTGCCTCTCCTTCGCATCTCCTGACGTGCATGAGTAAACCAGCTGTTTGCGCTGCTCGGGGGGAAAACGTTTACCTTGGACAGCAAAGCAATAATTTTTGCGTCCAGGTCACGTTGGCTGGAACGAATTTCTCTCCAGTCTGTTCCCTTCGGGCCCCAGCACGTGCCGCATGACTCCTCGGGCTCCTCTCCCGGCAGAAGAAAATCCCCAACAGGTATCGTGGTGGAGCTTAGCACTCCTCCCTCCCCGCTCCGGGAAAGTCCGGAACTCCAGGAGGCAGACTGACACAGCTAAAAACATGAAAATCGCCCCAAACTAGGAATTAGGGCACACAGATTCTGGTCCTCGGTCCGCAATAAATTATCTGTGGCTTTGGGCAAATCGTTTGGCCTCCGGGTCATCCCATCCGCCCCAGAAACTGAGGTGAGGGAATCGCGTCGCCCTGTGATTCCCCAGTGCGGGGACGCTCCCCGGGACCCCGTGCCTCCCATTGCCACCGGCCACGGTCCCCGCGGTGCCCGAGCGCATTTCCCACGGATCCCACCGTGTTCCCAGACACTGAATCCCGAGGGACGGGGAGCCAGCAGACCATGGTTTGGGGTCAGCAACGCTGCTCCGGGCGGCTCATCTTCCGGGGGGCAGGTCTCGTGCGATGTGCTCCTACGGCAACGCCGCACGATTGCATCGGGGGAGAAAGGGCGGACAGACCACCCACAGGCTCCCTCCAAAGACTTCAGAGACTAACGCGCGAGTGGGGAGCGAGCGGGCTCGCCGAGGTCTGCTTTCCCTTCGGTGTTTTCCCCGGAGCCGCTAGGCGACAACCCAACCCCGCAAGCGGGCAACCAGTGAAGGAAGCGGCGGCCCGGCAGCTCTCCCCGAAGGACAGACGCGTTCCCAGAAAGCGTCGACCCCCCGCACACACCGACGAAAGCGGTCCCACCCCAAACCCCCAGAAGCACCAGTCAGCGGCGGGCAGTGCCTCGCTCCCTGGGCTGGTCACTGTCCTCTGTCTGGGGCGCCCGTGAGGTCAGTGCAGCTCCTGCCCCCAACCTGCTCTCCATATCCGGGCCCCGAAGCCCTGCTCCTTCGGGCTGCGGACGCTACGGCCACCCCGGTGAGGACGGGACGCGTGTCCGCCCCCCTAACACCGCCCGCCGAGGGCCTCTCCCCGGGGGAGGGAGTGAGAGCACGAGACCTGAGATTTAAATGCACGTATTAACCAAAATGGACAAAGGCTCAGGTCAGTGGGTTACAGAGAGACCTTGATGCCTGCGGCCGTGTCTGTGTACAGGATCGTGGGTGCAAGGGCCATGGAGGGGGTAGGCTCCCGAAAACTGTGCCTGCGCTTCGAAGTGTAGGCCCAACTATTTAGGGCAGAGAAGGACTATGGAGTTGGATCTAAGAAGCATATTGTTATCAAACATTGCAATTAATCATAGGTTTATTTGAGTGGAAACAGATGACTAACGCTATATACATAATCTCGTACGTTTTCAGAATTCCTTAAGGGCTCTCCATCATTCCTGATTCAGACACTAGGACTGGATCGTGTTCAAGGTCCCACACTGGAAATAGGAAACGTGAGAATGCGTCTGAGACACGTCTGAGCGCAAGCACAATTCACTCTGCAACTTCAATTCCCGCAAAGTTGGGACGTGATTCTTGGTTCTGAATTTAACTTGGTTCTCAGAACATTAAAGCTGTGTCTTGCATAGATCCCAAACCGACCGAGCCAATGACAGTTTTAGATCGTGATTCTAGAAGAGGGGACTGGAAGATGAAATGAAGGAAAGCGCGTGTTGACCCACATCAACGACCCACATAATTTGTGTCCAAGAAAGGAACACACGGGACTGTTGACCTCGAGTCGGTTAGTCTCCACCGGCGGGAGGCTGCAGGTGTGCGGGTCAGCGAGCTGGGACCCTCCACGCGTTCCCCCAGCTCGGCGCTGACGGCGCCCACGGGGTGGGAAGCGGGAAGCGGGATCAGCTTCGTCACGGGCGCCCTGGGTCTTCCACCAGGGGCGGCTCCTGGGGGAAGAAAACACTCAGCGTTTTTGCTCCTGCTTCGCCAATATTGTAGCACGGACCCAAGACAGATCTGACAACACACTTCCCTGGGCGAGCACTCCACAGCCTTCCTGTTTGGGAATGGAGGAGGAGAGAAAGGGGAGAAAAAGACATCGTGCGCTTCCCCAAGCTCGAATGTGGGAACGGTAGCTCGGTGTGGATGAACAGAGAGATGTAGGGAAGACAGACCGCGTGTCA
>CM052807.1:1169047-1220904 GCA_028533885.1 Nasua narica
GAAGGAGTGACCAAGGTCTCAGGAGAGGAGAAGGAGTGACCAAGGTCTCAGGAGAGGAGAAGGAGTGACCAAGGTCTCAGGAGAGGAGAAGGAGTGACCAAGGTCTCAGGAGAGGAGAAGGAGTGACCAAGGTCTCAGGAGAGAAGAAGGAGTGACCAAGGTCTCAGGAGAGGAGAAGGAGTGACCAAGGTCTTAAGAAGGAACAAGTGCACTTTCAGACTCTAAACAACATAATTTAATGACCTGAAACAAGAGAAGTAAACTTTTCTCCGAAGCACCGACTCCCAATTCCTCCCAATGGATTCTAAGATTGTGCGTCAAAAACCCCATCCTTCTGCAATCTATGACAGAAAAGTAGGCTTCTTTCTGAGAGATTTTTTTTTTTTGAGAAGACAGTGAAAAACGGAAGACATGATTCTCAGCTGCTAAAACATTTTTTTAAAAAAACAGTCCGAAACTCTAAGAAAGCCTAAAAATATTTTGTGGAGCTCCAAGAAGCAGTCAATGTGAAGAGTCTATCATAACGTTCAATGTGGAATTTTGTATTGAAAAAATATATGTGTGTCCATATATGTGTATGTGTTCACGTGTGTGTTCACGTGTGTGTGTGTGTGTTCACGTGTGTGTGTGTCTCAGTGGAAAGGATGAGTGGACTAGACTACCGGTGGCCAAGGGACACTTTTCTTAAGCTATTTAGGTTTTCAGCCATCACCAGAAATACGCATGAGAACGTCAATTTCAGAGAGAAAGCTCCAGACTTCCCTTTTCTCTTGTCCCTTAACTGAAGGTTTGCATGTCCGTCTGCTTTGTAACCGCTCCTGGGCCAAACGTTCTTGCTTGTCTGATAAACTCTGGACGTCTGCGCGGACCCAGGAGCCCGCGAGCGATCAGCCCGCGGCCGCGTTCCCTTTCTGCAGGGGCGAGAGCACGCGGGCCCGATTCGGACCCCAGGCCGTGACGTCAAGGCCCGCGGCCGACAAGTGAGGTGGTTTGAGGAACCCACCCGGCGAATTGCGCACAACACGCAGGTGCTGAAGAGAGCCCAGGACGAGCGAATGTATTTGGCTTCAAGCGCCTAATCCTCGGGAAAATTTAGAATCCTCTCTGGAACACATTTCAATAAATCCTAATTTCCTTATACAACTGAACCCAATACATAACTCAAAGCACTAGTCACATATTTGCTTTCTATTTTAAAACGTGGGCTAACCTTTTCACCTCTGTGTGCGGCAGAGATTGAACAGAGGAAAGGGAGGAAGATTTCACAGTTTTTAAACTATAAATATCCGCACCTCTTTAGAGCCCGCATGTATCCGGAGAGCCCGGCACAGCTCTCTGCGGGCTGGAGCGGGGTGCCCGGGGGCATCGCGCACGGAACAGGTTGTCTCCCTGCGCCCTTGAACACTGGCTGCTGGCAGGTGGGATGGGGGGCTTGGGTCCCCGCGGCGAGGGGCCGACCAGGCCCGACCCACCCCCTCCTCCCACCTGCCCGGCCGGACGCGACCCCCCCCCCACTCTCGCGGCTCAGCCTTCAAGAATCACCTCTCTCGAGCTTTGTTTCCCATTTTAATCATCGCATCGGGTCCGAAGGAATAAGCATTTCTAAGTGAAAGGAACCTCGGTACTGGGGGGCCGTTAGATTTTCCACCCGCCTCTTAGAACAGTGGCTCCGAAAGCAGAAGCCGCAGCGGACGGGAAGCTTGTTAGCGGGACGAGCTCTGTAACTAGAGGGCATCGACCCGCAGGCTCGGGACGTTCCTGGGGGCTGCGCAGGTAGTTGAGTGAAATAAATGACCTGGTTATAAACTGGTTGGAATTAATCAATTGAGCCGACAAAGGGAGATGATGTGCCGGGCAGCGAGGACCATATAGGTTTGAAGTCATCATAGTTTGAGAGGTGCAGCCGCTGCGCGGGTTTGCAGTCTTGGAACTGATGAGCAGTTGATTTGCGTGAAACTAGAAAAAGGTCTAATGGCAGGGAGGTGGTCCGAGACAAAGGCCGCCGGCCGCCGAGGGCTCCATCAATCTTGCGTGGACAGCTGAGGCCACAGGCGCGGGCGCACGGCCCCCCGGATGGGGAGGGCTTCGGTCGCACGCGGCAGGTGCGCCTGGCACGGCCTCGGCCCTCGGAGGCACTGGTTACGTTCAGGATTCGGGGGTGGCCGCGGGGAGGTCGAGGGCTCCACGACCCTTGTAACGTGTCGTCCGAGCCCCCGTGAGCGTGCAGAATACTGCTGGGAACATCTGTACATGTGCGTTGAGGGCTATTTCCCACGAACAATGAAAACCCCCAACGATAAGTCGATTGAACTCTGACAGCTGAGAGTTCTGACTGGCTAATCATGATCAGAGTCTAAACTGGAGCATGATTATTATTTTTTCCATAGATTTATGTCCTCCCGCCTGCTTCCCATCTGCATTCCACATGCCTAGACGTGCGGTCTGACGCCCGACCTCCTCCGGGCGCCGTCGTCTCCGTGCCGAGCCGCGGGCTCCGCAGCGAAGCGGTCCCTCCCGCCTCCGTTTGGAGCAGGAGTTTCCTGAAGTTCTGGGTTATCTGGGAAACCATCCGTGCGTTCTCCCCACGGCTCTCTGTGGGGGTGAGGCTAAAACCAGGTGGAAAATCCACCGCATCGCAAAGCTCCCCTAATGGTAAAACTGCTAAAAATACTAATAAAAATACAATAAACAATAAATCATCATGTTAACGGAAGCTGCAGAAATTCTCAGGCTTAAAATTTGGTGCCATGGAAACCCCCTCACCCTTCTCCTTGATTGATCTTATAAGACTGGATTCTTAAATAGATTTATAGCAATAAGTAGAACGTGTATTAACTTATTTAAATAAGAATACCGCTCTCTTTGTAAAAGACAAGGATGCTCGTGCCAGGAGTCCAAAGACTTGGGCTGGTGGCGGGACTTGGTGTTGGCCAGCGGCCACAGGCAGTCGGGGAGCCTGACAGGAGACCTGGGGGCCCGGGGAGGGACCGTTTGCCTCCACCGGTTCCGGATTAATGACATTCGAGTAAGAAAATACTCAAGTCACTAGTGCACCCAAAGTGACAGTTCTAAATAGAACAGTTTAAACGTTTGCATGTCCCATGTGCCATTTAGGTTCACAGCCTACTTACAGAAAAGGCTCTGAACGGCTGGTACTTTGTAATATCACGATTCTCTTCAAGTTCGTGGTGGAAGAATGTCTCAAAGACAGAACCATTTGTTTTCGAAGATTTTATTTATTTGAGAGAGTGAGAGAGGGAGGGAATGCCCATGTGTGGGTGCGTGCGTGCGTGTGCGGATGTGCGTGCGCCCATGTGTGGATGCGTACGTGCGTGTGCGGATGTGCGTGCGCCCATGTGTGTGTGTGTGCGTGCGTGTGCGCATGTGCGTGCGCCCATGTGTGTGTGTGTACGTGCGTGTGCGGATGTGCGTGTGCGCATGTGTGTGTGTGCGTGCGTGCGCCCATGTGTGTGTGTGTGCGTGCGTGTGCGGATGTGCGTGCGCCCGTGTGTGTGTGTGTGCATGCGTGTGCGCATGTGCGTGCGCCCATGTGTGTGTGTGTTTGTGCGTGTGTGCATGTGCGTGCGCCCATGTGTGTGTGTGCGTACGTGCGTGTGCGGATGTGCGTGTGCGCATGTGTGTGTGTGCGTGCGTGCACCCATGTGTGTGCGTGTGCGTGCGTGTGCGGATGTGCGTGCGCCCGTGTGTGTGTGTGTGCGTGCGTGTGCGCATGTGCGTGCGCCCATGTGTGTGTGTGCGTACGTGCGTGTGCGGATGTGCGTGCGCCCGTGTGTGTGTGCTGGACGGGAGGGCCAGAGGGAGAAAGCGAGAGAATCGGAAGCTGACTCCCTGCTAACTGCGGACGGGACACGGGGCTCGATCCCCGGACCCTGAGATCATGACCCGAGCTGGAACTAAGAGTCGGATGCTCAGCTCACTGAGCCCCCAGACACTCCAAAGATGGAATCCTTGAAAGCAAAGCGGTGTTACTCACTCTTCCACCCCAAAACCCCGAGACACCAGGCTGTCTGAGCGTGGCCGGGAGGCGGGGAGCCCGGGGCCGCTCTGAAGCGCAGAAGGGGCTGTCCCCCTCCTCCGACACGGGTGGGCTGGCTCTCGCTTAGCAAACCCTGGGAGGGGCTGCCTCCGTGGCCTCACCTGCTTCCGACCCTTCCCCCCACTCAGGTCGGGTGCAGCTGGCCTGACTCCCGGACTCTGGGGTGGGCAGCGAGGGCCGTGTGAGCTGCCGGATTGCACTCGCCTGCGGGCGCCTGGGCCAGAGTCTTCCTGAAGGGCGCACAGCTCGGAGGGTTCATCACAGGGTTCGCGTCCCACAGGTTCAGAAAGGAGCACAGGCGAGCAGAAGCGGCGGACCCACCGGGGGCCTCCCACACCTGCGTCCCTTCTCCCCCAAACCCCCTCTGTCGGTCCTGCTTCCCCTCCCCCAATAGCAATTGATTGTTATTGTGATTAAACAAATGGGCCTAGAAATAAGAGGTAATTTCATGTACTGGCTCGATTTGAGAGGGAAACGGGCACAGATCGGCACGGACTCTTCCTTAACCTCGTCGCAGCGTCTCAAGCCCTTCCTGACATCACGCAGTGCTTTTACAGGCTTCTGGAGTATTTCTACTCCCATTCCCAAAGTTAAGGGATGGAGAACTCTTTAAAGATGTTTTAAAGTATAGACATGTAGTCGTTGCACATTGAAGACCTAGTCACAAAGAATATGTACAGAACACACATGTTGGGAGTTGGGCACCTTACGTCCGCGGTACCCCTCCCCCTAAAACCAAGATCGACGGTGTCTCGTGTCCCTTCTCTGGAGTCCTTAGTGACGTGGGGTCGCCGGAGTCACGCTTGGGGAGCGTCCGACATCGGCACAGGCAGGCCCGCCCTGCTGTTTTCACGCCCCACGTGTCGCACGCTCGGGGGACCCTGATTCCTTCAGCCACCTCCTCCTGCCGGGCGCTCGGGCGGCCTCAGTAGGCCTCCGCTCGCACAAGAGGGGCAGCGGTACGCATGCTCGGCAAACCTCGTTTGTGGCACACACGCCCGTGCAACACGCCCATGCACGCAGGCACGGCTCCCACGCGCTGACGCGGGCCGGCCGAGTCCCGGGTGACGGGACTGTGGGCCCTGAGGGACTGAAAGTGGCCATCGAGCGACATCGAGCACAGTCGGGTGGGGGTCCCTTTCCCTCCATGTCCGACGGGGAGCCTCCAGCACTAAGGGGACAGTGATTTGAGGAAGGGACGCGCTCCCCGGCACAGCCTGCTTCCCCGAGGCTGGCACTCAGACACGGGGGTGTGGAAAACAGCACCGCACGCTCGCGGCCGGCCGCTCTTGGACAAGCCCCGCGGAGGGAGGGGTTAATTTCCACGGGGAAGTCCCGCATTCGCGGCTGAGGCCGCGGGGCATGTGCAGGAGCGCGTGCGAGGCGGAGGTTTGAAGGTTGCTCCCTACAAAACACCGGGAACAGAGCGCCTTGTTTTGATATCTAATTAAATGTGAACAAGCTGTTTTGAATGTTAGCAGCTTACGACGAGTCTGCTTCAGGATACGAAGCACAGACTGTCGTGCGATGGGGAAAGCAAACGAGCCTGGGTCTGGTGGTGTGGGGTCCCCGCGTCACAGCGGCCGGCTCCAGGTTCTCTACCCCCGGCACGCATCCGTGCCCGAGGCGCTGACCCTCGTGAAAACATGGGAAGACAGGACAGCGGAGTCAAGGGACACAGAGACGGACCCGCCGCTCTTCTCTCGCTCCAGGTCCAGGGCACCGTGCCCGCTGGTAGCCTTCCACCATCCGCCTGGACCTCCCCGAGCACGGGCGCTTGGGCTCCCCGCCGCGTCTCCTCCCACGCCCCTTCCGCTGCCATGTTCCTCGGTGCAGCCCCCCGAGGAGCATTCCCGAACGCAAAGGGGAGCCTGGCCGCTGGGCTCTGGTGGACGAAATCATGCGTGTTCCTCCCCTGCCTCCTGCCTCCCTCTCCCCATCCCGTGCCCCTTCCACCGGGGAACACGTGCCCCAGATGCTCGGGCTCAGCCGTGCCTACCCCAGAGTCAGGTGCTGGAGCCCCGAGCCCCCGGATGGCAGAGCGTGAGCGTGTTTGCAGACAGGATCTTTAGGGCGGCAGGGAAGGTGAAAGGAGGTCACTTGGGGGGCGCTGATCCAACGTGACGGGGGCCCTGATCGGAAGAGGGCTTGAGGTCACAGACACGCACAGAGTGACGGCCGTGGAGGACCCGGGAATGGGACAGTATCCGCACGTCCAGGAGAGAAGCCCCAGGAGACACCAGGACACATAGGACGGGGTCCGTGACGGCTTGCTGCGGGAGGGAGCCCCCCGGCGGGGCTGCTTGCTACGGGGACCCGAGCTGACCAGCCCCTGCGCCCTGACTGTTGGCTCCGGCTGTGTCTCTGCTCAGAGCCTCTGTTCCCGTAGCTCCCAGACTCATGTGCGGAAACAACGGAAAACGTCTCGTTCGCAACCTTCCCTTCTGACCCCACGTTGGAAGGATAATATTTGAGTGGATTGGGCCACGTGAGGTTTACTGCTGAAATGAACACACTGTCGCTGAGGCTGCTGGAGACGTTTCAGTCACTGCGGTGTCCCCAGCCCACAGATGGCGACGGTCACTGCGGTGTCCCCAGCCCACAGATGGCGACGGTCGCTGGGTGTCCCCGGCCCACGGACGGCGACGGTCACTGGGTGTCCCCGGCCCACGGACGGCGACGGTCACTGGGTGTCCCCGGCCCACGGACGGCGACGGTCACTGGGTGTCCCCGGCCCACGGACGGCGACGGTCACTGGGTGTCCCCGGCCCAAGGACGGCGACGGTCACTGGGTGTCCCCGGCCCACGGACGGCGGCGGTCGCTGCGGTGTCCCCGGCCCAAGGACGGCGACGGTCACTGCGGTGTCCCCGGCCCAAGGACGGCGACGGTCACTGGGTGTCCCCGGCCCACGGACGGCGACGGTCACTGGGTGTCCCCGGCCCAGGGACGGTGGCGGTCACTGCGGTGTCCCCGGCCCATGGACGGTGACGGTCACTGCGGTGTCCCCGGCCCACGGACGGCGGCGGTTGCTGCGGTGTCCCCGGCCCAGGGACGGCGTCGGTCGCTGCAGTGTCCCAGGCCCACGGACGGTGAGTTCTTGCCGAGGGGACCGGGGTCCCCCGGATCTCCCCGCAGCTGACCCTCTGCTCCGATCTCCGCCCCCGAGCTCTCTGGGTCCGCAGCCAGCAGACCCTCTCCTGAGCCCTTTCCGAAGTCCCCCCATGGCTGTGGGAGGGCTGCAGACGCCTCTCCCCCAAACCATCCGTGGACGAACACGGGCACACACAGGAGCCGGTGACCGTGACTCGGACTGTGAGGACGGTGCTTTCTCAGGCGGAGCAACAATGGCACGGGGCCCCCCGCGCAGTCCGGGAAGACGCGGGAGGGGGTACGAGGGAGACCAGGGCCCCCTCAGGCTTCCACAACATTCCTGAGCCCATGAAGTCAGCTCCCAAAGCGCCTTCCTCCTCCTCCCACCTGCCGCCCTCACGTGGGTCCCCGCCGGCCCAGAGCCCCAGGCCTCCGGTCTCTGGAAGGCTCCCCCGTCTGCAGAGTGGGACTGGATGTCCCCCGGGTGCGGGTGAAGCTCACCGGCAGGGGAGGGCCAGCTCTCCGAGGCACTGGCTCAGCCTTTTATCTCCAATCAGGGGACAAAGAGCTGTGTCCTGTTGAAGGCCGTGGGGAGACGGGGAGCATCAGCACCTCGGACTGGAACCTCTGAGGGGCCTCAGGAACGAGCCTGAGGCCACCAGTGCTTGTTGGGGCCGCTGGCCATAGTCTGTAGGGCGATCCCTCGGCTCCCGTGATGGTACAAGGTGGGAAGGAGGATGCGGGGGGCCAAGGACCCCCATAAATTGCCTTTGTTTCCTCTCCTTTCATTTTTGTTATCTTTGCCATGTCATAAGAAGACAAAAATAGAACTCAAAACCATAACCTAGCATAACCAGATGAACAAGGTATTTTTCATTTAGTATCCACTCACTTCAAAACGACCTGCAGTATTGTCTTTAGATAAAAAAAAAAATAGTAGAATCACTGGTAATAAAATTCTTATAAATGACACTGAAATCCATTCATTCTCTGACATCTTTGACTTGTGTACCAGGAAATAAATGTGTCACAACCAATACGCTACTATGCTAGTGTCCCTTGCACTCAGGGACCTGAGACCATCACTGCGGAGGAAAAATGGACAGAAGCTTAAGTTAAAACAAAATCGTCTCGAATTTCTATAGTGATTTTATTGAGAAAATAGAAGAAAAATAACACATGTCTTCAAGTTCCCTTCTAAGAATGGATTTGGGCATTGTGTAGTCTCTCTTCAAAAACTATTTTATTTTATTTTGTTATTATTTTTAAAGATTTTATTATCTATTTGAGAGAAAGGGAAGCGACTCTTTAGCCGAAGAGTCTTTATAGAAGGGTTTCCTGGAGCATATACTACTTTATAATCTCATGCATATGGAATGCAACTTCCTTATAGCGACTTGGTTATTTTTAGAACAGTTATATTTTTATGCAGATTTAATTCCAAAGAGTGTTTCTTTAAAATATTTGTACGTTTTTATTTCACGTATTAACTGCAAGGAAATAGTGATTAAAGTTCATATCTTGGTGGGAAATTCAAAGCTTTTGAAATCCATATACTTACGAATAGCAAGCCATTTCATATATTAATTAGAGGAACATGATATTTAGCTAATTCATTGTCTTGCAAACCGTCAGGTAGAAGAACGCAATTAATCTTTTGCGAGGGTCAATGGGGTATAAATAATGTATATGCTTATTTTGTCTCCTGGATGCTGATTTTTAGCTTTTATTTGGTCTTTAACGGAACACAAATTGGGCTTTATGAACTCTGCACGTGGCCTACCCACAAGAGTCAAGAGCACGCTCTGGTGGCTGGGACTTTACCTGAGTGCAGAGCACAGCGGAGCAAAGGCAGGGTGGTATTTCGGGGGGGGGGGGCTGCACGTCTGCTGTTCTGAAGCTTGGTGACCCCCATGCACCTTACACTCGGCCAGTGAGTAGAATCTCAGGGGCGGTTCAGATCGCCAGCCCGGAGGGGGTATTTTGGGTGCGGGGGGTTGGGAAGATCGGGCGGGCCGGAGAAAGGGGCCAAGCGCACCCCTCGTTTAGCGCATCTTCTGAAAGCAGAGGTGGGGCCGGGAGGGAGCGGCGCAGAGGTCGGTGCGGAGCCAGGGGAGGGCCGGTGGGCTTCCGTGTGGCGGGGGTCCGGGGCTGAAGTGTTTCTGGGGGATCGGGAGCGCGTGTCGGCGAGGGCAGAACGCAGAGGCCTGCGCCCCCGGCACCCGTCAGGTGCCGCCGCTGGATGGACGGCCCAGGGCCTCGCGCCTGCACCTGGAGGGAGCCAACCTGCTCCGCTCCCTAGGTCACCGTCCTCCCCTCTGCCGCTGCTTCCATGCAGGGACCGAACTCCATCACCTGGCGTCCCCCCCATCGCATCCCGTGAAGTCCCTCAGGCCCCGGAGGGCCTGGTGGCAAGAGCTGTGGCTGGGGAGGTCTGCAGTGCCCCGAGGCAGGGGAGCTTCCCCCTGGCGTGCACGGATCTTCCGGGAACGACCCCTGCCCCGGCTCGGTCCTGGGGCCCGGGCTCCTCGCCCTAGGTGCCCCCACCCTTTCCCCCGGGGTCCGCAGCGGGCAGCGGAAACAGCCCGGAGCAGCCAGGCCGGGCTGCGAGGTCTTTGAAGACTTGGGCCGTGTCTCGGCCTCGTCGTCAGCTCCATGGGGGGCCGCTCGGGTGGGGTCACACGGCTCCCGCGTGCTAGCACGTGGTTCCTCCACGGTGCTTCCTCTCTCTCTCGGGTGCACCTGACTTTCAGCCCGTTAAAACATGCATGCACGCGGGGTGCGAGCTCCAAAGTCTGGGGGAGACGGCCCTGGGGTCCCCGCGCTTCCCTTGCCGCGTGCAATTGCTGGTCTGCTCGGGGGCGCGTACTGACCAGCCTCCCTCGTTCCCCGAGTCCTGGGACAACCACACATCTCGCCCGCCCTGTCCAAACGGAGTATGATGACCTTGAACAAAAACTCTTAATAGAGTCTCATAAGTATCCATTTCCTTCTATCTCCTCCAAGATGCTATAAAAAATCCCAAAGCAGCAGATGACATTTTGGGATGAGGCAGTTATAGGAACTGTAGGGGCCGAGCGTGTCTTTGTTAAACAGACAGCTCTGAACCAATCAGATGTCAGAGCTTAGGATATTTTTATTTTTAATATTTCATCTGTGGCGTCTTTCTCTTGTTTACGAATAGCCCAAATCGCCCCATGCCAGACACACCCTGGAGGCCGGTGGGGGGTGGGGCGTGGGCCGCTGCCGGCTGCCCCGGGCGGGGAGAGGGGCTCGGGGGCTCGGGGCCTCTGGCTTCGTCCTCCTCGGCCGGCCCCAGGTGCTGTGAGCTTGCAAAGCAGAGGCACAAGCCTCACCCTCCTGCCTTCCGGGGAGAGCAGATCCCACTTCTGGACCGAATCACCTCATGCTGTTCGCTGACGGAGGCCGGACGCAGACACTCTCCTCCCCGAAGCCCCCAGTCAGCCCTCGGCTACCTTCCAGTTGGGAGTGGGAAGTGTGTACAAGTGAGAGCTTGATTTCAAGAGTCAGAGTTTCTAAGGTTGGAAAGAGGCACCATGCTATGTCTTGTGAAAGAGCCGGGAGCAGAGGATTGGAAAATACATTTAATGGTAATTAGCCAGCGAAGCTACAAATTAACGGGGGAAAGACCTCTTTCCTTCTGTCTCTGTCTCTCTCGCTCCCTCTCTCTCTTCCTTGTTTGACCACGGATGAGACCAGAGCAATTTCAAACGGGAAAGTCATCGAATCAGGGACGTCTGCGGCTACCTGCCAGGTGTTGCGACCGCGCTCACCTGGAGGGAGGGCCAGGTGCTTCCGACGCCTCCCCCCGCAAGCGGTGGTGTGCGCTGCGTGGGCAGATGGAAAAGGCATGGGTGCCGAAGACTGAGAGAAAGAGACACAAGAACGTGGCTCGGGCTGAGCCCCCGCCCACGGGGGCCCCGGGTAAGGGCGACCGAAGGTGAGCCCTGGGATTTCTCTAGGTGACCAGGATTGAGACTCCAACATCTAGTAGGATAAACACATCTGCTCTTAAGTTCCATCCCCGGGCCCCTCAAGAGCAGTAAGGCTTTATGCAGCAAGACTTGAGAGCAATTAACCCTTGTAACCCACTCTGTAAAAGCAACACGTTCGAAATACAGTAAATTATCGAGATCGTGCTTGTTAGGCGGAGTTTCAGAGCAGGCCGAGGGGCGCAGGGAAGAGGGACGGGATCGTGGCGGGACCGTGGCGGGGACAGCCAGGGTCTTCCTCTGCAGCTGCCCCCACCACCCCGTCCCCACCCCTCGTGCACAGAACCTGGCCACTTTATCCATTTCCCTGCACCCGTCTTGATTACAACCCAGTCTGGGCAAACAGTGGCTGCTAAACCATCGGAGGAACTCCTCTGTCCCCGAACTCTCCGACCCGGGGACCCTGTCCTGCTGCAGCCCCGGGAGTAGTCTGCCTTGACTCCTCCAGCTGGCTCGGGCTCAGCACTTGGGGTACATGCCCGAGGAGGCGGGGCCCAGCTTCGTTCCCCCCCAGGTCTCAGGCAGGCCCAACTCTGTCCATCTTGGAAGGCCATTTAATGACGTGTGACAGCGAACATAAGGATAGTTTTGAGAAGCAAGTTAATGCACGGTGCAAGGTTTGAGTCACTTGTCACCAAGCTGTAAGCTCTGGAAGAGAGACGGGAGGGGGATGTCGTCAAGCCTTAGTGGCTGCCACCTTCACGCGGCAAGACACCACCAGGTTTTGACTCTCCCCTTACACTGCTCTGTGTTTTCACAAATTCCTGCAACGGACCTTCCGTACGTTCACAATCAGAGTGAATCCAAACCAGTCCCAGGAGGAGGGATTTAGAGTGTGGGTTGGTGACTCATGCGGGGACGCACATGCGTTTGCTGACCAGATACAAGGATTTACTAAGCACTTGCTGTATTCGGGAACTGTTCTGAGTTCTTGAGAGAGAGTCATTAAGAGGGGAACATTTTGTTCCTGCCCCAGGGCATTGAGAATGTTCAGGGGTGGAGAGGGGGATAAGTTTAGGTGAAGGCGGATTAGGGCTGCAGCCCAGATGGGGCAGCCAGAGACTGTCTCCCCGAGAAAGCGATGTTCAGTGCAAGACCCAAAGGAAGTGTGGAGACAGAACCACATGGACCTCTGGAAGAAGGATGCTTCAGGCAGAGGGAACGGCCAGTGCGGAGGTCTGGAGGCCCGGGAAGTTTGGGAGTCAGCGTGCAGAGCTGTGTGGAAGGGACATATGGGAGGAGAGGGTTTTCTTTGAGACGGGAGAAATAGCAGCATGCGCGCACGTAGACCAGAATAACCCGAGATGAGGGGGATTTGGTAAAATAGAACATGAAGGAATCGTGGAGTGTGAGGTATGTTGGGTAACATCTCCCCCCAAAATAGAAGGGAGAGAGATTTGTATCAGAGTCGTAGAATGAAGGAAATTAGCCGTTCAGCATAATCCAAAAAAATTTTAAATGATTAATAGGTGATTTTCCTTGAATTTCTTATCTTGCACTGTTACATCGGCTTTGTCAGATGTTGGATACCTTCTGCATCTGAGAGTTGTCACCGTGTAGGAACATTTCGCTTAAGTCAGGATGTGGCCAGTTTAGGTCCTCCAGAAACATCTGACCACTATTTGCCGTATACCAGCTTACAATTAGATCCAAGGTTTGTTAAATGTGGCCAAGTATGGGTAACTAGGCGGCCGTAAAAACCTCACAGGTCAACTGTAAGCCACAGGTAAGACCTAGGAAACCATCGTGGATTTTTTGTTACTCTATTGCCGTGTGTCAAATTATCTCAAAACTTAGCATCTTAGAAACAAACACTATTACAAAGATACAGCAGTCAAAGCAGTGTGGGTACTGGCATAAATACCCATACACTATAGACCAATGGTACAGGGGGCCCAGAAACAAACCCTCACATACATATGTAGGCATGGGACTTTTGGCAAAGGAGCCAAAACCATTCAATGGGGAAAGACAGTCTCTTCAACAAACATTGCTGGGAAAACAGATCTCCACATGCAAAACAGTGAGGTTGGACCCTTACCTTATGCCACATACAAAAATCAACTCAAAATGAATAAAAAACTCAAGTGTGAGACCTAAAACTATGAAACTCTTAGAAGAAAGCCGAGGGGGAAAGCTTCATGCTATTGAATTTGGTGATAATTTTTTGGATATGACACCAAAAAGCACAGGAGACAGATGAAAATTTAGACAAATTAGACTATTTTTAGAACTTAAAAACTTCTGTGCATCAAAAGACACATTCAACAGAGTGAAAAGGCAGCCCGTGGAGTGGGAGAGCATATGTGCAAATCACAGATCTCATGAGAAGTTAGTAGCTAGAATATGTAAAGAGCTCCTACAACTCAACAACAAAAGAACAAATAACTTGATTAAGAAATGGGTGAAGGACTTGAACAGACATTTCCCCAAAGAAGACACACAAATGACCGACAAGCACAAGAAAATATGTTCAACATCCCCAACAGGCAGGGAAATACAATTCAAAACCACAATGAGATACCCCACCACACCCACGAGAGTGGTTGCTATCAAAAACAGCAACAGGAAATAACAAGCATTGAAGAGAACGGAGAGAAATTAAAACCCTAGTGCACTGCTGGCGGGATTGCAAAATGGTGCAGTCACTTTGGAAAACAGAATGGGAATTCTTAAAACAATTAAAAATGGAATTACTATTTGATCCAGCAACTCCACTTCTGGGGATATATCCCCCCCAAAGAACTGAAAGCAAGATCTCAAACAGATATTTGCACACACATGTTCACCAAAGCATTATGCACGACAGACAAGAGCTACCCATCAATGGGTAAAGCGATAAACGGAACGCATCGTATATAAACAATGGAATGGTACTCAGCCTTAGAGAGGAAATACATTCTGACACCTGCTCCAACAGGTGTGGACCCCTAAGGACATTATTCTCAGGGACACAGGCCAGACATAGAAAAGACCAATACTGTGTGATTCCACCCGTGCAAGGTCCTTACAGTAGTCAAGTCCATGGAAGGAGATGGTACAATAGTGGTTACCAGGGGCTGAACACAAGGCCGATCATCTCACGTCTCCTGCGGGCTGGGACTCTAGGCAGCGAGCGCCACGTCTCTGCCTGAGGTCTCTTCCAAGGCTGCAGGTCTTACCTGGAGCAGGAACGGAGAGGGCCCCCTTCTCTGCTCACCCTCGTGTTCCCGGGGGATTGAGTGCCCCCCCAGGCTGCAGCCTGCCACGTGGGTCCCCTGTGGAGCAGCTCATGGGAAAGCAGCCATGGGGCGAGAGCGAGGGTGGCAAGCCCCAGAAGGCTCAGCCACTCTCTCATCTCGTCTCAGAGGGGCTGCGCATCCCTGTTGTCGGATTCCATTCTTCAGAGGTGAGGTCCCTCTAGTTGCCCTCGAGGTGTGCTTGTGTGAGGGAGGGCGTTACACAACGCGTTCGTCCTTGCACCGCTGGTGCGCCGCACGCCTTTGTTTCTCTCCGTTCCTCACCCCGGGTATCTGGTGTAGGGGAAAGGAGCCGCTGAACACATAACCACTTGGTCGCTACGATGTACTTTTGACTTGGATTTGGAACATGTTTTGGTGTGTGACGAACAATGCGCATTGTCCCATGGGATGATGCCACTGAAGATTGTTGTTTTACAATAGACACGGCGACTGTAATAACTTAAAACAAATGCTATAAGAAGCGCGTCTCGTGGCTGCTTGGAGCCCGCTTCTCTGGGTGGAGCGCCCTACGGATCCTTTGGTAAGCTCCTGCTTCATTCTTCAGGAGGGGGAGCCTCCTCCCCATAAACCAATCTGACTCTCCCTCCAAGGACCACAGGCATCCGAGCCCCTGATGGGAGCACTCTGAGCTGACCGCCCGTGGGAGCTCCCGAGAGCCGTCTCCGGTCCCTGTTACCAGTCTGGGCTCCTCTTGGTTACCTCCAGCCTTGATCTCATTACCCACCTAGCACATTTCCAATAAAGTATTCACTACACTTACTCAGATTTGACTTATGGTGCTTGCAAACAAAGAAACTAAACTTGATACAGACGCCTTCTCCGTGCTAGGTACCCTGCCGCGCGCCGAGAACACCAGGAGGAGAGATCCAGCGTCCAGAGGAACTCCCAGCTCAGCAGGGGGGACGACGCACCGAAGAATAATTAGAACGCAAGGTGGTGAATTCCACAAAGCAAGGGCCCTAGTTGAACGTGCGACTTTGGAGAGTCAACAGAATATTTTAACCAAGAATCAGTAATTAGATTAAGTCCCAAGAGAATGGGCAGCGAAGAGGAATGGGAGAACAAAGAACGGCCCCCCAAAAGGAACAGAGTGGAACTTACCTAAGGCTCAGGACTGGGTTTTTTTCGCTTTCATTCACCACGCCCGGCTGCACAGCGGCATTGGTTGGCTGATAAGCATACCAGGCACAGGGGCCTGCGTGGCCGGGTGCGGGTGATGGGTGACAAGACTTCGGAGGGCCGCTGGACCAGACCGGCCAGCCCCTGAGCCCACTGCCGAGGCTTCAGAGCCGGGTTCCGCTGCTTGGGGAGGGGGACCACCGAGGAATTTTAACCACAAGAGGGACACGGTTAACTGTGCTCCGGTATGTTAGGTTCGCGAACAGCACGGAGGACAAGCTTTGGCGGGAAAGTCCGCAGGGCGATTCCATTTAGGACGTGATCATGATTACCCACGCGAGGTAACAGTGATGGCCACTCATGAGCGTGCATAATTTGAGGCAACAACGCTTCACGGGCACTGTGCTCTTTCAGCTTCAGCCACAAACTGCTGTAATAGCTGAAAAGCAGCGGCTCCCACGGTCAGGCAGCTACCAGGTCAGGTTGCTGAGTGTGAGTCGGGGGCCCGGCCTTCACCAGCATGGCTTCCTGGAGAAACACCGAGGAAAGCCTCGACCAGATCCGTGGCAACCAGAGTGGTCGGGAGGATGGGTTTTGGGGATAATTTGGGTCCCAGCAGCAAACCGAGCGTGCGAATCCTGAGCACGGGGACCTCAGTGGGACCTACGATTTCTTGTGATGGCCCCTCGGGTCCCTCACACTCCCTCGCATATCGTGATCTGGGCCTCCGGCCTCACTCTGTGAGTCAGGCCGAGTGCTCCAGGCTTCCCGTGTCCACTGCCGCTCGTCCTCTCTGCTTCCTCCGTGACCTGCCTCACTGCTCCACATCGGAGGAGCAGACAGAGATGGCGAGGGTGGGCACGGCCGAGCCCTAGTTCCCAGCGGGGCGGAGTCCACACATCACTGGCAAAAGGGTAATAGAAATCCTTTTGATTTGTTTCCCTGGTGTACAAAAAAATAGTTGATATCCCTAATTTCATTAAAAATTAAAGGACATACTAGATTGGTTTTCTGCATTATTTAATTAAAATTTAATTTTTCAAACTTCCGCTGTGTTAGAATGGCTTTGATACAATGGTCATCGTAATTTAATAAAATAGTGATTTCAAAGCTTTTTGGCCCAGAAGGTGGCTGTGTTTGAAGGGCAGCGGCTGTGTTCCGTGCTGAGCCCGCGGCCGTCCTGTGCAGATTCCGCGACTCGGGGGCGGGGAAGACGGGGTCTGGAGAATTGCCGGTGGGATGGCTGAGGCCAAGGGCTGTGGACAGGATCCTCACTCCCAGGGGCCCCAACCACTGGGAGACGGGGGTCACAGGGGGTGGGAGATGCTGAGTGCAGTGGACACCCTGAGTGGTGGCCTAAGGAGGGGAGGGCTCCGGAGGTGAGCAGGGGACTGTCTGCGGGGACATTTGTGGAGCGTAAGATGGCCAAACTGAAACCTTGCCATAGAACTGCCTCAAGATGCAGGGTGTGGCGACTGGGGAAGGTTGTTGAGGGATGTCTTTTATTTCAATATTCTCCACTGGATGGTTTTACATATGTCACAACCTAGAGCCCTTCTTTCTGAGAAACATGTTATGTTATGCCTCTCTCCGGATTTCCCGCTAGAAGATTCCTGCCAGCAACCAGCTTCATTGCTGCCATCTTGGAGGGACAACTAGAGGTAGTAACAAGAGTTTGTTTGGAAGTCATTGGAATCGTGAGACCAAACTTGAGGTTGATTTTCTTTCTCTTAAAAATTTCTTCCCTAGGTAGTTAAAGAATCAGAAAGTTATAAAACACTTCCTAGGAGTATTTCAGTGGTTTAATGCCTGATTTTTAAATGCATATTTACCATTTTATCTTAGTTTTTATTTTTTATCCGAGTTTCGGACCCCCACTAATGGTTAACCAGCCATTAGTTTTTATTAGTCAGGGTAAAATGGATGACACCAAAATGAGCAGCGAAACATGCTGACCTGCTTTTACTAGATGAAAAGGAGGAACTCACAGAACCGGCTAGCCTTTCTACTTTTTCTTTTTTAGCTAGGTTATTTACTTTCCCTGTGAAAGTGCTGGTGCTTTTTCAACCTGCTCTGGAAATGTAGGAGGCTCCTTTCTTCTCCTAAATGGGGCTATTGACTAATGTCCAAGTATGCTCATTGCATCACCACATCGCCTTATCTGACGCTCCGAAGCCGACAGCTTCCATGTCTCATGACAGGCTAAGAAATGGATACAGAGAGAATGGGGAGGCAGGGAAAGGCCAATGAGGAGCACGGAGGGTAGGTGCCCCCACCCCAAATCTGATCTTGCTTGCCTTCATTTCTCATGGGTTTGTCTTCATTCTGGAAACCAAGAGAAGGCAAGCCGAGGTATTTACATATTTTGATGATTCGCTGCACTGCAACCTTTTTTCCCCTCTCTACACTGATATCCAGCTGATGCCCTAGAAGCAGTGTTTCAGTTCTTTGAAGTCCTCTAAGCAGTTTGATTCCAAAGAAAAATGTTCCCACTCTTCCAGTGACAGAGCATCATGTCTCCAGACCTTCCGCTGTAGGACCGAACGGTGGATGGCACAGCTTTGCCTGGTGATTCGCAGAACCAGGTGCCTCAGATGTTGTTCTTGCTGCATCTGACCTCACAGATCTGGCTTTGGTGAACGAACACACCCCAAGGAACTGGGTGGAAAGGCAACACTTTCCAGAGCGCCGCCCTTTTGGTAGGAGACCGTTCAGGATGGAAGGAGAGGTGCCTTCTCCTGAATGACGCACAGGAACATGGCCGACCGCTCACTGGGGCCACACTTCCTCCCAGGGCGTCCGATGCCACACCTTGTGTGCCCTTCTCTCCACACCCCACCCCAAATGAACAAGGCACAAGAGTTAGAAGTTCAAGATTTTTCTTATCTCATCAAATTGATAAATTACTTCCATTGAAACAAATATTGTTTCCAAAGACATTCTTTCCCTCACAGGCTTCCTGTTTTGAAGCTTTCTTTTCCAAGTGTCCTGGATTCCTACACAATTTCACAGTTCAACACCTGTGACCCTGGCCGGCTGTTGACCTTTCCACATGACACTCCTTTATTACTTTTGCTTCATCTCTACCTCCCTGGAGGCGGCTGAGGGGATGGTCTGAGGGCAAGGAAGGAAAAGATGTACCCCACAATTCGTCGAGTTATCATTAACCCCACTTTCTAGAATCTTCTTCTTCCTGTAAACACTTGTGTGGCTCAGTGATGCTTCACTTTAATCTCTGGGTTGACATCTCTTCAGCCCTTGTGCTCTCCTCATACCATATTTTTTTCATAGCATCGTTTTGATTCAGTTTCCCAGTCCTGTTTGTTTTTTTTTTTTTCTCCAGCTTTCCAATCTTTTGATTTGGGATGTGAAAATTATTAACTTATTAAAAGTGTGTGATGTGAACACCATTCTAGAGGCCCTGTGCCCCATGTAACTTTGGACTGGCAGAGTGGAGCCAAAGGCACATGCATGCAGTAGTTGCTTTAGTTTGTCAACCTTGAGTTTTCCAAAAGAAACATCTTGTCTTCTCCTCTGGTTATGAACTAAGCAGGCATCCAGCTCAGAAGGCTGGCATTAAACCGGGGCTAAAGTTCTGGTTTCCACGGCAGCACAGAATTCCGTCTTCTCCCTGGTTTCTCTCCTCCTGTGGAGGATACCAGGACTGGCCGACATGCACGGAGGGGCAGGGACTCTGAATGTCCTCAACATCCTGTGTATGTTGAAGCTTAAGATTTGGGTCTCTTTGGGAAAAGTGGCACATTGGCTCACGCTCACCTCAGGGAAGACAAGATCTGGGAAGCACAGGGCTCACAGGGATTCTATCTGGGATTCTGAACAGTGCAGGCTTCCTTGCCCCCTTGGGATTTCTATTTCTCAGGGGCAGAGATTCTAATTTAACTTTATATCACCCAGTGTCTTGTAAGAACAGGAAGATTATAGAAACTGAGGGGAGACCCTGTGTATTAGGGGTGACATGAGAAAATTGAAGGCGGCAATGAGAAGGGATGTTGGACTTCCAAAGCCAAACTATCCAAACCAAGCTGTGGTCAGGAAAGCACAGTGTGTCCCTCAAAGATGAAGTGACGTGTTCATTTCAGTAGTAGGCAGTGATCGAGTCACCTGGACTGTATGAATGCTAACCTTGCGTGGGAAGGAAAGCGTGACTGTATTCACATCTGCCCTGCTTAGACCCTGCAGCAAGGCACTCTGCTGGTCGAGAGTCATCCATGTACGTCATCCATGGGGACATCTACCTCTTGCATGATTCTACTTCTCCCTGACTTCCAGAATAACTTATTTTTTACAGCTTTCCTGAGGTATAATTGATGTACAAAGAACTGCACATCTTTAATGTGTACAATTTGATGCGTTTGGACATAGGCAAACACCTGTGATACCAACACCACAATCAGGAAAGAGAGCTACCCAACACCTCCCGAAGTGTCCTTGGGTTCCTTTGGGTTTGGGGGGGGTGTGTGTTAAGAACACGGCATGAGATCTGCCCTCTTAACAAATGTTTAAGGGCACACATTTGTTAGCTCCGGGCTCCTGGAGGTACAGCGGACCGCCACAACCTGCTCCTCGTGCACGACTGAAATGTTACGCACTGAACAACGTCTCCATTTCCCACCCCCCCCGGCCTCTGGCAACCACTGTCACGTCTTTACTTCTACGACTGAGACTATTATAGAGACCTCACGTAAGTGGAGTCATGTACTATTTGTCCCGTGACCGGCTTCTGGCACTTAGCATAACGTCCTCCGGGTTCATCTGTGTTGTCAAAAATGGCAGGATTTCCTTTTTTTTTTTTAAGGCTGAATATAATACTCCACTTATTCCAAGATACGGACCATTTTCATATCTTTGTTGTTATGAGTAATGCTGCAATAAACACAGGGATAAAAATATCTCTTTGTGATCCCTATTTCATTTTTTTAGGATATAGACCCAGAAGTGAGATTGTTTGCGTTATTCAATGGTGAAAAATTGAAGGCTTTTCCTTTAAGATCAGGAAGAAGACAAGGATGCCCGCTCTCAGCACTTCTGTTCAACATACTATGTAAGTCATAGCCAGACAACTTAACAAGAAAAAGGAAATCAAAGAAATCTAAAGCAGAAAGGAAGAAGTAAAATGGTCTATATTTGCAGATGATATGATCTCATATTTAGAAAACCTTGCAGATCCCACAGAAAAAAATTCTGGCCATAATACATTCAATGAAATTGCAGAATACAAAATCAACATACAGAAATCAGTTTCATTTCTATACATAAACACCGAACCACCTGAAAAGGGAACTAAGAAAATAATCATATTTACTATAACATCAGAAAGAATAAAATACTTAGAAATAAACTTAAATAAAGGGGTGAAAGATTTTTACACTGGAAACTATGAAAGAATTATGAAAAAAATTAAAGGAGATAAAAATAAATGGAAAGACATTCCATGTTCATGGATTAGAAGACTTAATATTGTTAGAAAGTTCATACCACTAAAATTCATGTGGAATCATAAAAGACCCCAAATAGCCAAATCAATTTGGAGAAAAATAGACAAAGCTGGAGATATCACACTTCCAGATTGCAAAATATATCACAAAGGTGAAGTAGCTAAAACAATATGGCAGTGGCATAAAGGCAGACATATATATTGATGGGACAGAATAAAAAGCCAATAGATAAACCCATACATTTAGTCAACAATCTTTGACAAGGGAGCCAAGAATACGCAAAGGATAAAGGGCTGTCTCTTCAACAAATGGTGTTGGGAAAACTAGATAACCACATGAAAAAAAAAATTTAATACCAAAAGCACAGACTGCAAAATAAAAATAAGTGAGCAGTACTCCATCAAACTAAAAAATCTTCTGCACAGCAAAGGAAACAACCAACAAAAGAGAAAAAAAAGAGAACCTATAGAATGGGAGAAAATATTTGCAAACCATACAACTGAGAATAGGTTAATTCCAAAATATATAAGGAACTCTACAACTCAATAGCAAAAACAAATAACCTCATTGACAAGTGAGCAAAGGACTCCACAGACATTTTTTCAACGAAGACCTACAGATGGCCAACGGGCCCATAAAAAGCGCTCAACATTACCAATCGTCAGGGAAATGCAGATCAAATCGACAATGAGATGTCGCACCTATTAAAATGGCTATTTTTAAAAATCCCCGAAACAACAAACAAGTGTTGGCGGGGATGCAGAGAAAGGGGAAGCTCATGCACTGTTGGTGGGCATGCGAACTGGTGCAGCCGCTCTGGAAGACAGTATGGAGGTTCCTCAAAAAATACAGCTGCCCACATGTTGCGTGGCTCCATCATTTCAGGAGGAAAGCATGAGCTTTTAGAGCTAGTCTGGTGTCAGGGGAAAGTGTAGGTTCAAGTTCTCTCCCTGCTATACTTCATATCCTTTTAAGACCTGATCTTCCTTTCCTGCAAAACCGAAATCGTAGCATCTGTCTCAGCGAGCTGATGTGCAGAGCAGGGGCCCTGTGGCACGTGGTCAGGAACATTAAATCCTTCCTTCTTCTTCTTCTTCTTTCTAGAGTCACTTATGCAATCAACCCATCATCCTGTGGGCCGCGTGGAAGAACACCCAGCCCTGTGGGCAGATCTGGGCTCGGGACCAGGGAGTGCTGCATGAAAATAGGCAGGAGGAGCAGCGTGTGATAGATGCAGGAAATGAGGTTGAGGTTAGGGAAGGAGGAGGGCACCAAGTGGGACATTTCCAACACGGGGGAATGAGGATGAGCAGTCTCAGGTCCAAATGAACGTGTTCACCCTCAATCTCTTGATGCTAGTGAGCTCTTAAACTAAGAGCGACCATCCCATGGGTGTTTTTTGCTCCGGTGCTGAATAAATGTCTGCAGACTGGAGACTTGCTTACGTTCCTACTTGAACCCATTATCCAGAGGGCAATCGATCAATACTGTAAGGTGATAGTTTAGACTTCTTACAAATTGCTACAATACACAAATCAAGGGCAGCTAATTAATGACAAAAAATCGCTTTGACAAGTTGCAAGGTCTACGTTGTCCAGACTAAAGATGCTATTGAGTCATGTAATATTGTACATAGGTCTTCACCATGTCCCATCAAACATATCTTAATAAAAAACAGAAAGAATCTACCAGTTGCCTTGTCATAGACCCTAAATTTCAGGGTTATTAGCCCTTTGCTGCTTAGGAATCTTATTTGTATTTAAAATCCACAAACGACTAGGAAGGTGCGTGCAAGATTTGTTAGCTGCTGATTATGAAATTGATGCTGTTTTTCTTTGTTTCTTATTGAATTTTACTTTTATCTTTCATCTTTTTATTTTGAACATTTTTTTTGTTTGTGGGTTTTTGTTGTTGTTGTTGTTCTTTTTGTTTTTCGGTGGACAGTGAAGCCAAGTTTATGGGGCCATAGTGAAGTTTATTGAATGAGAGAGTAGAAGACTCCCGAAGAAGGAGGGGACTTGAGAGGGTTGCCCTGAAAAGTTTTGATCTAAGGGAAGCTATATTATGTTTTTATTAGATGCAATGATTCTCAATCCCTACCTGGTGACATGGGCTCCCCAGGGAGGAAAAATCCAGAAAGTATCTTCAAAGCCAGACAGACTAGGGAGATTACCAGTGGTGCTCCCTGCTCTTTGGTGTTCTCTGTCCAAAGACGTAGGATCGCATACCTGGTTCTTAGAGGGGACAGCTGGAGGCGTCCACATTCTCACCTCCTTCCCTGCGCCTCCCCCGACCATGCCCTCGGCAGCTTGGCTGTGTTATTGAGACATTTCAGCGTGAAATTTGTTTTTCCTCACTGAACTTTAAGCAGAATTTCAAGTGCCAAGTCTCCAAAGCCAAGTGGGGCTATTAAGAGATAATTACTAATTATGCTAATTTGAGAAGTAGCTGCCTTTTCCTTCCCCGGTCATTGTACGTGCCGCTCTCCTGAGAGAGCTGTCCCCTCCACGTGCTAATCGCCTTCCCTCCGAGGTGCTTGGTGGAGGACAGCGCGTCCTGGACCTCCGCACCCCGCGTCTGGGAAGGGTATCGTCCATCAGAAAGTGAAGCAACACTGGAGATCTTTTAGGACAGTCGATGTCCTCGACATCAGTGATTCATACTGCTTACTAATCTGTCCATGAAAACAGTATTTGCTATCCTTCATATGCAGACCCAAAGAGTACATCTGATTTCTAATATATCTCTATTTCCCCTCATCATCTCTGAATCTTGATAATAAACCCCAAGGATCTGAGTCCCTGGCAGGGTCAGGTGACGCCCAGTTAAACACTGTGGGGTTTATGGGTCTTGGATGATTGTCACCCTTTCTCCCAGAAAGTTACTATTTAGAAGAAAAACGAGTTCTGAATCTCGGGGTTTGCTGTGGGCCACATAAACACTGTTTCTGTAACGGGCCCAGGCCTACACAGAGGAGAAACTCCGTCAGCGAGCGTGAGATGAGGTTTGGAAAGTTGCACATTCATGTGGGTGGTGGAGAGGTCCCTTTGTCCCTCGGGTTGCTCCACCCGTGAGGAAGTGGGGACACTCGCTTCCCTGGTAAATTCAGGAGGCCTGATGGAGTCATCAGGAGCCCAAGGAGGATGTGGGGTCACCTATCCTTGGGCCCCCCCACCCCCTACCACGCTCCCACCTTCACCCTGGCTTTTCTCGGCCTTGAAAGCCATCCCGGGACTTGGGCTTTGCTCCTTATACCGCTTCCCAATCTGTTCAGACCTGCGCCAGGAAGAGCAGGGCCTTCGACCCGCTCCCGAAACGCTCCCAAGGACTGCCCAGGAGGTTGAGGGCAAATACGGCCAAACTAAGGGGCCCAAGTGTGGAAAGCATGTGGCTCTTTGGAAGTCAGCTCTCGCGAACTCTCAGGGAACGCTCCACCGGTGGCCGAGGGACAGTGCAACCACCCAAGGCCCAGCCAGTGTTCCCCAGGCCCCCAAACCACTTGGGGCACCTTAACCCAACCCTGAGTAACTCGGGGACATCAGCCGGTCTGGGTGCCGTGGCCGGGCTGGATCCGACTCTCCCTGCTTCCTGGTCTTTCCAAGGGGAGTTGGCACAGAGAAGAGAGGTGGTAATGGTAAGAAATTGGGGGGTGTTTAGAGCTAATCTACCAGCTGTGTGATCTTAGGCAAGCTACTTAACTTTTTAGGAACTCGGTCTTGTCTTGCATCGTACATTCTGGTAAAGGGGGCTGTGACCCTTACTGGGCCCTTGACACCGATGGGTGATATTCCTTTCCGTGGTGGTAACTGAGAGACGGTTTCCTCTTTGTCTGTTTTATTGTAGATTTACATGCATTACTTCCTCCTCTGTAAAGAATTGAAAGAATGTTGGCTCTCACGTTTCCAGGTTATTCCAGATGGTGGTAGACTTCCAACAGCTGCCTAGAATTTAGTACGGCTCTGAATTGTGCTTTCATGCCTCCAAAAGTACCCCGATAAAAAAGTAAAGCTTAATTACATTCTCTGGATATTTTATCCATGTAAAGTTAAATGGATGCTCAATTTTTATTTCCAGGATTTTCAAATTACACATTATTTGTGTTGCTGAAAATCTACCCATTAAAAAATTGATTTCCATATTATGTATAGCTCAGATCCATCAAGACAATTCACAAAACAATAATGTTCTAAGCTGTATCTAAAGCAGATGTTCCGAATTCATGTCCCTGAGTTCCTCCAGGACAGAAGCCAAAGGGACAATGACTATTTCCTTATTTATAACTGCGTCTTTGCCCAGCTCCTGACACAGTGTTCAAAACAGTTGCTTTATACTAACTGGTTATTTTCCGAACAGAAATAGAATAGTTTTTCATCTTGTAAAAATTAATATTTTTGGAAAGAATTCACACGGCTCATATGCAGGCAAACATCACATATTTTTGATGAACTCTGTCTCCTACGGAGGGAAGAAATTGCCAGGTGTATTACATTATTCATTCCTTTCTTTTCTTTTTCTTCGTATATGCCGTGCATGCGGAAACAGGTGTGGGGGCAGTTCGCTCCGGCCCCTGTCTGGGGAGCTGGAGGCTGCCTGCGGGGTGCGAACTGAGGGGCCTGAGAGGGCTCCCCTTCATTCGCCTTTCTCCAGAAAGATCTCTCAGTCTTGCTGTGGATCACTACAATCACATTAGAACCATTGCCCCGGGGAAAAACTTTTCCTACTAGCAAGCAAGCCCCTTAGTTATGGCACTGTGTTTTCATCATTTATATTTCCTTGTGAATGGGTATCACGTGCTTCCCAACATCAGCGAGGTGACATCAGGTTGTAAGAGTGGCCGGTTGGAGAAAGAAGTCTAGTTGGAAGGAGACAGGTGGAGTCAGGGCCGAAGCCCCAGGAGCCTGGGGAGGGGGACACGCCTGGAGCGGCTGGCGGGGGACGGGCCGCCCCGGAACGTGGCTGATCTGTCTCGGACGTGCGTTAAGCCGAAGGGCACAGGGTCCACAGGACAACGGTCCGTGTCCCTGGCCAACTCTCGCCTCACACATCGCGTGGAACGCTCCTGACCACGGGGAATCAGGAGAGAAAATCGGGTTGGGCCCTCTCACCCCGAGGATCTCACAGCTGGACGGGTGGGGGCAGGACGCGGGGCTTCGTGAAGGACGGGGCCGCTCAGACGCAGGAGGCGCGCCCCGGAACGCGGAGTCTGCAGCGGGAGATGCCCGCGGCGGGACTGCTCGGGCTGTTCTCGGGTTTCTGGCGGGTTTTAAGGAGCATTTTTAAGGCCCCAGATGCTCTTGGATATGGGAATTAAACGTTTCGGACGAGGCACTCTGTGAAGAGACCGTAAGTCAGGCTCAGGGTCTCAGCGGCAGAAGCTCGTTCCACGAGGACCAGGACCCCATCTGCGGGGCTGCCTGAGCCCCTCGCCTAGGTCAGTGACGCTAGGTGCCCCCCCTCTCTGGGGACACGAAGAGCTGGGGTCGCCGCTGTCCGTTCAGGCCAGGCACCCACGCTATTTACCGGAGCCCCGGGTACGGAGAGGGCTGCGGGGGCGTGCGCAGGGCAGGTGCGCCCTGGAGAGTGAGCCGCAACACGGGCGTGGCCGCACCGCCGCGCCCACAGCCAGCGGTCTACACAACGTGTTCCCTGGAGTTCTGACGGCTTTCAAAGCTTGCCTCTTTCTCTAGCATGAAAAGACTCCTTGTGATTTCGGTTAAAAAATATTCCACTTCCTAAAAAATATTTGATGAGCATCAGGAGGACAATGTGAGTGTAAAAAAAAAACCTAAGAGAAGGGAGGCTTTCTTTGAGCTAGAATGGCAGTTCAAAAAAAAAAAAAAAGGAAGAAAGAAAGAAAGGAAAGAAAAGAAAATCTAAGCAGTTTGTATATAAAAAATTGTATGTAAAAGGGCGAGGATTTGGAAGCGTGTGGGGTCAGTGCTCCAGGTCAGCACTGCTGCGGGAGGAAGGGAAGCCAAATAAATCGGCGGGTCTACGCCAGTCCTGCAAGCCCACAGAGGCCGGCCAGAGGCATGTTGTTTTTAAGGCTAAATGCTAATCTTTGTTTCATTTACTGAAAACTAACACTAAAATAACTCACCCACCAAGCGTTTCTAATCCGCACGGAGCCTTTACTTTGCGGGTCAGTGCTGGCTTCCCGGACGTGCATTCAGAATGTAAAAATGGTGTCCTCAAAATTCAGCCTTCACTGGTAACAACTGGGTGTGGGTCCTGCAACCTACCTCTTACATTGTGTATGTAAAGAACCGGGATTGGCTTTTAATCCATTAGTTTATAGGAAGCCCCAAGCCTGCCGCTCGGTGCTGGCGGAACCGCGTCCGTCTGAACGGTAGGAAGGGACCCCACGGAGCCTGCGTGCACACTTCAGACCCGGCTCCGTGTGGACCGTCTGTCAGAACCGGTGAATTACAAACCAGATGCTTCTCTGAAACCTTAATGAAGTCCTTTTATAACCATAATACCCAATTAGTTACATATGCTCTCATGTTCTCAAGTCAAAGAACCTAATTTTTTTCTTCCTGTGGTTTCACACCCTGCTTTATTGTTTCAATGAGAAAGCAAGAGGTCTGTGCAACTCTTTATGTTTCCTTTCTTGCCTTGGCTCCCAGGAACACGCTCGGTACTCAGATTACCTGCCCCCCCCAAATTCTTCCCTTCAATCTGGAAGTGTATTCTCATTTGCAAAGGTTCACTGTTTCTCTGACTTTTATGGTAACCATAGAATCTTCTTTCTGAAAGGAAGTGGGGTTTAAGGAAAAAATGAAAACCACTAAACGCATTTTTTTTTTGCTATGTAAATAATAGATTTTGATTGAGAAACTTTCACGGTTATTTCCTATTAAATGTAATAACATAATTCTTTTAAAACTGTGGGTGACACTTGACCCCAAAGATCTAGGAAATGTAGGAATGTGCAGGTATTGTGATATTGAAATAAATCCTCTCCCAAGGGATGCTGAACAGGAGTAAAATCACTGCGAGGGAGGGTGACCCAGCTCACCCCCACTTCCCAGCATTCCCAGCACTCCCTCCCCCTTCCCCCCCACTTCCCAGCACTAGGGGTCTCATTTTTGCCTTACTCTATTGTTTTAAAGGATCCTGAAAAGAAAGTAATATGATCGTTCTTATTTATAAGCAGTTGAAACTAAACACATTAGTTTTAAGCAAAAAGAGCATTTACTGGAAATAGGGGCCTCGTAGAGGCCGGCAGGGGCTGGGGAAGCGGAGGAAAGGAGGCGGTGCTCCAGAAGGTTCCAGAGCTGGATGGGGGGACACTGAGGCTGGACGCCTCCATCACCTGGACCCCCCTCTCCTCTGGGAGAGCTCTGGGACAGGGCTCTGGGCACCTTGTTGGACACTGATGAACGCTGGCTGTCGGTTACGCTTTGAGGAGGCCCCTCCAGGTCCGGTGTGCACGGAAGCGCCGCCGTGGGCCACCTGGCTTTCCCAGTCACAAAGGGGGCTCCGATTCTGCACAGATGATCGAAAATAACCCGAAATCTGAGAGATAGTCCTCTCACATGGCTGGTGACAGGAACAAAGAAGGTGTGACTGGGTCTAAAAAATTCTGGTTCTCAGGAAGAAAATAGAAGTTGTAGATCTATTAACAATCATAATACAGATTACTGAGTAGCAGCTTCCCCTGGGAAGGAGCCAGGGGAAATGCTCAGCAGTGCTCCATTTTGGGGGGTTTCCTAAACTTTATCCCACTGAATGCTAAGGTAAGTGAGACTTTATTGTATGGTCCCCAAAAGTTAAGTCTAAATGTTACACCAAAATTTTAAAAATAATGAGTTCCATTGCACGCTTCTCTTTGCCTTTGATATTATCAACAAGCACTAGGTCTGAGAAGCCTTCTAATAGAACAACTTGTTAAATTTATAAAAATCAAAATATCCCAAGCTTATTTTTTTTTAAACATGCATCTTGAATGTTGCATGAATCTCCTCATTTGGAAATTTTACTTTCCTCTGTTCCATGGGAGAAATGACCTGCTATAAAATATTGTCAGATTTACGATACAGCAATCTCTGAGTCTATATCTCTTATGGATGTCAAGGATCTACTGGAGAGAACATGATAATAAAATATTAGTTACTTTAAAAATCTAGGAAATAACCCTCAAGTTCACATGTGCCTTGGAGGACAGGAAGGCATCCCCGAGCTTTCTGGATGCACACCAGGACCTGCGGGGCAGCCCCCCCCCCACCCCACGAGTGTGTTTCCTCAACACATTCATGTCATGTGTTCCTGACCTTCCGTCCTCTGGCAGGACAGCGGGAGGGCCTCCCGACACAGGTCTACGAAGCCACATTCTCTGTGTCTTCACGTGATTAGGTTGTGAATTTTGCACTGGTTTCCATTTTGACAGTTTTCTGAGCTCTTCTCACTTGTGGCTCTTCTCTATTGAGCTCCTTTCTGAGCTCTTTCCAACTCAGGCTTATTTCGCAGTGATTTGGGGGAAGAAACGTCAACGTATACACTGATGGCGGTTGATGTCTGGCCCCCACAGACGTGACAGGGGCCATTCGGGGGCTCGGGGGGCAGTGGCACCCCGCACCCACGGCATTAGGTGCTACCCCCAGCAGTGTGCTCGGCGCCGCGTCAGTGCTCCTCCACCTCCTGCACTGGCTTGTCTGCTCTCGTCCCCATTCTCAGACTGTGCTCGGGAAACAGTGCCCGGCTCTCCCAGTACATACGCACGCTAGGGATGACTTTGAGTTGATTTACTGAAAACAGTCAAAAAATGAAATGCTGTCTTAGACAAAGACAAAGCAGGTACATCCAAGCCTACATTTACAGATGTAGCAGTAATTAGCTCTCGGGAAGATGCAATGAAAAAGGGAAGGAGAAAAGTGTGCCTTGCAGGGGGTCTTGGAGTATTTAGTGGAATTATGATACTGTTTAAGGTTGTTTCGTAAGTTCTGGGGCAGGTGACTTTAACTATCTGTTGGGGAGCTCACAGGCATCCTTTCTAAGCAGTCCCTCACTGCAGATGGACCCTGGCCCCACTCGGGCGGACCTTCCCACGTGACTGCCCTTGTTAGGAAATCATTGGCAGGGGCCGGACTGTCCACTTACGGCAAATTTGGGAACAGTAACTAATATAACAGTGAAAAAGAAGAGGAAATAGTATAAAAGACAAGTAGATGAACAGTTGTATTTATTGTTTGTTTCTAACTTGCACGAGCCTGGAGCCTCTCAGCCCTTGCTCGCCGTGGATGCGTCTTATCTGGTAGGTGGTCAGAAGGTTTGGGGCATCCATTACTTTTCCTTGGGTGAGTCCACATTAAATATTATGCATCCAATGTTCCCATTACGTCGATGACAGTGATCTCACAAGCACAGTTCCATTCTGAAACTCTGCAAGACCTGAAATTATCATAGCCAATAGCCAAGGCAGCGGGAGATTGACGAACAGACCTAAACTTCAAACTCAAGAGTTTTCCCTTCATCAGCTAGGAGGGACCACAGCAGAAGACTGACCAGGATGGTAACTGATTCATTATTATTCAACTTGTGTAAAGAACTAAAGTCACCAAAAACAAACAACAAAAACGACAAACAACAAGCCAACAAAGTGAAGGAAATGAGGTGAAATATCCCAGGAGGCGAAAGTCTACTCTGTGTTTTAAGGCCAAAGAAATGTTAATGCTGATATAAAAGAATTCAGAAAGAACAAGTATTAAAAATTAACATAAAAAACATAAGCTTATGATTAGAGTATTTTTTAAATTTGCCCATGCATTGTTTTCCTCTGGAAATACGAACAGTCATATTCTGCGACCTGGCTTTGCTGTTTTCACACTTGTAACATGAAGGCCAGAGACACGATTGCACACGCATTTGAAGTCACTCCGATTAGGGGCAGTTTTTGTTGTAAATTGACGGGGAGTTAGAAGACAGTTTTACAGATAAAGAAATTTGTGCATTGGTATTGTGCCAGCGGGGAAGTTCACAAAGGGCCAGTTAAACCAGACGCACTGCCTGCCCTGTGTGACTGAGTCCCACCCATAGTATCATTGAGATGCTGCATCCTTGGTAGACTGAGCTCTGGGCCCCAGTCCCCTTCCACCACGATGTCCACCACTGTCTTATCATTCCTCAGCTCTTCCCTTGTCCCTGCTCCGGACCCAGAACCTCCCTCAGTCCATGTAACCGACGGGGAGTGGCCAAAAATCTCCACTCAGTCCTCCGTGTCCTCCAAGTTAAAGCAGGAGGCGACATCCCATTCTCATTTCTGGAGGAAAGGGATGGAGATTCACTGGCCCATGATAAATAAAATGTCACCGAGAATTGGTGATTTGTTTACAAAGGAATTGGAAATACAGCAGAGATCCTACCTGCGTGTGTTGCGGTAAAATGATGTTATAAATGAGCTTCTGAGCAGATGGGAAGAGTGATTCCAGTCAGTTGGTGCGGAGTGGAGTTGTGTGTATTGGGGGTTAGGGCCCCTTGGTTATGCCGAGGGAGTGCATTGTGTTTCCTTACGAGGGTCTCAGGGATTTCACCATTTTGTTGTAAAGTTGGCGTTTCCAGAATCGGTGCTCCTACGGCGAGTTCAGATGTCCTATCCTGTACCCAAATTTGTTTCCAGAGTCCAGATTTCATCCGTTTACTCAGTGAATTTAAAACAGAGCCTATATGTTTACCTGTGGCTTCAATTTGATTTTGACTTTGTTTCTCCGGCCCAGAACCTGAGCCGGCTTAATCTAGGAGATTGGAACGGTGAACTTATCCTTTCCGCATGAGAGTGGATAAAACACATTCTGTACACAAACACACAGAAACACACACACAAAGTCAGGCAGAATGCTTTCACTTAAATCCAGACACAGAATAACCAAAAAAGTGTATTTAAATCTGATGAATTCATTTTATAATATTCAGATTTGGTTCCAGCGCTTCACTGAATGAACAGTGTATTTTATTTTCATTGCCAAATATTAACTAACTCGAAAATCATAACAAACAAAGTGCTCATCTAGACTTATCTTTCTGTGTATGGTGCTGTGTATGACCAGCGTGTTGGCGGCTTTTTTTCCTATTTGTCGTTTGAGAGAGAACTTAAAATGTCCTCATCTCGAATCTTAATTCGTTATATTCCTTAAATATTTTTGTCTCACGCAACGATTTATTTTGGAATTGAATCTACATGCTATATAGACATCTGAAAACCGAAGATGCTGGCGTCTGAGTTTGTTCAACGATTGCAATGGTTTCTTTAATCTTCGAATCAGGAAATTGTGTTACTGACACCACTTAGGCAAATGAACGCACAGGGGAAGATATGTAGACACAAATATTTGCATAGATGTGTATTTACATATATACAAACACATCCACATCCACACATTCATTAAGACGTTCTGAGCTGCTTTCACGGTGAAAATGGCAAGTACGAGACCCTCAACGGAGCCCTTTCTACCACGGCTCTGTGTCACGGCCGTTATGGGCTCCGGCCACACTGCTTCTGAGAAGTGTCCTCAGGAGGGTCCCAGGTGGCAGTGACCTCCACGGGGCCCAGAGAACACGGGATCCGGTGCTCTGCCACCCTTGCCCCGGAAGTCCCCTTCTTCTAGGGGCCTGCATGTTCAGTTCCACCTGTGATGGTTCCTTTCATTGAGGGCCTACATTCCTGGACTCCAAGGCTGGCTCTTTCTCACCTTAGCTTCCTGAAATAGCTGCCTATCTCTCTGGATCCCACTCTCCTCGTCCAAAAAATGAAGGTGGTGCTGAGCCAATGATACCCTGGGATCCTTTGTATCTCCTAGTAAGAAAGGTATACCACCGATCCTACTCCAGTTGGAAGAAGAGTGGTCGGTCAGGAGTGGAAATGATCCTCCGCCATTCACCTGTCCTACAATCACGCTAGTTTACATGACCATTAACTAGAAATGAGGCTCTTCAGAGGGGTGGGAAAGGAGGAAACAAGGTGGGATAAAGTAAAATTCTCTAAAGTTTGTACCATCACATTGGGTGACAACACTCAGGACAAATAATGGAGGAAAATATTCTGTACATTGTTTAATCAAATCTGATGTTAGTCCAACCATACAAGTGTAGGTCCTTCACTAGAGACATCATAGTTCATATCCTGGAGATACAACGGTCATGAAATGGAACCTATGAATTCTCTGGCCCGCATTGAGGTAGACATGATGTTTCTGGAAAAAGAGCACTGATTACCCACAGAACATTTTAGTTTTCAGGAAATGTCTCTGAAGGTGAATAGAATTGTGTTTTTCCATCTTTTATGGGCTGGATTATTTCCCCCCCAAATTCACATGTGCAAGTCCTAACCCCCAGGACCTCAGAATGTGACCAAAGTTGGAGACAGGGTCTTTAAAGAGGCAATGAAGGTAAAGTGAGGTCACTAGGTGGGCCCTAATCTAATCTGACCGGGGTCCTTATAAGAAGAGGAGATCAGGACCCACAAACATACATACAGAAGGACGACCACGTGAGGCCCCACGGAGGGGACAGCGTCCGCATGCCCAGGAGATTGGCCTCAAGAGACAGCTGCCCTGCTCATGCCTGGACCTTGGGGTCCCCGCCCCAGGACACGGGGCAGCGAAGGTTTGTGGTTGAAGTGGCCCCATCTGTGGTGTTCGTTACAGCAGCTCTTGCACACGAACACACTGATCTAGAATTTTGTGCATAGTTATTTTGATCAATAAGTACAAAAATGCCACTCCTATTCTAAATTTTATCTTGAAAGCTCATTTATAGATTACCTAAATATGACATTAATGAATGCACACACACACGTACAAGGGTAGGCGATGTCTCTGCACTCGTACGTGAAACTTGAATATTTTCAGACGGAGGTGATTTTGATATCAGTGATAAGAACCCTGATATGAGCAATAACATTTTAGATTGGAGAGAAATGAGTCGAGGCCATTTGGGGGAACAAATCAGCTCAGCCTAAACACCCAAGGAAGAAAAGTCTAAATGAGTCAAAGGATTTCCTTCGCCCCTGGATTAAGGATCGGACGGTTTGCTGGTGAAGAGGTGTGGAGGCTAAAGTCCGATTTCTCCTGGTTTCCATTTTACCAACTCCTACTTTTACTGTTTCTCTGACGTCTGAGGTTGGAAATGTTCCTAAGTCTCATTATAGATACATATCTAGACCTAAAGACTGTAGCCGGCATCACCGCTGCCGACGTAAGCAGACCAGTGCTGGTGCTTGGGTGTGGGTTCTACGCATGTCCCCCGCTTTTAATGAACAAGAACGAGATGGAAACAGAGACAGAGAGACAGAGGTAAGGCCAAAGTTCTCTCAGAGATAAGAGACAGGAGGGAGCAAGCAGCAAGCCGTCTACATGGAAACAAGGGCAGACTCAGCGATGGTCATCTTCCTCAGGACCTAGTCTGTGTCCACAGTATTGGGTGGACATGGCAGTGGGGACGCCTTCAAGGACTCTGTGCCCTACTTTGTACGACCTCCAGGCGGAGTGCCAAGCTGCTTGACGCCATGTTGGCTTCGTTGGCTTTGACTCGGTGCTTGTCTTTTGCGTTACACAGACTCGTGCAATGCTTGTTTCTAGCAGTGGTTGGCCGAGAAGCAAGATGGTGGCTGAGTTCTTGGGCAGTGCCAGGAGGAGCCAGGGGTGGAAGATTTGGGGACAGCTATGCACCCTCGAGGCAGGTGTGCCCCAGGGTGCGAGCTGGAGGCACAGGAGAGAGGCTGTGGAAGACTCAAGGCAGGGGACATGGAGCTCTGAAGGCCGGCTCCCCGAGAAGCATCTTTGGAGTTTGTATGGACCTGAGGGTTTCATGTCGCCCCATCCACCCGCATATCCACCAGCCTGCCAATCATCAGGGCAGCTGGCTCGACAAATGGCAGAGATGTGCCTCCCAAGCTCTCAGGGAGGCGGTATTGCAAGCTACTTCTTCAGCGTGGGCCACAGAGGAGCCAGAACCAAGTAAGTTGGGCTTTCTGACTCTTTTAGGATCTTTTCAGAGCTTCTGTTACTGCTTAATGCCTGCTGTTTGCCATGGTGGTTGACATATAAAGATCTCCCCTAAATGTTCGCTGCACGAACACATTCAGATCGACGTAGCAACAACTTCAAAATAAATCAGACAGCAACCTTTAGGAATCTTCAGTCTAAATCTAATAATTGATTCTATGGCAACTGCGTATTGACGGCATCCAGTGAAGTAGCCCTGGCACTGACCTATGGGAGCACGAAGCTCATCGTGGCCCCCGTCCCAGAAGTCACTACGCACACAGAGTGGTGCCTGCCTCTCACAGTACCAGGTGATCCCACATCATCACCCGGGACATGGCTGCTGAGTGTCGCCCCATACACTGGGGACGCCCTTTGTCCCCTTATGTAAGCTGCCACGGCTCACAAGATCGTACACAACCCCCCTGAAAACGTTCCTTTCCACTCTAGTGTCCTGATTATTTCTTTAAGCAATTCTTATTTCAAAAACAAAATCAATTTTCTCAGTGGGTTTTAATTGAGTAGCTATTACGTTTTGACATTGAGGGAGAAATAAACATGTTCAAACCTAGAGGGGTTTATATTTTAATGGGTTAGTTTTTACACAGGAGTTTCACTTGATGTAATAAAAGAAACATAATAGAAATCCAATTTTGTAAGAAATGCAATAATATTTTGCATTAAAAAAAATTCCCATAGAACCTAATAGTGTAAGAGGGTCACGATAGTCTATTTTTATTCTGTCCTTTGATTTTACATTTGTATGTGTATGACCCCATATGTGACATAAGCCCGGAGACGAGAACTATGCCAACTTACGTTTCTTATGTATTTTCAGCTCCCAGCTCCTTGACCTTGGTGAAGACATGGTCCTTCCATCAGATACAGCCCTTGTCTGAACACGCATAAAATGTTTAAGGCAAAACTGCAAGCAAGACAAGGATGCTTTTAAGTTGAGTGCCCTTTCTGTTTTAGAAGGTACAGAAAATAAAATGGAGGAAGGTGAACTCTGATCAGGGCACAGGAAGGAAGAGACAGAAGTTATCCTCCTTGTCTCCCTGTGTCTGTCCTTCTCTCTTCAGTAAAATCTCTTCCTGCCACCTGGTTTTTGTTTCTCTCTTGTTTTGTGATGGGACGGGATAGATCATGTTTTATTAGTCCCAAAGACAAAAATATTTATTTCACTTTGTGTGAAATATGCACAAAAGGACATTTTAAAAGAATGATGTTTCGGGACTTTACAATTGATGAATGTTAACCTTGGGACCATAATGCACGGTCACATACCAAGGCCATTGTTTTCACATTCTCAAGGAGTCTGTGCTCTCGGTTTACTCAAGATTTTTGTTTTCTGTACACGATTTTATAAATGTCCAACTAAAAATGTGCATATATTAGACTTTTGCTGTTTCAGAGTTAGATAATCTTTTAATATTTTGAAATCCCTCATTTCAACAAATGCTTATGTGTATAGTAGACCCTCGAGCAACGGAAGGGGGTAGGGGCACCACCCCGCCCAGCTGAAAATCCTCAGAGAGCTTCTGACGTCCCCCAGATCTCATGACTAGAGGCCTACTGTGACAGGGGGCCTTACTGATCACCTGAAACACAGAGTTTTACGTGGTATATATTGACGATTGTATTCGTGCAATACAATAAGCTAGAGAAAAGGAACTGTCATTAAGGAAGTCATCAGGAAGAGAAAATGCACTTACATTACGGCCCTGTATTTATGGGAAGAAATCCGGATACAGGCAGATCCGCAGAGTTCAAGGGTCAGCGGTATTTTAAATCCAGACTCTGCCCTCTCTCGGTATATACGGTATATGCATAAATGAGGATTACCAAAAACACACGTGCATTTTTCAATGACTTGAATTCTATCCCTTATCTACATATAAAAGCCCAAATTATAATTTAACTTCCTTACAAATTGGCAGAAAAAAACCTCAGGTGATTACATAAAATTATATGAACTCTCAAATTTGTTAGATCTAAAATAAGTATCATCCTAAATGCTTAATAAGTGCACATTTCCCTGGATTTCCGTCAGGACCGAATCAACAGCCCTCTACAGATGCTGGCGGCACGGACGGGAGGCCTCGCACACGCTTACTACACATCAGGGCCACCTGCCCAGCGAGGGGTCTTTCAAGGGCTGGCGAAGCGAGGGGACCCCCACGCTGCTGTCTTGGGGTTCCTTACCAGCTACTGTTTCGGTGAGGATTTTCCCCAGGGGTACAGCAAGGATTTCTACCGCAAAATCATTTTTTCTTTGGGAAGAAAATGAGCAGCATCGAGTCATTTGAATAAAGAAAATGTGTCCTTGAACCACACGTTTGGAATTAAGAAGGCACTTCCTGCGGCGCGTTGGCTGGGATCTGGGCTGTCCTTTCGGAACTTCCGTCTACAGCCTCAGTAGGGAGAGCTGAGGCGTCCGTAAAGCTGCCCTTATGTCAATGGTTAAATTGACATCTGGGTTTTTATTCCCCCGAGGAATAATAAAAGGTGGTACTTTTAAATACTCGTTCACCGAACCCCCAAATACATCAGTCTTCTTTTGTTCGACCGACTGAGCTCGGGCCCCCGCACGGTCTGGCGGAAAGAGAGCGCGTGTCCCCTTTAAGGACACGATGCTTTCACAGCCCGGAGCCCAACGTAAGTACAGCATCTGCTCCCGCCAGGGTTGAGTGAACCCAGCCAGACTTGGGGTGCAGAAGAGGTCACACTCTGTTTTGCTGACGTTTCTGTCATGTTTATTAAATTGCACTTTTCCAAAAGCAATTAAACTTTTAGGAAATACTGCATTAATTTTAACGAGAAGGAATCTGGATACTTCCGACGGACTGTTTTTCAATCTGTTTTTTAATCAATCACTGGTATCCCGGGCAGATGCTCTGAGCCGCTTTATTACGACGCCCAAGTCCTGCTTCTCAGAAACAGTGGCTCCCCCACTTTTTATCGTTTTTAAGCAGAGAAGGGACTCCGCTCGGGTTTGCATTTCCAACCAGTGACGGGTCGAGTCCCCTCTGCCCTATTTTAATGCCACATCTAGAGGACACATTTGGGAAACCGTGGAAGACTGTGAAACGACAAGGCCGGTCTTCCGTCTCTCAGCTGTGGGAAACAAGAATCAGGGGTTTCATCTGAAATAAATGGAGCAGCAAAGATTAATTAAACCTATAAAATTCTCCTAAGCACATCCTGGTCAAGGCGTTTAAAAGAACACTTCCTGTTATGTGCAGATCACCTGGAAGTGTGGGGCTAGCCCTCAGGTGTCACCGTCACTTTCGTACACGGCAGACTCCAGGAAAGAGTGCTCACTGATCAGTTCTGAGCAGTATCCTTCGCATTTTTGTCCAAATGGTGAAGCAACAGCAGTGGAAAGAGGCCTCGATCTCTTTCATAAGTAAGTTCTCCGGAGGCGCTGTCGCGACCACGCTCAGTGGGATGGGGGCGGCCAGACTGGCTAAAGTGAACAGGGGCTAACCCTAGAAATAATAACCGTCCTGCTCCACCTTTTGTCTCCACTGCTGGGCCTCTCTCCCGAATCCCTCCGAGATTTTGATCCCCCCAGGAGTGGAGACAGAGCTGTGCCTTCCGGCTGGAGGCCAGCTCCCGGGAATCTTCAGGTCGGAGCCCGGCTAGAGCTGCGCACGTGGCCACTCGGACGCTTGCCCCTGTCAGCCTGGCTGACACGCCCTCCGTCCTGCACGTCAGGTGTACCCAGCAAGAGAAAAGCACTTGTCATGTCACCTCGTAGGGAGTCCAAAGAAATGACCTCAAAACCTAAGAGCTACCTGAGCATTGACATATACGTCTTTTCTGTCTTAAACATAGACACGACCTTCCTTTGTTTATATAAATGCTCCACTTGCTGGACGCTAGTTCTTAGTCAAGCATAAAGTCCCCTCTCTCGCACAAAGAGAAAATTTACGTTACCTGTTTGCTAGTTTTTGAAATTGAAAATGTAACATTAACTCTTGATGATTTTTGTAATTTAAAGCAGATAATGGTAAATGGGTGTGTGTATACACAGACACACAAATGCAGATAATACAAAGAGGACGCTTAGTAGCCACTTTCTTACCAGAAACCAGATATTAACTGAGTTCATTCCTCACCAATAAAATAATAAAATGAACTTATTTTTGCTGCCCTCCATACGCAATACCCATAACTAGAATAAAAGATGAATCAATGCCCACAGGGGGTAGAGAAGACCCCCACGCTCAGATTAACTTTTTTCCCCCAAATATTTATCACTCTTCAGAAACAAAACAAAACAAAACAGACCCCACCACCTTCTGTCTTTGCAAGTGATCAGGTTTACTTTTGGGAAAATTACAGATCTCTTAAAAAGCAAATCTATCCATTTCTAGGTTGTAATTCTTTGCTCAGTTTCCAGCCCGTCTAAAATCAGATACAATAGCCTCTGTACCCCCATTCCTTCTAAATAAAATGAACAGATCAATAAAAGTTTAATCACGGAAGGGGGATGTGTTGGGACAGAGGTAAGCACACATGTGGGGACGGGAGTCTGTCACACATTTCTAAACGCGTCCTCCTTCCTGTTTCCGAAAGCATCACGAGTGATTTACACGTGGATCAAGAATTGGAAAAATGCTCCCCTCTTCTTGAAAGTAATGTCCCTTTATTTGATAGTGGTACATTCTTAAGTGAATTACAGTATATTAATAGCTTGGAATAAGCAATTCTCTTTGCCTAATGAAACACTTAACGGTATTTTAGGGGGAGGAAAAACATTTAATTGAAGAGATGGGGTTAATTCAGGTTCACTCTACTTAGGGATACTTAACAGCGTGAATTCAGATGGGGCCTTGCGGGGTCGTTTTTCCTTGTAATGCAGGACCACACGGCTGGGGCTAACACTCAGGAGTCAGAATATTTTGTGAAGGACATCTATGCTTTTCATATTTTGCTTGGCATTCACCTTTTTTTTTTTTTTTTTTTTTAGTTTAGAAATGGCTATAAGAAGTGCTTCTAAAATCTCGTTTTTACCATGTGGACATTTATCTTTTCAGAAATCTTATTTGCTAGTAATTAAGAGCCCAATTAGCCAATGCAGCATCTATTTAGAAGTAACATATTTACGTGACGAAAGAGCAGAGTGATATACTTATTTTTGGTCTTATGAATTGTTTAGAATTGTCCACGTTATGAAAGCGCTAACGTTCATTCTCCAGCACCTTAGAGAAGGAAGCAGGCAGACCTACAAAATGCTCAGATGTCTCCGCCGTCTTTACTGTGCATGCGGGTGCACGCAGACACAACAACAAACATGTATGTGTTTTTTAAATTGAACACCAAAGGCTCTCGGAGCGTGAGCTGTCTTTCCATGCCTCCAACAAGAAAAAGACAGTTTCCCTATTCTGCATTTCCTTACCTAATGCTCTTCTGGGATACCGTTTGGGCTATCCCTCAATCACCCCTATTTAGATATGGATACATGGATCTCCTATTTTTATTCTAGATTCCAGTTCACTCATCATATCTAATGCCCTCGAAGCAATCTCAAGTCACCGCTGTGACACAGGTCACTAGAAACCAGAGGGACTAACACAAATTGTAAAGGGAGCAAGGGGGGCGGAGAGCCCTAGGCAATGAGACGACGGCCCGCAGTTGAATCAGTTTAGTGTCATCACGACCCCCGTCCTTCCTCTGCAGTTGCCAGACAGCAAGGCCGGCGGGAGCACAGGGACGCGTGGGGCTGGTGCGGGGCTGGGTGGCCAGCAGCCGGGGCGAGGCACGGTCCTGCGGTACCGCGGTGGGGACGGGAGGAAGAGCCCCCCCGCCGCCTGCGCACCTCCTCCTTGACACGATCTTTCTATTTCATTAATTTTTCATGGAATCCCGTTTCACAACAAGCCTGCGTCTGCCGTCCATCTGCTGCACTTACTCTGCTCCTTTGCCAACTTTTATCTGCATTTCCCCACACTCAGCGGGCAGCCCGGCCCTCCCGTGACTGTCAGCTCACTTTCACAGAGCAGCACCTCGCCCTGCTGTTTCCAAAACTCACCTCGTTTTCCGAAACCGTGCAACCCCTCCCCCTGCAACATCGTCTGGACATCAAGCTTTAACTTATTCGGCTGCCAAATGCCTCCAAAAATGAAAAAAGAAAAAAGAAAAGAAAAGAAAAAAAAAGAGGTCATGTGCTGACGACCGAATCCAATTCGCCGACTTAACAAATGATTGTTTACAGAGCATTTGAAATAGTTTTCCAAAGTTGCTTCCCTTTCTCTGACTGGGGACTGACAGCTCTTGCTCGGAAGCCCGGGCTGTTTACCTCTGCGAACCAGCTAAATTTCTATCAGTTCCGGATCCATCTCCAAATAGCGTGGCATCCAACCAACAGTCTTTAAAAAATTTCTAGGACCTCGAGTCACTTGTGCACGTTGTATGTGCTCACAGTCGAGTCCTAAAGGTATTTTATTCACCAAGGGCATAGCTTCCGGCAGGACAACCACACTCACGAAGGAGAAAGCGACACGCATGCATGACGCCATGGTTAAGAATGCGCCTATGCCGGCCCCCGGATGGTCACCCAGCAAAGCCCGAGGTGGAGAGACGGTCTGATAAAATCGGAAGTGATTGATCTTTAGAGAGCGTACTGTTTCTGTGAGCCCTGCCTCTTAATCCACCTGGCTGATCTGAGACTAATTTTAAATAACCTTAAACCTTTACCTTTATCATTTTGGGCTAAATGACGGATCTTTGGGAATATTCATGCACCCGAGGTCTCGTCTGGCCCGGGAGACGTTGCTCCGAGCCCCTAACGCAGACGCGGATTGTGCCCGCTCGCCGCACCTGGTTCCACCCAGACCCACAGGATCAGGGGCTGCCTCCCTGAACCCCCCACGAGCAGCGAGCCACGGGGGTATTTAGTTGATAAAGAAACGGCACAGACGACAAGTGTTCCCAGCGTTTTCTGACAACACATCTCTCACGTGTCACACGGCGTGTGAGCACCCCTCGGCCGCCCACATGGGTACGAATTACACGGCTCCCTTCTCCTTTACACTGATGCCTTTTTTCCTCCTACTTGAAACTCAGACTTTGACATTTTTTTCATGTGCACAGAAAATGTAAATTATTGACAAATCATTTCTAAGGGTAAGTCCCAACTAAAAAGTAACATGCAGAGAAAATGCAAAAATGCATCATACTGGGTCCCGAGAAGAGAACGGGAAGAGATTGATGGGTGGGTAGGTTTACTCTGAGCATCTTCCTTGAAGTTTGTCTGGGAGACATATGCAGGTCCTGGCTAGTTCATACCTGGGACTAGGATTTTTGGGGACTTCTTACAGATATAGGCTACGCCCTGTGTGATACGGGGACTAAAAAGACCGAGTACAGGAAAATATTTCATTCCTGAGGCTCTGGATCCTACTTAAGACTAAAGCAAGCATTGTACCAATCCCGCACTTAAGCTGTAGCTACGGTTTTAATTTTAAAACCCATTGATTATTTTGACAATAATAAGGGAAGTCAAAAGAAAAATCTTATCGAGGCCACTTTCGGAGTCTGCACGCAGAAACCCGACCGCTTTTCACGGCCCCGGCAGCTCAAAGTTAAGATGCATCTTCAAAAATCACCCTTGTTCATGAACACAGAGGGACGAACACGTACCATGGGCAGATAAGGCGAATGTTTATTCTCATTGACTTATTCCCGTGTGAGAGGAGCCCTTTGTGCCCACGATCACTGGCTCCATTTAGTGCTCGGTAGAGCCTGCCCGAATTCCTTCACAACCGCCAGGACGCACGTGGATTTGAAATTGTGACAAATACAGAGTTTTTGTAACCGGACAAGCTTAAAAGCCGAGGCCCTTCTATTCAACGGCTCTTGTTGAGATTCATGACTGTTAGGGCATCATTCAAATTCACCATTTTTCTGGGTCCGAGAGAGAAACAAGGATCTGTAGTAACTAGGAATTACGCACGAACTGACCTATTCCCAACGAGTGCCAATAACGGTTTAATGTGTCCCATAATTGCTGTGTTTCCTCTTTAATTTGCTCCCTTACATTTATAGTATTAACTTTTCCCTAAGAAGTGAATATTTAGCAGTTTGAGTCGATTCTCCTACCAAAGGAGCTGCCGGCAGAAGTCACAGGAGATGTCGCCCCCACACATAAATCTACGAGGCGTAGGAATTAGCACACGCAACCTCATGAGCCTTTCCCACCTCGGTTTTTGGGTATGAAAACGAAGAGACTTGGTTTATTCAAAATAACCAAGGCATAGAAACATTTCACATAGAAATTTCACTTTGAATGGTTGTAGTTAAGTTCATAGCAAATGAAGCCTTCCTTCAGATTTCTTGTTTTTCTTTCCAAAATTGGATGCTTTCTAAGCCAGCATGGCTGACATTTAAAGGTAAGAAAAATGAATTTGGAGGAAGGCGTCATTTGCTATGAACTGACGTCCGTCAGCTTTTATTTTATTTCTGTAGAATGCCGTTTTATTGTGAAATATTAGTCCATACGCTTCCATTTGAATATATAAAACAGACTAAACGAAGCTGCTGGGAAACATGAACACTTAGAATTTATAAGATAACGTTTCCTTTTTTCCCTCTCTTAAAAGTTAGAGTCATCATTCAATTCTGGGACTTCTCCCCCCACATTGCTATCACTGTCTGTTGGCACTGTTTTGAAGACACCAACAGATCCGTGTCGAGATGGAATTTTCAGGTAACCAAGTGAGCCGCCGGCATCGCTCGGGCAGCTCTGAGAGTTCAACCAGAATCACAGAATCCCCCGTTCCGAAGCCCAGGGGTGCGAGCCCTCCCGGGAGGGTGTCCACCGCCTCCACTCCCTGCGGTCCAGACACGAGGCCGTCAGCAGGACCGTCTGGTGTCGGCATGGATGTCTCCAAGCCGCCCGGCTCCTTCCTATTATTGGAAGAAGCCGTGAAAGGCTCCAGGAATGTTTGAGAGCAGCCAGGGAGGACGGTGGCTGAAACTTATGTTAGCCCGCTGCAAAGATGCATGTTCTCCGGGAGGGTAAGCCGCCTCCACCGCAGCCCACAACGCATCCTGCAGCAGAAGCTGGAGGATCTGATGGATTTCGGTTGCCTCAGCCCCGCTGCTCAGTAGGGCTCGGTAGTCCCTCTTTTTTTTTTTTTTTTTTAATCAGCACATTTCAAATAATCAGAGCTGAACTTTCTCCTGCACACTCATCACAAGGAGCTGCTGAGAGCAAGTTCCTCTCTGGGAAAGAAAGAGCAGAGGCACTGGAGGAACCCTTCCCCACTCCGCGGGCTGCGCGCAGGCGACCGCGGCTTTGTAGGGCATCGTCCCTCGGCCCGGCCCGTGCGGAAGCCCTGGCTGGGATGGAATGCACTAAGTTCGGTGGCGGTCCCCAGAACATCAGGGAGGGGCGCGTCACAGCACGACAGGGGGTCGTGGCAACCTGTCATCCGGCTGCTTTTCCTCCCTTTCTGGTTTGCAGGGGGTTTCTGCCACTAATGAGCTGTGATGCCTATTTGTCTTTCCAGGTTTTAATTTCTGCGAGCCTCCCCCGGCCCCCCCACCCCAGGACCAGCCTGTGCTCTCTGCAGGTCCGTGTTTCTACAACGGGTACCAGCCAGACTAAGTAGAAGCCCTCAGCCAATTTGGAAACGTGATTGCCTGTGCTCTGCCCACTCCTTCCTCCGAGACAATTTGGACGGGAGAGCGGGCGCCAGGTCTTGTCCCTGGTTCTGGGGCTGCTGGCTTAAGTGCGCGTTTCCTTTGGCACCGTGGGCTAATGTCGCCGCCTCGGAGGGTCAGAGGCAGAGCAGGCTGGGGAGCGCCGGTCCGGAGAGCGCTGTCCTCCAGCGAAGAGAGCGGCGCCCCCTCCGCCGACCCTGCCTGCCTCCTCCCGGGGCTCCCAGCCCAGGCTTCGCAGCGCCCGCTGCTCTGTTCGCCGCTGGCTGTCGGCTCCGAGCTCGCGGAAGCCCCCGGCCCTTACAAAGGGATCTGAACTCTGGCGCGCTCTGCTTGGTACCGACGCCCCCGGCAACCGAAAGTGAAGCTGGGGAAGCAGGCGACCCCCCCGCCCCCGCCCCAACACGAGGCACGCGGAGAAGAGTGCCGCTCGCGGAGCCGCGCAGAAAGCCAGGTCCTTACCTTTCCTCTTGGACCGCCGCCGCCTCCTCCTCTTAGACTTGCATTTGAGTTGACCGTTCAGCCCTCCGGACCCTCTGCTGGTCCCCAGGACCGATGCCATGGCTGAGACTCAGCGAGCCGATCGGGAGAGGAATCCTGTCTCCCACAAGCTCACCTTTCCTGCTCCAACCACCGCCGCAGCTAAAGGCTTCTGCAAGCCCGGGAGCGGGCTCACTTTTGAGGACTGAGCCCTCGCCCGCTCCCGCCTCCTCCTCTCTGATTGTTCTCCGTCTCCAGCTGGGCCGAGAGCCCCGGGAGCAGCCGAGCGAGCTCTGCTCAGAGCCAGGACGTGCCGCTGGGAAGGAAAGGTGCGCGGCGGGCTGGGCGCTCCCTCCCCAGCTCCCCTCCTCTTCCTGGCGGCCTCTCTGGATCTGGACTCCCAGCGCCGGGCTCCGACTTTGGCACCTCTGCTAGTTCTGTGGCCGCAGCCACTTTGAAGCCAATCACGCCGGGAGCTTGTCTATTTGCTGCTGCAAAGTGTAATTAGGTCCAATCACAACTGTCTTCTGGCTCTGACATCAGCACCACCAGCCCTTCGCGTCCCCTGTCAGCTTGCAAACTCAGCTCCCATTTGGATGGATGGAGCTGCCCAGGACCCCGTGGCCAGGGAAGGAGACTGCACGGGAGGGCGGGGAGGAGGGCGCAGCGTGCCTAACCGGCTGGTCTGGGAGCAGCCTGAGGGGGCCGCTGGCAGGAGGGCTGTGCCCGGGGATGGCAGCCTTCCTGCCTCAGACCACAGGACAGAGCTTGCCGTGCGCGCACTCAGGAAGATCTGGGCGCTGCGTCTCCCACCAGTTTTTACCTAGTTAATTCATTCGAATGCTCCGTATGCCAAGGGGGAAATATCTCTAAGAAATACGGAGACCGCACCTCCTCGGAAGGGGGTCTAAGATTTGCAGTTCCCTGGAAGACAGCCTCTTAGGGGTATTCCTTTCTCAGACACTGCATGTCAGTCTGTTTGCATGTTTTGTTTTGTTTTTCCCTTCGTAGCCCTTGGCTGTTCCCTTTGCCAAAGAGAGATGCTGCATAAAGACTGAGGCGTTGGGATCGGAGTCTGATTTGTAAGGAGAGGGGTTCAGTGGGTTGCTTTATTTCGGTGACAATGAGATGAAACATAGGGAGGGCTTTCATCTGATGGTTTTATTACCAAGTGTAACATTGGGATGAAAGAAAGTCATATTTACCAGGAGGTGGATTGCAAAATTGAAATAGTTTTCAGCAATTTTTTTTTCAGGGCTCTCCTATTGTTTCAAGACTCTGCTTAGGGAACACTAAAAATCTAATGTAAGATGTAAGAAGAAAAATAACCAAGGCATCATTATTGCCTTTTGCAAGCAAGACCCATAAGCTATTAATTATAATACTAATGGTTTGGAAAAAAAACTTCACCCGCAAAGTCATTAGCAAGCATTATGTGTCATATGTTGATATGGAAATGGCACACAAGTATTTCTGTGTTATTTACTACTTTACACTTACTGTCTCCAAGCTCTTTAATGGTCCTGGAAATGTCTAGATGGTTTTCTTTCCCTAGGGAACATGAGAAACAATTAGGTTGTTGAGACGTGTGATGCACGAGCTACCGGATCAGAACTCATTTCATTGGTGAGAGAGGAGAGGGCATGGGATTTCGAGCACGCGCTCCCCTGCCCTGACTCTGGGCACGCACACGGTGCCTCAGTTTGCCCGTCTGTGAAATGGGCGTCACGGCCGCATCCCCTCCTGGCTTCGTCCACACCTGAGAATCGGTATGAGCAGTGACTGGGACACGTAGATTACTCTGTGATTGTTCAGTAAATCGGTCCAGTAAATACTCTGGAGAGAGTGAGCGCGTGTCGCAGGTGGGCCTCAGAGAGGAGGGGCTTTAAGTCCGCTCATGCCAGACCGATCAGTGCAGTGGGGCCAGGCCCCTCCTCTGTGCACACTTTCACTGCCCCGACAGCACCGCTAAATAAAGCTGCGGATGACTCGTCTCGGGTGCCGGGCGGGCGCACGGCCTCCCACCTACTGTCTGTGATGCAGGACACGTCTGAGAGCACAAGCCACACACGGAGACGCGGCTGGGGGACCCCAGACCCCGAGCTCCCGGCAGCTCCCCTGCACGGACACGAAGTTGCCCCACTTAAAACTGCTCTCCTAGCCCGGAAACCGAGGGAGGTGTTTTAGGCCAGTCTTGCCAACAAGCGCACAGTCCCCTTCAAGGCCGTTCGCAGCCAGCGCTGGCCTTGCTCTCACCCCAGGGTCCCAGGGGGCAAAGGCGTTGCCCCTGAGACGCGCACGCAGGAACTCCCGCTGCTGAGGAGCCCGGCTCCGAAGGGAAGAGGGTGCAGTTCCTTCTGCTTGTATGTGGCTCCCACCTTCAGTGTGGGGGAGGGGCGTGAGCTCAAGACCGTTAGTGCAGACTCCGAGGTGAGGGTGGGTTAAGACAAAAACGTTGGCCAATCTTTACCTTTCTTGAAGTTCCTCCAATTCGTTTGTGTGTGTTTTCTTATTTATTTCGGTGCAGCTTTTGCAAACATGGCTTTGGCATAGACATGTACTGTTTTTTGTATTTATTTCGCTTAAGATAACGCATCACGGATGAGGCCGGCCTGGTGGGAGAGCCTCAGAAAAGTGTGTCCCTCGTAGGAGGAGAGGCTTCTGAACAGGTTCACGATCGCAGACCCTTTAACTCCAGGGGGGCTCACAGTCGGCCCTGTCCACACTCGGCCGTTCCTCTCACGAGCCTCTCGGCCTCCCGTCTGATTCCTAGAACGCTTCGGCCCCGCGTGGCAGCCTTCACGGGCAAGCAGAAGTGGGAAGAGGAGCCGGAGCCAGTGTCACCCACCGGGAGACGTCACCGATGTGTGTCTCCAGCCAGTCTGAGCCAGTCCCTGCCCTCCCCGCAGAACAGAGGACCGGGCAGGGGGCTCCCGGGACAGGCAGGGCTGCCCAGAGCCAGCGGCCGGCCCACACTGGCCCGTCGCTGGGGAGCTGCGCGGGAGACAGAAGGAAGGGCTGCGGGGAGCCTGGCAGGAGGGAGGTCGCCGGCCCGGAAGCCGCCTCAGTGCCAAGGAAGGCGGCTCCCGCGACGGCTCCGTGGGGTCTCCCCAGGCCGTCCCCCCTTGCGCTTGCTGGAACGCTGCCCGCACAGCACCGTCGTGTTCCTTCTTCCCGTCCACCTCTCCGCAGCCCACACGAGCCACGAGGGATGCCACGTCTGTCGGTCACCGTGAGCCCGGCACGGAAGAGCTCCCGCGGTGACCGCAGTGGCCATTTGCTCGAGGGGCGGGACGAAGCTGGCGGTTTGTGCTCAACTCCTTTGACGTTCACGAAGACCCCGCGAGAGCAGGGCTGAAAGTCAGACCCTTTCACCCGGGAGGGCGCGGCGGCTCAGAGAACTTGGGAAACTTGCCGAGAGTGGTGGGGTCAGATGGAAGGCCCACACCTGGCCCATCCCAGCTGGCCAGCCTGGGAGCTTTGCCTCTTCGTTCTGCTAGGTTTTACTCTAGAGTCGGAGACTGGGGCGTTTTGCGAGCATCTACAAGCCTGCTTGGGGATACTGACACTCCATCAACGAGTGTCTCTGTGAGTGAGCTTCGGTGTTGGTGTGTGAGATTGAGAAAAACGTAGAAATACGTAGGCTTACGTAACATGTAGAAATAGCTCTTACCTGTCCCTACACCTGTACCCGGACTTCCGCACCCGGACCTCTCTCTGGGCCTCTGGAGATCTGCAGGTGTCTGTGAATATCCAGACGAGGGCGTGCACACGTATGCGAGTGAGGAGCTGGTCCTCCATGCTCGCTGTGGCTTCCTGTCCCCCTGGATGCACCTGCAGTGTCCTGTGCACGTGTCTCTCGCTCTCGAGCCTTCCTTATCCATCTTTCTGTCTCAGAACAAGTCTACCATGTGGGCAGGAAAGGCCTCCTCGTCCTTACCTTCCCTCTGGGGTTACAACAGCTCTGACTCTCTGGCGTTTCCGACCAAGGTTGCATTGCGAGATGGAAGAACAGCTAAGGCTCAGCTGGCATGCCCCAGCATATTCTAGAAAGAGCCCGTGTCAGAACTCTCAGGCTCACTTAGCGGACCGGGCCTTGTTTCTGCAGAGGAAGAACCGGAGGTCTGCATCGGGATGTACGGTGTCAGTGATTGTACCTCCCAGTCCAAATGCAAGTCCTTTTGTTGCCATCCTTGCGAGTTTTCCTCGGGACTTCTTGGCCAACATGCAATGATTTCACTCCTTCGTTCATCACAAAGTCTATATTTCTGGTCAGTTCAAAGTATAGTCAACTTGGGATCTTCCAGGTTCTCCAAAACAACCAAGAACACCCACGGAAACTAACACAACTTATTTAGAGTCCAAATTTTGGCTAATATCCCCTCCCCTATGAGGCGATGCCCGCTAGGTGGAAAGCTGCCGAGTGAAGGGTCCCCGGGGATATTTATGTCTGCCTACTAACCACAGTCTCACGGATGGCATGAAATTACTCCCTTTCGCAAACAGGGAGATAGCACAAGAGCACTTTTTTACTCTTTCATCTTCGCCCATTGTTCTTAAATTTAAATAACTCACATCAAAGAACTGGGATGTGAGACCTGAAAGTATTGGAAAATAATATATCCAGATAACAGCTGCCGTGACACGGGCACGGGTGCTCGCGTTCCATCCCGGGGCACGGAGGGGCCGCGGGGAGGCCCACAGGGGCGGGGCCCCATCCCGAAGGTGAAGATGCTCTTCGTACAAGGCTATTACAAGAACTATTTTCCCTTTGTTCTTTTCTTTCTCCGAAGCATGCCTCTGGTTCGAGAGAACACCAGACGCATTCTTATCAGTTTCCAGAATGAACACAGTGTGCAGCAGGTTTGTGAAGTCTCTCTTTCAGACCTCCATGTGAAGCGGCTTGCTGGCGTGCACGCACACACACACACACTCACGCACGCACACACACACATGAACACACACACATGCACACACGCACGTATATGCCTTCTTAGGGCAGATAATTTTGGCGTGCAAAGTTTTCTTCATGGGCCCCTCTCACAGATTTTAATTCCAACGTACACTTGCCAAAGCACATCTTCAAGCTAAGACTCACTTGAGTTCCGTATTAATGTTTAAAGGAGGACTACTTGGAAAGTACAAGTAAAGAGAGAAAACTTCCAAATTTGTCAGCACGAGACCCCATTCGGGTTCTACTTTATGCTGGACTCTGTCCGGTTTTGGAGTCGTTCACCTTTCCTGAGCTGCTCTTACAGAAGGAGCAGCAGCCCTGAGCTGCTGGGAGCCGCGACCAGAGCAAGGGGGTCAAGCTCCCTGGGGAGGGACCCTGAGATGCCAGCATCACCGGCGACATTTGCCGTCGCTTCAGCGCACAGCGCCTTGTTTTAATCAGTGACTCGCCCACGACCCGCAAACGAGATACAAATCAAGATGGTCTTTGAGATAAACGGGGGCTACGTGAAGATGGCCTCTCCCTGCGTGGGGCCCTGTCGACCACGCGGTCCCTGATCTATCCGGCAGCTGATTGTAACTGGGACCCTCTCTGGTTGTGTCCTCTAGTTGGGCCGGGTGGCGGCCGGACACCGTCCACACGCTGTCTTTGGTGAAATTTTCCACCTTTGGGTGGATTGAGGTGTGGCATTTTGCTACTAAGGGTTTGTATAGGGAACAAGGGGCCATAAGCTCAAATCTCCTCTTCAACGGCGTGGATAGACGCAGTTACGTGCACGTACACTTACAATGCCCTCGGTTGCTACTTTCTGAAGTGTGAAACCTTGATAGTTTATTGGACCATAAAGAATGACCATTATTTAAAAGCCTGACTCATGCACACCTCACCCTCGAGTTTCCCTTGGGTCCCAAACCAATACCGTTCGAACTGTGCCTCTAACCACGGCTACGTGTATGTGTGTATGTATATGTGTGTATGTTTCGTATGTCTCGAATCTTCTCCTGGAACCAGTGATTTTCAAAATGAACAGCGTGGCATCCCCAGAGCGCCGTGTGACAGCGAGAAGAAAGGAAGGGACGGAGACACAGATGGAATTAGTGGTTTGGGGTGTTAATCGGTGTAACAAATTGAAAGGCAGAATGGAAGCTCGTCAGGAATTCACGTCTGTCGTGTGAAGGGGGTGGGCCGATGGGACGGATTTGTTCATTCTCCACCCGGACGTTTAAAGTCCCAACACTTCGCCTCCCCCACGGTTTCCTGGATTCTCCCGAGATCCGAGACGCGGGCTGAGCGCCGCTCGGTTAGGAAGCCGTAGCTGGTCGGGGCCGGGCCCTTCCCCTTCCTCTGCCCGCGACAATCGAAGCAAGGGGACAGACGGGGACGGGGCAGCTGGTCCTTCCAGTGTTCGCGTGCCCTGAACCAGGGTCTTCCACCATTGTATTCAGGTCATTTTTAATAGCTTGCACTGTAATTCCCAACCTTCGGACAAAGCAAAGAAGCTAGAGCTAGGAAAACGCTAGAAGGAACACGGATGTGGGTTTGAACAGCAAATGAACACCGCCCGCCTCATCCCTGACGTCTTGGAGAAGACCCTGCCCGCCAGGCCTCCTCCCGCCTCGTCCGTCTGAGCTGACTCTCCAGTGACACAGGCCCAGCAGACGGGCTCGTGAGTGACCGGGCGTCCCTGGGAGCGGAAAGCACTTACTAGGATCCTGTCACCGCAGAGACGCGATCCTCGGGAGAGGTAACCAGACGTACCAGCAAGAGACATGATTTGGTCAGAAGAGGTTTGTG
>CM052807.1:1221004-1234246 GCA_028533885.1 Nasua narica
CCCCCCCCCCCCCCCCCCCCCCCCCCCCCCCCCCCCCGCCGAGAGCGCGGAAGCCAACGGAAGGCGGGTGCAGCCCTGGGCGCGGAGCGGTGATGGACACTTGCTCCAAACTGGACGCAAGGGAGCCGAGGACAGCCTCCTCCTTCCCGCGCTCCTTGTTCCCGCACCACGCTGCCCTCCAGGGCTCAGCAGGGCCCGCTGCCGATCTGCCCCAGGCCTTCTCCCTCGCCTTTGTGTGTTTGCAGAGCCGTCCGACTCCCACCTCCCGCCTTGGGCGGGGTCGCCCCTGGGCTCCCGCGGGCCGAGACCCTGTGGCCTGGACTCCCAGCTGTGCGGGGCGGGCAGGGGGGCACGTGTCCCTGAGCACATCACAGCCAGGATCCTAAGGCACCATGTGTGGAAGTTACGGGAACACTGGAGAGCCCTGCAGGACAGCCTGGTCTCACACAGCACCTCAGGGGCCCGCAGACCGTGCTGGGCCGGGGCAGTCCGCACCCGGGAAGGTGCTGGGACTGTGTCCAGGGCACGATCAGCAGAGCAGGGGGCCCTCGCTGTCTCGCCCTCACCGCGGCCAGGCCGTCGGCTTCCCCGGGAGGGGGCACAGCTCTGCCACCTGCTGCCCACTTGGCCCCGTGCCTGGCCCGTGCTAAATGACACACGTGCATTTGTTCGGTAACAGTACAAGCCCCGTGACGTCACGGCAGCACCCCCACGCCAGTGCCGGGACCTGGGACTGTGGTCGGGGTCTTCTGGTCCCTGCACGCTGCAGATGCTGAGTGTGAACCCGGACAGAGCAGGGCCCAGGGGAACACGGCTGCTTCGCCAACTCCTTAGTTCTTGCCTCCCTGAGCAGCGCCTTCTTTTTACTGAAAAATGTCATGAAAATGTATTTTGGAGACATCACGGGAGAGGCAGTTGCAATCTCTGAAGAGGGAAGGATGCAGAAAGGAGATAATTCAGGAGCGTTCCAAGAGAAATGAATGAGTGAGAGGGGACACTTACAGCCAGACGGGCACGAGCAAAGGCCCTGAGGCATGCGGACCCAAGGCCCGTTGACGTGGAGACGGAGGGCAGTCCTGAGCTGGCCAGACCTCGCTTGCTAAGTGGAGTGGCGTGTGTGACACTGACCGCAGGCCTGCATGAGGTCACACCGGTTTCCCCTGGACATTCAGGAACGGCCTCTGGTCCTCGCCAGCCAGCCGCTGTCCCGCGCGAGGGAAACGGGGTTTTCCCAGGCCCGCCGAAAGCGATCTGTGTAAACCGCAGTTTGAGTGCGATCAGTGGATGTGACAAACAGCTAATGCTGGAGGCTGGGGACACAATGCAGGTGCGACCGTGTAAATGCGGGCAGCTAGCAATGCAGGGGCCACTGCAGGGCAGGCCGCACTGAAGGAGCGCGTGCCAAGGGAGCTCCGCGCGTCCTGGCCGCGTCTGTGCTCCTGGGCGGGGTCATCGGTAGCGGGAGCAGAGCGCGGAGGGCAGGGGCTCAGCCCTGTTGGGGCCGCATTTCCGTGCAGCGCGGGCTGCTCATCTACCCTGTCAGCGACCGCGTGCCGGCGCACCAGACGCCGTGGAAAAGACCGAGCCTCCTTGTCTGGAGTCGAGAGGCCTGTCAGTAAAGCGGTAATGAATTCCGCGGCTCTCCTGGAAGAGGGGGCCGGGATACACGATCACGTTGGGCTGTTCTTAAAGTGCTTTCAGTGTCTCCGGGAGTCAAGAAACAGTTTGCGACAAACGAAGGGACATGTGCTCATATGGTGTTTCTGTTAAAAAGGGAAGATTTGAGATGCAATTTCCAAAACTTAATCTTACGTCTACGACTTGCCCGCACGATGGCATGCCGCTAAGCCTGACATCGAACTTGGATATCTTGACGTGTGGGTTTTTGTGACTTTTAACATCGTGAGTATATTTCTATTTTCCTAAAGCTACGTGAGTTTTTAATTTTAATTTTTTTTTTATTTTTAGAGAAAGAGACAGGAGCAGAGGGAGAAAAAGAATCCCAAGCAGACCCCACAGTGAGCGTGAGCCGAGGGCAGGGCTTGATCTCATAACCCCGAGATCGTGACCTGAGCTGAAATCAAGAGTCAGACGCTTAACCAACTGAGCCCCCCAAGCGCCCCTAAAACTGTGTTTGCTTATTTTAAATCATAGCAGAATAATATCAGGCACTGCCATCGTTGGGTTTTCACAAGGAACTTACAATTTTATGACTGAAATGACCACTTATTGCTCTAAAAATTACTGTGTTAATAATTCAGTATATTGCTTTTTAGAGTCTTTACATCTCGAAGTGTATCAGGAAAACAAGTTCTGCGATACCGGTGTGACTGTACTAAACACAACTAGCACACTCGGGCTGGGCGGCGAGGCTCAAGGCCGATCCCCTCCTCCCGGCGGATTACTGCGATCTCCCGGCGGCTGGACCGCAAACGCCAGCTTCCCCCTTGGAAGGCGGCTTTCCCGGCCTCTGAGAGGAGGGCCAGCGGGACCCCCTGCCCTTCCGTGGGGCCAGTGTGGGCATGTGGTTGGGGGGGAGCCCCGATCCCGGGCTCCTGCTTTCTCCCCTTCCTGGGGAGAAAGGGCTGGGCCAGGTGACCCAGGTGACCCCCTGGGCTGGGGTCACCTTCCAGCCCCGCTTTGTGCCGCTGCCTGCGCTCTTCACGTAACAGTTGTTCACGGTCTTGTATATTCTCGCATATTTCTCCAAACACTGATTTGCCCACATAATTAAGAAAAATATTTTCGGTGAGGCAGGCGGTGTAATAATGTTCATTAATGAGTGTTCAGTTTTTTTCAGGGTTTATAGGCTAAAGGAGTTTTCATCGGAACAGAGAAAAAGCCTTGATGGAAACTATTTTCCTCTGGAAACAATGCATTTAGTTTTTATACTACAATAAAAGATGTTTTGTAAACACTTGCAAGCCACAGCCCATACTTGTGAGGGCTACTGCCGTGCGATATGGCTTACGGGACATGTGCCTGAGGGGAACCGGCCCCTGGACACGGGTTGTCTGCCCAGTAGACTCTCCGCCCTGAGGTGTGAGGGGTTACAGTGCCGCTGTGATGGTTTTTGAGAGGGAGGTCGGCCTCAGAAGGCACTTTTTGGTTCATCCAGACGAGTCAATCCAGGAACGGCAGCCAAGGGGATAGAAGTCGGGGATGGGGAAAGGGCCACGCGGGCTCCCAAGCCCAGCACTAAAACCATCCTATCGTGGACACAATTGTAGAAGGAAGCCAGGTTTATAATTTTAAGTAAATTCTGCTCCTCCCTTTCTTCTCCAAATAATTGACTCTTCCTCATCGCATCAGCTCACGGGTTTTATGAAAATATAGAACCAAAAGAAACCTTAAGTGATCAGCTAAAGCACCGAATGGTCAAGCTTTTTCAAACCTGTGCTCCTGTAAAGGAGGGCGCGGAGGGCCAGCGAGCGAGCCCGCGCCCCGCCGAGCTGGGCCCCGGAGGCGGTGCGGGCTCCGCCGTCCGACGCCCCCCTGCTCTGAGGAGGCCTCCCTGGTTCACCCTTGCTCCACATTGCCCAGCAGCACGGCATGACAATGGCCGATCTGCTCCCTTCCTTTTGCCACTGGGGAAACTGAGGCCCCAGGTCAAGTAAATGAGCGGTGGGATGTCTCTCATCATCTGGTCCTAACTAGGTCATCCAAGAAGCGGTACCTAGTAGTCTTGTTTCTAAACCTTGTTATCGATTTTTCTATCAAAGTCACCTTGAAGTCTGTTTTGTGAAGCTTCACTTCCTGCGCTCGCCACCACATCAGTCGGGCTCCTGAGTGGTGACAGGGACACGTCTCAGAACTTATCTAGGAAGGAGTCCCTCAGAGTATCCGAGGGTGACGGAGAAGACAGAACAAGGGCCCTGGAGGAAATTTCAGCCCAATACGTCCAGCAGCAGGAAGCGTAGAACTCCCCTACCTTCTGGCCGGGGGAGCACAAACCCTCACGCCGGAAAGCCCGGTCACTGGGCGTCGCGTCCGTCTCTGAACAACAGAGGGGTACGAGGCCCACTGACGGACAGCACGACCAGGTGAAGGAAGACCCAGAGCACACATCGGAGCCCGATTCAGACTCGGCAGGGTGGATGGGGTTAGCAGAGCAGGGGCAGAGAGCAATATGGCTGATACGCTGGCGGCTCCCGTGGAGGAAAGCGGATGCCACACAAGCGGGGGCGGGTACTGTGAGCAGAGAGACGGAGATTCTAGGAGCGAATCAAAATGGAAGGCCGGAGATCAAAAACACCGTCACAGAAGCGCAGGATGTCTTTGACGGGCTCGTGAGGAGACGATGCGGCTGAGGAAAGAACCAGGGGCCTTGGGGAGATGCCAAGAGAAACTTCCAAAACTGAAATACGGGGACGGGGGGAGAGAGAGAGAGAAGACAACCGAATACGCACCAACGGGTACCACTGTAAAACAGGAACGCCACCAGGGGGGCAGGAGAGAGCCGAAAGTCCCAGATGGAAATGACCGACGACGAACCGCAGAGCCAGGGGGCTCACAGAGCTCCAAGAAGGATAGATATAAAAACGTCTGCACCTGGGCTTATAGTCCAGCGGCAGAACATCAAAGACAAAGTGTTAAAAGACGCTGAGTTGGAACCGTCCTTACCTACAGAGGCACGGAGACATGACTTGCCCTGGACTTCTCTTCAGGACCTGGGAGAGCAAGAGGCAGTGTGGAAACCTAGAAGTCTGCACCAGCGAAATTGTCCTTCAAAACTGAAGAAAACAAACCACCAACTGGGGGAAATGGCTGCGAAACCCATATCTGATAAAGGACTGGCATCCCAAATGTGCAAAGAACCCTTACAACTCCACGGTAGGAAAGCGATCTTACCATCTGAAAAGTCACCTCTTGGAAGAGACGTGGATGGTGGATGAGCACCTGAAGAGGAGCTCGATACCAGGTTTTATCAGGGAAATGCAAATTTAAACAAGAAGTAGACACCACTGTATGCCTATCGGAAAGCCTGCGTCCGGGAGTCTGACACCAGCATGAGCTGGTGAGGATGTGGGGCCGTGGGGACCCTCACCCTCGGCTGGCGGGCACGTAGACCGGGGGCAGCCACTCTGGAGGACGGTCTGCTGGCTTCCTACAAAATGAAACGTCCCCTTACCACACGACCCAGCAATCATGCTCCTTGACATTTACTTAAATGGATTGAGAATTATGTTCATACAAAAACATGCACACAGATATTTATAAGCAGCTTTATTCAAAATTGCCCAAACTCGGAGGCATCCGAGATGTCCTTGAGCAGGTGATGGATACGTACACTGTGGTCCATCCAGAGATGGAATATGATTTGGCACTGAAACGGAAAGAGCTCACGAGCCATGGAAAGATGTGGAGAAAACGAGAAAGCACATGACTAAGTGAAGGGCGCCAGTCTAGAAAGGCTTCCTCCTGTAGGATCCCCACTGCATGACACTCTGGGGAAGGGGGGGCTAAGGGGGCTGTAAGAAATACCGGGAATTTCTAGGAGCTGCAGGGAGGGAGGGGTGAGCCGCTGGCACACGCAGGATCTGGGGGCAGTGCCACTACTCTGTGTGACAGCACAATGGCAGATGCATGCCTTTATATGCGTGTCCAAACCCGTAGTAAAGTGTGTGACATCAGGAGCGGGTCCTAAAGCAAACTAGTTTCTTAAGTTTATTTATTTTTTTGAAGTAATCCCTACACCCAAGGTGGGGCTTGAACTCACGACCTTGAGATAAGAGTCACATGCTCTCCCGACGGATTCAGCCGGGTGCCTCCAGAAGCGAACTACTGATTCAGTTAATGATAATTAACGATTCATTAATTAAGAGTATTGGCTCATCATGTGTAACAAATGTGCTACTCGAATGCACGATGTCAGTGATAGGGGATGTGGGGCTGGGGAGGGATTCTACGGGGACTCTCGGTAAAACATTCTAACAACATAAAACTGCTGTACATATAAGTCTATTAATTACAACATAAGAAGTTTTAAAAATATAGGTGAGAAAACCCCTCTCACTCTAGAGATATCAAATGCATCTCTAAGTACAGGGACCATTCCTATTACAGATCCTAGAAGGGAGGTAATCACGAGCAAATCACGAGCAAATCACGATTTACACGAGCAAATCACACGGGGTTAAAAATAAGAATGCTTTTGTGGAAGGAGACATTTTCAACACACGCTCACGTTATAGGACAAGGGAGATAATTCTCCAGGCGATCTTTATGAAGAAAGTCAGTCTGCTTAAGACAGGGCCTATTATTTTTGGGTCCTGGACATTGAGTCCTCTTGAAAATGAAAGTATTTCAAATTAGGCGTATATTTAAAAATATTACGTAACAGTAATTATCTCGACTGCTGGTGGATGACACCGGCCGTCCAGGAATAGCATCGCCCATAGACTCCTGAACTGGCAAAGTTCATCGATTTCTCACAGCTCAATTTCATATAAAAGTCGTTCTCACTACAAGAGCCTTCAGTTAGCTGCAATAATTTTCAGGACTTAACAGTGGGAAACCAGAGAAAATGGCAAGAAAACAAATTGGTATCAGAGATTTACAGACATTTGAAACCTCTCACCCAGAGGTTCGGGAGGTCACTCCGTGGTCAGGTCGGTGCTGGTGAGTCTCACCCCGGCTCCTTGCTACTGTGTCAGGTGGGGGGCAGGTGCTCAGGGCTCTGCAGAAGTGTAGGTCAGCATCTTGGGCAGGTGGAGTCGGGGCACCAGCGCCTTGGGGTTCCACCGGCAAGTGACGGGCCGAGCCTGAGGACCACTGTCCCACACCTTCTGTGCAGGACAATCTACCTCCAAACGACAACTGAGGGTCACACAGTCCTCGAGCTGGAAAGGCAATGCCAGCAGCAATAGGACCCGGGTGACCTGACCAGCAGTCCCGCAACTGTTTTCAGTTTCGCAGTTTTAGAAAACCCAAGTAGCGCTAGTCTCTTCCTTCATTTAAACAGACGGTGAGTGAACCAGAATAACTATTGTGAAAGCGTTCTGGTCAATGAAGGTTTTTGGGGTTCCCCACGCCCCCAGATTGGAGTCTTATTCAAGGGTCATGGTCTGAACGCCAGCGCGAGCGGAGATCACCCACTCAAACATCCATGGCCACAGTGATGTATCCGGGAGGGCGACAGGGCGGCCTTCTGCCCGCGGGAGCCATCCCTTCCCTCCGCAGGCACGTGTTTAGCAAGCCGCAAGTGCTAGACACCACCCCCCCCCAAATCACGGGACGCGTGACATCGACGTGTCTGAGCCCTGGGGTTTCCCGTGAGGCCTGTCGGCAGTGAGGGCAAGGGCTGACGCGGCGACCTGTGCCAGGAGGAGAGAGGGGGGCCACGCACGTACCGGCATGGGCTGGAGAACGCAGGCAGGGACGCGAGCGAGGAGACGCACGCTTGACCTCGGCAGAAGAGAAGAGAACTCTGCGTATTTACATCGTCCATTATGAAATGTCCCAGCTCGGGTGCTGTCTTCAGCTCTACCCTTGGGACGTAAGCGGCCAAGGAGCAAGGCGGTGGCTCCAAGCAGGTCGCCTGATGCCCCTTCTACTTGGCTTACTTTCAAAGGCACCTGAGCCTTTTTCCTTACGGAAAGGTTCACGAAGTGACAGCCCGGCTCAGGCTCGACCTGACGTCCCAGAGGACCGGGCGAGGAGGCAGCTTTCTAAAAACGGCAGTGAGGAAAACAGTAAATCCACATCTCTATAAAAGCCCAATGCCTCCAACCGGTACTATTATATATTACAATTTCTACAGTAGGTGAGAAAGTCCCTCGAGGATTTGGTTCCAGCTATATCTGGGTGTGGGTATTAAGCACATTCCTCCAATACTTTCCTCACAACTCAAAATAGAAATTTTCATGACTCACACATCTAATAGGATATGGGTTTTTTAAAAATTTTATTTACGTATTTGAGAGAGAGAGTGCAGGGTAGGGACAGAGGGAGAGGAGAAGCAGACTCCCGGCTGAGCTCGGGCTGACATGGGGCTCGATCCCAGGACCCTGAGGTCAGGACCTGAGCCAAAGGCAGACGCTTAACTAACTGAGCCTCCCAGACATCCCAGGATATGGCTTATTTTTAATGCTCAATTTATACCCAAGTGTTCAACCCCCAAACAGTTTGCTTCACATTCTTTTTTACTTTTACCTATATTGTATTTTAAAGTTTCTTGGTAAAAATGGGAAAAAAAAATCTGTGAAAGCGAACTTTCTAATCTCACCATAGTTCACATTAATTCAAACCTTTAAAGTGAAAGAAACGATTTCCATAAACTTTGCTCTGGGTTTAATACGTATTGACTTTAGATATGTACAACTTTGGGGTTTTTCCTCCTCATTTTTTTTTGTTTTGTTTTTCCTTGCAGGTTATCAATCCAAATGTTCTCTAGAAAAAAAAAATAAAAGTGAAATCCAGCTGTCTGGCCGGAGATCTCTCAACGCACAGTGAGTCCGTGCACCGTGGCTCTCGGAGCTGCGAGGAACGGTGTCAAATCACGACGGCAGTGTGCCGGGGTTTGCTCGTGGGGTCCGGCAAGTGTGTTCACGTGTGCTTTCCAACTTCCCCTCGTGTGCCGTTAGGTAAGAAAGACAACTCCCCCTTTCTTGGGGTCTTGCATTGTCTGCATCTCCCGGAATCAATCATAAGGTAAGTCGGCAGGAATCATGCTCTTTTCCAAAGATCAATAACTTTCTGGTATTTTAAGCGTCTCTCCTGGTCACCGGAGGGTGCGCACGAGGGCTCACCGCAGTTCGGTCTTACCACTGAAAACAAATCGTGGGGTGAAGGTGATTTTCTTGTCTGTGTCACCAATGCACGGCCAGGGCTGACACTATTTACCGTTTCGTCGGCTGAGCGGGAGGGGAGACAGTCCCTTTCGGAGTACAAGGGAAAGGCCAGCGGCTCATGCTGACCTCTGCCGCGTGTAATGAATGGGATCCGGAGCTCGGACAATTACGGTTCTGGGGTGTTTTGCAGAACACAGGGGTCATCACAGTGGGATCATTATGCGGTAAGAGAGCGATAATTCAAGCCCTGTTTGCTCGTGCCCAGCCGGAGCGAGCCGCCGAGGTCAGCGGTGGTTATCCCGTCAGACGCTGGGCTGGCGTGTGACGAGACGGGACACACAGCGGACTGCTGGGTCGGGCGGAGGCTGCGCAGAGCTCGTAATGACCCTCAGAGTTCCTATTATCTCCTCGCTCGTGGAAGAGCGAGATGAATCCAGCTTTTATCTCTGAAACACAGATTTTACCGAAGCCCGGAGTAGGCAATGGAGAGGCAAGAATTCTTGTGATCTCTTCTCCTCTTGCTCGCCTCCCCCTGATGTCGCCGTCGCTAGAGTTAATTACCTCTCCTCCGTCCAGAAGGGCCCCTGCGCCAGGCTAGCGCCCGAGTCAAGGGTGCTGAGGCCTTGGGGTCGGAAGGAGGAAGACCCAGTGAAACAAACACAGCCGAAGACAGCTGGACAAAACCGAGGGGGGAAGCGGAAACAACACGCAGCGCCTTGCTGCATCGGGAACGATCTGCAAGGCTCCAGACCTCGGGGTTAACTGTCATGTGCACGCCAATTGTTTCACCTGTGCTTAGTAATTAATGAGTTCTCCTCCGCGAACGCATGCTTTCCCCTTCTCTGTCCTTGAGCAACACCAGGGGGTTTCCGCAAAGGCACCTCCAGTGTTTCCCCAGCCGAGCTCACCCCCAGTTCACTGCCTAGTTCCCTGCTCAAGCCTGAGTGTTCATGACCCTCTGACCCTAAGTCGCCAAGGGGCCCCTTTCTATGGTTGGGTCCTGAGAAGCAGAGACACTATCGGTCTGGAAACAGACATGCTTTTCAGGTTCCTGTAATTTGTCCTAAAATCTGTTTTGCACCTCTGCCTCCAAACCCTCCCTCTTCTTCCCTCTCCCTCTCTCTCTCTCTCTCTCTCTCTCTCACACACACACACACACACACACACACACACACACGCACACACACCAGCCACAGAGCCAGCCTCGAGCAGCCACAGGGGGTCACTACCGAGCAGCCCAGGTCCCCCGCTCAGGATGGACGTGCTCCTTCTTGCCTTTCTTTGCCCACAAAGGCAGCCTCTTAGTCTTCAGAAATACTCTTGCTTTGGCTTCAAATGATCTTATAAAGAATAGTTTTGCTTTGTTTTTTAATGAAGCGAGGATATTGAGAGGGAATCTATTCCTGAGGATTTAATAAAGGCGAACAAGACTCACAGCTAAAACAGCAGTCTTGGTGGCTCCATGCCCAGATGTTGAGATCCCAAGAAAAAGCTGAGAAAAAGTGCCAAGGAATTTGGCCTCAGAATAAGAAAGGAAGTAGTTGTATTACACGCCAAGGGAACGATTAAAAAAAAGAGACGTTCGCACAATCAAACGGAAGTAATACCACAATGTTTAGTGAATAAATCTGAAAAGCATAATAATAACTATTGTGCCTGGTCTAGTAAAAGGAAATTAAAATCTGACAAGCTGAATCTGAAACCTAAGGTGTGAGAGAAAATTGTTTTTTCTTTCAGTCTTTGATATAATCTACTGAATCAGAAAGAAGAGTAGAGTGCACCAATTTGACCGGTATCATTGATCTGGGGTGGTTACCCCTTTAATTCTTCAAGAATTAAAACACACACAGGCACACACATATTCTTAGTTATAAATATAGTTTTAAAATAAAAGAGAAAGAAGAAATTCACTTTGGGGTAGAAAGGTGGCGTAGGTTTCTGGGAGTTTTCAGTTACCGAGAATGAGTTATCAATCATGTGTGTGTATATTAGCGAAGGGCAGAGGGCTAATCGGTCTGGAAACGCCCAAGCGTCTGCGGCAGAGAAGATGCAGATGCGACGTTTGTGGAGAGAACGTGCATCACAACCCTCAGCGAGAAGCCGCCCAGCCCACTGTGGAAGGCGACGGGCTGCCCGGAGATGAGAGGTTAACTAATAACTCACAATAACCTTAGAGTGAGTTCTGATAGCTTGGGTATAAACAAGAGGAGTTAGGAATTTAGAATGCTCGTGAGAGAGCAACCTGCAAATTCTTCAGTCAAGGGGTGAGTTTCCATTAATCCAGGAAACATTATTGAGCATATAATAACCTTGCTTAGAAAAATGGCCTCACTTGATGTCATAGATTTATGTGTTTGGAGATGGAGCGATATTTCAGGCAGACAGGCAGGGGGACGGGCCTGGTTGTGAGGAAGTCACTCTGGCTCTCACCAAGGATAAGAGCTCGTAGGAGATGCAGCTAGCTGGAGGGGTTTTTGTAGGGCTTTCACCAGGCGGAGGAGAATTTAAGATTTTATTTTGTGCAGCAGCCACTGAAAATGTTTCAGAAGAAGAACAGATGTGTGTTGTGAACATGAAGACCACTGTCTGCTTCCGAATTCAATCTTCTCTGACCCACCTTCGGTCTTCCTGGCTGTACCACGTGCTCTGAAGGCGAGGTTCCCAGAATCGGCGGTGAGCTCGAGCACACAGCTGCCCGGAGCTAGTAGGCACCGTGTGGCTGTCTTCTGCTGGCTCGTGCTGCCACACGGTCTACAGTGCACAAGCCTTGCTCTCTGTCCCTTCACCTGCTGGCTGTGGGACTCTTCCCCACAAGGTCTTCCTCATTCTTAAATCTAGGGTCATGACGAGTCCTCCCCAGGACACGGTCAGCAGAAGATCACGGGAGTGGGGATGGGCATCCATCTAATTGGACGGAAGGACCGATACGTGGATAGACAAAGAAGAGAATCTGTGTCCTTCCCCAGACTTTTCTCTCTCTTCTCCTTTTCTTTCCCTAGCTTAGGCAGGGGAAGTTACAGGGAAGGAAGGGCCTCTTTCTGCTGGGAAGTTGGGAAGACGTGCTGTCCAAGCCATCGGGCAGGTGCACCTTGTCTGTCACATTCGCGGGGTTAGACAGTCTTTAAGGTGACTGCCTTCAGGATGGGACCATGTGTGCTCCAGTCTGCCACCAGCCAAGGCCACCCTTCCTTGTCTCGTTTCTGCCTTTCCCTGACCCAGTCAAGGATACCATGGCCATGACCCCTAAAGGGAAATACTCTGGATTTACAGCTCATCACAAAGACAATCCAAAAACTCAGAAGAAAATAGCAAGTCTATAATTTCATGATAATAATGATATTAAGTGCTGGAATTTGCAGTCCCACACAGAAGTAAATAAAGCCTGAAATCTGAGCTATGAAGAAAAAATTATGACGTGTCTTCCAATATCATGATAATGCTGATGATGGAACGTAATACCTATCAAAACAATCTTGTCTAATTTTTTATGGCAGTTGCATGGCTGCATTGGTGAATAGTCATATCCAGAAAAGTACAAGAATTTTGTGCCAAATAGTTTTAATTTTATTAATGTCTAAAATAATTGGTTATTCTATTCTAGCCATACATTTTCGTTAATGCTAATTTGATTCTATGTGAACAGTCCAATAATATAGAAGCGATATTTTCATCTGTTTAGAAGCTGTAGGGGTTTTTTATTGATAAATATACAGCTAATATTATGAGATGCTGGAGTAGTTTTCTATTAAACATTGACCAACAAATTAGTCTTATGAAAAATGCACAAACTGCATAGTGATCCCTGTGTATTGGACCATATAAGTCTTTGTCAGATAATCTATAACCAAGTTTTAGATCTTATCCACATTTTTACATGTTATGAAAAACTAAACATTTCGTGAAAAACGTAGTGTCTTTTTTGTTTGTTTTTCCTACTCAGGTGAAGAACGTTAATGTGATTTTTGGAAACCCTAAGTAGATTATTTTTAAAACTGGATGCAGAGATATGTTTTCCAAAATGTCAAATAAATTTTACAAGTATTTCCCCCCATTTCTCTTACCAAAAAAATCATAATTAAATTTATCAAGATCTGCTTTTTTTTTTTTTTTTTTGGTGGACACACAAAAGCATAAGAAAGATGATAAAAGGTTATTCCTTTTAGAAGATCTTTAATCTTTTCTATAGTGCTCAGGTAAAAGAGATTTCAGGAACAGGTGCTTCTCTCTTTACCTGAGGTTAAAGGAAAAGGAAGAAGAGAGCGTAACACACAGACATGTACCCTGGGGCAAATAATACATTGTATGTTAATAAAAAAATAAAGTAAAATAAATTTTTTTTTTCTTTCCCAAATTTATTTTAATTTTTCAGTGTTACAAGATTGATTGTTCATGCACCACACCCAGTGCTCCATGCAGTACGTGCCCCTCTCGATACCCACCACCAGGCTAA
>CM052807.1:1244634-1295475 GCA_028533885.1 Nasua narica
AAGGCCACCGAAGGAGCCCAGGGAGGGTGGAGGGGAGGAGGGAGGTGCCCGCGCCCTTGAGGTGGGGGCCTCTGCCCTCCGCGCCCAGGGCGCTCCGTCCAACATCGCTCCTGGTGTGTCACTAGCCTAAGCCCGGGGTCCCGTGTTCCTACAAACCACGCGGTGCCGGGGAAATGATGGGGTTATAAGGAAACATGGTTCGGGCTCCGACGACCGCTCGTTTGCCGCCAGCCCTTGATGCGAGTTAGGCCATTGGTTCTGCCTTCGGCTAAGGGACGTCGTAGGAATAAAGCCGGTAGAAAGCTGGGAGGAGGGATTCCCTCTTCGTGCCCATCTGAGCGAGACACACTGTACAGGCCCCTGTCCTCTCCCTCGCGTCCCCCACCTGGAGGACGAGACCGTGTCCAAGCACATACTCAGCCTGACTCAGGCAACCAGAGACTTGCCTTGAAACGTCTCCTGCAGGTGGGAGCAGGGTCAGAGCCCAGGCGGGGGGTGCCCTGGCCTCCGGGAGCGTGCACCCCGGGCGGCGTGGGGCCGAGGGGCTGGGGCTGCCGTGCCTGGAGCAGGCCAGGGTCCCGCCGTGGTCCGCGGGCTCTCGGAGGGTATGTTGGAAGGATTATTCCGCATTCTGACATCGGCTAGAGCTCAAGGGCAGGTCAAGGTCAAGGGCCCCTGGGGGGAGAGAAGCACAGCTGAGGTTTGGTCAGTTCGTGTTTCGTCCAGATGGGTCTGCGGGGCGGGCAGTGTAGCTGACCCCCAAGGAGGCAGAACCGGGGGCTCGGGGGGTGTGCGTGTGGCCTGGGGCCACGTACAGACGGGGCCATCCGTGACGCTTAGGGGGGTCTGAGGGGGTGAGCATGAAAGGGTGGGGCTGTTAACCATGGCTGTTTCCCAGGGGCTCAGGGCTCCGGCCAAGGTCAACACCAGCCATAGAGCCTGAGGATGAGATCCCCAATCTGCCCCAGCTCTGTGCCCAGCTCCCGGGGAGGCTGAGGGTCCTGATGCACGGCGTGGGGAGGGGCTGCCCTTGGGAGAAACCGAGCACACACGCAGGCCAGCCCGGGAGAGAGCCAGCCAGTGGGCTCAGTGGGCTTAGCCCTGGCCCGACCCACGAAGGAGGGGCCGGGGGCTTCAGGGGATGTGCGGTTGCCTCCCTGGGAGGCCGGGGCTGCTGTCCACCCTTGCAGCTGGGGTTCCGGCCGTGGCCACCCCTGGAGGGGCGGCTGTGACCAGCCGAGGGCGCTCTGAGACGGGTGCCGGGGAGCCTTCCTCCCAGCTCGCTTAGAGCCGTGGGGCGGGGCGCACCTGCCCAGGTGAGACCGTGCTCTCTGGCCCACGTGGGCCCAGCGCGCGTGCGGATTTACTATCCCATTACCTGATTTCTCTTCCTTAATTAGGCAGGTACTCCCCAGCTCCGTGCAGAGAGATCAGCACGTGCAGCTGCCGCGGCGACAGCAGAGCTCAACAGGGACTCTGAACGGGGTTGTACCGGGCTGCTGAGAGGCCAGCAGGGGACGTGTTTATAAATCAGGAAGACGCGCCGTTTATGTCCCCAAAGTGCGTCCCGTGGCTGCGTTTTTCCCTTCTGCGTAAGCCAGGCTGGTGTCCGTGTTCCCTCCACGGGTCACTCCTATCGGGAGGGCTTGGTGTCAGGCACATGGAGGTTCCAACCCGAGTCCGGCATTGCCGTGGACGCCGGCCGGTCAGTGATGGCCGCGGAGCCTCCCGAGACGGAACTGGGAATAGAAACTGCCGTGAGCACGAATGAGCTCGCCGGGGGCCTCCAGCCATGCTGGGACCCCTCGGGGCCCGCGCTCCGACTCCTACTGGTCGCCCAAGCAGGATACCTCGTCCTCGTCCCCCCCGGGGCGCACCTGTCCTTCTCCCCAGGTGTGCGTCCTCCAGCAGCCCTCCCTGCCTAATCCACCTGCCACACCCCTCTCCCGTGACCTGTCGCGGGACGAGCTCGGTCGTCACAAAGCTCAGGGCTGACGGCACGCTGGGGCCTGCTGTTGGGGGTGCAGTGGCCCCTGTCCCCACCTCCTCACGGATGTTGAAAGTCTTGATTCACGCTGCACACACATTGCCCACCTTCGTGCTGGCCCTTCACGAAGATTTCCTGATTGTCCCAGAGGACGTAACCTCTGCTGAGGGCAGAGCTGTGCATTGTCTGAGCCACGAAACTCCTTCCTTTTCCCGGCGACGAGCTAAGAAACAAAAGACAGAAGTACCGCCGGGGACTTTAATTCCCAGCCTCATGCAATAATGTGAGAAGGGTTGAATCCTTGAACTGTAGACGCTGAGCAGAAAAAAAATCTACAGTTTTATTTTAAGGCTAATAAGCATACTTAGCTAATTCAAGTTGGTTTGTAAATAATATTGTGACTGCCTAGGGATAAGCCCCTAAAATAGGGATTTCTCCGCTTTTTGTAAGTTGACTGTACATCCTAAAACCAAAATGAAAAGAAACAAAAGAAAAGGGACAGATAAAAACTCATGGTGATTCCAGAATGATTTTCATTATGAATTAAAAAAAAAAAAGGCGTTTTTTTTCTTAACAGGAGGCGTATAAGAAAGGACGCGTTTTGTAGTCTAAAAGGGATGACGGCAAAATCGGTCATTTTGTGAGTTCCTTTTTCTTTTCTCTAAATTATGGCTGTCAGAACAAAAGTTTAGAATATGGTCAAATATCAGATAGGAATTTGAATGGCCCCGTGTCTACCATATTTAGATATAATTATAATTTTTCAATACTTTATTAACAACAAAGTCATATTATGCTAGCAAGACATATTAGCATATTTATAATTTTACCCTCTGTGACCGGCCGATAACTTGCAGGTTCCCTCATTTGAACACTCTTTTGTTTAAATGTAACTCCCTTCCATTGCTAACAACACCATTGACCTGGTGTCAGACAACATTATCTACTCCGTAATTTGCACCAATAGTCTCATTGTATTTCATTTAGCAGAACGCTTATCAGGGAAAGACAGGAAGAGAGAGATCCACGGCTCTTTGTGAAATAAATGGAAGTAATACTAATAAAAAGATAGGGTGTCGGGAGGCAGGTTGGGTGACAGAGAGACTGGGTATTTACTCGCCCGATGGCGTCGATAAAACCAGGCGTCTGTGCGTTGCTCCCGCGAGGGCTGCCTAAGGGCTGGAGGGTGTGAGGGTCACGGCTGATGCCTTAGTCTACATTTTAGCCGTTTCTAGCTTTGGGATTTGAAATGAAACGAAGACAGTTGCTTCAAGATCCTATCAAGGTGGAACAAAGAAGCAGGGGCTGGTTGTGAAGTCTCTGGAGCCTAGAAGGACCCCCTGAAATGGGTTAATCCAACGAACCTTTGCCTAATATCTCACTGGCGGCCGACTCTGGGAAGGGCCCTTGCTGTCGTGGTCCCCAGATGCACTTGGTGGCATCTCTCCTGGAAGGACCGGCTCCGGAGGGAGGCTGTGGGTATTCACATCCCGATTCTGCCCTTAGCGGCTGAGCGCCCTCAGAGCAGTCCCTGGATCTCCTGCTGACTCAGTTCCCTCATTTGTAAAATGGGGGTGACCACAGGGCCTTTATCACGGGCAAGACACTGAATATGCAAATGGACCAGAGCCAGGCCCCGTGGACCACAGTGCTGCCCCGCGGTGTGTGGGGCCAGAGCCTCAACCTCCCAGGCAGCGGGCCCAGATCCGCACCTGACCGTCGGTTGGCAGCTTTCCTAATTGCTGCTCCTGCTGTGGGCTGAACCAGAGAAAACAAACGTGCTTCCCTGAGCCGTCCCCCAGACCCCTCTCCTGAGCCGCCTCTCCCCAGGGCTCGCCCGGATCCTTCCCCTGTCCCTGGAAAGTGCCCCAGGCCTGCCTGCCTTCGGGGGTCTGTGACGGTGGCCGTCCCCACTGCTCTGGCCGGCCCTGGCTGAGCTCGCGTCGGCGGCCTTCGATCACTTACTCCTTCCCGGCTGGATGACACCGGCAGCGCCGTGAGCCCCAAGATAGCGCTGGTTGGACGAGGTGGCTCAGTGTCCGCCGACCCTGCCCAGAAACTGGTTTGCTGTGGGACCGACAGCCTCCTGGGCAGGAGTCCACTCAGACGACGGTGGGCTCCCACCACGAAATATCACTGGAGGTGAGAGGGAATGGGGAGAAAAAAAGTGCTATTTAAAGCGACCACTGATCCTAGTTCATCCTGTAAGTTAGGACACTCCTGGCCTAAATTTTTTTTTTAAGGCAATTTACTGTTAACGACACTTTGGATGAGCACTTACAAAGAGAGTGACCAAACCCTAACAACGAAGCTAATTTAAAAGTTGCCAAAAGCTCCTCACGGCCGAATGAAGCACCGTGGTGGCTTGGGTTGGGGGGTGCACAGAGCACTAGGGAGCTGAAGCGGTCCTGGAGGGAGGGAAGGACCACGCGCAGGGACCCGGGGACTGAGGGACGGAAGTCAGCCCATGAGGAATTCCTAGTCTTCATCTCTTTCTGTGCATCTTGAAACTACGGACCATGCAATCCTGCCTCCCTTCTTGCTCCCAGGCCTTCATTAAAGTTTACGATGCCCCCACTGCTTGGCATTTATACAAAATCGTGAAAAAGAGACTGCAGCCCTGATCACAGATGTCCCTGCCGAGGAAAGAGGGAGGTCAGCTGTGCGTGATAGGAATTACAGAGACCGGGGGGCTTTCAGGATGGGAGTCCCCTTGGATGGAAGTCTCGATCCAATTGGACACAACTCTCAAAGGACAAGGTCACCCCAATTCAGTTAATCTTACAATAAGAGAGAGAGAGAGAGAGAGAGAGAGAGAACTGGGTCCTCCGTGATTATCTTTCACACGGAAACCAAAGCTCACAGTTCTCTGCTGGTTTATATGTGTGGACGTTTAAAGTCCTCATGGTTTTCAATCTCCGGGTATTAGTCCCTGTTGCACTCACACCACAGAGCTCATTGTTGATAGAATTGCCTTTGCGTATTCTGATTAATCAGCTCAAAATTATAAACAATCTGAAATACTGTGATAAAATTCTTACAAGACCAATCGATTACGGAAGAGGCATGAGAATAAACACACAGCGAAGCTACGGCCATAGGCACATTCGTCAGCGCATGTGTGGTGAGCAAGTACTTAGACGGGTTATTTCACCGGGACCGTCTCTGACCTCCGATGTTCGTTACAGCGCCACAGTGCCTGGACAACACTTGGCCTTTTGGAAAGCTTTTTTGGAGACAGAGATTGTATTTTGGAATTCTTTTTTTTTTTTTTCCTCCATGAGTAAGGACTGAGGTCAAAGTTGGAAATGTAAGCCTTCAATATTATTCATAATTTTTTGGCCTGACAGTACATGGTTGCACTTAGCAGTGCTTATCTGAAGACTTTTTTGGCGCTGGTTTTAGGAAATGCCGGTGCAATTAGCCGTGTTGTGTGGTCAACACGAAGTGACAAAGACTGTAGGAAGGAGCCCAGGGAAGCTCTTACGACCTATGATGTCGACCCGGTTCTGTCATTTATTAACTCAGAGCTTGTGCGATGATTATTTACTTATATTTGTGAATCTCACTTGCTTTCTGAGAGTGGAGAGTAACAATGACCTTTCAAGAGTCATTTGCGTCCAGTACTGCGATGTGCCTACCTCCGTGCCCAGGTTACGTAGGCACCAATGGCTGGTAGCAATTTTTATTATTATTGTTATACATGGCAATAGGGTGAGTGTTGTTGACTCTGTCTCTTGGTCCAACGCTCGCTACTTTAAAACCTCTCTTCATGTAGCCTGGTCGGAGTATCAGGTGAACACGAGGTTTTTAGGTTTATGAGGTGAGATCATTTATTTCAAAGCACTCGGACATTAATATTGCCTGCGTTTGTGATCTGGAAGAGAAACAATTCGGGAGTGGGATTTTTCTGCGGGGAAGGACTCTGATTCTTGAACCCTCGCCGGGCCCCTCTCTTAGCCACCACAAGACTGAGGATAAGACCGAGGGTACGGAGGCCAAGAAGAACCACGTTTTCCAAAGTCCCCCGCTAGCAGCAGTCTGCGTGTGGTAGGATCAGAGCAGGAACCCCCGTCTCCAGGAGGCCGCTCAGGGCTCCCACCTCCCGAAACAGAGCATGAAGTCGAGCCCCTAAGGATTACAGCAGGTGTTAGAGCAGCCCTTCCTGGCATATCAAAAAATATGATATAAAAAAGTTAATTACACACAACCAGCCAAGTAAAAAAAAAAAATCTCAAACTGTAATTCACAGTAGAATCTTTGTGGTTTCCATGGTAATGGGAGGTTGCGGGTTTTCAAATAGAGCAATCTTGCACAAGAGATGTATTTGGTGATTTTCCCGACATCTCATAAGTGGTTAATCAGGCCAGACCCATGGTGATGTTCCCGGGAGCTGAATGCCGGGGAGAAAAGCAAGCCCCCTTCCCGCTGAATCCAGAGGCCCCCGCTCAGCGTGGACGAGCCCCGCTCTGCTCCGGGCAGCGTGGCGGGAACACAAAGGGGGGCAGCACCCGTGTTCCCAGAGCTTATGGTCCAGGAGTAGGGGCTTGCTCTCAAACACCCCTTTTCTGGTGCTGGAGTTTGACCAGTTGCATAGACGAGGTCTGAGGCCGTGTCCACCCCCTCAGGCGTGCTGCTGACCACATCGCAGACAAAACCCAAGACCTGAAAGGGGTGGAAGCCCAGCGACAGAGAAGGCCCCGTGCTTCCCGTTAGGAGGCTGGCCGTGATTTGGTTGCATGGACTTAATGAGACCCCCGCTCCCAGCCGAGCAGGGCCAGAGGTCCCGGAGGTCCCTCACGCCGTCCACTTGCGTATTTAACAATTACTGTGATGAAAAGTCAAGAAAGATAACCGGCGTGTCTCGCGTAGCTTCAGGTAGGAGAACGTCTCCCAACACAAAGTGGCGAAGACCGCGTCCTAGAGGGAGGCCGCGTGCTTCCCAGACGTGAGGGACGGGCAGAAGAAGCCTGAGCTCACAGCCCGTCTCAGCGGCCCAGACTTTCAGGCTGTTGTTCAAAACGCTGCGGGACACGCGCTGTCGAAGTACCTTCCCTTCTGCTCAAGACATGTTCGTTGGTCTCTCGTGCTGAAGACGCGCTCCCCATCGCAGCTGCCTGGGCGACACTCCGTCCCCGAGACCGGGGCGATTTCTTTTCAAGGACTAACACTAGGCACTGGTAACAAAGACATGAAAAAAGGTGCAGAATTTGTCCCTGAAGAACTTGCAAAGTGAAGAGACAGATGGTAAGGAAGGGATAAAAAATCGAAATACACACACAAGGAAAGACAGACGGTGAGCGAAGGTACGGCGAGCGGGGCTCTCAGGCAGGGAGGGAAGGAGCCCCGGGGAGAGCTGGGCTTGTGGATTGTGCAGGAGGTCACCTGGGGTCCCCTGGCCAGAGGAGTTTCCACATCCCGCGGGCACTGGGAATGCAGGCTCGGCGCCTGCCTGAGGCCCTCCTGGGACCGAGCCCGTTCGGGGGCTCGCTGGCTTCGGGGGGCTGGGGTCAGGGGTCAGGAGTCTGGTTGTGCCAGGCGGGATGGGTGCCCTGGGTTTATTCCTTCTCATCCTCTGGCCGAGGACACACGCCTTCCGCTCCCACATCCTTGTCAATCGTCCCTCGGTCATCTAAACGTCCTGACTTTGGAGATTTGACAACATGCTGCTTAATAAACTATTTTACTTTTGGGTCGTGGGTTTCCGACAAGTCCTCTGGTTCTTCCTGGTACAGAATTATGTCACCTGTAAGGACGAATGGCTTTCCCTCCTTCTCCCCCTTGTGTAACCGCAAACCGCGCTGGCTGGTATCCCCGACACGATGGGGAAGAAAGTGAAACAGGGCACGTTTGTCTTTTTCCCACATTTGGGCTAAAAAAAAATATACCACAAGGAGCAATCACTAACAAGGACTAACAAGGACGAAAGTATAGTCAAAATGTAATGACTGGCAACACGGTGGTGCAGGAATATGGATTCTATGCGGATTCTCAGGTGCCCTACTGCAAGCCTCAACTTGAATGTGTCCATACAGTGGGTACGTTCACGCTTGCTGCTCTCGTCCATCGCATCTTCTGAATTCCCAGAGAGGATCGGATGATTTTTTATCCTTAACCATATTAATATAAGATATAGAATATATTCAGTTGAGTTAATGAGTTATAAGTTAAACGTTTCCTAACGTTAAAAACTCTTGCATCCCTAGAATAAAGAGATGTGTTAGCTTTTTAAATTTTTATTTACTTTTATGTTATTATTTTATTTTTTAATTTTCTAAAATTTTTAAAATTTTTGTTTTTATTTTAAGATGTGCTAGCTCTTCATGGGAGCTTAGATTCAGTTGCTGACACGTTGTAAAAGATGTACATTCGTATTAATAAGTGAAAATGGCCTATAGTTTTATTTTTTAGGGTTTGGGATCAGTATTTTCTTTTTACGTAAAACATTTTTACAAAAAAAGTTTTCTATGCTCTGGAATAGTGTGACTAGCGTGGGGACTTACTGACATTTAAAAACTTGGTGGAATTCCTTTGCAAATCTTTCTAGGCTTTCTAGGTGATTTTATAAAAATATAAAGTTGCTATTCATTCTGTCTTTCTTATGGTAGCTTATCTGTTAGAGTTTCTCTAATGGGATCAATTTTGTTTAATTGTATATTTTGGAAAAGTTTTCTTTTTCATCTATATTTTCAAGAATGTTTTTATAGCGCATATTATTCTCGTAATTAAAATTCTACTTTAATGTTTATTTCTTTGTGTTTTTTATGTTCTTGATAATTAGTGTTTTCTCCCCTTTCCCTCTTCTTTATTGGATTAGCTATTCTCTTTGCTCTTTTGCTGAATTTTCACTGATTTAACTGTTATGTTGTTTTATTTGGTCACTCTATTTTCATTTTTTCATTCCTTAACTCTTTCTTTAATTAATTCCTTCCTTTCATTTTTGATTTTGTCTTTCTTTTTTTAGTTTTTGTAGTTGGATGATAAATTAATTTAATCTTTCTGTCATTTGTATTTATTTTATTTTTTTTAAAGATTTTATTTATTTATTTGACAGAGAGAGAGATCACAAGTAGGCAGAGAGAGAGGGGGAAGCAGGCTCCCCGCTGAGCAGAGAGCCCGATGCGGGGCTCGATCCCAGGACCCTGAGATCATGACCTGAGCTGCAGGCAGAGGCTTAACCCACTGAGCCACTCAGGTGCCCCTGTCATTTGTATTTATAAAGTTATTGTATGCTATGAATTTCCTTCTATTTAGGGTAAGGGGAATCCCATGGGTTCTGATGCTGTATTTTCATTATTGTTTTCGCGAGGCTCTGAGATGCTGTTTTGGATTTCCTGTTCTACTCCAGCGTGCGCGATGTGTGTGTATATCCCAGCACGTTCAATGCCGGCCCCTCTCAGACATGTTTGAACGGGAGTTAAAGAGAGGTCTTTTTGCTCTTGATTTTGCTATCAATTTCAATTTCCAATGTTTTTGCATAATGGCCAGAGAATGTTGTTTTTATTATTTTTACTCTGGGATATACTGAAGTTCCATTTGTAGGTTAAGTTAGTCCAAGTTTTGAGAATGTTCCATATGGACTTCAACGCTCTTAAAATATCCTGCATTATCTATTTCAATTTAGAGTATGATTTACAGCCGTGAGAGCCGCCTTATTGATTTGTTGTTATGTCTTCTCTATTCTTTTTGTCTACTTGCTGTGTTTTTGTGACTGGGAGAAACATATGCATTATAAACTTTGTGGCTGTTTTAGTCAAGTACATCTATTAATGACTGTTAAATCCTTATTGTTAACTGCATCCTTCAGTGCTATGCAGTAAGTGCCTTTCTTTGCCTCATTAAATACTTTGCCATCTGAGCTTCCTTGCATTCTTGCTAGCATATGTCGAATATCAAGGTGTGACACCTGCTTCGTTCTTATCTGGGTTTACTTGGCATAACTATACTGTTCTTTAACCCTTAATTCCTCTAGAATATTCTTGTTCATGTGTTTCCTGGGTAAGCGTAGGGCTGTATCATCACCAATCCCAGAAATAAAATAAAAAGTTGGACTGTAGGTTTAATAAGATTTAAAGGGTGGGAGAAGTATATTCTGAACAAATCAATGCCAACAAATAAGACAATGTGGACAGAAGGGACACAACCCATGAAAAGTAAAATTAACCAAAATTTAATCAAGAGAAACAGCGAATATAAATAGTCTTATGTCAATCAAAGGAATTTCATTAATTAGTTATCAAAAACCTTCCTCAAAAGAAGGCTCCAATTTAAGTGGTTTCACTATGAATTCTCTCAAACATCCAAGAAAGGAATAACACAAATCATGTCACATATTTAAAAAATTAGAGCAAGAGGGAACACTTAATAATCAGGCCAAAAAAAATTAAGAAATATATTCCCCATGAACAATGACCTAAAAATCAAAATCACTCATAATCATAGTTGCAAAAATCATTCATGATATATTATCAAACCACACCTGGCAATAGATGAAATACATTAACTCGATGAAGTTAATCCAGAAATACAAGTTTGCTTTAAAATTTTGAATTAAAAAAAAATTTTTGAATTTAAATAACATAATTTACCATATTGAAAGAATGACAGTGAAAAGTCATGTAATCATTTCAATAAATGCAGGAAGAAGAAGTGACAGAATTCAACATACTCACTAGTATAAAGAAATAAACAGGTATATAAATAATAAAAAGTAAATAAAAACGTAAATCTGATTATAACAGTTTTCCTCTAGAAAAGTAAATAAAAATAAATATAAAAACTTAAAAAAAGGACTCTCAACAAAATTCTCAAGGAATTTATTTAACCTGCTAAAGGCAATCAGTGAAAAATCTATAGTTGATTTCATGTTTAATGATGAAATATTAAATGATTTCTCCTAAATACAGAAACAAAGAAAATAACCACTTCTGTTAATCATTGTACTGGGGTCCTAAGTGATACTGAAATAAATAATGAAAAATACTTGAACAGAAGTATTAATCCTATTTTCAGAGTATTTTTTTAATTCAGGTAGAAAATCCTAAACAATCTACAATAAACCTGATAAATAAATAATTTAATTAGAATATTTTGGGATACAAGGATAAAAGATCCAATTGTATTTTTTATATGAGCAGCGAAAGACTGACAAATGAAATTAAATAGAAGATTCCATTTATAATGCTTTCTAAAAAGATAAAGTACTTGGGGAAAATTAGCAGAAGAGGTATGAGATCTTTACACTGTAGATTATAAAATATAATGAACTAAATCAAAGAAGAACTAAATAAATGGTGGACCCACCATGTTTGTGAACTGGAAGAACAAATATTAAGATATCAGCCTTCTACAAATTGATATTCAATGCATTTCTAACCCAAATATTGGGATCCAGCATATAAAATTAAATCAAGAGAAAGCCAGCATATAAAAAGGTCTCCTATAACTCAATAACAAAATTACAAGGAACCCAATAAAATGGGTAAATAACGTGATGGGATATCCCACAAAGGAAGATACACGAGTAACAGGGAGTTACTTTTGCACTCCAATGACATGTATAATTGAAAAGCCAGGGATTACCCAATATTGGTGAGAATGAGAAGCATCCAGGACTTTCTATTTCTGGTGGGTATGTAAATGTTACAACCATTTTGGAACTCTTTCTTATAAGAATAGTAATTTCTTATAAGAATAAGTAGGCATCTACTTACGACCCAATAATTTCACTCCTGGGTATTTACCGGAGACGGGTATTTACCAGATGTGAAAATGTAAGTTCACAGAAAGACTTCTGTAAGGATATTCACAGAAGCTCTATTTGTAGTAAACACAACGTGAAAACAGCTGAGGGGACCATCAAGAGAAGAACATATGAATAAACTGCGATATATCCACACAACGGGTACTAATTATCAGTGAAAAAAACCACCTACTGATAAATGTAGTAACATTGATGAATCTGAAAAACAAATGAGCTGAGGGACATACGTTTTAATAGAAAAGATTACTATTGCAGACGGCAAATAAATATGGCAGCAGAATAGTAGGGTGGTTGGGAGGATTATAATCAAACCTACAAAGTTCCTGTGGTTTTTTGGGTTGTTTTTTCTTTTCTTGCAGGATATACAATACTCCCAGTAAACCTCGCGCAGTTAATTACACGTGCAAAATTTCGACATAAACTATCTTCTATGCTGGGGAAAAAGCTGAACACGGTGCTGTCGGTGGGGCTGCGGGGCCGTGGGGTCTGACGGACATGGAAGGACATTGTCAGAGGTCACGGCAACGCTGTCAACCTCCAACAGTATGGGTTACACGATTGCACTTGGGTGATGAAGGCAGACGCCTGAAGGTTGCAGGCGTGGGGGTTATCAAACAAAGAGTCTAAAAGAACTCAGTATGAAATAATACTTAAAGGGACACAACAGGTGAACGAGCAGCAAGAGACGTTGAAGGAGAAGCCAGGCGGAGATTTAGAAGCCAACGGGACACTGGGAATGAACCTTGTAACGGCTGAATCTAAAAAGTCAATGAGCAAATTAAAAACCAGATTCGAGTCACATGAGGGAGGAATTCATGAAGTACAAGATAAACCTGAAGAAAGTTTCAGAATGTGAGAGAAAGAGAAAATTGGAAAGAAGTCAAGGGACGTGAGGATTTAGTAAGAATTTTAACAGCCCCGGAAAGAGAGTGTCGGCAGGAATCCAGGAGGGGCAGACGTGTTACTGCTGCAGTGGTGGACGGTGGACCGGCATCCCTCACACGTAGGGCAAGTCGGCTCCCGAGGAGAAAGCACAAAAGCAAACAGACAGCACGATGTGCTCTAATGGTGCTGCTGAATGAAGACAAGGAAGGATCTTAAATACAGCCTGGAGGGCCCATCATCGACTGAAGGACAGCCCTTCCCTTGGTGACCAACTTCTCAACCACAGAAGTGGAAATTGCAAGACAGGGAAAAAAATCTTCAAAGCGCTGGAAAAAATAAACTGAACTTAGACTTGTGTACCCCGAACCCATCTTTCCAGCAGAAGAGGAAATAAAGAGATGTATAGATCGACAGAGGCTGGGAGAATTCTCTTCCAGGGCTTCTACACCAAAGGAACTTCTAACAAACACGCTTTGGAGAGGAGAAAATCATCTCCAGGGGGAAGGCCAGAGGGGCGAGAAGAAATGTCAAGCAAAGAAAGCATACACTTTAGCCTCAACTATATTTATAAAATAGTAAGTCTTATTTTTGTGGAATTTTGGGGAAAAAAACAGAGCTAAAATACGGCAGCAGAATAGTAGGGTGGTTGGGAGGATTATAATCAAACCTACAAAGTTCCTGTGGTTTTTTGGGTTGTTTTTTCTTTTCTTGTAGGATATACAATACTCCCAGTAAACCTTGCGCAGTTAATTACACGTGCAAAATTTCAACAGAAACTACAAATAGTGTAGAAATAAGGTCAAAAAATTAATAGGAAATGCAGACAAAAATAGATAAAGCAAGCAAAAAACCCAATAAAATGAACGAGAAAGGAAGAAAAGGAACGTAAAAATAGGACAGAATGAAAGGCAAAGAGAAGATGTAGGAAAGTCTCTATCAGCAATCCCAGTAAGTGTCAAGTGAATGAAATCACCCAATTAGCAAAAATGTTAGATCCGATGAAAAGAGTTGAGATCTCTAATGTTTAGAAGAGAGACACCTGAAACATAATAATGCAGAATAATGGAAGGTAAGTATGTGGAAGAGGCTAACCAGGTAAAATCAGCAACGACAGTTCCCCCAAACCTGTTATTAATTTCAGATAAAATACACTTTAAGATTGAAGGCAATATGATGATCCGGATAATTATGAAAGTATCATGAGTGTCTGATCCATAGGGAGGTCAGAGTGTTCAACTTGCATACACTTAATAAGATTTTAAACCACATGAAGCAAAAATTGAAGGGTGTCATGAGAAGAAATAGAAATCGGCAATCGCACTGCGGCTCGTAATTATTAGTTCAACCACAGAAAACATTAAAGCAACACACGCGGACACGCACTATAAATATGTAAGCTACCAGCAGGGGAGAATGCTATTTTGTCAGAGGAAGGGCATTTTATGGACCTTTTTAAATTAATTCTGCACCCTGTACAAGACGGTATCGTTGGTTTTCCAACGACTGAAGAAAGAACTTGGGGGTGAGATGGTTACGCCTAGACAAAAAATTTCTGTTTTCTCTGGCATTTATTTAAAAGTTTAAAGAAAATAACTCACGCACGTAGTTTTTATTTGTAATAAGGAAAAAATAACAAAACTACATCCCGGTATCTGGTTAGACTCACAGATCCCTGTGCTCTGTCAGAGTTCTGTAAAATTACGTGTCACGGCTTCACCTTCCTTAGTAGGAGAGACGAAGGTCACGGCATCGCTACCCTTCATGAAGACGTTGGCCACCACAGAAAAATGATCAAGTCTGGGAAGCACTTAAGAACGTATAGTTAGTGCCTAATTTCAATAAGAAAGGTAAGGTTGAAGTATTTGGGGGGGGGGGGCAATTATTCTGCTGTCGGTCCAAGGGTTATTTAGGAGAATTTCTTAATAATTTGGTAAATTTTATTCTAATCTATCTTCTGTTAGCCTATCCAGTATTGTCTAAAAACTTGTGTGAAAGGTTTTGAAATTCTGAACTAGCAGCATGAATATCAAGCGTAGTCTTCAAAGATAGAGACTTTAAGCAGGGCAGAAACCACTTTTTCTTTCTACAGCATAGTCTATCTGTTAGCAAAATGATCCACAGATCTCGGTGAAACTGACGATACACGGACAATGCCCATAGCTTCTTTCTTCTACTTCCCACAGAAAGGAAAATTGATGAGGAATATTAGGGCATATTAGGGGAATTTCACTAAGGCTACAAGATTTTTTCTTGGGATATATCATAATTCAGTTAAATACTTCCCTCGTGCTGCATATTTGGGCTGATATCTTTGTAAATATCTTTGTAAATGATGTCATATCCAACTGATATCTTTATAAATGATGTCATAGACATACTTGATAATATATATATAATAGTATGAGTCTCTGATTAGAAAGGTGAAGCTGCTTTCTAATACTGAAATGTTGAGTAAAAGGATTTAAAGTTTAGACGACTGTCGACAGACAATCCCAAAGGAATTTACAGTATTCTAACATATATATTCCTATAAGCAGCATACGATAGCTCTCTTTTCACTCTGCTTTTGCCAAAAATTAGTATTCTTATTTAGATCTGCTGTATGCCCTTTGATATGTGAATTGTTGCATCTGGTTTATTTTTGCATTTTGTTGCTTTTAAGTGACATTGTCCACATTTACATTATATTTATTAAGCTCTTTTTCCTCTTTAGATATTTCTCTTTATTCCTATTTTTGTGTTCATACTTTATTATTTATTTGTAAGGGTCTTTGTATATTAGGGTTATTGACTCTGTAATTCTTGAAGCAAATAATAGAGGGAGAGGGGAAAAGGGAAACAGAGAGCGAGAGAGAGAGAGAGGGGAAGAGAGTTTTCATATGATTTCTCTTTGCTTACCTAATAAAATCATACATAGGCCAATGTGCAAATGGCTCTATTTTAAGTTTACTCATTCAGAGTGGATAATTTTGTCATATTTACCCAGTATTTTGTTCTTTAGGTGTGGGTTATTTAATTAAGGACCATAAATGATTACATCCGAAAGAACTATTTGATAGTGGTTTACCTGTATCAAATGATTTATTCCAAGACTAATGTAGGTATTTCTCACCATGCTACAAAAAAGCAAAGATTGCACCAATTCCTTTTTTCTGTTTGATTGTGTCGAATGATTCGCCGACAGAACCAGTTTGTGATGGCATGTATCAAAGAGGTATTTAGGAAGGGAACATTATGGCACGAAGAGCTCTTTATTTTAGCAGAACTTTGTAAACCTGGGAGCTCATGGTGCCACCTGTTCCTTCTGCTTCCTCGTCGTAAGGCACCTGCGTTCCCGGGGAAATCCAGAGCGCCGCGTGACCCGGAGGGACCCACACAGCGTGTCGCCCAGACAGCCGAGGGCTCCGGAAATCGGAGCGCGGGCTGAAGCACCGTGGAGGCAGCTATAACTTCTCAGAGAGCACCGGAGGTCAAGGGCACAGGTGGAACTGAAGCGGGAGCCTGTACGGAACACAGAACGCCGGCAGCCGCTGCGTGGAGTCAGCCCACAGCTGCAGGGGTGAGTTTGGCATTGTAGTGTCATCGTTTTCTTACTGGAGCTGGCGTTTTCTCTTCATTTGGGGTGACGATTTTCCCCCTTTTGTAAGGGTGTGTTAATTTAGGCTAAAAGGCCATGCCTGCTAGATTGGGGGACGTCCCCTCCCCAGCCCCTCCCAAGCTCACCGTGTCACTTCGCATCTACCGATTTGCTCGGACTTGACTGTGTGGCGGGTGGGAGGAGGGACGCACAGATCACCAACACACTCCCACAGACAGTTCCTCTGGAGCGCTCTGGCCGACACAGGTGTCTTACCAGGAAGAGTGCAGGGGAATTTGGAGGGCAGCGGGCTGAGGGAGAGTGGTGTGGCTCCTGGGGTCACTTTTCTGGTCTTTGCATGTCCTGAGTTCAGGAGAGGGGAGAATAAACCGATTGCTGGGACTGTCACAGCGGCCTACCGCTGACATTTGGGTCCCTCTGAAAGCAACCCTATGTTGCCCCTGGGGACTGCGAGCTGTGGGCTGATTGGGATATGGGGTGCTGGGTGCGGCTCTCGGAGCAGAGAAAGGAGCACCCGGCAGCACCCAGCACCCCATACGCCCCCGAGTATTGCACAGATGGCACTGACCAGCCGTGGGCACCACACGCTGACAGCAGCTGCCCGGCTACCTTCGGGGCTCAGGAAAGGGGCTCCTGCAAGGACTGCGGAACCCCTGGACGCGTATTGCGAAAGGACCGTGATTTAGTCATAAGGATCACACTTGACTGTATTTAGTAATCACTGGTGCGGGTCCCGGGGCATTTGGCTGCATATTATACCAAGCAATGCACAAAAGCATTTTAACCTTTCAACGTTTTAGTAGCCTTATTTGAGAACCAGGGTAATAATAGAAACTATCTCTAATACAGCATGAAATTAACACCTGACATACACTGGTGGTTGATTCAGCCCTGGTCATCCTGCGTCTGCAAAGGCTGGTATTTCAGTAAAGGAAAAAAAAATAGAGATCACTGCAACATGTCCCATAAATGTAGGCATTAGGGGAATTTCAGGAAGCTGGGTAGAGCCTAGAAGAGAGCCGCCCCATGTGTCTGAGGACAACACTTGCCGGGGAAGCTGGCTTCCAGCTGAATCTGTCCAGCGGGGACGGGGAGGGGGCGGAGGGCGAGGAGAGCAGGTGCCCCGGGTGTGCAGCGCGGTGTGCGGGCCCAGGCTGTGCGAGCATGGGGTGCTCCTGCGTGCTCGTGCTCGTGTTCGTGCGGGCATGCGTGTAGAGACGTGCAAGCGAGCATCGGTGCGGATGCACGCCCGTCTGCCCGCACGCAGGGCCGCAGCTTCGTGCGTGCGGGCGTGTTCCTGCGTGGGCACGTGCGCGGTCACGAGGAGAGCTGTCAGGAAGGAAGACCCCGGGGTGGCTTGAAGTCAGCGCACGGAGACCAGGCAGCCCTATGTCACAAGTTCCCTGGTCCCCACGAGCGGGTGTGCGGTTCGGATTTTGAAGAAGCGGGAGGAGCGCTGTGCAGGCAGGTGCATCTCGAGGGGCCGGGACCCAGAGGCGCGTCCCAGCGCTGAGCGCGCTGAGCGCCGCGGGCTTGGAAACCACAGACATTCCCGCCCTGCCGCTCTCGCTCGTGGGTCTTGGAGGACATTCTCAGCAGGTACAATAGAAATTAATGTGTTTTCTGAAAACCCAGAGATACTCTGTTGTGATTCTTTCAGATGATAAGCTTTAGTCATCTGTTTCAAGTTTTCATTTTCTTAATATTTAATCTGTGTTTAAAAATTAATTTATATCATGAAAAATGACAAAGCTTCTCATGAAGTCATAACTGGGTTGAACAAGATAACAGTTGAGTAGATGAACTCCTGGCCTTTTCTCCCCATAGTGGTCAGACTTAAGCAGACATAGTTTTTCAAACGGATAAGAATGGAAATTAAAATGACCCTTTAGTTTTACTTTTTCCCAGTATCTACGGTTCTGTGATTTCATTATATTCATAGAATGGGGAAGTTAGAAATATCTTCCATTAACCATTTATAGGCAATGCAATAGGTACATTAGCAGTGAGAAAATGTCAAATTAACAAGAATAGTAAAGAAACTGTATCGTATTATGCTTCTTGATAATTACATACTAAACAGACTGGGTGTTTTTAGTATAGAACTTTTTCAAATATTTTTTACTGTCTGTAAATCATGCTTAAATACCACAGCTTTGTATTTTTTATTCAGAGGAGAAAGATAGCATGATTCTACCTTTTATGAAGTTCTGAAACAACCTTAAGATTCACTTAGAGAATCATAAACGTGAGGTACAGCTGTGCTCGTAGAAAAGCCCTCGGCCGGTCGTCAGGTGTGCCGTGTCCAGTCCTGGCTCCAGGTGTCCCAGGGTCAAGGGCTGACCTTTCTAGGTCTCCGTGGCGGGACTGGCACGATGAGTGTGTTTGGGCCAAACAGACTCAGATCTCTTCCAGCTGCGAGATCGTCGGATTTCTCTGTGCGTCTAGGAGTCGAGGGATTTGTGAGTTTCTGCAGCCTCGCTGCAAACATCTACTCAGCCCTGTGCAATATGGCCATTTGGCTTCCGTGCCGGAATGAGAAAGTGGACAAAGAGAAAAAAGGCACCACTGTTAGTAAGCAACTTTCTCTGCAACCTGTTTTCCCTGGAAGTCAGTGACTGTGACGGGTGGCCAGGGGAAGCCAGTTGAAGCTGCAGTCATTGTACGAAGGGAACAAAGGGATTTGCTTCCTCTGGGGGAGGGACGGGATGAGCAGTAGACCTTGATTTAAAATGGTATGATCCCTGCACTGAGCTAGTGTAAATAATCGAGCCAGTACTCTTGGCTCCGTCTGCTGGTTGGGGTCTGATTTCCGCACCACGGGGCCGTCTCCAACAAAACCCTGTAGTTCTGTCCCCTGTGTCCGCTAGGAATGGACTTGCAGTCCCATTTCTTGGCCCGAAGGAACCATGGTGTCCCTCACCAGGGGGACTGCAGGGCTGCTGCTGGGTCGAGAGGCATGACAGGTCTGCAGGAGGGACCGGGTCACCTGTCTGGGACTGGACTGGTGGCCCTTCCCGAGACGGGATGAATAAAATCGAGGGTCAGCCGGGGACTTGGCACTGCCACGAAGGGAGGGCCTGAGGTTTCAGTGGCAAGAGCGTGGGGCCCTCGGGTGGCACTGGAGGGAGGGCGTCCGCACTGAAAGGCGGGCTCTTCAGTGCGGGTCACGGCTGCCGTGTGACCTCCTGCAGTGGCCGCTGGCTTCCTCTGGGTCTGTCCTCCCAGCCTGACCAGCACCGCGCTGTTTCTTGTTTTCTTCTTTTCAATCCAGCCGAGCCTTACTCTTTCAAAGTGTAACGAGGAACTGAGTTAGTTACTTGCTGTGGTGTGCTGTCGACCCGTGCTCCAGAGTCCGTCGGTGTGGGGAAGCACGACGGGCCGTCCCGATGGGCGGTGTTGGAATTCCAGAATTCCAGGGGATCGCTCGCTCCCGGCGGGCAGCACAGGGACTCGGGGCCTCTGGGAGGACTCCCGCTGTAACGCTGCGTCGTGACTCTCATCCTTGTTGACACTGGTGTCCTCGAGTGCGCGTGTCAGGAGGGATGCCTGTGCACGGGTTGCACGAGGAAGAAACGGCGCTCAGTGTGAGAGGCCCCTCCCCAGAACACACCGCAGCCCGAACGCAGCAGCAGACTCGGCGGGCACCCTCTCCTCCTGGTCCCTCTTTTCTTTTTAAAAAAATTCTGTGATTCTTTCCTGCCGGTATGGTTCTGGAAACAGAGATACAGCAAGGGATGAAAGGGAATGTTTTGCCGAGTAGAAGAGTACGTCTGATCATTTGGTTTAAAATGGTCTATAACACTCATAAACTTTTGTTGGTTTTATGGACCTGTTCTCCTCCTTCTTCTCCTCCTCCTCTTCCTCCCCCCTGTTCTTCTCCTTCTTCTCCCCTCCTCCTCCTTCTTCTTCTTTGTAGGCTCCATGGCCAATGTGGGGCTTGAAGTCATAACCCTGAGACCAAGAGCTGCACTCTCTGTTGACTAAGCCATCCAGGTGTCCCCAGGTGTCCCCATTTTAAAAGGCTCTATATCAACATGTACTCCCTAGCCAGGGATTCCTTGCACACAGTTTCTTTCACTTTGTTTTTATAGCTTTATTGGGTTGTAATTGATATACAATCATCTACATATTTTTTTTTAAAGATTTTATTTATTTATTTGACAGAGAGAGAGAGATCACAAGTAGGCAGAGAGGCAGGCAGAGGGAGAAGGCTGAAGCAGGCTCCCCGCCGAGCAGAGAGCCCGACGTGGGGCTCGATCCCAGGACCCCGAGACCATGACCCGAGCCGAAGGCAGAGGCCCAAACCACTGAGCCACCCAGGCACCCCAATCATCTACATATTTAAAAAATAGACTTCGATGAGTTTTGACGTAGGTTCTACCTAAGAAGCTGTCAACACAATCAAGGTAATGAACATACATACTGCCCTCCAAAATTTCCTGTCTTCCCAACCACTTATCCCCAGGTAACAATTCCTGTTATTTTCCCTAGTTTGCTCATCTATAATTTTATTAAATATTTTTCTTTCTTCCTATCAGTATAGACACAACGGTTTAACTCAGATTTTATTTTGAGAGTCAGTGATCATAGGAAGACCTTGTCCCATGAGGCACTGGATTGTTTACGTGTTCCACATTTTCTTTTCTCCCTTTTGCTCTGCAATCTAGAATGGAGCGAACACGCTCTACTCAGCCTGTTGCTTACTCCAAACTGTAGAGCATGACGGTGTGAGGCGGCATCTGCTCTGCTCTTTGATAAGGCTCACAGAGGTGGGCTTTACTGGATGCTGAAGGTTTGGTTTACAGATGTTGAAGTAAGAACCAAAAACATAATTATTGGAAAGTCAGCTGATGGCTTTTTTAGTATGTCAGAAAAAGGTAATCTTTCTCATAACTGTTGATTTGCCCACTCAGAAATAAAAAAAGAGTAAGATAGCCTGATGTTTTTCTTTGAAAATTTTTCAAATAGAAGTTTCATATATTAATGATGTGCATATAAACTCAGGGGGCAGACACCGTAGGCTTCCTTAGACCTTTGACTGCTGAGTCACTAAGAATCCAATTTTAATTATAAGTAGGTTGACTTTCCTTCCATCAAAACCTCCTCTTGTCCACATCTTACTGAGATATAATTAGGATCAAATATCAAATGCTGAATTCTGGGTGAGTTAGCCTAATTTCTTGGCAACTAATTATTCCACTGGGTTGATTTTTTTTTTTCAGATACATTCTTAGGTCTGGTTCTTTCAAGTTCTCGGAACATCCTTTTGGGAGTGGCTCAGCTGGTTATAAAATACTAAAACCAATGTCATTTTCCCCAAGCTGTATCTTAAAAGTTTGAGTCATTATTTACCATATGTATTCATTTTAAAGTGAAAATACATTATAGTTCCAAGTAGTCCATTTAAGTATTAAGGGAGTCCAAGGCTAGTGTGGAAACTGTACTCCTTACGAATTTATAGGAAGATGAACTCAGATGTGAAGACAGGCCTGGGAGCAGAGTGGATGAAAGAAGCAGGAGGTGATGTGGGAATAGAGAGAGAGAGAAGCAGCATATTGAGGGGAATGAACACAAACGAGGAGTGACATCAGAGAAAATCTGTTACATGATCACGTAGGAGCAAGAGTTCTTTTAATCACATCCTTTTGTAATTATCTCTTCATTCCAGATAAATTAGGTTTCTCTGAAAATTACAAGAGATAGTCTGGAAGCCATTCCTAATCTGGCTTTTTCTAATTGTGCAGTGACTTCAAAAGCTACAGCATACAGCCTACAACCTCGAATATATGTGGAGTATATTTCAACTGTAACTACTTAAAAAATTTAGACTTGTTTAATATTTGAAGTCAGAGATGGGATGCTTACTGTTTATGAGTAGGCATTTCCACACACCCCAACTTTCCACACCATACTGTCAGGATTTTCCAGAGAAGATAGATCACTTGATTTCTCTTTGCTGATAATTAAAATAATTATTTCAATGTGCCTGTTGTGAAATGAAGTCTTCTATTTTGAGAGAGGAAAATGGACAATACATATCTTAGTTAAAATGCAGAAATATAAGAAATTCCCTTCAGTGATTTTTGGTGCTTGGTTCCATTCTTGCCTACTAGGTACACTCAAATATAGTTTTTGAATTTTAACTGTGATAATCAGTACTTCTTTAATTCTTCATTCAGTTTTTTGATACGTTGCTTCTTTTCTTTCCTTTTTTCTTCTGCCCATCACTGCTTATCCTTGACAGGCCCTTCATGTGCACACACATCTCTTTATAACTTAGTTATCTGTATTTTCTCTCCTTTTTTTTTTTTTTGGTAATGATCTAGAAAAGCATAGCTTTTGCATTGTTCTCAACATTTCTGTGTCACTTAAAAATATATATACCCTTGAAGTTATATATGCCGAAAGATACCTTTTCAATTAATGTGAGATTATTTAGTAAGAAAATATAATCCATTTATATTTATTGTCAAATGGAAATTCTTTACATTAATCCAGCCACAGTATACAGCATATTCTCTTTATTATACATTTTTGGTTGTTTTCTTATTTATCATTACTTACTGAAACTGATCGACAAAATGTTATTGTTTCTCATATCATATCCTAACAATACTAGTGGATTCCTCTAAATTTGTGCAAATACATTTAAACTTTATGTCTTTATCAACACCCACAATATAGACAAATTTCTATGACTTCCACGCATATAAACATGATTTTATTTCTTTCCTACTACCACCCTAACTACCCACAAATATCTGTGGCTTATTCTTTATGGCCTTTAATTTTAGTTTTAATTTTAATTTTTCTACATTAAATATTTTAACTTTCTATTACATATCTTTAAGAACATTTTCAACCATTACAATAAATTTTATAGAACACATTATCAATGATTATTTTGATTTAATTTTGAATTTTACTGGAGTCAATGACTATATTTCTTCTACTTCATATTTTCTTCTTTTTAATGTTTCTTATTCTTAAGTTCTGTTTGTTTGTCTGACTGCTATAGAACTTTGGCATGCGTATGAGACATGTTTTCAGAATCATATTAATATAAACATGTCTTCTGTTGTATGTACTTCTAGTAAACTTTGGGCTGCTGACATTCTTGTTATCTAATTCCATGCCAGATAAATGTGCAGAGGAACCAGTAAGCCTGATGTATGTGGGCTCTGCTAACCACTGGGACTCATTGTGTGGTTCCTAGGGGCCTCCCCTGAGCGTGGCAGGTGCGTTTCGGTTCCACGGCAGAACTCCATTACACATGCTTTCTGTCCCATGTGTCAGCGGGGAGAAGGTGAAACTTGAGAAGGTGAAATTCTGTGGCTCTTTTTTGCTTCCTCCCTTGGCGTTCCCTTAAAAAGAGCTAAGTTTCAACACAGGATGCAGACAACTTGCAGGAATTCAGAATGAGGCCCGCTTGAGGGCGGCTTTCCTAAGAGCAGGCCTGGGAAATTCCCACCACTCTGTGATGCAACACAGTATGCCACTGATTTCCAAGGATGCAAAACTGGAAATTATGGTCGTTGGAAAGATTGGCCTTCAGAAAGAAGAACGGAGTGAAGGTAGAAGTTTTAAATTCTGGGACTTGAAAGTGAAGAATTAAAAAAAAAAAAAAAAAAAAGCACTGTGCTGGGGTCCCTGGATGGCTCAGTCAGTCACGTGTCTGACTCTTGGTTTTGGTCCATTCATGATCTCAGGGTCGTGGGATTGAGCTCCACATGGGGCTCCTTGCTCAGCAGGGAGTCTGCTTGGAGAGTCTCCCTCTTCTCCACCCCCTGCTCGCTCTGTCTGAAATAAAGAAATAAATCTTAAAAAAAAAAAAGAGAAAAGCATCACTCTAAGAGATAAACATCAAGGCAAGGCTAAATGACTTTGTCCTCATTTTACGGCATTCGCCCCACTGACACAGAGGTCACGAACCTGCGTGTGGGGCTCCAGTCCTTGTCAGAGGTGTCACCACCAGTGAAAACTAACTGATTCCATATCACTCTTGTGTCTCACTCCTCCGTTAGGCACCAAAGTAAAATTTCTCATAAACTCGCTGCCCTTTATCATGGCATTTCATGGACTTCCCGGATCGGCCACGTATGTATCTTATATTATTTCTTCCTCAAAAACTTTTGGTCTTCGTGTGTACACAGAACATACACGTGCACGGGTGCACACACAGACACACAGTTTACCTCCTCCATGGACCCACACGTGTCACTCTGTTCTCTTTCTGGGCTTCTGCAATGTGACTGGCTGTAAACCAGCTACGACCTCATAAGCCACCATCAAGTTCATGTCAACTTGAGGACTGCAACCTTACGTAATTCTGTGTGAGGCCATCTCTCATCTCATTATTTGTCCCAGGGCATCAAGTGCAGAGCTCTGTATAGAACACATTCTCCATCGTTGTCAATCAGTCGACTAGGACTGATATTTTAGAAACCCGTTGAGAAGCATGAGCACAATCATAGCACCTGGGGAAAAGGGTAGGGCATGCCCTCTGGACGGTTTCTCTATACTAGGTGTGGGTTTACACTTTTCTTCAGCATTCTTATATAATGAAGTAAGATGCTTGCTAAAAATACAAGACTCAGAGATTTTTTTCCACTTGGATTGGAGCTGAATTGTTTTGCACATTCTTTGGAGAAACGACTGAAATCCTGCTACTTAGCACGATGAGTCAGCTGTCTATATTTATGACATAGGCTTTATGGAGTGCATATATTTATTAGGGAATGATATCTGGGGGAATAAGGAAATCAAGACGGATGTCTTAGGTTGCCTTTGTGCAATACCTGAGCAACTTCTACATTGTGCCAAATCAGAAAAAAAAGTCATGTAAGCATGCAAGTTAATTGTTTGGAATTTTGAGTGCAGGAAATCTGAGAGAAGGAGTTTTTTCATTTTTCATTATTTTTACTTGGTGTAGACGTGATTCAAATACTAAGAATTACATTCGCGCCTTTAAACTAGACACCTGAAAACCGTTTGCAAGCATTTGCCATCCTCCATCTTCGCACACTTATTTGTTAGGTAAAGGATACATTTCTGGTTCCACATCAGGCATCAGAATTCATTTCAAAGGGGAAATCATTGTTTGGGAAAATATTTTCTCGCCTCGGTGCAGATCAAGGTAAGACCCTGGGTGTCCCCCAAGGAGTCAGGGCAAAGGGATGTTTCTCAATATGACAAACCAAGTCGCCCGCACTTGCTGCTCTGCAGAATGAAAGAAATGGGTGGGAGAGGGTGACAGATCACTGGGCCCACAGAACGAGAATGATGGGTGATAGGACATTGCCCTCAGGGCAGACAAGGAGACAAAGCCAAGTGACCAGTACAAACTTGGGAAACTAGGGCCACCTGACATGGATAGGTTCCTTGTAGGAATCGTGACCACAGTCAGAATCCCATGGGTGTCGGCCTTCCCTCCAATGCGAACGCTTTCTGCAAGTCAGCTCTGTGAGTTGCAGGAGGCAGGTCTGGACAGAGGCTGGCGCATCTTGGAGAGTGTGAACAGGAGTGCGTGTTGGGGTTCCACCAGCTGAGGAGTGGGGGATGCAAGCGACCCTTACTTATATTCCAGAGGACAACCTAAATTCAAGTGATACTTTATTTGGTAACTGAGAAGAGTGTTCTCCTATTGAAACACGTTACAGGTCTTAGCATCCCTGTTTCCTCAGCTCAGCACCCCCTACAGGAGGGGAACCGCGGTAAGCTTTACGCAGGATACCAATGGGCGTAGAATAGACACCGTATGGCCGCACACGGAAACTAGAAAAGGCAGATGGGATTCAAGTTCAACAAGAGGAAGTAATCACTCTGGGACAGGGCTAGGGGAAGAGTTCTTTGAGAAGCTGGGAATAAAAGAAGGGAATGGGCTTGATTTCTAGTGGGAAGGGGTACAGATCAACCAGAAGGTTCTGCAATGCATACACCACACAGCTGTAGTTCACATCCTTGTTACAGGTGCGATCAGTTAAATGGGTCATGATTTTTGACATTCAAGTAAAAGATGCTCTATGAACCTAAATGACTATTTACTCGTGGGACAGCTCTCTTGCGTTTGAATCTTGTCGGCGAATGTCTGCGTTTCTCCATCCTCTCGCGATCTTACACAAACACATCGAGGAGCTGTGCAGGGAATAAAAGCCACAGGAGAGAAGCAGTCTAGATAGCATGTGTATTTACACATTCATTTTCTTTGGGCATAATTGGTAAAGTATAATTTTCTCCCCGTTCGGCATTGCTTCTTTTCCAGCTATTTTTAGGGTAGTGTTGGCGAGCTCCGGGAGCCAAGGCTCAGTCCTACTGCCACTTGCAGCTGACATGCTGGCTGAGTGCGACGTGAGGCGGAGCCTTGAAATGGAAATGTGCGGGGTAGGAGGGGAGCAGGGCGCCGAGGTCTAACGTAGCTGTCTTGCAGAAGGACGGCTTTCTCTGTGGATCCCGTGACTGTGTTGGAAGAGGGAGCAAACGTCTTCTCCTCAGTAAATAACAAGTAAAACTCCTATCTGCAGGAGAGGACTGGCTGATCTTTTGGAAGAAGAACCTGGCGGGTTCCTTTATATGGAAATTTCTTAACAGCCATTCTGTACAATTCCTAGGGAACTGTTTCTTTTGTGTCTCATGCTACCTGCCGGAGAATGCTGGGGGGTGGGGGGGTTCTCTGCAGGCTGCTTTTGATGGTTATTTTATTTTCCAAAGGAGCAGAGCCTTGATAATATCAATAGGCATAGATTAACTTTGGAGAAATGATCCATGACTAACATCCTGGATGAACTTTCTAGGGCCGGAACACTAAACAAATTTTTATCTTTATCCATTCCTTATCTTGTTCATTTGAAAAAAAGGAACTAATCATGAGCAGAATTTGACGAACACTTGGCTTAGCTGGAGACATCAGGGCTGATCATGGATATAGATGCAATGGGCTAATCAGTCTACTAAATGAGATACGGACTCCGAATCAAAGCGAAATTCCCAAACAAGCATTCTGCACGACACTTAGCATTCTAAGAAAAAAATACACACACACACGTATGCAAGGGATACGTTTAGAATTCTGCCGCTGTTGTCACATTATGTTGAGCAAATATAGCTGGTCTGTTTTCTACCCTTGGGGATTTATGAATGATCCAGTGCAACGTGAATTCTGAATATGGGCACTGAAAAGGCAATCTGTTTTTCAGCATATAATGGAGAATTGGAGATCTTCACATGTGTAATACTTGCATATTTACTTTGTGTTTTAAGCTCTTTTATCTGTTTGTTCTATCAAAGCTGATAGAGTTCTCAGCTTTTCTCGAATTTTTGTGATACTGTTTCAAATGGTTTTGAAACCCAGTATTACATTAATTGTCATTCGGGGAGTTACTGTTTTCTTTTACTATGTTTTTATTTTGTTGTTGTTCTCTGTCCCTCCCCACCCCAGTCTTCTTTGTTGTTAGTTTTCCTTTTCCTCTAATGCTAGTGATGTGGGGAAAAAAATACAAAACTATTTCTTTAATTATTTAATTACCTGATGATCAAAATCACATTTTGGCTTCTGTAAGGTGAGAGATGAGTTATTACCATTTTACTACTCATGCCGTTCCTTATATCCATACTGAAAAACTGACTGTGGTCTTTGTAAAAAAAAAAAAAAATTTCAAATTATCTGATTTATTGACTGGTATTTTGCCACATTTAAAACACTGGACTCAGGTTTATCCTTAACATGGTTTCATTGTTTTATTGTAGTCCATATTGTTGGTCCTAGGTTAGATCTAAATTAGTTTAGTTTACATTTGAATTGTTTATTGTCCAATGACTTCATAATTGATTGTGTTTAAATTCTTTTTTTTTTCAAGAAGGACAAGGGAATAGTTTGTAATCTGCAGTCATTATTGGTGATGCTCTTGTCATTGGTTACCGTGACCCATCCATGAAAACTTGGCTGCTTATAAAATTCTTAAGTTCCTGTTTTTTACTGCAAGTGGTCTAAAAATGATGTCCACCATCCTTTAAAAATTAGGGCTAGACAAGATTATGAAGCTACTGTGATATTTATTTGTACTTTGGAATTTTTTAAATCAACATGCCTGTGCATTATTTTATTTAGTTTTTATAATTAAATGTAGCCCTATTTTTCTGTCATTATTTTATTGAAATTAAAAATGATCAGCACATGGTAAGTTTTTTTTAGTTTAGAATTTTGCTTTGATTTTGTGTTCTTGGTCTTGGCTTCTTTTCCAGTTTTTCCACATTTTTCCTCAGGTTCAGTGGATAAATATTCAACTTAGACCTTTTGTCACTGCCTTCCACTTTTATTGGCTCTGAATGGTACTCGCTTCTCTTTGGGCTTTCTGCCTGCTAATGTGGTTTTCTCCATGTCACTGATTTCATTGTGTGCCTTTCTGTTTTGTATTTTAACAAATTTCGAAGTGAGTTGTAGTTACTGCATTTTCGGTGTGTTTGCTCTTCTCCTTCTCTGCCAGCTCGGTGCCCGAGGGTGGACGTCTCTCCCACCTTCGCGTCTCACCTTTGGTTTACACACACTGTCTCCTATTACGTCCAGTTATGGGCCACTCACCTTTTTTCTAGATTCCCCCTGGCTCCTCCAGGAATTCACCTTCTGTTGCGTTATGTTTTCACCAGTCTTTAAAATTCTCTATCCCTTGCTCTGGTGACATATGACAGAAGCCCCTCCTCCCGAGTGCAGGTGGGACCGGCCCCTGGCTTTTAGCCAACAGAATATGGTGAAGGGGGGATGCGCGTCACTGTCTTGGTGGCTGAAGAGGGACATCGTGCCGCTGGTCTGGGTGATGCTGGCTCGCAGGTGGTGCGGGTCTGTGTCCAGAAACTGCAGGTGGTCGCGCCCACTGAGCAGACCCCAGGGACAGCCCGAGAGAGAACACAGACCTCAGTCTCCACAACTGCCCAGCTGAATTCTGAGGACAGCCCAGAAGCCCGGAGAAAATCCAGAGCTCCGGGTGAAGATACCTCGGCTGCGGTCTCATGAGACCCAGAGCAGACCCACCGAGGACATGCCCAGGCTCCTGACCGCTGTGCCTCGGGGACACATGCTCCTTCTGCTCCACTTTCAAAGCTCTATGTTGACACCGCTCCTTATTCATTTTTATAAGAAATCCTGTGGCCGAAGATCCTCATTTATTGTGTAAACAATTACTTTGCCTTCATCATCACCAGACAGAAACAAGGGACTTAGAACCAGAGCTTCGTATTTTGTAAAAACTTATTTGAAGGGAAATATGTATTTTTTTTTTTTTTTGTCTGTCATTTACAGGTGCTCTGAAAATTGTTTCCTAGCATTGTAGAGACTATTTTCCATGCCTGGAAAATATTAATGGTATTAGTCAAGAATATCTAGTTGGAGCAATTTTGATTTACAACTGAGAATAAAATCTTGTCTTCTTGTTGGCATCCCAGAAGACTTTTCTAAAGCCTGGGAATGAATAAATTAGTCGGCTGAATGTCAGCATAGGGGAAATATACATAAAATTTACCCCCAAAATAATCATCCTCATGTAGTTTTTTTTTTATTTCCTGGCTCATTGCCACAAGGAAGACCCTAGGGCCCCATGGAAGGCTATATTTTTGTTTTAAATGGATATTCTGGTGTCAACAGGATTGTAGTAGGACCTCCTGAGGGAGGCAAGGGATGTAGTTACGTTCACTCTGTTCTCATCTTCCGTTCCTGGGATGCTTAATAAAGAACCTCTAGGAGGCACCTGGTAGTACAGGTCTGTACGAGCTGCCAAACAAAGTGCGACCGCCTCCTTGTGCTCCATGCACGTCTGCAGAGCTCTCCCGGAAGGCAGGGTGGGAGAGCTCCTGCTCCCCTCAGGAGGCCGGGTTGTGGGCCCCCCCGTGGGAAGCTGCTCTCAGCCACCCCTCTGGTGGGGCCACCTACCCAGAAGACTCTTTCTGAGCCCACAGAACCCCCTTGCCACCTGCATGAGTTAGTTTGGGCGCTGGCACTGAGCACCCCGGACTAGGGCTTCACCAACAGACATTTACTGCCTCGCGTCCTGGGGCGGGAGTCCGAGGTACAGCTGTGGGCAGACGGGTGTCTCCCGAGGCCTCTCTCTTGGTGTGTAGTCACCAAACTCTTCATGTGGCCTCACGCGGCCATCCCTCTGCACGTGCCTGTGGCCTGACCTCCTCTTCTTATAAGGGCACCAGTCAGACTGGATTGGGGTCCTTCCTTGTGACCTCATTTCACCTTAGTCATCCCTTTAAAAATCCTGTCTCCAAATACGGTCACATTCTGAGGTCCTGGGAATTCAGTTTCAAGATATGAATTCTGTGGGACCCAATGAAGCCCACCAGGTACCTGCTTTTGCGTCCCCCAAAACGATACTGTCCTCCTGTGTCGTCTTTCATTTGGCAGGTCTTCATGACTTCAGCCTGAGCCTGATCCTGGTTTAAAATGACAGTATAGGGATAGAGGGGACATACCTCCATATCATAAAGGCCATCTATGAAAAGCCCACAGAGAATATCATTCTTAAAGGGGAAAATCAGAGCTTTTCCCTTATGGTCAGGAACACAACGAGGATGCCCACTCTGGCCACTATCGTTCAGCTTAGCACTAGAAGTCCTAGCCTCAGCAGTCATACAACAAGAAGAAATAAAAGGCATTCAAACTGCCAAAGAAGAAGTCAAACTCTCTCTCTTCGTGTATGACATGATGCTTTATGTGGAAAACCCAACACTGCACCCCCAAATTACTAAAACTCATAGAGCAATTTAGTAATGTGTCAAGATACAAAATCAACATACAGAAATAAGTTGCTTTTCTATATGCTAACAACGTAACTGTAGAAAGAAAGTAGGGACTCTATTCCATTTACAGCAGCACCAACAACCATATGATACCTAGGAACCAACCTAACCAAAGAGGTAAAGGATCTGTACTCAAGGAACTACAGAACATTCATGAAAGAAATCAAGGAAGACAAAAAGAGATGGAAAAGCGTCCCATGCTCATGGGCTAGAAGAATAAACATTGTGAAAATGCCTATGCTGCCCAGAGCAACTTACACATTCAATGCAATCCTATCAAAATACCATCAACATTTTTCACAGAGCTGGGAAAAACAATCCTAAGATTTGTGTGGAACCACAAAAGACCCTGAATCACCAAGGGAATGTTGAAAAAGAAAACCAAAGCTGGGGGATCACAATGACAGACTTCAAGCTCTATTACAAAGCTGTGATCACCAAGACAGCATGGTACTGGCACAAAAACAGACACATAGATCAATAGAGCAGAATAGAGAGCCCAGAGATGGACCCTCAAATCTATGGTCAACTAATCTTCAACAAAGCAGGAAAGAATATCCAATGGAAAAAAAATTTCTTCAATAAATGACGCTGGACAAGTTGGACAGCTATATATAGAAGAATGAAACTGGACCGTCCTCTTACACCATACACAAAGATAAACCCAAAATGGATGAAAGACCGCAGTGTGAGACAGGAATCCATCAAAATCCTAGATGAGAACGTAGGCAGTAACCTCTTGGAGATCAGCCACAGCAACTTCTTTCAAGACACATCTCTAAAGACAAGGGAAACAAAAGCAAAAATGAACTATTGGGACTTCATCAAGATAAAAAGCTTCTGCCCAGCAAAGGAAACTGTCAACAAAACTAAGAGGCAACCCACAGAATGGGAGAAGATATTCATAAATGACACTACAGACAGAAGGCCGATATCCAAGATCTATAAAGAATTATCAAACTGAACACCCAAAAAACAAATAATCATGTTAAAAAATGGGCAGAAGACATGAACAGACACTTCTCCAAAGATGACATACAAATGGCTCACAGACACATGAAAAAATGCTTCACATCACTAGCCATCAGAGAGATACAAATCAAAACCACAATGAGATACCACCTTATACCAGTTAGAATGGCTAAAATTAACAAGACAGGGAACAGCAGATGTTGGCAAAGATGTGGAGAATGGGAACCCTCTTACACTGTTGGTGGGAATGCAAACTGGTGCAGCCGCTCTGGAAAACAGTGTGGAGGGTATGGAGGTTCGTTGATGTTAACAATAGAGCTACACTATGACTCAGCAATTGCAGTACTAGATATTTACCCCAAAGATACAGATGTAGTGAAAAGAAGGGGCACATCCACCCCAATGTTCATAGCAGCAATGGCCACAATAGATGAACTATGGAAGGAGCTGAGATGACTTTCAACAGACGAATGGATAAAGATGTGGTCCATATACACAGTGGAATATTACTCAGCCATCAGAAAGGATGAATACCTACCATTTACAATGACATGGATGGACTGGAGGGGATGATGCTGAGTGAAATAAATCAAGCAGACAAAGACAATTATCATAAGGTTTCACTCATATGTGAAACATAAGAAATAGCATGGAGGACCATAGGGGAAGGGAGAAAGAACTGAATAGGAAGAATCAGAGAGGGAGACAAAACATGAGAGACTCTGGACTCCAGAAAACAAATGGAGGATTACAGAAGGGCTGGGGGATGGGGTAGTGGGGGATGGGTATTAAGGAGGGCACGTGTTGTGATGAGCACTGGGTGTTATACATTACTAATGAATTATTGAACACTACATCAAAAACTAATGTACTATATGTTGGCTAACTGGACATAATAAAAAAAAAACCAAACAACCAGCCCAATACCTAGAGAGGCTCACAGACCTGTTGGTGATGGACTTAACAAACGGCGGTTCCATGGTCTTTCTGCTACTTCTCCAAAATTCCTTCAAGCTGCCAACTCCAGATGTATGAATTTATGATAAAATACACTTCCATGTTCAGGAAGAGGCTGCGGTCCTGGGTGTCTTCCTATGATTCTTTGGAATAGGTACACATTTGGTGTGGAATGGCACACAGATGCAAAGACATTTATCTTTTAGTGTAGTCGTGTAGATGCACAAGGAGCAGGTTTTTCTTTAAAAAACCATAACTTTTTTATGTTAGTGTAACTGATTATAAACATCGGTAAAAATAAGAGTGTTCTTGCAACAAACTTCGGACAGGGAGGCATAACCACGTGTACTATTCAATCAAACTCCTGTTTTAAAAAAATGGACTATTCAATCAAACTCCTATTTTTAATATAATACCAAAGCCAAAGGGGGCAGGGAGAATTAATTTATGGAGGAAGACATTATTACGGAGAGTATCTGTATCTTGGAAACTGTATCTGTTCACAGTGACACATGGGCTTCGCTTTCAAAGCATAAGCTTCTTTAGATCCCATCAGGCATGCATTTTTCTAAATAGTTACTTTTAAACTTCATAAACAAGCCAAACAACATATGGAATGATTACGATTTGCATAAAATATGATGTGGGAAATGTCCCACAAATTATTCCGAAGTTTGTTGCACACATTTTTTTGGGAAACAACAAACTCCAAGGAAAGAAACGGCTTTGATTTATGGTTACTCTTTTTCAGTTGACCTCCCTTCTAATAAGGATCTGGTTTTCCCCTCCCTCCCTCCCTCTCTCCCCCACCCCCGTCCTTCCTCCCTCTCTCCTCTTTCCCTCCCTCCTCTTTCCCTCCCTCCACCCCTCCCTCCTTCCTTCCTCCCCTTCTCTTCTTTCAGACCTGGTTTTCTAAGACCCTCTGTTGGGTCTGTGAAGTTCTGCACATCATTTTTTGGAGTCGTGTGAACGCTTTCTGGTCACAGAGGGTCTGTTGTCTCCGGGACGTCCCTCCAGAACACCTGCGTTGCCCGCACATCCAGGTGTGCGGTCATCTCCAGCGGGGGGCTGGACACACTCAGGAAGCATCAGGGCAGAGTCCACGGTGCTGCTCCGGCTGCTGAGAGGCCGAGAGGGGCGCTTTCTCCTGGGCTGTATGACAGTGTGCATCGTGTCGTCCGTTCCCAGGGACAGGGGAGGCAGGGTCTCTGAGTGGGCGTGACCCCGGCACCACAGGGACACCTGGGGCCAGTGCAGACTCCTCCGTCCTCCCTCAAACACACACAGTGGACTTTGCCGTCAGCACGCGTTCTGTGTCTGTGGACGCCCTGGAGGGCATGGGCGGCAGGCGGGCTAGGGATGGAGAAACCGTCTCTGGGCGCGTCTTCCAGTTGATCATGTTATGTCCATTCATTCGATTGGTCCCTCCCTGGCCCAATACCCTGGAGGGCTGCCAAGCGTCGAGGACCATGTGACAGCACCACCCGAGTGAATAAACCGTTCTGCTTATTTTATTTTCTTACAATAAATATACGTTGCTTAAATGATCAGGAAAAAGCCGCACAAAATGAAGGCTTGTACTCTGTGAAATAAGAATGGGTATTCATAATAAGATTTGACTGTAACTTTCTGAAGGGAAGAACTATATATTCTCTGTCATTATAGTCCATTAAATGCCTCACTGAGTACTTTTTATAAATTTGCTTATTTATTTAAAGTAGGCTGCATGCACAACGTGGGCTTGAACTCATGACCCCAATTGTGCATGGTCCACAGAGGGAGCCACCTGGGTGCCCCTCTCGCTGAGTACTTTTACATAGGCCTTTCATAAATATTCTTGAATAATTAATTCTGAGATCCAAACATATTAAATATTATTCCCTAGAAGACATTTGATTCCACTGAAATGTGGGTAAAATAAATGAATGCCAATGAAAGGTCATAAACGTTAGTTTTATAAAAAAACATAAATGTAAAGAAAAATTTTAAAAGAAGATTTAGCATTAAATTTGTTCTTGGGATGGGATATGGTGAAAGCATCACTACTTGCAAATTTCTAACTTTTTAATAGGAATACATCTTTTTACCTATGACCGTACTGTTTTTACCTTCTTGGTGTTTTCAGATATGCTTCTTTAAAATAACTCCTCGGAGCGCGTCACAGCACCTGGCGCGGAGGGTCGCCCCGCTTCCGGCTTTGGTGTGTGTGGGGGTAGGGGGAAGGCTGTGCTCTGGGTGCCGACTCCGTGTTTATTTAAATCCAGCCGTGTCGGGAATTGCCTAGCAACGCAGCGAAGAGACAGATTCAGGACAGGCAGCAGACGCTATGACAACAGTGAGGAGGAGATCCTGTATAAATGAGCATTACAACTGCTGATTTTTTTGAAGAAAAATTATAAGACAAACTTCCAAATTCTGTCTGCTACGTAAGCTCAGAGGCCCAAGCCAGGGGCGGCACCTGCCACGTTCCGGGGTCGGCTAGACAGTTTCATAAGCACCTTTGGTCATTCCGACAGTCATCCCTACTGGTAACGACCAACAGTCGTCTGCCTCACACCTGCAAGGAATGGTGGGGGCGTCCACACTTCTCCCAGAGCCTCTCCCTCCCGTGCGTGTATGTGTATGCGTGCAGTACGAACATGCTTGCATGTGTGCACACACAACATACATACATAAACATGGACGCAGACATATAGACAGGGAGTAGATAGATAGATGATAGGTGATAGGCAGACACTAGGTAGATAGATGATAGATGATCGGTAGATGATAGACGATAGATAATAGATGAATAGATAGATAGATAGATGATAGATAGACCCAATGGATAGATAGGCGGATATTTACCGGGATGGACTCACGTGATTATGGGGGCTGAGATGCCCAGGGTCTGCAAGCCACAAGCTGGAGACTGTGGGAGGGCCCATGGTTCAGCGTCAGTCTGAGTCTGGACCCAAAGGCAGTAGAAACCAATGTCCCAGCTTGATGACAAAAAGTCAGAATTCCTTCCACTCAATCTTTTTGTTTTATTCAGACCTCCCACAGACTGGATGAAGCCCACTGCCCTTGGGAGGAAGATCTCTTTATCAGTCCCCTGATTCAAATGTTCATCTCATCCATGGACACACGTAGACACACCTGGGATCCCGTGGGAGCCAATGTCTGGGCACCGCCTGGCCTGGTCAGGTGAGCACACACAGTTAACCATCATTATGGACAGATGGATGGATAACAGAGACAGAGACAGGGATGCTGTGGCTAGATGGGCACAAATACGGGCACACACGGAAGCGTGGAAAGCGACTGAGAGCTCTCAGCAGCTCTCTCGTCGCTCACCTCCGTAGACGCTAGAGATGCAGTAGCATTTCAGGGTTCTATTTCCTAAATTACATCTAAAAAAAAGGTTTTAGACTCACCCATAGAAACTCGAGAGGAAAAAAGTAGTTTTAACCGATAAATAAACACGACATGGCACAATAGAAAACGCTGGAAAGAAAATTAGCAAAAGACAGTGACTTTTCTCTAGTTTTTCCATGACTTAAAACAACATTTCCAGGCTTTTCCCTTAACACTCAGGATAATCATAACGTTTTTGCGAGTTAGAACGGTCTTAACGGTTTCAGTGCTTGGTGATTCCGGAGGAGGCCAAGTGACTTTCCGGCTTGTCATTTGGGAGGGCGATTTGGGAGGGAGTTTACGTTGGCGCAGTCCCTAGAACACTGTTCCACCTCAGTATTCTGTTTCGATAACATAGTTACTCAAATGCAGCTCCACAAGCATGCTGGTGTTTGCAGATGGAGATTTTCTTGCCATGTACAGTAGGAGGAAATCTAGGAAATAGCATGAACTACGGATATAACACATGACGTATATCACATCTAACATATTAGAATGTATTATAAATATGTACCATAAATACTATATCATAAAACATATACATACATTATGAGATATATGTGCAGTAAATGCATAAGGCAGCATAAAGTATCCCGGGACAACCAGAATTTCTTGATTTCGCGAAGCACATGTAATGAATCTGACATTTTAGAAACAGCTTTTCTTCCCTACTTCGAGTGTAAGTAAATTCAAAATCAAAGGAAAAATAACATCTTAATTTGGATTCAAAGACATTCAATCTGTCTCAAATGGGTCATTCATTCATAGGGTTATGCATTCTAAACTCGCAGATGAATGTGTGGAGTGATTCTTTCCTTTAGGAACCAATTTGTCCTTCACAAATGGATCACCACAGGTTCTGTTAATTTGCTCATTAGGCCTCCATATGGGGCATGCTGTGCCGAGAGACAAATAGAAACAATTTGCAGTGAATCTGTTATGTAAATGTGGGTGTGCGGATGAAAAGGAGAACCCAACACTTCGTGGCCTCTATTTCCTTCAACTAATAAAATCCCGAGTTCATTTGGGAAATGTCTCTGCAGCCCCCCAGCAAAGACCAACATTTCCGGGCTCTCTGTTTTAGAATTGCCCAGGAAGGGGACCTAGGAAATCGAATCATGAGAAATCAGTGTTTGCACACCAAAAACGAGCACTCAGGGGCACTTTCCTAGCATCCGGCCAGCAGAGCTGTTCCACAGAATCCGTCAGTGGATTTAAGGCAACATGAGAAAGGTGTGCAGAGTCAGTCCAAGCGGAAGTGGGGACTGGGGCTTTCCAGGAGCATAACGTAAAAGCAGATAACTTTTGAGGTCAGGAAGGGACTATTTGTCCTCAGAGGTTTTAAGCACTAAATTGAGCATTATTCAAATAGATGTAAAGGAGGGCACGTGGGAGGAGTCATGGGACCAAATGTGGCGGCGCAAAGCAGAAAGTGATTAGTAGAAGGGCAGATTCATCAGATTATTGAATTAGCTATCAACTCTCACATGATTTTTATTCTGTTTTTAAGTTAGCGGCTCACCCTTCCTCTACCCTTTTTCCCGTTCCTTCCATTGCAACTGTCAACATGGTTAGTCTCTAATTCTTGTTTGATTTGTACCAACCACACCATTTCTAAGCCCTATTATTGTTACCGGCTTACTCCCAATCCCTTCCTTGATTATGCGTCAGGCAAATCTTACCTATCCTTCATGTCCAAAGTTCAAACCCACTTCTAAAACCTCCCTGCTCCAAACATCAGATGTTTCAATTTATTAGATGATTCTGAACAATTATTTTCTCTACTCATAATTTAGAACCTAAATATTATCTTTTATTGTACATCAATTTCTCATGCGTCTTATTTCTCCAGTTAGAGATGATAAGTTCTTTCAAGTTTGCATCTGGCCTTCAGTATTATAATCCCCAAAGATATATAAGATCTTAACGATGAATTAAAAATAATTTCCTGGTTGCTAACTCTACCTAGCACATACCTATAGAAAACTCCATCCAACAACAGCAAGATATGTATTATCCTCAAGGATAGACCTTGACCATAGGAAGAGAGGACATAAAACCAGCCTCAATAAATTTAAAAGACTGAAATATTTTTTAAAAATGTGTTCTCTGACCATAATGACATGAAATTAGAAGTCAGTAACAAAGAAATTTGGGAAATTCACAGAAATGTGGATATTAAACAACACCAACGTTCTTAAATAACCAATGGGTCAAATAAAAAAAATCACAAGAGAAATTTTAAAGTACTTTGAAATTAATGAAATGAGGACACAACTGGCAAAAATTATGCAATAGAACAAAGCAGTATGTGAAGAGAAATTTATGGATGAATGCCTACATTAAGCAAAAATAATATAACCTAACATTTTACCTTAAGACACCAGGCAATGACAAACAAACTAAATGCAAAGCAATCAGAGAGAAGGAAATAATAAAGATTAAAATAGAAATTAGAGAATAGATAAATGGAGAAAAGCAACAAAACCAAAAGTTAGTGATTTGAAAAGAGCAACAAAATTGATAAATTTTAGCAAGCCTGAACAGGCAAAAAAAGGGAGAAGCCTCAATACTAATATTAGGAATAACAAAGAGAGCCTTATTGCCTATCTTATAGAAATCAAATGTATTATAAGGGAATTCAAAAGAACTCCATGGCAACAAATTAGATCACTTAGATGAAATGAATGTGCTACTAGAAAGATACAAACTACTAAAACTGACTGAGGAGGAAATAGAAAATCGGAATAGACATAGCAAAGAAATCAAACTCGTGATCAAAGAATTCACCAAAAAGAAAACTCAAACTCAGTTGGCTTTACTAATAGATTCTAACAAATGTTTAATAAAGAATACCAATTTTTTTTCAAACTCTCCTAAAAAATAGAAGAGGGGGAAATACTTTGCAGCTCATTCTATGAGATCAGTATTACTCTAATCACAAAAACAGACAAAGACATAAGAAGATCAAACCACACACCAGTTGTATCTTATGAGGGTAGACATTAAAATCCTTAACAAAATGGGAGCAAAGCACAACAACCAGCAACATACAAATGGGTTCTGGAACACAACTAAAAGGGATTTATCCCAGCACCGTAAGACTGGGTTAGCGTCCTAAAATCAATTAATGCAATACGGCAGATCAACAGAATAAAAGATAAAATTAAAACCTCATAAATTATCTCAATAGACACAATAGCAAAAAGGAAAATAATTTTGTCTAACGAAGTTCAGCACCCTTCATGATAAAACAGTTAACCAAACAGGAATGGAAAGGGACGTCCGTCCTAGAACTGGTAAGTGCTCTCTGTAAAACACCCAAAGCCAGGCTGATACTTAGTGCAGGGGACTGGTTGATTTCCCCAGGAGACCAGAAACAAGACAGACCGCAGGCCCACCGCTGTGTCAACGTTAAACTAGATGCGACCAGGGCAAACTGGGAGCAAACAGAAATTAAAGGCATCCATACTGAAAAGCAAGAAGTAAAACTACCTCTATTCACAAGTGACACCATTTTGTAGACAAAACATCCTACAAAACCTATTAAAAAGTTACTAAAACTAAAAATGACTGATGGATGTTTCAGTATGAAAGTCAATACCCAAAAATCAGCGATGGCTCTGTGCACTAGCCGACGATGAGATGAAGAAAAACCCCACTGATGGTAGCATCAGAAACTTGAGCAAAAGGAGTACAAAAGTCATAGTCTGGAAGCTGCAGGACAGCATGGAGAGAAATGAGAGATTTCACGACGGGGTCCACGGAGCAGTAGACGGGGTGTGGCGGAGATGGGGTCTGGGCCCAGCCGGCCCCATCCTGAGACCACGACGAAGCAGGAGGGCGTCCGTGGCCTGATTTCAGGGCGCAGTGAAAGTCACAGAAACCAAGCACAGAGTGATGGGATGGAATGGAATAACACTGGAAAGCAAACAGTGACAATATGGGCAGAAATGGAGAAGGTGGAGAAGAAAATTCGGTCCAAGGGATAACTCAAAATCCCAGTTCTGAGTAGAAACATGCAAACCGAACCACCGACGAGCATGGTCCAGATGGAAGGCGAGAGGCAGGTTCTGAGGCCGGTCCCCGCACGCCTCCCCTGGGGCCGCAGTCTTCCCCTTGGGATGGGGCGGTGGGCCCCCCTTTCATCCCATCCCCACCTCTCCCCCATGCCTCACACTCGGGGAATCTCCCCCAAGCTTTCCTCGGCAATTCCGAGCTCGTGGCCCCTGGTGTGCAGACCTGCCAGTTGGAGGAAGCACAACAGAAAGGCCTTGCGTGTTTGCTCAGGGGGCCGGGCCATCCTGTTGAGATTCTCTGTGGACGTCTGGTGCCCGCAACCCCTTCAGTCGGTTTATTTTAAACTGGCCCGGAAACAAGACTCTTTTATACTCCTGAGGTCTTGGGATTGGGAGGCCGTGAGTTTTAAGGGCAAGCTCTCCATCGACTCAAAAGGTTGGGGGAGGAGGAAAAAGCTCACCAGAGAGAGAAGCAAAAACACGGACCAGAGTCCCAGGTTCCAGGCCCTCCTGAGGGAAAACCCATTGGCGTCTTTTTCTCATGTCATTCAGGAAGACCCTAGTGCAGCCAAGTTCAAGTAGGGTCTCTGACGTTGCGTTCCTCCACAGTGACTGAATCCTGCGGGTTTGGGTAGACATGTACGGTAATTTGCAAGTGTGGCCTACATCTTTATTGGCATAAAATGGCAAATACTAAACCTTCCATATTCTCGTGTCATACAAGAGGTTTAATACTTTCTGTACAGGCGGCTTCCACGGGACAAATTTCTGCCTAACGGAGCATCGATGTCGGCACAGCCAATTCTGCTGAAGCCGGGAAACACTTCACCTTCCCCGCGGTGCCCGTGGGGGAAGAGGAAAAACGGGGTGATGGCGGGAGTGGGGGAGCGAGCTGGCAAGAGAGATCAGATCACCAAATTAGCAGAAAAATAAGGCAGTTTCTACAGCGATAACAAAAGAATGCAGGGCATTGTATAAAATCTCTATAGAGATCCACTGATACACTTGTATTTGAGATAAACTTTCAGAAAATTTAAAAAGAGGCTGAGGGTAAAGGCCTGGAAACTACCTGGCATCCTAACATAGATCAAAGAGGATAAAATAGCGTAGAATGCACAGACCAACCATCTCACGTAAGGAAAGGAAGAAAAACACAGGAAGAACCCAATCCCCTCATTAAGAGGAAATGAAAACAGAATCCAATTTTACATATTTATTCTTTGTTCTATGTAAATACACACGAGCTAGGTGGAGAATGAAGAGCATACTATTTTCATCTTTTGGCAAAGATATAGCCGTTCTCCGATGATTCGTTTTATGTGTGTTTGCATGTGTGTGTAAGAGTCTGGAAAGCAGAGTCCAGCTAACTTGATTGAGAGATTTCTGGACTGTGTGAAGCCTAAGAATTTCCATCAGTATTCTGGTTCCAAGGGGTAACAAAACAGGTAAGCCCCCATAAGCACTGTTACATTAGCAATGTCTTACTTTTCATAGATGGGGTCACCGCCATTGTCATCACCATCATCATCATCGTCGTTGTCTTCAAAGGGTTGTTCCCACAACCCCTCACCATACTATAAAAATGAAAGTTTTTGCTCCATGGTTTCTTGCTGCTTGAGCTGGTCCTGCTTACTCAGCCTTTCCAAACTGTGGATCTTCCATTAATGACATAGAAAGGGTATTGTACTCACTTCACAGAGTTGGTGAATGGGATAAACAATAGAAATATCGCTCTTGATGTGTTGCTTGTTGCCTGGTTAGTCCTCAGTACACACTAGCTTTTGTAACCACCACTGCGTCATCGCCAAAAAAGCAGAGCTGGAGTGTTTCCAGCTTCAAATGATGACACTAAACAATTTCTGGAACACAACTGAATTTAACATTTTTTTTTTTTTTGAGGGCTGAGGGACAACAATGTCTACTGGAAAGAAGACTACGAGAATACCAATATGTATTAATTTTTAATTAATGTAAGTCATGTTTTAAATGATGGCTCAGGAACTAGTTTCCCCCAAAGAGAGAATTTGGGAAGGAAGGAGAGAAGCAAGGCAGTAGTAGGGATTCCTGTCCTATGCTGTCTCCTTCCTGGAGGAAGTTAAACGAAGGAATGTTCTGGTGGGGAACCACTGGTACGTAGGGAAGCCAGTGATGAACAAGGTCTCCTGGTGGTCAGAGCACTGACTGCGGGTCATGTCATGTGATGTATAAGGGACATCTCGTCTGGTGACATTTCTCTGGTACATAATCACTGTGTGTCACTCACAGAGTCCGGGCAGGTGCAGCGTGGCATCTCTAAGGAGACATCTGCTGGTGCATGTGGGGGGACAAGGAGTTTGAAGGTGCCAGAAGACCTCTAGTCATCAGAGGTGGCATAGCCACGATGAGGGCTTCACAGTGAACTCAGAACTGTGTCACTGCAATTTACTACCGGTAGAAAACTCACTGATGTAAGAATCATTTACTCTCATTTGGGGGCTTTGAAGTGAGGCGGCCATAGAGTTAGTGCCAAGACGATGATGATGTCTTGGCCATGGGACCTATGGACACATGAATATTCCCCTTGCCCCACAGTCTTCTCTCTTCACAAGCTCCTGAGAGAGAAGCAGTCACCGGGGTTCACTCTCTGGGGGTCCTTCATTTGCAGTCAACAGACCAGTAAGGGGAATAGTGCTCATAAGTTTGGGACCAAAGCCTCAGCCATGATTAAAATGCTAACTTTTCATCCTTGGACTCTTTTGCTTGTTGACCTTGAAAGTGGGGAGAGTGGTTGTTGACCAAGGAAGAGACTGTGTATTTCAAGGTCTGAGGGCCCTCCCTGATAGGTATTCCTTCCTATAATCTCTGCTTCTTCTTGAGATACCTTTGAGAGTGATGGGTTTGCTTGTTTGTTTCTCCAACACATTGATTTCATTCCATGCTCTTCTTGCTTCCGTGATTTCTGACAAGAAATTTGATGGAAAGAAGTTTTTGTTCCTCTGTAGGTACAATGTTTTTTTTTTCCTCTAGACTATTTCAAGAACTTTTTCTTTGTCTTTAACTTTCTCTCAGGTATGATGCGCATAGAAGTGTTTTACTTCCTTCTTTCCTTCCTTCCTCCCTCCTTTCCTTTTCTTTCTTTTGGTTTTTATCCTGCTTGGTGTTCTCCGAGCTTCCTGACTCTGTGGCTTTGTGTCTGTCGTTAATTTTGGAACGTTATTATTATTTCAAGTATTACTTTCCTTCCTTCCCTCCTCTCCTTTTGGTATTCCAATTCGAGTATGTGAAACCTTTCCAGTTGTCTGCAACTATCAAGTATTTTGTTCTTTTCCTGTTTTCATTATTTTTTCTCTTTGAATCTTAGTTCATCAAGTTTCTATTACCTTATTTTCAAGTTCGCTGATTATTTTCTCAGCTATGTCCAGGCTTCTCAGGAGCACATGGAAGGCATTTTTGTTAGTGTTTATTTCTAGGTTTCTTTTGTTTTTATTTTTTTCTTGGAATTTCCACGTCCCTGCTTACACTGGCCATCTGTTCTGGCATGGTGTCCACTTATCCATTAGAGCCCCTGGCATGCCAGTCGTATCCGTTTCTCAGTTCCTGGTCTGACATCTCCAGCGCCCCTGCCATGTCCAAACCTGGTTCTGGTGACTGCTCTGCTTCTTCCTACCGGATTTTTCTTGCTTTTTTTCATGCCTTATAACTTCTTGTTGAAGTCAGACGTGGCAGATCAGGAAATAATCTGAGACACGTGGACCTCCGGCATGAGGACTCGGGTCGACCTTCCTGAGAGTTGTGCTATTTAATGCTTGCTGGGGTGGTGGGCGCTGAAGAAGGCCCAGGCCTGGTGTCTCCGTGCTCGTTCGTGCGTCTGTTCTTCTGTCTAGCTCTGGTCTCCCCGAGAGTCCCCCTCAGGGAGTGCCAGTGTCATTCCACTGTGACCGCTGTCATTAGGCTAAGGTGCTACTGATGTTCCCGTGAAGCCCCTGACTTGAGTGGCCCGTGTCTCAGGGTGGAGACCTTTGCTGTCATCCAGTCTGTTCTCGGCTCCCTAACCCCTGTGTAGCCAGAGCATCCTGATCTGCTGGAAGCCCTGGCTGTGGTTGACCCCGTTTGTTCCCTACTTGGGTTAGACAAGATGGGAGGAATGTCTTCCCTCCCTGGGATAAGGCTCTGGCAAAGTCTTTTCTGGGGAGGGCCAGCTTTGCCATGGAGATAATTCTGGGTGTATTGCACTCAGAAATGTTAACTTTTAGGGCGCCTGGGTGGCTCAGTGGGTTAAGTCTCTGCCTTCAGCTCACATCATGATCTGACCTGATCTCAGGGAGCCTGCTTTCCCCTCTGCCTACTTGTGATCTCTTTCTCTCTGTAAAATAATAAAATAAAATAAAATAAAATAAAATAAAATAAAATAAAATAAAATAAAATAAAATAAAATAAAATAAAATAAAATCTTTTTTTAAAAAAGAGAAAGAAATGTTAACTTTTCCCTTTCCTCTGGCAGAGTCACCCAGGGATGTTCTTGGTTCTTCACTGTGAACATTCCATCATGTCCCTAGAGGTCAGGCCTGGGAAGAGTGGAGTTCCCCTCCACACACTGCCCTAGGCACTTCGTACTGTCCTGCTCGTCCACACTCAGTTCCAAGCAATTCATCAGAATTACCACTGATGTACAGTTCCAGGAGCTTCTGTTCAGTTAGCTGCTCTCAGCTGCACCTCCCCGAATGTGCCAGCTTTCCAGATTTTGTGCAAGGTTTCTCCTGCAACTTCAGTCCTTTGATGACATTTATTTATTTATTTGTTTGTTTATTTATTTATTTATTTATGTATGTATTTAAAGATTTTATTTATTCATTCGACAGAGAGAGATCACAAGCAGGCAGAGAGGCAGGCAGAGAGAGGGGGAAGCAGGCTCCCCACTGAGCGGAGAGCCCGATGTGGGGCTCCATCCCAGGACCCTGAGATCATGACCTGAGCCGAAGGCAGAGGCTTTAACCCACTGAGCCACCCAGGCGCCCCCTCTGATGACTTTTAACCCTTTGAGCTCTCTCTTGTTTTGAGGACAGGTGTGATGTCTTCTGAGCTCCTTCATGTTGCAACTGGAAAAGACCCTATAAGTTCCTGAAAGATGACAGTGACTTAATATGCTTCCTATTCCAGGAAGGTGTACCATCGTCTTCTGTGAAATCAGCAGTAAATATTTAATTAGTTGAATTAGAGCCCACTGTCAACATCAGTATTAACTGCAGGTGACATAACAATAACAATGATGAACATAACAATACAGTAGAGAAATATTTTGATTCTAAGTGTCTTTCTCTGCTGTTCATAGTCCTTTATGCTTTTTCTGAGTTCTTCTGATCATGTTGTTGTTGTTGTTGTTGTTGTTGTTGTTGTTTGGATTGGCTCAAGAAGTAAACTTCTTCAAAAGATTAAAAATTAGTAAAAGACACACCTAGCTGGTTTTCCTTTCAAGATATCGATCAAATTCTGAGGCTTCGTGGAGCAGGAGACTAAAACACAACACCAAACACTTTGAAAAGCAAAATGGATTTTTCTTTCAGACTCTTGCAGTGTTGAGAAGCCAGAGTTCAGACTTCAGATCCTTCCTGGTGATCTAGCCAAGGAAAGCCCACTTTGACTACTGCCGAAGGCTTGGGGAGCGAGACCCTAGGACAAGGATCTGGGCAAGACCAACGAGGTTTGAGCCTTTCCTGGCTCGTGTCGCTCCCTACTGGATTGAGGCGAAAAATCCACCTGTTGAAGAAAAGTGCCACCATCTGTAGCCTCTGTATGTTTTTGTACAATGCTTGGCATGCGACCTAAATCTAGAGAGAGGCTAGAAAATAAACCCATAGCCGACCCCCTTTTCCAAAATAAAGGCTTTAAAAATCAGCATGATTCATTTATTCAACATCTGGAGGGAAAAGACAGGGAAGATATGGAAAGACATGAGGTTTCCACTAGCTGTGTTTTCCTTCGGGATGTTTCAGTGCCCTGCTAGAAAATGAGAGCTCTGTGGTTCTTCTGAAAGGGACGGCTTTCTTGGGCTAAAAAGCAGGGGCATTGGTACTTTCCCAGCTGTGGGAGGAGCTGCGGCCCCTTAGCTGGTTTCGTCATCTCCATCAGTCTGACGTTGTCTTCACATCTCTGAGTGGGGGTTCCACAATCAGTCCGTGACAGCAGGTAATGTCTTTGCTAGCCCCTGCCATGCCCCCCACCCTGTGCCAAGAATTTTGGTGCTTGTGACAGTTCATGGCTTCTCCACAAAGCTGAACAAACGTCTGCTGAATAAGTGAATGAATGATGAACTAGATCATATAGAGGTGGCACGTGGTCAGTATCTTCTGCCTTTCCGGTGTGCAGAACATGGTGACAGGATGTGAAGCGAGGACTTTGGTATGTTTGAACACAGTTGATGAGCTCGGAGTGCGTCTGAGGAACTTCACAGAGAAGCAGGAGGCCTAGCTCGGAGGCCGGCTTCGGCACTCTGTGTCTCTGAGCCCCGTGGAGAAAGGCCAGGATGCCGGGAAGAGATCCCCGATCTTGAACGATTTCGCGAGGAGCGGGGACATACTTATTCCAGCTCTGGTGGACTGCGAGAGAGCAGTGTGGAGAAAGGCACAGTTTACCTTCTTCAGGGTAAACCTCGGGAGATCAAAGCCACATTCACGTTTGTCCCCCCTTCAGGTTTAGGAGGCGCAGGCACGATGTCCTTGGTCTGTAGTCCCACACTGCTGTGGTGGCCAGCAGACGAGGCAGCACCCGTGAGATGGCACCCAGGGGAATCCCCGTGCAGAGGTCAAGGATGTGCTGGGGAGTAAGGGGCAGATGCCGTGTGAAGACAAGGGAGTGGGTTTCCCAGCATCAAGGGGCTTGGAGGACTCAGTTAGTAAATACACACACACACACACACACACACATTATATATAATATACATATAAGTAAATACATATTTGACAAATATGCTATAGGTAGATAATATTATATATATGTTGATTTATATTTCCTTGTATATTTGATCTGGGATACGTTCTCCCATATTTATGTATGGCTTTGCCATAGTTTAGGACGACATATATTTATATCTGCCTATCTTCATCATCTATCTATCCCTCTATCTGTCTATCATCTCTCTGTCTTCGGATAGTAAACCCACGCAGGCAGGCTCTCCTAATGCCCTGGCTTAATGGCTGGGCTTCGAGGCACAGAGCAGCGGCTGAATCATCCCGGTTCGCAGAGCGCTAACGGTGAAGTCTTATTTGAAACCTGCCGATCTAACTGCACAGCCTGGATGTTTTATGGGACTAGGAAAACAAAACAGAGCAAAATTCTGAAGCTAGTGAAGTCTTTAGAGGACTATCAAAGCACATAGACTCACGGCAGTTCATGGTAATTATAGAATATTCTATATTAAACGTTGTTAGGTTAAAGCACTTCGCCAAGCAATGAAATACACTTAGTTGATGGTCTCCCAGAGTCCCCCGTGACCTTCAGTAATAAGCTGTCAGTCACAATGAGCAGAAAATTAAAGATTCAGCATCTCTAGAGGCCAGACCCTATTTAGGGACGAGCCCCCAGGATTTGCCTGGGAAAGAAGGCCACTAAACTCACTCACAGGAGCATAATCGGAAAGGGAGGCGGCAGTAGGGTTATCGTTTCAAAATAGAAGTAGGAATTTCACACCAGAATGGCTAAAAGGGGGTTTCTTCGTCTGTGCGCACACCCGACGCGCCTCTATATTTCTGAGCTTATTCAAATCTTCGTCCGCAGACACAGTTTGAATAAACACAGGCCACATCACATTAACATAATCTAATTGCCACAGCTCACTTCTCTAAACGGCTTTGGAAACACACAAACTTGATAATTTATACAAAGCTTCTTGAGAAGACTTTAATAGACTTTTCATAAGCGAATAAACTAAATATGCTGGAGTTTTCTAAATTACACTTCAAAGTCAGCACACAAATCTGTAAACAATAAAGAGAAACCCTATATCACATTTCATGCATTGGCTGACAGTTTGTGGGGGTCTGAAGAGTTTAATAAACGGATGGATTTAGAAAACGTTTATAGAAATAAAAAAATGTATCTTAACCCGACAGTGAATGACCTTTGTGATTCATTTTGGGGATCATTTCTTCTCTGGTAAATGTATTGTGGATTATAAGCATAAAAAATGAGTGGAAAAATTTGTATTATTCATTTCGAAGGCTCTTTTTATTAAGAGAAGAAATGAAATTCAATGAAAATCATTTTGCTGATAATTATAGTGAAATATGAAGTGCTCTGAATATATTCCATGGCAGGCACTATAGAAGAAATGGGTCTATCGGCTCGATGCCTGATTGAATGGATTGGCTTCACAGAGCTTGGTTCCAGCTCATTTCTACACACAAGTCATCAGAATGATCCTTGGTGACATAGCTGCCAAAGGAGGTTCGGTGAGAAAGATCGGGAGAACCACAGACAATAGTGTTTTGGACAATAGAGTTTCGGTTCCCAGCGGCTTCACCACCCAGGAGTTGTTGCTGGACGGCGTCGGTTAGCAGGGAGCATGGCCGGTGATGTAGTCGGAACCAACCACCTCAGTGGCCGCAGGGAGGGGAGGAGGCCAGGGGCTCGCGGGAAGGAACAGTAAAACACAATCAAATGTAGCCAGATTCTGGCCCGTCGTTTTTTCTAGCATGCCTAATACAATCCTGTTCCTTTTGTTAGAGATTAATGATGATGCCAAAATAGGCATGAATACATGAAAGCAGTAGTACATTAATGGAGACTTTATTTTATTTTTTTAAAGATTTTTAAAAATTTCTTTTAGAGATAGAGACAGCGAGGGAGAGGGAGAGTCATGGGAGAAGCAGAGGGGAGGGACAAGCACACTACCTGCCGAGCTCAGAGCCTGACACGGGGCTCGATCTCAGGACCCCAGGATCAGGACCTGAGCCGAAATCAAGAGTCTGACACAACCGACTGAGCCGCCCAGGTGCCCCATATCAGAGACTTTAGAAACACGCTTTGAGATGTCGTCCCCAGGACCTGCTCGGAAGAGACCTGTAGGTCCCAGGCCTTGGGATGAAGCTTTCCTTTTAAGCACAAGCGTGGTGAGGACAAGCTAAGGACTTTCGAACCCAAGGTTGGAATCCAGGTCTAGTCATTGTGCTTCAGAACCCAGCTTTACTCGTAAATGATGGAATTGAGGATCGCTTCATGGGACAAGTTAAAACCCAGAATACGTACTTTTCAAAGTCAACACAATTTTCAGGGAATTTTGGAGGCTACAGATCAGATACAGGCTGATCTCTTACGTATTTTTAATCTCATACTTTAACAGTGAGACTTAAAATTCAGAATGATAATCCAAAGGCCCAACAGAAGTTTTTTTTTAATGGATTTTATTGTTTTAGTTAGCTTGTCTTCACAGTTTTTCAGTTGGAACACACCTGAACAGTTAAAAAAATTTACCTGAGCAGTAAAAAAAAATTTACATCACTATATATGAAACCGTAAACACCAGTCATCAAGCCCAGAAACCTAGTTAGAGATGATATTTGGATTCAACGCCCAGAAATTCTGAATGGGATATTCAGGTGTTTCTAGCTACCCACCCCCAGGCATCCCCCAGTCACCCCCCAAGGTGACCGTCCTTGGACCATTCACTAGATGTGGGTCCTGAGTGCAATGGATCCTTTCCCTGGGCCTCGAATTTTCTCGTCGGCAAAGAGGATCACAGTAGCCCTAAATCGTTGCAGACCACATGACCAGCACGCAGATAAGCCGGTCTGCGCGAGTGCCAGGCACCTCTGTGCGTGCTGATCAATTGTTGGCGGCCACTGGGGAACGTGAGCGACGTCACCGAAACACTAGCAGGCACACAGCGTATGGGTGTGTGACTCCACACTCCGTCCACTCGTCTGTACTTTTACTCCCTCCAGATCCTCCTGGGAGATGTCAGAGGGGTCTGTGCGTGTGGCTTGTTATGGAATTCCACTAAATAGGAAACGCCCCAGTTAGAGGGGAACTTGGAACTCATGAAATCCAACAGCAAGGTAATAGGACTCCACAATCACAACCTTCAAGGGTGATTTATAAATCAAGAGACACGAAAGTGGAAACGCCAGGTTGGATCGCTGGGACAAATCACCCTTATAAATTCTCGCATGGGTCGTCTGGGCTTGGTGACAATGCCTCAAACCCGTTGAAATTTACTGGATTTGTGTTACGCGTCAGGAGCGTGTCGCCTCAACCCTTTCGGATCGGCACTAATGAAGATAAAATGCTGGAAATATCTGGGATGGAAAGACTTAGATTTATAACCAGGATGGTGCCATCCACTTAATGATTGGAAATATATGAATGTTACAGGCATTTCTGCTTGATTTGAAAAACCTCAAATGAAAACCAAAATCATCACTTCTGTCTGTGTACACGTGGTTTCAAAACTTAGCAGATAGATCCTTCTAGAATTAGTGTTCTATTTATTTATTTATTT
>CM052807.1:1295975-1367704 GCA_028533885.1 Nasua narica
GTAAATAGAACCCTCCGGTCCTACTCCTGAGTGAAATTAAAGCACTTTTATATGTTGTATAGGCAGCAAACATGTAGCAGCACTTTCTACTTAATATTCATATAGGCTAAGAACCACCAAGTAGATTGCCTGAATGCCATATGCATTTTCAGAAATTTAAAAATTTCAGAATTCAGGTTTATTTCATACTATTGTGATTATTTTCTGAATCCTTTCAGGTATATCCTTGCAAATATGAGTTTTAACTTATGAAATGGTCTCTTAGTTACCAATTTCTCAAATAATTATGTGCACAAACAGGTTTCCACTATGCATTTGCTGACACATGGGCTGCTTTGTGGATGAGGGAGCAGAGTTGTTCAGAGGAATCAAGGAGAAAACATTTTTAATCTTACTGTGTTCCTCAATATAGCTTTTAAGTCACTCAAAGTTGTCAGTTTATAGTCATGTAAAAAACCACCTTAAAATTATACTAAATGTGGGGGCGGGGGCCTGGGTGGCTCGGTGGGTTAAACATCTGACTCTTGATTTCAGCTCAGGTCATGATCTCAGGGTCGTGAGACAGAGCCCTGTGTTGGGCTCTGCACTCAGCATGGAGTCTGCTTGGGATTCTCTCTCTCCCTCTGCCCTCCCCTGATCACATGCGCGTGTGCACTTTCTCTCCTTCTCTCTCTTTAAATAAAATCTTTAAAAAATAAAATAAAGTAAAATAAAATTGTTTTAAACGTATGTTTCCATTTATGTATTTGCATTACATATTGGAAGACTATATTAACATTATGAAGTATTATCTAAAAGAGACTTAGATATTACATGTATAAACAAGTGTGTGTGTTATTATTAATTAATTATTAATATTCATGCGGGCTGTGTGATGAGGGATACTACCAAATAGAAAAAGAGATATTACACAATAATAAAGAGCCCTCTTCATCATGAAGAAATACCATTCTTAACTGGATATGCAACTAATCATAGAGACTCTGGGTAAATCTGATAGAACTGAAGAGTGAAACAGGCAAACTCAAAATTATTTTTGGAGTGTTCAAATCTCCTTTTTTTTTAAGATTTTATTTATTTATTTGACAGAGAGAGAGAGAGATCACAAGTAGGCAGAGAGGCAGGCAGAGAGAGAGGGAGAATCAGGCTCCCCGCTGAGCAGAAAGCCCAATGTGGGGCTCGATCCCAGGACCCTGAGATCATGACCTGAGCCAAAGGCAGAGGCTTAACCCACTGGGCCACCCAGGCGCCCCTCAAATCTCCTTTTAGTAACTGCCAGAATGCATAGACACACAAGAAATGACAGTCCAGGGGCCCAGAACAAAACCATCTTACCTAATGGATATGTGGGGAACTCTGCACTCCCAAAAGAGAGCGACACGTGATTTCTAAAGTGCACCTGGAGTGTTTATTAGCACAGACAATCTTCTTGGCCATGAAACAAATATCAACACATGTAAAGGGCACTGACATTACACTAAGTGTGAACACAACAAAATGAAACAAAAATGTCAGGAACATGAAGAACAATATCCAAATACTTGAAAATTAAATAACACTCTTTTACAGAATCCAGTGATTGCAGTATTAAAGGATAAATCCCTTAGGGATTCTCAGGGACGTTATAATGTATTTTAATTGAATAAAAATGAAGCAGAATTCATCAAATTTGGTCAGATGCAGCTAATGCAGGGCCTAGAGGGGAATCTAATGCATTAACTGCTTATATTAGAAAAGAGAAAAAGTCTCAAATCAATGACAGAAGTCATCAAATTATGAAAATAGAGATAGAAAAACTAATTAATTTTAACGGAAAAAGGAAGTTATAAAGATATGAGCAAAAGTCAATGAAATAGGAAACAGAAAAGTAGAGAAAATCAGTGAAACCTAAACTTTGTAAAGATTAATTAGATTATTAATACTCTAGCTAAACTGATTAAGGAAAAAAATACAAGTTTCCAATATTAGGAATTAAAGAGTGAGATCACCATCGACCTTAATATTAATAATTTTTTTAAAAAAATTAAGATAACTGTAAGGCAATATAGTGGACAGATCAAATAGAAAGTATTAGTCTCACCCAAGAAGAGTTAGATAACCAGAAGCACCATGAATCCACTAAAGAAAGAAAATTCCAGTCCCACGTGTCTTCCTTGATAAAATCTATTAAAGAATTTGTGGAAGAGGTAATAGTCATTCAACACAGTCTTCTAAAAAATAAAAGAGAGGACAAATCTCAACTTATTTGAGAAGACTAGAACAATTTTGCAAGCAAAATCATACAAAAACATCACACACACAGAACCCCTACGAAGAGTACTCTGCAAGAATAGAGCCACACCATTCATTAACAAAATTTGGAAACCTAAATCCAGCAGGTGAGAAAAATGCACAAGGAACTGCTGAAATTCATCCTAGAAATATAAGGTTCTACCAATGTTTGAGTTACAATCACACAATTCCTTATAGCAATAGATTATCAAGAAAACTTACATGATTATATTATATAATTTGGACCAAAAATGGTTTTCCTGAAAAATCTCTCAACAAAGTAGGATGAGAAGGCAATTTTCTTAACCTGATAACAAAACTTCCTTGATCTATGGGAAACATACTTAACCATAGAAAATCCCCCACCTAAGATTTGAAATGTGGCAAGAAGGGCCACTCTCGTCTCTCCTACTCAACACTGAGCAAATAAGCAAAGAGATAAAGCAAGGTAAAGATTTTTGCTTGCTCTTCCTTTTTTTTGAAAGCATAGAGATTGGACAGGCAACATAAAAGTGTCTTTTTTGAAAGATAAAATTATTTTCAAAGAAAACCCAAAAGATTCTGCAAAAATGCTACCAGAATATGTAAGTTTAGCAAATTATTAGGAAACAAGCTCAAAATACAGAAACCAACAGTATCTCTACATTACCAGGAAAAAGTCGAAATTAAAAAAAAAAGTTGAAATTGAAATTAACACAATGCCTTAACAATAGCATCAAAAATATGGACGGTTTAGGGATAAAGCTATATGTGGTAGCTTTTTACAGGGATAAAAACATATATGTAAGATTTCTTTGCTGAAACCCACAAAATATTGCTGACATAAATTTAAAAAATCTAAGAGACTTTCCTAAAGAAATATATACCATATTTATGGATATAAAAATTCTATCATGTAAAATGGTTAATTATCACAAAACTGATTTATAGATTTAGGCAACCAAATTTGCAAGAATATGTTGCTGTTGAAATTTATAAGCTCTTTCCAAAACTCCTATGGAAAACAAATAACCAAGAATAGTCAAAACTTTTTTGAAAAAAAAGCACTGCCTGATTTCAGCGTTTTCTGTAAAGGTAGAATAATTAAGATAGTGTGTATTGGCATAATGATTGGTATGTAAATCAATGGGACAGAATAGAAATAACACTCATTGATTTTTGATGATGAGCAAAAGCAATTTAATAAGAAAGGATAATGTTTCAAATGAATGGTTCTGGAACAATTGGGCATCCATTCATATGAAATAAACTATGACTTAAAACTTATACATCAAATCATGAAAAAATGGATAAGTTAGACACTTTGCTTTTTGAAAGACACGGTTGAAGAAAAAGACAAAAGACAGATTAGGAGGAGATATTTGTAAAACACACCTGGTAAAGGACTAGCATTATCTGTAAGAAAAAAAGACAATCCAGTGTATTACAGGCAAAACATTTGAACACTTTATCAAGGAAATATGGATGTTCAATAAACACATGGAAAGATGTTCAATCTCATTAGTAATTAATGAAAGCCACACTGTGATGTCACCAAAACAGATAAACTAATAACCAGCAACACAAACTGTGTGCTGGGAGGCAGTGCTCTTATCCATCACTGATGTAAATACAAAATAGTACAACCCTCTTTGAAAATGGTGGGTAGTTTCCTCCATGATTAAACATGAACTTATCATAAGGCCCAGCAATTTTAATCTACGTATCACTCAAGCAGAATGAAGACCTAAAAACACATACCTGGTGGTCAGGTACATCTGATTTAGTCATGGTCACCCAACCATGGGAAAAAAACCAGTGTCCAGCGACTTTTCAATGGGTAAACCGATGGCGCCTTCAGGAGTCGCAGGAGACTCAGCACGAAAGCAGGGTGACTCACTCGGTAGCATTGATGAATCTCAGCACTACGGTACGTGAAAGAGACACCAGATGCCGAAGACGACTTGAGTACGATCCTAGTTACAGGTCCCTCTGAAAACGGCAAAATTTCAGGGAGAGAGATCAGACCCGTGTCGACCCGGGACGGGGAGCGGGAATCCAGGAGCGTGCCAGGCGATGGGAATGTCGCCTCCGCTGTGGTGGTAGAAGGTCTGTACATATGCTTGTCAGAGCTCACTAACGTGTCCTCGTAGGGACGGCAAATCACACTTGAAGTAGGAATTTACTATCTGTAGGGCGCCTGGGGGCTCGGTCCTTAAGTGTCTCCCTTCGGCTCAGGCCATGGTCCCGGGGGCCTGGGATCGAGCCCGCATCGGACTCCCTGCTCAGCAGGAAGCCAGCTTCTCTCTCTGCCTCTCCTTCATGCTCATGCTTTCTTTCTCTCTCTCTCTCTCTCTCAAAAATAAATAAATAAAATCTTTTTTTTAAAAAAAGGATCTACTATGTGTCAATTATTCCTCTAAGAAGCTGATTAAAAGGAGAGTGAAGTGCTCAGAGGAATGCAGGGTACGGACTGCAAACCGAGGAAGCGTACACGTGGGGGGCGGTCGGTTGGCCGTGAACGGTGCTCAGACTCACTCCCGCGTCTGGGGAGATGATTCCAGATGCGCCATACAGTCCATCCGGTCACGGCTCTCCTGGAACCCGTGAAGTCCAGCTGTTCCGTATGGACTCAAGACAAGGCCCTAATTCATTTCGTCAGTGTCCCATTGTAGCAAAATGAGCCCCTAATATCACCTCAGCTTAAGCACCGCTGTTCTTTGGAATGTCCCCCACCCGTGAACAAGGAACCCTGTAAGAAGCTACCGAACCTGGGTTACGGTTCCGACGGAGCTCGCTGGGTTCCAGGAAAGCTTGCCCAGGAGGCCTGGAGACATCTGCCTTCTCACGTGGTATGGAAAAGAGAATTTTGGTTGTAGGGACACCGTCTCCAGGACAAAGGAAAAGGATGGCTGATTTCTTCCTGCACACTGGGATTTTTTAGACATTTTTGGTAACAGACTTAGAGAATGACTTTCTTCATGGGTCTCAGTAAGGGTGACTTGATCTTCACCTTTTTCCCCGGTTTTATTCAGAGTCTTTTTGTATAAAATATTTTTATGAGCCAGTATCTTCAGTGAGTTTGTTTTATTCATTTTGGGATCCCTGAGTATCCCGGTGTATTTAATTCTCCGTGTTCCTCTTCAGCAACTCTCTAAATCAACCTTCCTGGTGACCTGCGGCCCACCCTAACACGCTGATGGCAGGCCTCATCCCACATGCGCGAGAACACTTCCAGTCTGGTTGCGTGTAATACAACTAATGGGAATTTAATACTCTCACAATTGTGTTTGCCCTCACAGTGGCCCTCACATCTCTCTAAGTAAAACACAGCTCTCTTAATGAGCCGAAGCAAGAGCAGGGGTCCCAGGTCAGCCCAGGAGACAATTGCTGAGTACACAAGCCCAGCGCCTGGGGACTGCTTTTTCCTTGTGTGTGCTTATGGTTCCTCAAACGTAGGCAAAGTCAGGGAATTGCTGCTCCCCGCCTCCTGCCTTGCACTCTTGTTTTTCTGATATGGGAATTCACATGGACACACCCGCTGCACACTGCCTTTGGAGATCGATAAAACCAGAGGAGCTCGTGGCCCCTTACCAGCGCAGAGCCAAGGAAGCCTGCGTCTCAGAAGCTGTCTCGACCCCAGGTTGGCACCGATGGGTCCTGCAGCGATGCCCATTGGGCATCTGGCTCAGGGATCTTTGGGGATGCTGCTGCCTTCTTGGGGAGTTACCCTTGCTTCCCTGCAACACGTTAGGGAAACATATCTTAGGGGTGATGTTGCAGAGAGACGTTGGCTTGAAACCTAGAGGAAGCAGAATGAGCTTCAGCTCCTCGATGAATAGACGATCTTTAGTCTGCTTTTCTATACAGTCACCACACAGGGCTATCGGAAGGATTTGAGAAAGTCTTTTCAAGTTCCTGCGCGGTGGCCCACATCGAGAAGACACCTCACAGGTCGTAGCTCCTGCTGCTGCCGTCGTCCTAGATGTACATCCTTTAAAATAATAGTGGTTTAAATGCCACTTGTCAGACCTTACAGCCTGTAACGGTAAGAAACAGGCAGTGTACTAGTCTGATGGGGGAATCATGCCGGGAAACTCGTTCTTGGTGGTTTTGAGGGGAAGCGTGGCCAAGACCATGCAGACTCTACTATTTTAAACCTGAGTGAGTGGACAGGTGTTCAGGGGCGTAGAGTTCTGTGTGGGGACATGTCTGTGACCACAGCATCGCTCTAGCCACACGCAAGCTCACCTGCCCTGCTGGAGGGCCCTGGGGGGACCGCACTCGGATCCGCTGTCCTTCCGCATCAGCTGCTGGCTGCTCTCTCCCATGGAGGGAACGACCGCAACCTTGTGGTCTACCACAGACCACGGGTCTCTGTCACCGCAGGCCTAGGGGGTCTGCGGGCGGCGCGGAGTTGAAAGAAGAGCGCGACCTCCGTCTTGGTCTGTCTGGGCGGCTGTGGTAAACGCCACAGAGCTGGCGCTCGGTTCCCACAGCTCTGCGGGCTGGAAGTGGGGTCCTCACGTGGCGGGAGGGGCGGGGTGCTCTCCGGGGCCCCTTTATAAAGACACCGGTCCCTTCCCCGGGGGCCCACCCTCATGACCTCACCGCCTGATGCCGTCACCTTGGGGGTTAGGATTCAACACATGAATTAAAAATTTTTAATTCACATTCAATTTAATTAACATATCGTGTATTATTCGTTTCAGAGGCAGAGTTCAATGATTCATCAGATATACGACACCCAGAGCTCACTCCATCCCGCGCCCTCCTTCATGCCCATCACCCAGTTACCCCATCCCCCCTCCCCTCCTGCAACCTTCAGTCTGAATTTCAGCCATACAAACATTCAGTCCCTTGGCAAGCTCGATCCAGAAAAGTCTCCAAAAAATCGACTTAGAGTGAAAATGTGTGAAAAAAATTGTATTATGTGTTCATTTTAAAATCGTTTTGCACTCCTTTAAAATGTCACAAAATCTTTGAAAAATAAACTTTAAAACCTATGAGCCCTATTCTTATTACCAGGAGACACGAGGCCTTCTCCCCCTTCTTTCTGCTTCCCATCTGGCCAGGACCAGGAAAGCAAAGAGCACCGCATCCACATTCTGGGTGAATCTCGTGACTTTAAACAATTGGCATCACTTCTAAACTGGGTTGAAATCTAGTGGAAAAACGCGGTCTTTTAGATTCCCTGCCATAAAAGTAGAAATGATCCTGGATGTCAATTAGAAATCACACTGGAAAATGCCCCAGGCTTCTCTCTTCCACTTGATAGATTTTCCTACATGCGGGAGTTTCTGTATTGAATATCTGAACGTGCCTACAGCTAGCAACGGAAGATTCTTAACCCGTAGGCGAGCAAGAAACAATTTAACAAATCGAAGGGGAATTTTGCCTGTTAGAGTCGTATTTTCTTCCTTCAGGAAGAGATTAGTACTTTCTCGAACGTTGTAAAGAGTGCCTTCCATGCCAGCATAAATCTTCACGAGTGGGACATCGTGCCTAAGATTTCTGGAGAAGAAACCACAGGCGCGTTGAAGTCGCAATCATAGCGCGCAATTAAGCCTGTCCGTTCATCCGCTCATTTACAGCAAACTTTTCGTGCCCCCCTACATGGGGACGGTGTGTGAAGTGTTGGCGGGTGGGCATCTGCCCTAAGACACCGCATTTGTACCGGAGGAGTGAGCCAGTTAAACGGCGTTGTCAGAAACAGAAGTAAACACGCAGAGTGAGTCGTGCGCTAATCCAGAGACGGTTACAAAATAGAATGGAAATGTGTGATTAACAAGCCCTTTGGGGGAATTCGAGTCTCTCTAACATCGACAACATGGGAGTTGGGTCGCAAGGGCTAGCAGGAATGTGGCAGGTGCAGATGGCTGACGTGCGGAGAGGAGGCTGTGCGTGCCAGGACCCATACTGTCCCCACAAGGCACAGCGGGGTGCTGGCCCTCTCTCGGGGCCGAGCCGAGCCCAGGGGCCAGAGGGCAAGTCACCCAGCGAACCGCTGGGTGTACGACCCCATCCCGAGGCCCTAGCCTGGCTCTCACAGAACCTTGGCCGCATGGGGGCTTTCCTCGGAGGGGCCTCGCATTGCTCTGCGGGTCTAAACATCCCACACGGTGTTGTCGGGGACGGCCATGCTGGGCCGACTCCATTCTGCCAAACAAAACCGGTGATTTGGAAAAACCACAGCCCTGCGGGCACCACAAGGCCCCCCGCCTGCTAACGGTGAGAAGAGGGCAAGTATTGGCAGGCGCACCAACCGCAGAAGGCCTCTTGGTGAACGCGGAGTCGGGTGAAGGGAAGGCAGCAAGCCGGGAGGCTGGCTGGGCCTGGGGTGATCTAACCTAGGCCGGAGGCATTCTGGAAGGCTGTGGCTCTTTCTTTTGAAGAGTTATTTTGAAACAACGTGCGGTGTTCTCCTGTTTGCTGTGAGCGGAAAGCTGGGCGACTCGTTTCTCCCAACATCTGGTTTTCGTAGGGTTTCTCCCTACCTGTTCCCGCAGCGCTCTTCTGGTCTCGCCGGCGGACTCTTGTCTCCTCTGGAAGCTTCCGTGGGATTACTGCTCTGCTCTTCATGTGGGACAAACAAAACAACCCTCGCTTTCGGAGTAGGTTTTTGCACTATTTTGAGCGTCGTAATCCTGATTCCACGGAATCTCTGGGTTTCCTTGTAGCTCACGGAGCTTTCCAACAATTCTGAGCTCCCCCACAGCTACGCAGCAAAGGAGCTTTTTGAGGGGGTTGTTTACTAGAAAATTATTGTTCCTTCTGGGAAGCCGTGTCTCTGGGCTCTTCTCGGTCCCTAAGTCTGGTGTTGTCACCGTCACGCCGCGGGGAGTGGTCACCTCCGCACTTACTCACGTCAGCCCTGATGGGGAGCGGAGCGCCCGGGCCATGCCCGCGGACATGCCTGCCCCACACCCCTTGTCTCCTCTTCCGGAGTTCCGGAGAGTTCTTCGATCTTTGGTCTTCCCGGCCGGCAGCACCCGGCCAGGGCTTGATAGCCTCCCGTCCGTCTCCCCAGCGGCGAAGCCCCCTGTGCACGTGCGCACCCCCCAGGCCCACGGGCTCTGCCAGCCTCTGCCCGCCAGCCCTCCGCATAGGCCGCTGTCTCCCGGTTGGGGCGCATGAGGAGCCCGCCCCCGTAGGGGTGTGGGTGAGGCGCGCAGAGCCCGGGGTGCCCTGGAGCCGGTTGAGGGGATGCACAGGGGAGGCAGTCCCAGCGGCTCGTGGGCAGGCCTTCCGATAGGAGTCTTCGAGGCCTTTAGTGGGCTCCACATGCCTCTCTCTGCTGCTCGGGGGCGGGGGAGACCCCCAGTCGTGCGTTCACAACTGAGCGCTCTGGCCTGCGGGAGATGCGGGGTGGAGGGCTCCTGCCACAGTGCCCACCCTGCTGGGGAAGCCGGCACTCACTCCGGTGCTTGCACTTTCCCTAGGGAGAGCTCGCCGACCTCGGCTGTGTGCTTCAGGGAGGGCAGATACTGGCACAGAAGGACCCTTCCTCGTCCCCACTCCGAGCATGTGTGGACTCCTCTGCTTGGCTCCTGGACCCCGTAAGGACCGTGGCTGACTCTTCACCCATAGACGATTGTGTTCTTCGGGGGCAGATGGTGGAGAGCTCTTACACTCATGTCACCCCTATGTGTGCATTTTAATTTGAGGCTTTGGAACTGGATAAGGATGGATCTCCATAGTAGAATGATGTCAGCACCGTGTGAGCGAAACCTCCAAACAAATGGAAAATCACAGCAAAAGCATGTAAATGGTACTTTGTCAGGACAAAGGACTTTGGGGCTTCCGTTAAACACTCGCGGACGGGTGGATCCAGCCATGGTGTCCGGATGAAACCTTTTGGGAAAATCATTTCCGGGAAAATTATATTTATATTCAAACAACGTCATTTGAAAGACAAAATAAAGTTTATGGATTCTGCCTTAGGAGGCCAGGAAGTCCAAATCCACGGCCTGGCTGGGTTCCATCAGTGGCTTGGAGATGCCCTGGGGTCTGCCGTCTGGGCCAAGGCCTGCACCACAGCCTCTCCTGGTGCTGTGGAAACTCTCCGCTGGGGCCCGGATGGCGTCGTCTCTTACCTTCTTACCTCCGTACCACTAATGAGCTCAGCTCAACGAGACAGAAACTAAAATAAACTCATGATCCTGTCACACGTTTGCATGATCAAATGTTTTATACGCAAATTTCCAAATAAGATTGAGGACAAGCCAGGTGCCCTTCCATCAGATGGGGAGCAAGCCAGGTGGCCTTCCATCAGATGGGGGGCAAGTCAGGTGGCCTTCCATCAGATGGGGGGCAAGTCAGGTGGCCTTCCATCAGATGGGGAGCAAGTCAGGTGGCCTTCCAACAGATGGGGGGCAAGTCAGGTGGCCTTCCATCAGATGGGGAGCAAGTCAGGTGGCCTTCCATCAGATGGGGAGCAAGTCAGGTGGCCTTCCAACAGATGGGGGACAAGTCAGGTGGCCTTCCAACAGATGGGGAGCAAGTCAGGTGGCCTTCCATCAGGTGGGGGGCAAGTCGGGTGGCCCTCCAATAGATGGGGGCAATTCGGGTGACCTCCATCAGATGGGGGGCAAGTCACATGGCCTCCATCAGATGGAGGCAAATCAGGTGGCCTCCATCAGATGGGGGCAAGTGAGGTGGCCTTCCAAAGATGGAGGGCAAGTCAGGTGGCCTTCCATCAGATGCGGGTCCAGTCAAGTGGCTTCTATCCGTTGGGGGCAAGTGAGGTGGCCTCCATCAGATGGGGGGCAAGTCAGGTGGCCTTCGATCAGTCTTTTCTGACTACTTCTAGGAAGAGGGTGGAGAGGGTCATTCACACTTCCTACTAGGTACATCCTCACTCAGCTCTGAGTTGTCATTTTTCAAGGACGGAAATGAAGCCACTACCCTCGCAGGGAGAAAGCTCTGGGTTAAAACCATGGTTTTCTCTCTTGGGTCTTGGTCGCGACAACTACCCTGAGTTTTCCCAACAAGCTTGTTGTGGGGACTTGGACTAATCTGCGGTGTCTCAGGCAGACTGAGGAGTGTCTGAGCGTGCTTCCGTTTCTTCTGCCCCTTCACATCACGTTTCCTCTTCCAGGCACACTCGGCACGTAGTACCCTCTTCCAGGCACACTTGGCACGTAGTACCGCTGCCTACCAACCATTGTCGCTGCTGCTGGCATGCTGAAACGTTAGCATATACTGTGTTCTCGATTACCACGCATCAGGCATTGATGACTATGACAAGAAGAATGTCCCCCCACTCATGTCATAGATGGATGACGGAACCTACTGGGTGCTGCCACATGCATCTGGCTCCTACGTCTGACAGAATGTACACCGGGAGCCACGTGTGACCCCAGGGCTCTCCTCAGCTCTGCTGTTGTGCGTTTCTGATGGGAGCATCCTTGGCCTCTTGGCAATCGCCAAGTATACAAACACAATGGAGCAAACACACAAAGCCACCTTGCATGGATTCCAACATGGCGGGCTCATCGGTCATGGAGGCATCTGCACATGAGCAACGCTCACGGTAGGGGTACAGCCCTTGGCCAGTCTGGCCCAGAACGTGCTCCTCTAATGTGTCACGTTTGCTGAGACAGTTGGAAGCTACAGAGTCTTTGGGGAAAATGCCTATGACTGCAGCTAACTAGTAAGAATTTATTGGATTCATAAAACTGGCACCTGCAGCCGCGGTGCCCTGGGCCAGGCTCGCATAAATGTTTACAAAGCAGAAAACTCGAGAAGCGCCAGAACGTTCTAGTGAATGAAAGCCCCGGTTCCTGCGTATCCCTCCAGCTCTTCGTCAGCTTCCTGATTAGTCCCTCGGGGCACAGACGGGCAGAGAACTGGATGGATGGCCAAGGCCAGGGGAGGCCTCGGAGTGCAGTCTGGCGTGGCTCTATAGACGTGACGTGCCAGGACGTAGCCGGAAGTCCCGAGCTGGCCTCTCTCCTCGCCTGTCTCCTGCCTTGAGGAGCGAATGAGGCCACCGGCCTCAGAAGGAGGCGCTAGACGTGTTCGGTGTTTGTTTCTCACATCAATTTTGTATGTCAACAACGTCTTGATAGAAATAGAAAACACCATTTACATTGAGTTATCCCAATAACTTTTGGCCTGATTTCCGTTCCCAAAAGATTCTTTTCTGAACGTGACCACAGCCACTGACCTTCACAAATGAGGATGTCTGCACTGTGGCATAATTTCTGGGGGGCCAGCCGCCACCACTCCTCATGCCAGCCTCTCCCTCGTGAAGAGTCTATTTCCAGTGTGTTATGTGGGTGCCCGTGTCCCCTGGAAGGAACACGAGCGTGGGTGAGGCCATCGTTTGTCTTCCCTGAGTCTCACGTTCCTCCGTACTTCAGCCCTTTCTGCAACTAAAACTTTTCCTCATAAAAATACATGATGCAGAGAGATTTCTGGTAGGAAACTCATGAGACAGAGAAGGAAAACTCTTTAGAAACTCCTTTGTGGCGGCACCTGGGGGGCTCAGTTGGTTAAGCGTCTGCCTTCAGCTTGGGTCATGACCTCAGGGTCCTGGGATCGAGCCCCGTATCAGGCTTCCTGCTCAGCGGGGAACCTGCTTTTCCCTCTCCCTCTGCCCCTCCCCCTGCTTGTGCTCTCTCTCTGTCAAATAAATAAATAAAATCTTTTAAAAAGAAATCTTTTGCATGTAGCAGTGTAAAAAAAAATTATTTTGGAAATTTAAGATTGGCTTAAAAATGGTCATTTGTTTGGTAACTGCAAAACAATAAATAAATAAATAAATAAATAAATAAATAAATAAATAAATAAATAAAAGGGATGATATCATAGAGAGTTGACCATCCACAGCCCAGAAACGATAATTGTTAATATATTTGCTTTGCAGTTTTAATGAAAGAAATGCAACATATGGATAAAGTTAGTTTCTTCAGGAGGACGCCCTCAAAATAAAGGCGATTCTCTCTGATCCGTATGCCAGCCCTGGATCTTTCTCCCCCTGTGTCCTCTCTATTTACCAACTATCCGTGTACCTCTCTGTGTGGGCGGGTACCCTTCAGCCATCCCTCACTCTGTGTGTCACAGACCCTGGCCGTACGGTGGGATAACCCGGTCCAGAGAGGAAAACCGAGGGGGTCACCGAGATGCTCCACGGCAAAACGTCTCAGACATTTGAGACCCCACCTTCGTCCAGGGGGGCTTTGGGCTTCCATCCCACTCAAGGGGCCTGTCAGGCAATGCTTGGCTCAGGCCCGAGGTTCAGTCTCTCTTGAGGAAGACTGAGGTGCCCCAAATCCCAAATCCCTGTTGGTCATCAGTAAGAACAGAGTAAGGGTCCCGGTCACTCCTTCACACTCGGCCACGGGATGTCTGGGAGAGTGTCGGGGGGGCTGGGGAGGCCGCATCGCAGGGACCCCACCCGGGAGGACTGCTTCCCGCATTTAGGAAGGTGCTCGAGGCCACTGTGACCCCGGGATCGTGAGGGGCCACTTCCATCTCCCGCCTTCTCAGCTCCGTGCAGGTAAGAGAGACTCGGAAATACTCATCAAAGGAACAAAGTGGGGAATGACGGGGCCGGAATGAACACGGGGCAAGGGGCCCTTTCACCAGACGGCTGAGTCGGAAAGGTCTTGGGAGCCGCACTTACAGGGAGATCCCAGGAGAACACACTTGTGTGGGATTTTCTTCTGAAAAAGAGCGGCCTGGATTCACCACCTGCCCATCTCGTTCTTATCTCGAATGCTGGGCCCCTGCTCCCGCGGCTTGCAGCCCCCACGGCAGCCCTCTGTGCGGGGAGAGATTTCTTCCCCTCGATGAGCTGTCTCCTTAATCTCCTCTACTTCAAAGAGCGCTTAATAGTTTCCCTAACCTTTCTGCAGAGCCAGGGAGACCCCGGAGTATGCGCGGCCTCCTGCTCCTCTCTTCAGTGCAAATTCCATTTCTGCAATTCAACTCAAGGTGGGCATCCGGCCACCGACAGGCGCAGACACGGGCCGCCACACCCTGTGTCGCGCGTTTATTTGAAACTTTGGTTCCCGTGTTTCGGAACGCTGCAGGCTTTGGGGTCTAGAAGAGATCGCAGTGCTTATAGTTTCAAGGGCTTCCGTTGTTTCATGTTTGGAATTGCTGAACACAAATGATGTTTTCTTTCCTCTGCTCTTTTTCCTTCCTTCCTTTTCATGTCGTGACTGCCTCCGCGACTCCTGCAACAAGCTGCACAAACACAGAGCCGTGTCGCTGAGAACCCAGAGGAAAACAAAAACACGAGGCCTTCCTGCTCCTTTTGTAGGGAATGCAGTTGATAACTGAATCCTTTGATTTACAATGGGAAGCAAAAAAAAAAAAAAGCACTCATTCCTCTCCTTAATCAATAGTTTAAAAATTGATTGCTACCCTAAAAATAGGAAGAATGAGTAGCCCTTTTTGCATGTAATTAGTCATTTTAAACAAAGTGGTTTTCTCCTGACCTGCGACCTCTAATCATTACACACAGTGTGTCCATCGTCTCGATTGTGGAGTCCTTGCTAGGATGACGTTACGAGTTACCCGATTACCTGATTAGTTTCTCCTGTAATCGCTGACACCCTTCCCCGTCTCCCTGCATTAGGATTCAGTTACATTAAAGCTGCCGTGAACTGAATATGAGTTATCCAGACTTAATTTCATTTCTGAGTTTGGGCTTTTAAAAACAAAGCCTGAGATACGAATTTATCCCATGTTGTCATAAAAACAAACTTCTACAGTCTCTGTAGTTAAGTCTAGGGAATCATGCCCTACCCCCAATAGTCACATCTAGCTTCGTTCACTGTCGCTGCCTAAAGAAGAAGCATTTACTAACATGATTTTAGCGATACAACAAATATTTATGCTACCTGGAAAGCCCATGTCATCCGCATCACTAAATACTAAGCATAGACATTTTGCAAATCAAGTGAGTGGGGGCTCATTGGTAACTGGACGGGAATGACGAACCATTTTTTGATGCTAAAGGGTTTACTATGGTTCAGTCCAAGGGAACACTACTTTGGAAGAAGCAGCATTAACTTTGGCTCCAAATCCATGATCCTGGGATAGAAAGAACCCCAAGTTCTCGGTGGGGTACAGCCACATCTGCCGCACACCTTGCCAGTCCTACTTGCCTCTGGGAGCCAGGCTGACAAGAGGAGGCCCTCACAGGCTCTAGAAGCTTCTGGCTGGGAGGGACACGTGCTTCTAGTCCCCAGTCAGAGGTGGAAACAATGTAACATGGAGGCACCTGTGTTTCCTAGGGCAGGAACTTCGACATCACCGTCCCACAGGTGAGGGAGCCGACTACTTCACACATGGCATCCAAGGCAAGGGATGGACCCATGGCGATTTGTCAGCTGGAATTTCCCAGGATCTCATTTTCTCCATCTTTGACCACAGGGATGCTCATGTCCGTCTCAGGGGGTGGTTGCAATTCACTGGGATGGCACAGCCCGCGGCGAAGAGGCTGCTCTGACTGCTGGACTTCGTTGGCTTGTGTGAGCCATGCAGGTCCCTTATCTACTCCTGACGCTGGTGGGTTCTACCGCCAACTCCTTTCTCCAGAGGAAGAAAGCACAGCCTGAAGCTACGTCGTAATCTGACCGAGGTCACCGTAGACCGAATTGCCCATCCTCCCCACCCTGTGAGGGAGGCTTAGCCACATTTCACCAGGACCATGGTTGCTCTCGGGGCTCTGAAGGCTTCCACTATCGTCGATGTGGGCTGTTCCACCACCAGGACATTTTCCGGGTTCCCCCTGTTCCCAGTGGACTGCTGCTGATGCCCTCACCTGGCCGAGGGCAATGACCTTTCCCAACGGACAGACTTTCGTTGGTCTCTGCTTTAGAAAGGAGATCCCACTCGGAGGAGACGGATTAAGCCAAAGGCTGGATCAGGACCGTGTCAGGAGTGCGTGGCAAAGACAAAAGTGGACATTTGTGGAATAAATCGTGGACGTTTGCTCGGTCCCGGGGCAGACCAGGGGCTGTGGGTGAGGAGTCCTCAAGGGTCACTTCACTCAGTTCCTGGAGCCTCTGGTATCCCTGGTTGTGGAGGAAGAACCCACGTTCTCCACTTGAAATTCAGCATCCGGATTTCACCCAGAAACAACAGTAACAATGTAAGTAATAGAGAACCTCCTAAAATGCACCCCATGCCTACTTCCTGGATGTCTGCAGACTCAATCAGATGTGGAAATGAGTTTTGATTTGTTTCTGGGTGTTTCTTCTGCTGTGGCGATCCATCAGTCCTCCATCAGCTCCTCAAGCTCCTGGCCATTGTGGCATCCGTGATGCGGCATTTTCACCTGGACTCTTCTGTGATGGAGAAACTTGCTCAATAACATGGTCCCTGAGAAAGGGATCGTTCTTCTCCTGGACCGTCTCATCTTTCTATGCGTCCATTCTGGAATTCATCAACATTGGACACTGGGCACCGGACAATGTACATCTCTCTCTGATGGTAACTGAATATTATATTTGTTTATACTATTTATATATTTACACATGTATGCAATTATATTCCTGTAATTTCAGAGAAAGTCCTTCTTTATTCAGCATCTGCCTCATTGAGTGAGTACAATATGGCGCTTAGCTTTTGGAACAACTAAGTGCTCCTGTGTCAGTTTATTTTTGATTATTCCTAACGGTGAGACGAGCTTGATCAAATATAGAAAGCCATCCGGTCCAGACACGGAGAGAAATGAAAGGTTTCTGCTGTGTGCCACAGAACGGTGATTATAGAATGAACTTCTCTTTTTCTGGACGTTCTCTATTAAATAATTAGAATCAAATTCACGCCAAAAAATGGGCTTTCGTAATCAATATACTATTTTCACTTTGTTGGAAGTATCCTGAGTGTGATAAATGCTTATAAATATATACCATATAATGAACATAAATGCCACACCATAGTGTGCTAATATCTGCATTCATCTCAAGTTCATATCAAACACACAATCATACAATTTACATTTTATTTTTCTCTCATATACTGAAAATCTTTTTCTTATGCTTAATCAGCTCAAACTTCTTATGCTAGATACCTAGGAAATATCATAAAAGCAGGACTAAAAGTCCTTAAGAAACATCTTTCAGCAATGTTCTTTATCTTGACTTTTTTTAGAATGTATTAAATTAAGAACTGGTAGCATGTTCTTTTTTGATGAGTTATAATTGACACATAACATTATGTTAAGTTCAAGTGCACAACAGGATTCAGTATTTGGAGACAAGGCAAAGTGATGACTGCACGAAATCCGGTGACCATCTGCCACGAAAGTTACCAAAAAAATTTTTTTTTGTGATGCCAACTTTTAGGATTTACTCTCCTGGTGACTTTCTAGTATGTACTATGGAAGTATTGATTAGAGCCGCCATGTTATACATTATGTCTAATGGTTTATTTATTTTATAACTGAAATGTGCTTTGTACCCCGTGACTTCCTTCACTGGTTTTGCTCACCCTAGCCCCACTTCTGGTAGCCGCCATTCTGTTCTCTGTACCTGAGGTGTTGTTGTTATAATTTGATGCATTTATTTGTTTTGTATCTTAGTTTCTGCAGGTAAGTTAGACGAGCCAGTGTTTGTCTTTCTCTGACTTATTTTACTTAACATAATGCCCTCGAGGTCCATCTATACTGTTGCAAATGCCAAGATCTCATTCCTTCTTAATGGCTGAGTACTATTCCGTTGTATAAATACACCACATCTTCTTTATCCATTCGTCCGTTAATGGACACTTAGGTTGTTCCCATGTCTTGGCTATTGCAAAATGCAGCAACAAACTAATGGGGTACCTGTGCCTGTGTCTTTTCTAATTAGTGCTTTTGTTTTCTTCAGATAAGTACCCCAGAGTGGGATTGCTGGAACACACAGTAGTTCCATGTTTAACGTCTTGAGGACCCTCCACACTGTTCTCCACAGCAGCTGCACCAGTTTCCGTTCCCACCAATGGTGCATAGAAGTTCCCTTCTCTCCACAAAGAACCATTAGCATATTCTTATTAAGGACCTTTGAAGGCATCTGACATTAAGAAATAGGCTCATTTTAAGCCTCAATGTTTACCTTTTATATTAAAAATAAACATGACTATTATTTTCATGGAAAAATTCATCTGAATGCAAAGCAGGTTCATCTGAGCCCAAACACAAGTGCATCCATTTCTGTCGACTGCAAAGGGCCCTCCGTCACGGCCTGACATTGACCTCGGCCGCGGGCCTGTCCACCACGGCATGCACCGCAGCTTGCACCTCCAGGAATTTAAGGAAGGGTGCAGCTGGATTCCTGGAAGAGTGAGGTCCTTGCGGGACATTCAGGTCTAATTGGAAGGTATTTCCCTTAACGTTTCCCTTGGCTACGCCTGCATCTCCTCCGTTCTCTCCAAGTAGTCCTAAAAGTGCTCCATTCTCCCACGATGTCTTTCCTGGCCTAGGAGCTAGACTACAGACACAGCCCTCAGAATGGGACACAATGTGTCATCCGTTCGGAATCCTGAATTCCTGGCTCCGCCACAAGCCCTCAGCCCCCGCGTCCCAGGGAGGGGCAAGCGCTTCTCCGTGAGCCCCACACTGCAGAGCCCTCCCGTAGCGTGCTTACTCGTAGGTGACAGCTCGTCATCACCCTGGGTCACCCAGTGAGCCCATCCAATCCAGGAGTCCTTAAAAGCAGAGAAGGTCTCCGGCTGGAGACAAGAGAGGCTTAGGGGCTTAGGGGAAAACCTAAGAAAGAATTCAGGTGGCTTCCAGCCCCTAGCTGAGAGGCAGCAAGAAGACAGGATCTCGTCCTGCAAGCCTGAAGACCAGCCCCTAGCTGAGAGGCAGCAAGAAGACAGGATCTTGTCCTGCAAGCCTGAAGAACTGAGTCCCAGGAACCGCCAGGGTGAGTGTGGAAGCAGGTGGCACTCCAGAGCTCCCAGCAAGGGACACGGGGGGAACACGTCAGGAGCACAGCATGCGCTGTGGGAGGTTTCAGAAAGGATGTCTTTTTATCCTAAAACTTACACCTGCCACGGGCACAGGCATCTGTGTGCTAAGTCAGGATTTTCTAGTAAAAGTCACCGAGGGTTTCGCAGTCTGTGGTCTGCACGATGGTCTAGTCTGGACGCCTGGTCTGGATGCGGGCTCACCCGGCTTCCCGGTCGCCTGCCCCTCCTGGGGCTCCCGAGGCTGCAGAAGCTCCATTCGGCGTGGGCCGCCAGAGCCCCGGGTCTACCTGGTCACACACACCTGCCGTCACCAAGAACTCTCAGTTCTGCCCTCACGTGTGGGACTGGGGATTTTGACGCAGTCCGGGTGGCTGGCTTGCGCTGTCTCTGCGCCGGATGCTGGCGCCGAGAGGGCCATCTTCCCAGGACCAGCCAGGACCTGTGGCCACCCTCCCCGACTTCCTCGCTTGCCTTCCGCTCCACACCACGGCTGTGGCTATCTTAGGGTTTTTCCTAACCGGGCCCAATGAGGCTTTGCTATTTTAAGAGGAAGCATAATACTGTGTAACATTAAGACACTTAGCGATATTTTACATCAAAGAGCAAGTATGTTGATCAGACCATGGTGTGTATGTATCTCTGGGCGTCGAGCCAGGGACTCTGCCGCCATGACAGATGTCTCCAGATGACCCCGAGTCATCGGTCTAGACCCTGAGCAGCACGATGCAGGGGTGCTGACGCACGGTCCCTTCGGATTGCACGGCACCGTCACCCCAAGTCGGCTGGAAGGTCTGTGCCAGTCGGGCGAGCCCGGTCCTCAGTACAAATGGCGGATGGCTTGTTCAAATGGGCAACTCCCCTCCGCCAGAGAGGGAACCAACTGGCATTTCCAGCAGTGAAGAAGGTGACAGAGCCCTTATGGTCCCGACAAGCCCCGATGCCGCCCCCTTCCAGCCCTGGCCACCTCTGCAGTGACAGCCACAGCCTGTTTTGCTGGGGCGGGGGTCCATTCTAAGAGATGCGTCACTGAGGCTAAACAGGAGATATTTATGTTCGGAATAGCTTGCCTATGGGGACCAATCCCCTAAAATTGGATTTTCTCTCTTCTTTATTGACAAACAATAAAATGGACAGTTAAAAATCAATTGGATGTTTGACCCGCATGTAAATGAAATAGACCTGGGTCCCTTCCTGTGGGAAGCGTGCCCCGGGGTTAGGGTGGAAATTGCTTTGTCCTGACATTGCAGACCGTCTCCTGTGATAAAATCTCATTCCGATTCTCTGCAGGACAGCCGGTGTTATTGGTCTGTACTCTCCTGTAGGATTGATCTCAATTTGTTCTTCCCCTTCAGCCTTGATATCATTCCCGTTCATGATTTACAGCTCCGAAGCCAAATGCACTTTGGAGCGTGCGGCTGATGAGCGGCGTAAGTAATGAGGGAGCCGCGCGGCCCCGACGGCTGGTCCACTCGCACGGCCAGGTCCCTGGGTCCGCGGGCGCCGTCGGTGTGGGCCCCGGGCCGGGGACTTCCCAGACTGTGGCCCGTCTTGCCTGCCGTACAACAAGTACAACAATTAAATCCGCACAGAGGGGTTTGGAGGAAGGGAGGGAAGGACGGAAGAAGAGACACAGAGAGACAGAAATTAGAAAGACAATAGTCACCCTGACTTTCAAACAGCCCAGTGACTGGCCCACCCCACCCCTCCCTGCAAATCATGAAACCCACCGGCACTTCGATTTGTATTATTGGATTTGCTGTGACAAAATGATTCTCACATCCATTTAAAAGCACAGGTTTGGGAAAATTTTCCTTCAGGCTTCCTTTGGACACACAAAGGAGTGGTGACCACGAAGGAAACCCGACTGAGAAGCATTCTACTTCGTTTTGCTTCGTTTACTTCATTTCACTCCCTCCGAATTATTGCAGCGAAGAGAATTAGGTCTCTCCAAAATATATTTCTTTCAAGAATGGGGGCAGGAGAAGAGTGAATTTTAGGGGGAGTTTAAATGATTTTTACTTGTGTTTGTAGAAGAGAGGCCTGTTTCTTCCTTGAGCTGTAAGCTGAGGTCTGTATTTGGAACTTTCAGGAAAACAGTGAAATCATTAGGACGTTTAAACTTGACCACGGATAGTTAACTTCGTACAAAACAAACAAACCCCAAATACGTGACTCAAAAGGAAAAAAAAAAAGCCACCCCTCAAGAACCGAGGGTCTCCCTGGGCTTCCCCGGGCCCTGCGCCCCGTGGCTGTTGGCTCAGGGGACGGCGCTGCTCCCCGCTGGGGAGTCAGGTGGTGATTGAGAAGGGGCATCATCTTAAGTGCATAATAAGCTCGTGGCCATTCCAGCTGAGTGCAGCTCTCTAGTGGAAGGTCATCATCACTGCCATCAGGAAGGACATAGCTGCTAATGATGATCCCCGTTAACTGGGCTCTGGCTGCCCTCGGGGTCAGTTCACGTGGGGATCCAGCCTTGCCTCAGCTGAAGGGCCCCCCCGGGAGGTGCCGAGGAGGCAGCTGCTGCTGGGGTAGGAATGCCCGAGCTCCCTTCCAACCTGCAGACCGTTTCCTGTCCGTGCAGCCGTGGGACGCGGGCGGAGGAGGTGGCCCAACTGATGGAGCGATCCGTCAGGCGCTTAAGTGGCCATGTCCGGCCAAGGCGACATCCAGCAGGACCTTGTGGGGAGCTTCTCTCTAGGCAACCGCCGGTCGAGCCGCTGGTTTGTTTTCTTTCCCTCCTCTCTGTCCAGGCCAGATCTGCGGACGGGAGGTCGCAGGAAGACCAAGACCCAGACGGACCGCAGAGTCCGGTGTGAGCGGCGTCCTGGCGGCTTTCGCGATGCAGGCCCCCCCCCCCCCCCGCCCCCGGCCACACACACGTTTGCCGCGTTGGAAAGCCTGGGCGTCCCGGCTGGGAGGTGAGGAGGAGTGGCGTTGTGCTCACGGAGCTCATGAGCCAGGGGAAAGCCTTGACTCCTCATGGGACCAAGACTTGGGGACGAGTTGAACTTGAACTTCATGAAAGAGGTGAGTTCATGGAGAGCATGTCATTGAACAGTCACTGAAGCCAACACAAATAGGGTTCAAACCAAAGTGAATTTCGGGGGATCCTGAGTGTCCGAGGCTCAGACCACCCCCTGAACGCAGACACGGTAAGCAGGAGGCTGTCCACTGAGGCAGGGATGGGGAGCAGGGTGCTGGGGGGGCCAAGAAGTCACCTCTTTGCAGAGATCTGGGAGCCCTGGGAGGCCCAACACCAGCCCCCCTCCCCCCCGCCCCCACATACCTGCAGTCAGGTCCTTCTGAAGATCAGGTTTCCGCTGGAGCGAGGGGGGCCCTGGAGGGGGTGCTCGGCAGTGTGAAAACCTTAGAAATGGGAGACAGACAGCATTATTCGGTTAAACAATCAAAGCTGGGTTTTTTTGGTTTTTTTGTTTGTTTGTTTGTTTGTTTTAGCAGTCTCAGGTTTTCAGAAAAATTGACAGGAGAACCCAAAATTACTACACACCCTTTCCTGCCCCTCGGAGTTTTCCCTATTATTAACATCTCTTATTATTGTGGTACATTTGTTCAGCCAATATTACTACAATATTAACTGAAGTCCCTAGCTGATATTAGGGTTCACTCTGTATCATACATTTTATAGGTTTGAACAAGTGTATAATGACATGAATCTACCATTGCAGGATCAGGCAGAGTATGTTCACTGCCCTAAAAATCCTGAGCTCTACTATCCATCCTTCCCTCCAGCCCGGGGCAACCAATGATCTTCTTACTGTCTCCATAGCTTTGCCTTTTCCAGAATGTCATATGCCTGTATAATCATACAGTATGGAGACTCTTCGGATTGGCATCTTTCACATACTAATATGCACATAAGTGTCCTCCTTGCCTTTCATGACTTCAGAGCTCATTATAATAATATTCCATTGTCTATTTATCCACCACCTACTGAAGGACATCTTGGTTGCTTCCTAATTTTGATGATTATGAGTAAAGCCGCTATAAACATCTTTGTGCAGAATTTTAGGTGACTATGTTTTCAATTCGTTGAGTAAATACCAAGGGGCACGATCCTGGCATATACAGTAAGAGTTTTATAAGAAAATACTTCTTAAGATGTTTGCAAAAAAACTAACAAACCATCTTCCAAAGTGGCTGCACCGTCTTGCATTCCCGCCAGCAAGGAAAGAGGTCCCCTGTTACTCCATATCCTTGTCAGCAATTAGCGTTGTCCGTGTTTGGGATTTTAGCTCTTTTGAAAAGTACGGAGTGGTATCACACTGCAGATTTGTAACTCCCTATTGACATATCACGCTAAGCACCTTCTCATACGTTTACTTGCCTTCTACATAGTTTTGGTGATGTGTCTGTCCATCTCCTCTGTCCATTTCTTTTTTTCCTTTGCCCATTTTTAAACTTTTTTTTAAATGTTGGCTTTCAAGAGTTCTTTATTTTTGACACCAATTCTTTACAAATATTTTTCACAGTCTTTGGCTTGTCTTTTTTTTTTCTCCTAACATTATCGTTGCAGAGCAGAAGACTCTAATTTTAATAAATCCTACTGTATCAATGATTTCTCTCATGACTGTACCTTCAAAGCTGGATACAAAAAGTCAGTGCTGTACCCAAAGGGTCTAGGTTTTCTTCCGTGTTATTTTCTAGCACTTTCATAGTACTGTGTTTTACATTGAGATCTACGATCCATTTTGAATCAATTTTTGAAAAAGATGGAAGGCCGGTGTCTAGATTCACTTTTTTTTTTTCTTTTTTGCACGTGAATATCCTTTCACTCCAGTACCACTTGTTGAAAAAACTATCTTTGTTCCATTTGAATTGCCTCTGCTCCTTTGTCAGAGATCAATTGGCTATAATTATCTGAGTCTATTTCTAGCCTCTCCATTCTGTCCCATTGATCTATTAGCCTATTCTTTTGCCAGCACCACACTCTCGTAATTACTGTAGTTTTACGGTAAGTCTTGAAGTCGGGGAGCGTGAGTCCTCTGACTTTGCTCTGCTTCCTCGATATTGTGCTGGCTATTCTGGGTCTTTGGTCTCTCCATGTAAACTTTAGAATCCATGTGTCAATATCCATAAAGTAACTTGCTGGTATTTGGATTGGGATTATCTCGAATCTGTACATCAAGTTGGGAAGAACAGACATCGTGACAATATTGAATTGTCTATTTTTTTTTTTTTTAACTTGTGCGGTGGAATGAATTCTATCTCCTCTCCCCTAGGTTCATATTTTGAAGCCCTGCCTTCCAATGTGATGGTATTTGGAAATGGGGGTCTTTGGGAGGTAATTAGATTTAGATGAGGCATGAGGGTGGGACCCCCGTGTTGGTGTCAGTGCCCTTAGAGAGGAGGAGAAATCAGTTACTTTTCCCCCTCTATGTGAGGACACAGTAAGAAGGCATTTTGCAAACCCGGGAAAAGCCTTCACCAGAATTCGACCCTGATCCCCAATCTCCAGTCTCCAGAACTGTGAGAAAAAAGGCCACCCAGCCTTCTTTCAGCCCAAATGAACTAAGACGACTTGCGTAGAGACAAATGTGAGCTTCATAAGCTGAGTTATTTTTTTAATTTCACATTTTCTCCATGAATTCTATACAATTATTTTAAATCTGATTACTTCAGACTTCTTTAGGCTTCTGTAATATGTCACATTAATTTCTGGCAATTTTCACATGAATTACAGTGATATCAGTTGATTATCATTCCTTGGTGCACATTTTTTTTTTTTTTCTGAAGAGAATGTCTGAAATACATACAGGGCAGCTTTTAACAAATAAAGGGAAACTGTGTTTGTCTAAGAAATGCATGTTTTCACCCCTGGAAGAACATAGCATTATGGTTCATTTGACGGAGATTCTGAATTCTGTCTACAGAAGTGAGAGATGGGTATTTAAATGTCAGGGTAAGCACCTGAAACTACAGCGTCTTTTACAAAGAAAATAAATACTAATCAGTTTTGAAGATAAAGGGCTACTGATGACAATAAGATGTTTTAAAAATTATTTTCTAAAAGATTTGCAAGAACATTACAGCGACATTTACCTTTTAATGGAAGTAATTGGACTTCCAAGCTCCCCTGGTGTGGATTATTGGCACTTTATGCTGTGCCCAGTGAGGCCAGAGTGTAGAGCACGGTGGCCATGAGACAGAAACTGTCTTCATGGAGCCGTGGGGACAGGATGGGTCAGGACTCAGAACTCTGGCTTTGCCCAGCTGATTCAGAAGCGCTGTATGTAGATAGAAAAAATACACCCGTTGCCCAGGCTCAGTCTCTTAAATTAAATTGGGATTCACCTTCCTTATCTCAAGTTTACGCCATTCTGTTAATTTTTACTTTTTTAGCCCGGCTTTTAGAATTCATATTGTTTCTTTTTCTATATTTTATTATCATCAATTTAGTCAATCTGGTGTTCCTACTACTTTCGTAAGATATGAGGAAGCATTAGTTTGACATTCAGACATTGAGTCGTTTGCTGCATAAAACCAAATGGGTTAATAAGGAGAGGGCTTGGCAAATTTATTCATGATAATTTACTTGGAGAAGTTTTACTTTTTTATTATACCACTTTCCCCCTTCTTTTTATGTCACGAAACTGGTACATTTTTAGCGCCATAAATGTAAACAATAAATATATTGCTACATTGTATTTTTATGGTTTTAGCTGTCAAAATTTTAAAGTGTTAGATATTTAAAAGCTAGACCACTTTGCTACCTTATCCGTCACAAAAATTATATTACCATAATGGCAAAAAAAGAGAATGGTATGAAAGGGATTGCATTTAACAATGTCAGCAGCAGACTGGATAGGTATTCAGAGTCAAACATCATTTTTGCCTAACAAGCCTGAATTGCAGCAGAAGTTGGGGTAGAAATAAGAAAAATAATATAAAGAAGATGTGAACACCTGAAAGATGGACAAGGAGAAATGAAGCATGCAGAAGATTCAAATCCATCAACCACTGTCCCCAGGGACTCAGTTCCACTGGGATTTACTTGAAATTTCCTCTAACGGCAGTATTATTTTTGAACTAATATGTATCATTTGTTATTACGATTTTGATAGCCATTAGAAATAAACTATAATCAAATATCAAATTAGTATGTTTACCTGATTCAGAGTATCTCTTAAAAATAGATCCACATGTGAACTTCCCTGAAACAAGCATCAAACATGTGAACTCTGTTGCCAGGCAACAAATTCTTAATCACTTCATTCAAACGGAGGTTAGCATATCAACTTTTACTCTCTCACAGAAGTTGACTTTGGGGAAAAACACATGCCTCATACAGAAATTTGTTCAAGCCAGGAATTTGTTTTGATTTTCAACTGAAGTATAAATGTTGCCATGCGTTTTATGACATTTTAAAGCGTTACATTGTTTGGACAGATGCCATTTTTACATAAATGCATCTGTGCCCTAAGCCATGGTAATATTCTATAGAAGGCAAAGTTGACATTTTCCTATGATTTGCCTATGGCTTAAGGTGGAAGAATCAAGTTGCTCAAAATCTCCCTTCTCCCCTACACTCTGGCCATGTCAGTTCTTTAAGATTTTTACCACCTGTGTCGTGGGTGGGAGAGGAGAAGGAAGAAAGAACAGAGGTGAGCTAAGTGTTAAAAAAAGAAGCAGAAAGATAAGATGGTGGCTGTCCCTATTTTTAGGAGGAATTAAAACATATACCTACAGAGCAATTTCCTCCTTTCTGTCACATCTTCTTTTCTTACTCATGAAAATCCCACCAAAATTAATTCCTGGATTCAATTTGTAGATTATGAGCGTGCATCCCCACGTACTTTGGCACGTCTGCCATCAGAAGAGGGGTCGTTTCTCCACCTGTGCACTGAGCTCGTTGTGGAGTTGCCATGACCTACCGGATGTGGTGGGGGGCGTGTGCGGAGCTCCACGCGCGCTGTGTCCTCGGAGCTCCTCCGGCAGGGGCAGACAGCTTTTCTGCTGGTGACCGAGATGCCACACAGAGCAGACACCGTTGTGCCGGTCGAGTTCCCCGCGGCCAGCCAGCCTGGCGGATTGCCACAGTGCCCACACACACATCGAGGATTGCCACGGAGACACAGCGTCCAGCTGCGCTCGGTCCAAATAGAAGTCATAGTTGTTTTCAGGTGGCTTGTTTGCAGAGGAAGCAAACTGATAGAGAAACAGGTACCTGGAAGTAAGATGATGGAAAAAACAACAGCACAAAAACGGAAACATGTCACCTTGGCTTTGGGACAGAGGCCCGAAGAACAAAGGGCCAACGATTCACGGAAGCTGGTTGGGAATATTCCATACGAAGCCCAGGCAAGGGTGGCCTTGTGCAAGGATAACAGTTGGGAAGGTGACTGCCCTGGTGACCTGGGCGACAGGAAATGCTCCGAAGGGCTTGAGGACCCCTCCCAGGTGACATTCGGGCAGAAAGTCGGCGGTGGGTGGCACCGGGAGGTGAGGTGGCAGGAAGGAGTGAAGGAGCAAATTACTCAGTCTTCATGTGGGATTTGGGAGGAATATAGAGGGGACAGGTCTTGATGGTTTAGAAGATAAAATAATTTTGCATTCCCAGTCTCCACGGCTGACAAGGGGTCCTGACAGTGAAGGGAAGCTTGTGGTGGGGCTCGGATCAAAGGGGGAGCTGGGGCACTTTGTTAGGACTTCCTAGCGCTGCAGGCGGTGAGCGGGGACCACAGAGGACCGCCTGCAGCTGCTCCCGCGCGAGGGGCCACAAGACCAGCGGGGGGAGCGGGCTCTGAGGATGAGGCTCTCACTGACCGGAGAGGACTGCGTTGTGAAATATGAAGTCCCACACCATTCAAGAGAGAGGTGCATGAAAATGTGACACCAGCTCTTGGACGGCAGAGCCCTACGGACCCCGCCTTCCAGAAGCAGGAAGCCAGGTGAGAAAGGTGCGAAGGAGCAAACCCATGTTCTTCCTGTGGCAAAGGAAGGCTGTCTTCAAGGGTGGGGACAGGAGCCCAGTGGGCGAAGCCCAGGGTCGACGAGAGAGGTAGAGCCGCGGGAGGGGACGGGGAGCTGGGGCTTCCTGAGGCAGGACGGACTTGAGGGTCCCTCGGGGCAGCCTGGCTGGCGACGTGGCGAGGCTTCCGAGTTGCTGCCCACCAGGAGCTGCAGTCCCCTTTCCTGGGGGCCAGGGCGGCGTCTGCGGCAAGACTCTCGTTCCCACGTCTCATTGTTTCCGGGAACGTCCTATGCTGCGCGAAGGACAGGCAGCTGAACTTTTAAATCCCAGGTCTCTGAGTCGGGAGGGGACGCATCCAAGGACCTGCACGTGGATGACGAGACCCGGGGCTGTGAGCTTGGTGCCATGCGAGACGGGACACGGGGGCCTTTGGCCCAGGCCAGTAAGTCGGCAAGTAAATGCCCCTGAAGTGTACACAGCAGGGAGGGATGTGGATCGCTGGGTCCAGGGTGTGGACTGGTGGGTCTGACCCATAACCGAATCAGGGCTCGGCCATTCCCAGGCCTGGCCCAGGGACCATGAATGGGACATTTGGTGCAGACACAGTCTAGGCCGGTGCTTCCCCAGGGGGACTTGACCTCTGCTGCCCAGCGACAGCGGCCTCCAGGCTAGCACGGTCCACGATGAACAACCCGCGGGTTAGTCCCACCCACTGCCCCAGCTGACGGCCGGCCAGTGAGCAAACGCACGAGTGAGGTCGCAGGGCAAGTGAATGTTACCCATGATGCCGTGAGCGAAACATCCTCTGTGTCATAGAACCTTAGAACAAAATGCTCTGGGTTACCTGGAGATTTCCATGCCTTAGACTATTTCTTTAAAGCCTGTCGTTCAAAAATAAATGTATGCTATTTTTAATATATAACATGGTGAGAAATGGTGTTTAGAACTTGTTTGGATAAAGACGCCATCGAAGTGTATCGTATTCCCAGACAGAGAATTGGAAAAATGTGTCTGTCCGTACCTCTTGGGTGGAATTCCCGGATGTCCTTTGGTTCTTCGGTTCGTTCACAAGGTTACACCTGGCCTGTGTAAAGAACAGGATTTACTTTAATTCTGTTCCAATTCTTACTGGAAGTCTTCGTTTTACTTTATCCTTATCCACAGGAAGACAAAATGGATATGTTTGAGTACAAGCTGCTGTTCGCTGGGACATTTGCTAGTACGCTCACGCGGCTCTACGTACGACCAGGTCTTACTCCCAGATTCTTCTGACTCTTCGATGGCACCGTCACTGCGCGTTAGACACGTCCCTCAGTGCGCCCTGCCAGATGGACACAGCTGCCATCACCTGGCGACACATCTTGTCATCACTCGTCTTCTGAACGCCGTCATTCTGGGAACGGGGCATTATATACAGCCGACGGCCCTCGCCCGAGCGGTCCCTGAAACGTGTGATTTTCCTGTTCGCAGGCCTTCGTGATGGCTGTTGGCTCGGTTTCCGGAGCTGACAGTGATCTGGCAGCGTGCGCACAGCAACAGATGTTCCTAGGACTCTTCTCCGCCCGAACCGTGAGAGGTAGGCTGCAAGGGACAGATGTGCTGGTTGTGTTTGTGTTTGGGGGTATTTTTCCCCCCACGATACAGAAACATCACACCCTGGGGGAGAAAATAGCATCTCTGCTAGGAAGTGTCCCTGTTGGTTGGAACCATGCGAGGGAGATCTTGACTTGGCTTTCGGCTGTAATGGAGTGACCGGTCCAGGGTCAGGTGTCCCCTTGCTGACAACCGTGAGACTGGACGGAATGGATGAGGTCACTGTTGTCGGTCCAGGATGGCCATCCGTTTTAGAAAAGGAGGCTCAATGGGTGAGCGCCACAGTCACAGCTCTTCATGGTGGGAGGACAATTTCCTGCTACAGGATGCATGGCGTCCAAGCGGAGTGCTGTGGTCCCACTGAGCTGAGAAGCAGAGCTCGGAGTTCGGGGCAGGTGGGATGCTTGAATGTGGGGGGCTTCCCTTGTCCCAGGGAGTGAGGAGCTGTGCAGAGCGGTTCCCAGAGCCCCGTGCCCACAGTGAGGGAGAGCAATGCATATCAGGAAAAGGGCTGCTCTCAGGTGAACAATGGAATGGAGAGACTCAAGTTCAGGTTCGATAGGTTCTGTGGGAGTCTTAGCCCAGCCGGAGTGGAGAAAAGTCAACATCTCATAGCAGGTCTGGGCATCAGGATGAGACACAAGAAAGGCCCTTGTAAAGGGAACACATTGCAGCGTGGCCCATGGCCAGGCAGCAGCTCGTGGGGAGATGACCAAACCGAGCCTACGTGTCACTGAAGGCAAGGAAAACAGTACACCACAATCTGTGACCCTGGGCTAAAGTAGTCTTTAGAGGGGAATTCGTAGGAGTGAATGATGATATTAGGAAAGGAGAAAGTTTGATGTCAGTGAGAAAAGTGCCTCTACCAAGAAGAGAAAAACGAATGTGAGGTAAGAATGATAAGGAAATAATCTACCCAGTTGAAATAAAAGCAACAGCAATATTACAGAATCCAAAAGCTGGTTCTTTAAAGCGATCAGTGAAACTGATAAATCTGAATTTATAATTATCAACAAAATATCAAAGAAGCATAAATAAAGACTAACATTAAGAGAGACAATCAGGGCCTCAGATGCATGGAACACATATCCTCCTGCTACAGGAGGAGTAAGGGGAGGACGGATCTGCGGAAGGAGACGAAATGTCGATTCCTTCCCAGACGGAAATGACCAAAACTCATTTCAGAAAAGCGTGAATGACCCTGAATCTATGAAAGAAATTAAATGTTAAGTTAAAATATTCCCTACAAAGGAAACCTTGGTGTACAGTTTCAGTGGTGAACTCTAGTCACACATACAAGAAAAATATCAATATATATTCTCGTACAAATCCTTCATGTTACAATGCTAGCATTTCCCTGACATTAAACCGTAAAGACATTGTAAGAAAATGAAATTACAAAGGATTGTCCTTCACAAACATGTACTCAATAATTTTCGTAGGATTTATTTTTTTTAGAGGAATTTTAGATTCACAGCAAAATTGAGGGGGAGGGACAGATATTTCCCATATGCCTCCTGTCCTACCCCTAGCATAGCCTCCCCCACTAGCAACACCTCCCACCTGACGGTACATTTGTTACCAAAGATGAACCTACACTGACACGTCATCATCACTCTGACTCCATAGTTGTCACTAGGGTCCCTCTTGGTGCTGTGCATTCTAGCCATTTGGATAGATGCATAATGACATGTATGTATCATTATAGTATCACACAGAGTAGTTTTGCTGCCCTAAAAATCCTGTGTATTCCAATTATCCATCTCTCTCTTCCCCAACCTCTGACAACCACTGATCTTCTCCTGTCCCCATAGTTTTTCCTTTCCTGGAATGTCACACAGTTGGAATCATACAGTATGTGAGCTTTTCAAAGTGACTTCTTTCACTCGATAATAGGCATTTAAGTTTACTCCACGTCTTTTCATGGCTTGATGGCTCATTTCTTTTTAGCATTGAATAATATTACTGTCTGGATGGACCTCAGTTTATCCTAGACTCAATATCTTTAAGGAAATACGAGCATATAGAATTGAGCAATATACAAAATACATCACGACCAAGTGGAATTTATCCCATGAAGACAAGGTTGTGTCAGCTTTTAAAAATAAATCCATTTAGTTCACCTTATTAGCAGATTAAAAAAGAAAAGTGACGTAACCATACTAAAAACGTAGAGAAAAAACATTAACAAAACTCAATATTCGTTCCTTAAAAATCCTCTTAGAAAACTAGAAGTATAAGGAAAACCTGTCAGGCTCAAAAATCTACAGCTAAATCATACTATGTGGTGAAGGGCTGAGTGATTTCTCCTGTGGTCAGGAACAAGACAAGGGTGTCTGCTCTCGCCGGCTCTATTCTGCGTTGTGCTAGACGCTTTAGGGAGTGCACTAAGACAGGAAAAAAAAATGAAAGAGAATAAACCCAATTTAATTCAGAGATGATATAATCTTCTCAACAGAAACTTCCCAATATTTTACTACCACAATTATGACTACAATGACAAATATGACTAACACAACCATTCAGCACCAACAATCAATCCTGACAATATATAGTTTATAGGTCAATATCGGACATTATGTTCCAATATATTTGTTCTGAAAAAATGGAAATTGAAATTCAGCAGGCAGGAGCCTTTACAAAAACATCTAAACACGAAATACTTAGAGATAATTCTATTAAAATTTTTGGAATGTGTGTATACTGAGAAACACCAAACATTATGGAGAGAAATTCAAGAAGAACCAAATATATTTAGAAAGACACCATATTCATGGACTCATGAATTCATAGAAGATTCAATAATGTTAACACCAATTCTCCACAAAATTAAAATATTTGAGCAGTTCCAATTAAAATTCTAGTAGGGATAGGGTGCCCAGCTGGCTCAGTCCATACAGTATGTGATGCTGGATCTCAGGGTAGTGAGTTCAAGCCCCACTCTGGGTGTGGGACTTACTTAAAAAACAAGTCCAGTAGGCTTTTATTTAGAAATTAATAAGTTGATTCTGAAACTTATGTGATAATGCAAAGAACCTAGAAATAGTAAAAAAATTTTAAGCAGATGACCAAAGTTGGATTAATCCATAGATATAATATGAAAATATATTAATAAAGATATCACAGTGTTTGTATAAAAATAGATGGATAGGGGCAGCTATCTGGCAGTCAGTTAAACGTCAGATTCTTGAGTTCAGCTCAGGTCTTGATCTTGGGGTCCTGGGATCGAGCCTCATGTCGGCCTCTGTGCTCAGAGCAGAGTCTGCTCGGGACTCCCTCTCTGCCTCTTCCACTTGTGCTGTCTCTCTCTCTCTCTCTCTCAGATGAACAAATAAATCTTTAAAAACAACAATAACAAAGAAACAGATGTATATATTAAAGGAAACTGAATAGGGAATCCAGAAATAGACTCAAACATCTATGGCCAATTGCTAATTGGCAACAGTACCATTCTAGTTCAACAGAGAAAGAATTGTCTGCAAGAAATGGTCGTGAAAAAATTATCTGTATCTATCGATCTATCTATATAGTATATATATTTACCATATTTATATATACTTACTATATAGATCTATATAGTATAGATACTATATAGATCTATATAGCATAGTATACATATACTATATATAATTTACATATGTAATTACATATATGTATATATAGAGATACAGTATATGTAAATTATATATAAAATATAATTTGTTATACATAAGTATAATTATATTGTATATAAATCAACCTTAACATCATATCATAAAAATAATTTAAAATGATCATGGCTTAACATGTAAGAGCTAAATAAATAAAAATTCCTGAACAATACATAGGAGAACATCTTCATGGCCTTGGAAAAGGCAAGAGAAGATTTTTAGTTTGACATAAAAAGCAAAACCACAAAAGCAAATTCAAATGAATTGAACCTCGACAAAGATATTTTAAAAACCCAAAAAATGCTCTTCAAATGTCACTTTAAATTAAAGAAATGACAATCCACAATATAGGAGATATTCTTTTTAAAACAGTTATCTAATGGAGAACATACATATCTAGAATTTATAAAGACCCTTTCCAATTCAATAAGAAAGTATACACTGTGATGATTTAAATGGGCAAAAATTTGAATGGACACTTCCTAAAATAAGATAGACTAATGGCAAATAAGTACACAAAGAAAAATCTAGTGATTTGTGAAATCTCAGTTAAAATCGCAGTAGATAGAAAAAAAAAATTAAAAAAAAAATCGCTGTAGATAGTATTGAATGCACTCCGCAATTGTTCCTGGTTAGGAAACGATACCAAATCTTGGCGAGTATGTGGAATAACTGGCAATCTCATAAACTGTGACTCAGAATCCACAGCAGTACAGTTGCTTTGGAATATAATTGGACATATTCTTTCAAAGTCGAATATGCATTTACCAGATGATTACTTTGTTACTTAATGAAACAATGGAAGTCAAAACATTATTGACAAAAGACTTGTATTTGCGTGTTCATGACAACTTTAGTCCTAATAGCCAAAATTTGTAAAGAAATTCACTATCTATCAAACTGGTAAATGGATGAGTAAATTGTAGTTATAGTCATAGAAAAGAATACTATTCAGGAAAAAAGAAACAAGCTACTAACACATGAAACAACCTGAAAGAATTTTGAAAGCATTATGCTAAATGAAAGGGTCAGACATAAGATTACATACTGTATAACTTCATGTCCTTGAAATCTTGTACTGTAGAAAGTTATGGTGATAAAAAGCAGAGATATGGTGGGTGAGGGCCAGGTGGGATGAGGGGATTAACTGGAAATGGAAATTGGGGGGTGACCGAAAGGTTTTTTACTATGATTGTGTTGGTGGTCACATGGTTGGATATGTTGTCAAAACTCATCAAATTATAAACTTAAAATTGATGAATTTTATAATAGGTATATTATACCCCAATAAAGCTGATATAAAAATGAAGAGAAACAAAAACTTGGTTAGAAAAACAGAAGCTGAGATAAATATTGCTAGCAACCTTGCACTACAAGAAACACTAAAATAAGTTGTCAATGTGAAGGAAAATTTCACCAGATGGAGACTTGTATCACTAGAAAGAAATGAAGAACAAATAAAAACCAGAAATGGTAAATATGGGCAGACATATAAAAGACATTTTTCCTAACTTTTTCATTTTTTTAAATTATCACCAACCCTTTAATGAAAATATGACAGTGAAGCATTGTTGAGTTTATAACATAAGTAGATTTAAAATGTATGGCAGCAAAAGCAGACAACCAGGGATAGCAGAACGGTAGTATAATGTCGGAATGTTCCTACGCTCTATGTGAAGGTCATCTGAGATCAGTTGAAGTTTTACGCTGTAAACTTAAGAGCTACCACTAAATTGTAAAGAGGTGTAGCAGTTAAGCCATTTATTGAGGCAAGATTAGATCCTAAAAACCCTCAACTAGTTCCTATAGGCAGGTAAAAATAAATGATTGAATGAGACAAAGGGAAAACACAGAGCAATAGTAGATTTATGTCCAACTCCTGAAAATTACACCAGATTTAGTCTAAGCAATTAGGAGGTGGAGACTGCTTGAACAAAGGACCAAACTAGAAAAGATTACTCAAAAAAGTGATTTGAATTGTTCTATACCCATTAAATAGATTAAATTCATCATTAAAAAATTTTTCCACAAAAAAAAAATTTTTCCACAAAAAATGTTCAAGTCCAATTTCAGTGGCTTTACTAATAGATTTTACCAAATAGATAAAGAAAATATACAATTTTACACAGTGTTTACCAGATATATATTTTGGGACATTATGAAATCCACTTAATGAGGGCAGTATTACCTGCTAACAAAATCATATATCTATATATAGATATATATGATTTATATATCTATATCTATATCTATCTATCTATCTATCTATCTATATCTCAAGAAAACTACATGCCAATATTTTCATGAATATAGACGTGAAAATCCTTAAGAAGAATTAGGTCATCAAATCCAGCAATATATAAAAATGACTAACTATTATGAGCTAGTTTGCCTGAGGAATGCAATTTTGACTGAACATTTGAAAACTCACTGAATATAATCTACATATTAATAGACTCTTAAAGAAGATCTACATGATTTTCTCAATAGCTGCATAAAAGGCATTTGAGAAAATCGAAACTCATTCATGATAAAACCTCTCAACAAACTAGAAATAGAAGATTATTTACTCAGCCTGTTAAATGACATCAAAGAGTAATCTATAGCTAACATCAAGCACAGGTACATTTCTCATAAGTTATGGTATAGGACCTGGATGTCTGTTCTCATTACTTTAATTCAGTATTGGAAGGAAGTTTCTAGCCAATGCAATACATCAAGAATAAGGAATGATGTTTATAAAAATCATTTATAAGGAAGAGGTAGCTGTATTTGTACATTGCCTAACTGTATACACAAGAAAATTCTAAAATTTACAAATTACAAGACATAATAATTGGATTTAACAAAGTTCCAGGACACAAGGTCACTATACAAAGATCAACTGTATTTCTTTATATTTGCTATGAACAATGAGGAAATGCCAATAAAAGTAGCATTTATATCAGTAGCAAAAACACCAAATACTTAAGTGAAACTCTTTAATTAAAAATAGGACATGTCACACACACACACACACACACACACACCAAAAAACCCCCAAACAAACAAGTAAGAACTACAAAATACTGTTAGAAGGAAAGTACAAAGACCTTAAAGGCTGGGGAATTGTACCACGTTCATGAATTGGAAGACTCAGAATTGTTAAGATGTCATTTTCCACCAGTCCCACCACCAGCTGTATAGTCAGTGCAATCTTCTTTTTTTTATTCAGTGCAATCTTAATCAAAATTTCAGTATGCTTTATTTTATAGATTGACAAGATGATTCTACAATCTATATGAATTTCAGAGTACCTAGAACAGCAAGACAAGCTTAAATAAAAATAATAGAATGAGAGGACATACACTATGCAGAAAGAAAATTAGTCCAATGGACTAAATGTGCAGTCCAAAAAACAAACCCATGCTCATTTGGTCATTTAAATTACAACAAGGGCTCCAAAACAATTCGTTAGGTAATAGTAAGACCTTACAAAAAATTGCTGCTGAAATAATGGGACATTGATCTGAAAAACAATTAATTTTGACCCCTACCACTTGGGTAAACGAGTAATCTAGACAAAAATGTAAACACCTCAAACTATAACTCTTCTAGATGAAAAGACTGGAAAATATCTTCAAAACTTTCAGTTTGAAACACAGTTTTTTAAAATAAAAGGATAGACAACAAAAGAACAGGACACGTACAAGCAGAAAAGGTAAGTTTAACTTATCATAATCAAACACTTCTGCTCATTGAAAGAAACTATGAGAAACGGAATTGCAAATCACAGATATATGTGACACTTGTTAAAGTTTTTATCCATAATATGTAAGGAAATACTACTAATTAGAAGTAAAAAGAAAACCAATCTATAAAAATCAGAGAAAAGACTTGAATAGATAATCACAAAAATAGACATAGAAATGGTTAATCAGGAAGTAAAAAGTATTCAGCATCATTAGTCATCAGAAAATTGCAAATAAAAGCCGTGAAATTATCACTATTCACTAGAGAGCTAAAGTTAAAAAGACTGAAAACACATGTTTCTTATATTTTCTAGTGCCTTCCAGAATACCAAAGCATATATTTTATACTTTTTGGAGAAACATGGGGAACACTGGTGTTACCTGATATACAACACTGGCATATTAATAATTCAAGACTGTAGATTAAAATGCTTATCCCACCCCATATTCTTTCTTTGGATTTTATATTTTATTTAATTCCTGTACCTGGATGCTTGCTCCCTATATTCAGAATCTGTAGACAGAAATGCAATCCAAGTCGTATTTTCATCACAATTTACAGTATCAAATGCCCTCTCTGTGCAGTTGCCGAAGAGAAGTCTTGCCCCAGCTCAGATTTATGTTACCTTTTGTGCAAAAGATTGCATGGGCACCACTGCACCCCCTAACCTTAGACTAATTGTACAATTGGTGCTGTTAATAGAGAATCTCTGAGCTAACACAAGTTCCCTCCTGACATGATTAACTCCAGGGATTCTAGGCAACAGGAGCCAGGGACAAAGTGCAGACTAATTACCATTGGTGCACGTGCATAGAGACAAGGGAGGGCAGCCGCGGGCCAAGACAATGGAAATGAAGAGTTCTGCTAACGCAGGGGAGAAACGGCAACTTTTCCAGACTGAACTGGGTGACTTCCCCTCCACTTCTCTTGTCATTTTCCCTTGACTTTACGGGGTGTTGGGGGGAACAGGAAAGAAACAAATGGTCTTAATTAGGGATCGTGAGCTGTCCAGGGAGTGGGAGTGACGGTATTTGGACCCTTAGAGTCCACACTGCTCTTCTGTGGGCTGGCGTGCTCGGAAGGATCCCGAAACTCGGGAGCGGCCATGTTCCCCCTGAATCTCTTCTTTTTCTTCCAGTTAGAGAAAGCACAGCAGCTATGGGCCCAAGTGGAAAAAATGGCTTTATCTGGCAACGTTGCCATCAACACCCCTCGTGTATGACACGTGGGGAGATTAAACAGATAAACACAAACAACAAAAGGGCAATCAAAATAACTGATAAAAATAATGATGCCATTGCTATAGTTTATGGAAGAGAGTGAAGAAAAAGACTTTTCTAGAAGAAAAAATGGTACCTCAACATTCTCCTAGTTAACCCTACCAGAGGCACGTTGGGAAAAAAAAAGTGTTCCCAGATTCTTTGTGGCTTTTTATTGACATAAATTATTGCTAAATGCCAAAGGACGCAGCAGAGTGCAGTCCTTCGCTGGATGTGCTCTGGGAACGTAAAAATACGTGCTGACGTTTTGGCAGAAATCTGTAGGATGCTCTGTATTAGGTATAAATGTGAATGACTTTGACAGGCCAGTTAGAAAAGTCCGGGGGACACAGGGAATAGGTTCCATCCGGAGGTGAGTGCACCTGCAGAGAAGATGTGGAGGAGAGATGATCTCCCCCCCCCCGCCTCCCCCACCCCCAACTATGTGGGTTACAGGACCCAGTGACCCAAACAAACGGTGGTGGCAGTTTGTACAAAAGACTCAGAAGTAATTCAGTGCCTGTGAACCGTGTCGTAAAATATTTGGTGACAAAACACAACAGTTAAAGATCCGCTGGATAACTGATGCCCAAAATAAACCCACTGTGAGCACTTTGTTCTGTGACAGCAGCAATTAGAAAGCTCACAGCACACTCAGTACGAAACAGTGCTTCTGCGGATAACGATAAACATTAGCATATTGTAGGATGTGGGCACCTGCAGTAAAAAAAACCCCCCAAACCAAAAAACAAACAAACTACAACAAAAAACCCAAAAGTAGAAAAAGAAAAAGAAAAAATAGCCTATGTTGTTAAACCCACAGGCTCCTACTTTTTCTTTAATCCACAGGATCCCATTTTTGGTGTCATTTTTGCACGGAAAATCATTTTAAGATGCACTGGTTTGTGGTGTCTGTATGGATCGAATGGGCCATCTCTTCCAATGGTGTCAAAGGTTACTGGAAACAAGTAATTTTTAAGAAATGTTTTCAAGTGTAAGTTAACTAGCCCTAACGTGGATTGGAGGGCCGTGAAAATGTTCAATGAATTCAGCAAGGTCCTTTTGTCTAGATGATTCTTATAAATCCTTCCCCACTCTACATTTTCCATCCTAAAAGTAGCTTAAGTGGTCAACTGTACCTACACATAATAGAACAGGCCTTACAAAGGTGGCCGCGGGCTTACTCTACTGGCAAGGGCAGATGGACACATGGCCACCATCTTGGCCAGTGATTTATCTGTAATCTTTAGATTTATTTGTGATCTTAGAACATTGTCAGCGCATTAGAGGGCTGTCAGTGCCTCCCAGCTTAAGACTCAAGCATTCTTTACCAACATTGGTTTGTAAATGAAAGCAGAGCTTTGTTGGATTAAGATGTTAATGGTTCACTGATCCGAAGAGATTATTATGACAGTCAAACCAAATTTCCTGTTTGGAGAGTAAAATGTGACCATGAACTACTTTCTGATGTAGCAGGAAAAGAAATCCTGTTGCCACAGCCCTAAAGGACGGTGTTTTCAGATTTTAATGTTATTACCCTGCTGTGGCTATATTTTGATCTCTCTTACCTTGGGTTTTCTCTGTTCTAAGTAGTTCCATTGACCTGACTCAACATATCCATGGAGCCCACAAAAACACTCTATTTTGTCTCCAATTCCAGATCATACGTTGTGCATCTATCCTAATATCTCAAGTCTGCCATACTTTTTTATTTATATTAAAATATAGAAGCGATGGCTGGTTTCATGACCGTGTTGGTTTTTGCTTTTTTAATTTATTTTTCATACTGGGTGCTGAGGATCATTTTGAGCGCCCACGGCTGGTTACATCAATGCAGTCTGCACAGAGACTCACTCCTGGGGTCAGATCATTACCAGCGCTTTAATCCTTCAGAACAATTTTTCAATACTGTTTACACCAGGGACTTTCTTGTATAAATCCTCTTTACACACACAAGAATAACACAGGAAGGAACTCTTTGTCTCTGATCTCTGCAAAGGAGGAATGCCAACGGGAGCCCTTAGGGGGTTTTCCCATCTTTTCAACCTACCAGGAGGAGATTAATCAAAGATCTCTGTGCTGCTTGATGTACAATCAGTTACATGACTGTGGTGCCATTGATCAAGTTAGGGCCGAAGAGCAGGATCACAGCGCTGGCCCCAGCACGTCGCTGCAGCAAAAAGGGAGCAGGTTCGCACTCGCAAAGGACCATGTGGACTGCTAGTTCACTACTTTTTCTAAGCGGTCTCCAACGTGGTGCCCGTGTGATTTTTGTCCTCGCCCAGGCCATGAAGATGTTTCCAAACTGTCTCTGGCTGAACTTCTCCCTCCAGAGACCCTGAATCTCATCAGGAGATCTAGTGTCTCCACTGTATGTTGTGCGTGCATAGGACACTGTCATGGGTGTGACCTCACTCAACGCCACAGTGGACATGTGACGGAAGCCTGGGGCTAGGGATGGAAGACTCAGGTGCTTGCCCCATGCAAGGTCCCAAATGTCAAATGTGGGGAGCTAACACTTCATTCGGCTCTTCCGGTGACCCAAGTCTAAGATACATGTCCAATAGTTCAATCCATATAAATGCACAACCATCATCTCAGTGGGTGTCCGGCTTAGACAAGGACGGAGACCAATGGTCCAATATGCCGAGAACTTATTTGCACAAGTTTCTTTTAATTTTCCGGGGCCACTCCCGCAATTAGAATATGATTCTTTTTAGGGTCTTACGCTGCAGTTTTTCTGGTTCTATTATTTTCGTTTAAAGATACAAACACATATTCTACTGGAGATAAATGTGAAACATATAATCTCTCTTTTTATTACAAATAATTTCTTACTTTAAAAACCTTTTATGCAAGACTAAATTGAGAGCAATGCATTTTATTTATTTTATTTTTTTTGGTATGATTTATGTTATTCAGGTAAAATTCACATAACATAAAATTCACCATTTTAAGCAAAGGGTACACTTCACTGGGACTTAGTACACTGACCGAGTTGTACCACCACCACCTCCATTTCTAAAATATGTTCATTACCCCAAAAGGAAAGAGCGTACCCACTAAGCAGTCCCTTTGCATCTGGAATGCATTTTAAGTTTGGTATGAGGGATGAGCTACAAAAGGAATGTTATACACCTTTGCTGAAATTTTAAAATGAACAAAGAGTTAAGAAAAACAAAACAGATGGGGTTAAAACAAAACGAAACGAAAGAAAAACCCTAAAAATATCCAGAGAAGGGTCAGGTGTTGTCTCAGGCAAACTCCAACCAGAGGAATTAAAACTGGACATTCGGCACTCCGTGGTGGCTCAGACAGGTAAGCACCCCACTCTTGATTTCAGCCCTGGTCACGATCTCAGTGTTGGAAATTTTTGATCCATATTCTAAACGACTTTCCTGAAAGGTTTTAACAATTTGTAATTACTTCAACTTTCTCTTTTCACATGCACTTTTTGGTTTTTGCTTGTTTGCTTTCAGTATGGACTTTACTTTTCAGAGCAGTTTTAGGTTCACAAGGAAGTTCAGGAGAAAGTAGAGAGTTCCCAAACGCTCCCTCCCCGCAGCCCCCAGAATCAGCGAACCCCACCAGGTGGTATTTTCCGCAAACACCACCCTGAGTCCGAAGCTTACACCAGGGGTCAGTCTTGGGACTGTGTTGTGGACAAGCATGTAGTGATGTGTATCTACAATTACAACATCGTACAGAATAGCTTCACAGCACTAAAAATACCCTTTCCGTCCGCCCTCCTCCCCTAGCCCCCGCGACCCTGATCGTCCTGTCTCCACAGTTTGCCTTTGCAAGAGCATCGTAAAGTTGAAACCACACGGTGTGCGGCCGTTTCAGATCAGCGTCCTTCACCTAGTGATGTGTTTTTAAGGTTCCTCCACGTCTTCTCATGGCTTGATTGCTCGCTTTGTTTTAGTGCTGAATAGTATTCCATCGTCCGGATGGACCAGTTGTGAATCCGTCCCCTGCCGGAGGGCACCCCGGGTGCTTCCAAGTGTTGGCAGCTGGGAGCAAAACTACTATAAATCTTGGTGTGCGGGTTTTGTGTGGATACACGTTTTCAATTCCTTTAGGTAAATGCTGAGGAGCACAATTTCTGATAGTATAAGAGTATATTTAGCTGTGTAAGAAGCCACCAACCTCTCAGAGTAGTCACCCCCTTCTCCATTCCGCCAGCAGTGCCTGTGGTCCCACATCCTTGCCAATGTTTGGTTTAGATAAATCTGGAAACCCCAACATTTGGGGTAATGTCAGTGTTTTAGATTTTAGTCATTCTAGTAAGTGTGTGGTGGTACTTAAGTCTTGTTTTAATTCATATTTCCATGATGCTATATGATGTGGAACATTTTTGCATATGCTTTTTTGCCATCTGTAGATATATATATATATATATATTAACAAGGTGTCTACTCAGATCCTTTGTCCATTTTTAGATTAAATTTTTGTGTTCTAATTATCAAATGTTAAGTTATTTGTATATCTTGGTTACCAGTCCTTGATCAGACATGTCTTTTGAAAATATTTCCTCCCAGTCTGTGGCTTGTCTTCTCATTAACTTAGCATCTTTCACAGAGCACAAGTGTTTACTTTTGATTAAGTCCAACTTACTGAATTTTTTTCATGACTGTGCTTTCAGCATTGTATTTAAAAAGTCATCGGCAAACCCAAACTTGGGTAGATTATCTCCTGTTATCTCTAGGAGCTTTATAGTTCTGTCTTTACAATCCTTTACACTTAAATATATGATCCATTTTGGGTTAATTTTTGTGAAATTATGTAGGCTCTATATGTAGACTCATTTTTTTCACATGTAGATTTCCACTCGCTCAACACCACTTGTTGAAGGGATTCTCCTTCCTGCATTGTGTGGCCTTTGCTCCTTTGCCAGGATCAGTTGGCTCTCTTTGTGTATATCCATTTCTGTACTCTCTGTTTTGCTCCATGGAACTATGTATCTATTCTTTCACCAACCCCACACCATAGCATCTTCTAAACAAATTTCACTGGGGTATAACCGATATACAAATAACTGTACATAGTCTATACAATTCCATGAGTGTAACCATTAGCTTGCATCTGTGAAACCGTCATCACACTCAAGGTAATAAACATACCATCACCTCCAAGTCTCCTCTCATACTCACCCCTTTTCGTAATAGGAACACTTACCATGAGATCCACCCCGGTAGAACATTTTTAAGTGCACAATACAACATGTATAGGGTCTATGATGCACAGAAGATCTTTGCAATGTATTCTTCTTGTATAACTGAAACTTTATACCCGTTAAACCTTGACTCCCCACTTCTCCTTTGTCCAACCTCTGGGTACCATCTTTCTGTACTCTGCTTCTGAGAATTTGAATATTTAAGATTCCACATGTAAGTGAGATCATGCACTGCTTGTCCTTCTGCGATTGGCTCATTTCACGTAGATTACTGTTTCCAGATTTATCGATATTGTTGCGTATCTCGGAAGAGGAAGTGGCATGCTGTGCTGACTACTGTAGCATTCTAGCAGATCGTGAAGTCAGGCAGTATCAGTCTCCAAATTTGTTCTTCTCCTTCAGTATCTTGTTGGGTATTCTGGGTCTTTTCCTCTCCATAAAATTATAGAATCACTCTGTCAACATCTACAAAATTACTTGCTGGGCTTTTCATTGGGATTGCATTGAATCTATAGGTCAAGTTAGGAAGAACTGATATCTCGACAAGACAATATTAAGGTTTCCTATAAATGAACATGAAATATCTTTCCATTTACTTATCTTCTTTGACGAAGTTAGCCAATGTTTTATAGTTTTCCTCATAAGTTAGGCTTTAAAAATTTTTTTAAATTTTTTAAAAGATTTTTAAAAATTTATTTATTTGAGAAAGAGAGACAGATAGTAAAAAAGAGTACAAAAGGGGGGCAGGAAGAGGGAGAAACAGACTCCCTGCTAAGCAAGGAGCCTGATGTGGGGCCCTGAGGTCATGACCCAAGCAGAAGGCAAATGCTTAACTAACCAACTGAGCCACCCAGGTGCCCCTCTTATTATGTTTTTAATTTCAAATTCTGCTAGCTCCTTGTTGGTATATAGAAAGAAAGTGACTTACTCTTGCATATTAACCTTGTAGCCTGTAATCTTGCTATAACTGCTAATTAATTTGGGGAGGTTTTTTTTTGTCAAATTTTAAACATTTTCTACATAGATGAACATATAATCTGCAAAAAAAAAAATCAGTTTTATTTCTTCCTTTCTAACTCTACACCTCTTACTCCCCCCCTTTTTTTGTTTTGTTTTATTGAATTAACCTGCACTTCCAGGATGATGTTAATGAGCAGTGGGAAGAGGGGAATTCCTTGCCTTGTGCTTGATCTTAGTGGGAAGGTTTCAAGTTCCTCACCATCAAGTATTATATAAACTCTAGGATTTTGTAGATGTTCTTTATCGAGCTAAGGGAGTTCCTCTCTCTGAGTAGTTTGCTAAGAAGTGTTACCATGAATGGGTGTTGAATTTACTCAAATGCTTTCCCTGTATCTATTGATATGGTCGTGATATATTTTTTTTACTGTGTCCATGTGATAGAGTTTATGAAGTGATTTTCTAATGTCGAACCAGTCTTATGATGCTTGGCATATGAAAACTCATTGCCAACAGGAAATATTAAAAATAGTAGTAACTTAATTACTAGTAAAGACCAACTGTTTAACATACTTTCGCTTATTTTGCAAATTTACTGTCTGTATGTTGTAGCCATTTTTATGTTGGAATGATATTCCTCATTGCAAGTGCAATTTATGAATTAAGGATGCTAAACTTTTGGCTTTTGTATGTTGGTTATTTTTGTTTCGTTGAACTTATGTGGTTTTCTTGTCATGCAGTTCTAATTTCTGTTAAATGTTGTCAAATGTGTTGATGTTGCTATTGGGATTCTATAAGCTAGGATAGTGCTCAGCCAGTCCCTAATAAATTCTAAGCCGATCTCATATCTTTTATCTGTGAAATAAAGCAATTGAAACAAACTCTGATTTCTTTGGTCTCTAAAATACTAGAGTGCTCTGCCTCATTTCTGTTCTAACTGAGATTCAGGTACAAGTAGGATGCTTGCTTTTTCAAAGATCCGGCATGGGAAAAGATTGGACAAAAATAAACTTGCAGTGGAAGAGCTCTTGCATCATCTTTCCAGGCTATGCCCTGGGGAAACCATGCTTACTTACCCTAATTGTCTGGAAATGGCAGGAGAGCATGTTAGCCAGATTTCCTTAGAAAACTATCTTTTTTCAGTCAAAAGAGAGTGACAGGACCCATAGGTAACCCCTACTCTTCATTCATTCTTCACTTTTATTCATTTATTTATTTTTTTACTGATATTAGTAACGAATAATTCAAGAAAATATTATGTGTGCAGTTGTTCTCAAGGTAAGTTAGGAAAATCCTTAATATTAGTCATAGGCATTGAAATAGTAATTTCTTTTCCAACAGTTATTCTAAAGAAATAATGATATGTGTAAATATGCATACAAAATCATGTTTATCTAGTCATTATTTGGAATAGTAAAAATCAAAAGTGATATAATATATATTATGAGAAGACTGGCTACGTTGGCTTTGTTGAGCCATCTGATGTGATCATGAGGAGACATTTGCAAACATCACTAAGAACATGAGAAAATTCTGAAGATCGTGTATTAAATAAATAAAGATACCAAAATATTTGTACTATTATTGTCATTCCTTTGTTTTTTATGAGGAAACTTGTTTGACTTCTAAAGTTCTACCTTTTTTGTTCATTAATTCTTAATGGTATCACTGAATTTCAAACTTAATAGGAAATTTGAAATCATCACACACACAAATACGGTTATTTAACTCATGTGTGAAAAAAATAGGTATGTGTTGAGACTGATCCTAAGAAATGTAACGTGATTCCTTCTGTTATTGGCTTCTGCCGTGCATGAACAATAAGGATGAAAATACCGTGCCTCTTAAAACAGACCCGACACTTACATTACGTAGGACAACATTTTCTAAGTGTTTCAGGCCCTTCAGTCACCTCAGCATGTCTTACATCAGAAAACCCCTTTTTCGGGGAAGAAGTGTTTTCCATCGTAGATGCAAATATGCCAGTGGGATGACCTCCAGCTCCCTGCTTCCCCAGCCTCGCCAAGTTTTCCTGATGCCGCTCAGTTAAACAATCTCTGATGCCTCCCTCTTTCTGTCGCCTTTCAGTATTCATCAATTTCTCACTCAAAACTCACTTTCCATACATGTGAGTAGGCAAACCAAGGTCATTCCCACTCACACCCCCTACTGACACTTAGTGATCTAAATTTAATACTCACGAGGTCTGTTTTCAACAGAGGACGTCAGGGTGGGGCCGGTAGGCTCTCAGCCACAACCCTAATATCTCGTAAACAGCAGCCAGGAAGCAGAGAAATAAGCTCACCGCTGGAAGCCAAAAACAGAGAAGACAGAAAGTTAACGCAGTGAAGAATGAACACACACACACACACACACACACACACACACACACACTGAAGCAGGGGCTAATTGGAAAATGATGAGCCGTAGTTCACACAAATCTGTGCATCTGTAATTTCCTCTAAATGATTCCTTTTCCTAGGCAAGAATTTGTGGATAATGAATTCACTTTTAAAATCGCAGAACTTCATTTTGGGGTGTACACACTTGGAGAAGCTACCAAAGGCAGGGAGATCATGGGGAAAAAAGGAGAGCATTTATTCGGGAGGCCGAGTCTGATGCGCTCTCAGCTCAGAGGCACGAAGCAGCAAACACCTCGGGCTCGGAGGAAAGCCCCTCCCAAGCGTCTGGTAGACAAGCTGGCGCTAACCCGGTTGGACTATCGTCTCTCTTAGAGGAGACCGAAGGCAGCGTCTGGGCCTGTATAGCGACTTACTTGTGTTGGGAGGACACAAAGGAGGCTTTTGTGTAGCGCGTCTCCTTCCTGGTCAGACTTCCCAGTGAGCAAGTTAAGGGCTGACAGCGGTGCCAATTAAAAAAATAGTAATTATAATAACCCAAACCGGAAAACAAACATCAGCCCGGTCACATTTACCTTCCAAGGAGAACCACCGATAAGGGACAGGAGACCAAGTGAGCCTGGAAACGCTTGCCCTCCGTGAGCCCTGTGTTCATTTAACCGATAAGCACAGGGAAGCCCCAGACTTGAGCAGATTCAAAGTCACAGGTTGTTCCGGGCAAAACTCGGAGGTGAGGCCAGAGCTCGGCCACGGAGTCCGTGTACCGGGTTTCATCGTTAGCCCTGCGGGTGTTTCCTTATCTGACACTTATTTGGTGGAGTAGGTAACATATCCAAAGGTACAAAGTATAAAAGGTGAAAAGTAAGCATCTTTGGTCCCTATGTTCCTCCCCAGAAGTACTAAGGAGCACCTGGGGGGGCTCAGTCGGTTGACTGTCTGCCTTCAGCTCAGGTCATGATCCCAGGGTCCTGGGCTCAAGTCCCGCATCGGGCTCCCTGCTCAACGTGGAGCCTGCTTCTCCCTCTCCCTCTGCCTGCTGCTAACCCCCACTTCCGTTCTCTCTCTTTCCCTGTCTCTCTCTCAAAGAAATAAATAAAATATTAAAAAAATAAGTAACAAACTTTACTAATTTCACATTTATTTTCATTTACAAACACATGTATGTGTAGACTCACATTCACTTATTTCTACTCAGTATTTTTTGGCCGTCTTTCTATTTAAGTATAGGTACAGCTGCCTCTTTCTCTTAAATGCTCCCCGTGGGGTACTCTATTTTATTGATGTACATAATTTATTTAACACATCTTCCACTAATGGGTACTTATGTCTTCTCCGGTTTGTGTGTATAAACTGCGCTGCAACAATTTGTACATGCCTCATTTCCCACAGGTGGGAGCATATCTACAAAATAGATGCTGGATCATGGTTATTTGCATATATATGCACATATATGTATGTTGTACGATTACCTTTCATTGGGTTCTACTGCTTTATCTGTCCTTCACAAACAATATATAAGATGGTCTATTTTCCTATGTTCTGGTGGGATGTCTATCTGTCTGACCATCCATCCATCCCTCCATGCATCTAGTTTATCTGTCTATTTATCATCTATCATCTATCCATCCTTCCCCCCTCCTTCCCTCCATCCATCTTATCTGATATCTTATCTATCTATCCCTCCCTTTCTCCCTCCATCCATCCACCTTATCTATCATCTCTCCATCCATCCATCCATCCATCATCTACCATCGTTACCACTCAACTTGGTGAAAAATTGCTTCTCAATGGACTTTAAAATTTTATTGCTATTATTAAAAGGGAGTTTGAGCATCTTTTCGTAAGTTTAAGAAATGGTGAGTTTCCTTTCGAGTTAAACACGTATATTTAACACACACAGTAAATATACATCCCCCCACACAACCGTATCTGAACAATTAGATATACACAACCGGACACGTAAGTCCTGTATGTGCGTGTTTAGCGCACGCAGCGGCTCTGTCTACACTACGCAATTACACGCGATCGCACTCCTCCTGCGGGCCAGGGGAGCGCGGGAAGGTCTCCCGCCCCAGGCCTCAGCGAGGACTCCAGTTTCCGCTCAGCCCGGCCGGGGGCGGGGCGTGGACCTGCTCCTCCGCGCAGGCGGCCTTGAGGGCGCTTTCTCCCGCGGCTCCAGGCCCGGGGCCACCCGCGGGCCTCCGGGGCCAGCCACCAGGAGGGGCCCCCGGCAGCGCGAAGCCGACCGCGGGGACAAGTGCCTCCGGAGCCGGGGCCCAGCCGCCAGAGCCGGCCCACGCGCGACACGGGCGCCCCAGGAGTGCGAGCCCCCACGGACGCGGCCTGCAGCGGGGACAGCGGAGGCCGCCGGGGCCACCGGTGAGTCTGCCCACCGGCTGGGGCCTGCGGGGTGGCTGCGGGCTCTGGGGGGTGGGTTCTCCGGTGTGGGGCCGGGCCTGGGGCCTGGGCTGCGGCTTGGGGTGCGCGTCGGGGTCTCCGGGTCTGGTGCGCCGGCCGGAGCCCGGGGTACGGTTGAGTCTCCTGGTGTGGGGCCAGGTCTGGGGTTTGGGGCGCGGGCCGGGGTCTGCAGACCCACCTGGGGTCTGCAGGCCAGAGATGCGGGGGTTCGGCCCTCAGGGGCAGGTCTGAAAGCTGGGGAGCCCCATGAGCGCGCCAAGCGTCGCCTTCAGGGTCTGGTTGTCCCCGCGGCGGCCTGGCTTGGGGCCACACCTGGGGCGGCTCCTGCTTCTGGGCGCTGGGGCCTCCCGTCTGCCTGCGCTGCCGGCTGGAGCCGCAACCTTTGACCTGGGTCCCAGGCGGTGTGTTTGGTGTTGGTGGCAAAGGCGCTGAGTGTCCCCGCCGGTCCCTTTTAGCTTCTCCGGGTCCTCAGCAACACCTGCCACTTACCACTCACAGCTCTGTTGTTTGCTGTAGTTGCCGGGAAGGGGAGAGAGTTACATTTCTCTCCTGACTTACTAGATGCAGCGTCTTTTCCTGTACTTACTGGCCATTTGCACGTCTTTGGATTTTGAGTTGATTTTTGTATAGGGCTGAGGTAGAGGTCAGCCTTCATTCGTTTGCATGACTATCCAGTGATCCCAGCACCGTTTGTTAAAAAGACTATTCATCCCCACTGAATGCTATTGGCATCCCTGTCAAAATCAATTGCCCATGGATGTATATGTTTATTTTTGAATTCTCAGTTCTGTTTCATTTGATAGGGTTGTCTATTTTTATGCAAATACCATACTTTTTTTTATTACTGTTAGCCAGCTTTTGATTAATTTCCAGAGTTTTGAAAATTTTGACTATGAGAATTTTTGCCATTTTTGTTGCTTTTATGAAGATGCAAAAAATTTCAGAGGTCCTTATACTCACATTTTCATGGATGACCAGTTTATGTTATTTTTTGCATATATATGCAAAAATGTTAGACATTCACCGTGTATTTCAAACTTTAGCATTGTGAAAATATTCTCTCCCTCTCTCATTTTCTCTTTCTGTACCTAAATAAAAGTTTGTCTGATATTCAGGTTGAAATCCTGGCTTTTTTCCTTCCCTCCTCGCTCCTCCCCTCCCCTTTTCTTTTCCTTTTCCTTTTCTTCTCTCTCTCTCTTTTGAATGTGTGTGTGTGGTTGCAATGGCTTGTGTTGTATTTTATCATTTTAATTTTGAATTTGGAAATGTACTGCAGTTGGAGACATCCATCCTACTTGTAAAAAAATTATTTTGCAGTACATTTACATAGAAGTGAAAATATTATGGAAGTGGATATTTCAAAGAACTTTCATACTCTTGGACATTTGTGTAGATAGCATCCTGCACAAGTGAGAACATTGCCCAAACCAGCTCCCTACAATTGTTGTCATCTTTAAGGGCGACTTTAACCTTGACTTCTAATGCTGTAGGTTGTATTTGCCTGTTTTTTGGTATCATACGTACATTGCTCACTCTGCGCTTTCTTTTTCATGAGTTATTTTGCTCAACTTTCTGTTTGGGCTGTCATCTCATGGTTGTGTCCTGTGGATTAGTCATTCTCATCTGTTGTGTACACACCACAATGCGTCCACTGAAGGGCACTGGGGTAGTTTATGTTTTATGGGTATTAGCAGTAGTTTGCTGGGATTTATGCTCCTTTGTCTTATGGTGCATATATGATTAGACATCTATTTATTAGGGTAACCAAGAGTGTGATCCCTGCATATGAGTGTGGTATGTTCCCTTTTAGCTGGTGCTGACCAACACTTTTCCAGCAGTGTGTGTTTCTAGTACCTTCTTGTGCTCTATAATACTTAACATTTTTATCTTTTTCTAAATTTTAGCCATTCTGGTAAGTGTTGTTATATTTTATTGTGTTTTTAATTTGCATTTCTCTGATTGTTAATCAAGGTGAGACCTTTCGTGTGCTTCTTTTCTTTTCTCTTCTTTTCTTTTCTTTCTTTCTTTCTTTTTTTTTTTTTGCATTTCATATATTTTTGCTTTTGGCTTTTCACATCTTTGCCAGGTGTAGTTACTATGGCATTTTCCTTGTTTTCCATAATGATATGCAGAAGTTCTTTCATATTGTGGAAGTGAGTCTTTTGTTGGTTACATGTATACATCACAAATGTCTTCTTGCATTTTGGGTTTAACTTCACATGATTTTTATTATGTTTGCATAAGCAAAAGTTCTTAACTTTAAAACAGTCCAATTTATCATTTTTCTTTGTTAGTGTTTTTTTTTTCCCTTTTAAGGGATATCTGCCTCAACCAAGGTCACTAAGACATTGTCCTACATTTTGGTTAAAACACTGTTTTTTCCTTGACACTTATGCCTGCAAACTACTGATTTTTGTTGACAGGGTGTGTTGAGAACTAATTGAGTTTTGTTTATAGGGTGAGGCAGGGATTTAGCTTCCTTCAGTCTCGGGATGTCCTGTTACAGTGGGGAGAATTCTCAGTTGCCCTGGGAGCTCCCTGCCCCTGGTATCTAGTATAATTTCTTCTAGAATATACGGACAATTATAAGGATGACGGGTTTTACTCTTGATTAGGTTATGGTATAGCACAAAGGAAAAGTAATATTTCAGATGCCATTAAGGCCCCAAATCAGTTACTTTGATTTAATTAAAAGGGAGCTCATTCTAAGTAAATCTGATTTAATTACACGAGCCCTTCTAAGGGACTTGGTCCTTTCTGAAGGGAGAGATTGAAAGCATGAGCAAAATTCTAAAGGCGTGAGCTGCCATTTTGGAGAGGGGCCCATATGTGTTAAGGACAGCAGATGCTCTCTGTTAGCTGAGGGCCTGAGTTCAACAACCACAAGGAAATGAATTCCAACAACAACCATGTGTGCCTAGAAGAGGACGGAGAGCCCCCGGCCCTGACCAGCGCTTCCAGTGAGGCCTTGTGGGGGCCCGAGCAGAGGACCCCGCGGAGCACCCAGCAAACCTCTACCTGTACCCACAAAAATGGTGAGTAATAAATCTGGATTCTTCTGAGTGACGAAATGTCTGATAATTTCTTAAGGCACCAGAGAAAACTGATGCACTTGTTCCTAGAAAACTACTTATTGAAAAATACACTGTTTTCCCCCCTGTATTCTGACAACACTTTGGTTGGTCAACCCATAGAGATGTGTGTCTGGCCCAGATTCACTGCTGAGTTCCGCTGGCTGGTTAGTCAGTGCTCGGGCTGATGCCTTGTTAGGTTTTATAACAAGTCTTGATAGCTGGTAGTGTTAAGTCTTTTAGGTTTGTCAAAATTTCCTCGGGAGTTCTTGGTCCTTCGTGTGTCTGCATGGGTTTTAGAATAAGGCTGAAATTTTTGAAAAATAACTGCTGATGTTTGATTGGGATCGAGCGAAATCTACATAAATATCTGCGATGCTATATTTGAGCCACAATTTCATATTTTTTATGTAGTATAAGTTGATTCCACACTCTGTGTAAGAATGCAATCAATGTATTTCCAGTCCCTCCATATTCCTCTCTTAATTTCACTACAGAAGAACGTGTTTCTTAGTCTTTACCATTTTGCTCATACTTCCTTACAGTTTTCTGACCTACCGTCTGCAGTTCCCATCGCGCCGCCGTTGGGGGTAACAGATCATGATGTCCGTTCGCTTGCAGTGTAGTGCCTCCCACGTCCTTATGTCTCCCCTCAAAACTGTTGTATTGTTTCTGCCTTATTAAGGCTTATGACATGAGCATTCTGTTCTTCACCCATAAGTAACACACTCGTTTCAGTTTGTCTTACAGTAAAATAAACTCCTTACCATTGGCATTTCTTCGGCAGTATTTTTTTCACTCATCTTTCATTGGTTGAATTTTGTCCTCCAGCCTGTGTGTGTATGTGTGTGTGTGTGTGTGTGTTGTTTTTGAATTGCTTTATTTTATGGCTTTTTATCTTGAGTTACAGTTTGGCTGCTTATAAAATTCTTGGTTCTCACCCTCTTTCCCTGCATACTCTGTACGGCGGGAGCTCCTCTGTCTCCTGGAATTAATTTTGCTCCGGAGAACTCTGAGGTCAGACCGATTTTTGCTCCTTTGGGTCACCCCGATCAGACAGCTTTCCTCTGTTGTCCTTGCCGAGCTTTGCCGCAGTGCGCAGGAATTATAGATGGTATTTGGGGTTGTCTTTCACTTTTATTAAATCGAGATTTTTGCATTCCTGATTTACCTTGTTTCTGTGCGGTAACGTGGAAGTCAAGAAAGTGCAGGTAAAACAGCACTCCATCACTTTAAAGCCAAGAAGTGTCTCTGCCACACTGTGTCCCCTGGTTGTTTCCGTGGGGTAAGAATGTGTCTTTACAGGTGTATGTAACATTTCTAGTAGCTTTACGCACGAATCAGCAGAATAGATAGCATCTCGTAGATGACTAAGTCAGAGAATGTTCTTTTCCACAGTTTACTAAACCCTGGATTTAGAAAAATAGGTGTGACAGTTTCCTTGGGTTAATAATAATGAAAGCGACGGCAGCTTCAGTGACTGTGCCCGCAGCAGCTAGCAGGCAGTAAGTAATCACCATGTACAGAACTAAGTGTTAATCACTTCATATGGATTGTCATATTCAATTCCTGCATCCGTGTTCTTCTTAGGTAAATACTAAGGTCTAGTGAACACAGTGGGGAGAGAAGTCACTCATCTAGCTAGTTATGGAGCAGCGCCGGGACCCCTGCCCTCCCGAGGGTGAGGGTCCTGGTCCAGGGACAGCTCCGCTGACGGGTACTTTCTCTCTCCTGTGGGAAGTAGGCATTGTTTTCTGTGACTCCAGTTTCCATGGAGCGGCACTGTCTCTCTGAAGGCCAGGCACCCTGTCTGCAGAGGGTCTGTCACGTGCTGTAGAGTTTCATGGCCGGGAACCTTCCTTCCCCTTAGTTCTCATCTCATCCACATTCCCTCTTCTGCAGAAGCCCGGGAAACAACTCCCAAAATTGGGAGTGAATCAGACTTCATCTTTGGAGTTTGGGACTCAGGTCTTCGCTAAAGTGGTGTGGGAAGAAAGTGGCTCTGTGAACATGGGGACTAGTCAATCCATTTGAAAATTAGTTTCCTTCTCTACGGAACCAGGAATCCTCAAGGGTTCCAATTGGTCACCTTCTGTGCACTGGACGCATGGGGCTAGAAGTGACGCTGTCACAGCCAGGCCTAGCTAGGACACTGTGGTTAGTACCTCGGCAGCTTCCTTCGTTAGGTCAGGGTTGGATCCCAGGTTTTCTCTGGCCCGTCGCGCAGGGTACTTAGTGCGTCCTTTGGGGTTCTTGGGAGAGCTGCACAGAAGCACCCTTGCGAGAGGGCATCTCTTCTTGGTTGTGGGATGTGCAGAGAGGCAGACGCAGCTGCCTCAGGTCAGGCTGCCGTTCTTACGGGCTGCGGGCTTCCTCTCTGCGGCATAACTGCCGGACCACGGTCCCCGCACCCGTCTCGCTGGGGTGTGACGGACACCTTAGAATGGAAGCCCCATGTCCGAACAGCAGCGGCAGCAGCTACCGAAACATTCACGGTGTATCGTTTGCCTAAATGATGTAATTTAGGAAGGACGCTTTGAGTGAAATACATCCAAACAGTTACTTAGCGATAAAATCGGCCAAGGTATGGCGGTGCCTTCCAAGAATGAAAAGCAAAAGGCTGATTTAATCGAGGTTTTGCCTAATGATCCCAGAAAACATTCTAGTAAAAGTTTCTATACCCAAGAAACAAACAAACGCCTGGAGGTTGTTGTCAGTAAGACGAGTTTTATCCTTATGTTCTTATTGGGAAGGAGGGGAATGGGAAGTCAAACAGATACACAGATCTGGAAAAGAAGTCCCATATATCCTCCTGGAAATCGCGGTGGCGGAGCCATGTGGTGACCCGACATGGCCGACGGTCACTGAAGAGGCTGTGAGAAGTACACACAAGGCTCATGAGTATAAGCTACGGGGAGGGTCTAGCAGCTGAGCAAGGAGCGACGGGGGTCTCAAGTGCGGTGGCAGTGAGAAGAGGTCCAATTCAGAATTGGAAAGTGGACACAAAATGTATTTTTTTTAATGTATTGCATCTGGGTCTTGGATAAAGAGTGTAAGCAATCATGATTCACGAGTATTGGACTAACGTAATCGAATATTTAGAGATGCCATTTAGTGAAAAATGAAGCACTGTAGGAGTAAGGTTTTATTGGAAAACAAGAGATGCATTTTGGATGTTTTACATATGTGTGAAGTTAATACACAGAGGAAAAAGTTCAGGGTTGCATATTTTTGACCTAAATTCAGTTTAGACATCTGAGCTGGAGGTAAGCCAAATTTGGGATCAATCAACATATAGATGAAATCAATTAGCGAATTAGTGCGGCCAGGGGAAGTGTTTCAGGATTGAGAGCTGGAGTGCAGTGGCATCACGCGAGAACCCGGAACAGGTGACTGAGAAGGAGCAGTCAGCGAAGGATGGGGAAAAGAAATACAAGAGTGTGAAAGCATAGAAACTAAGGGAAGAAAAGTTTTTAAAGAGATTTAAAAAGATACTATGTCAAGTATTGCTAAGATAGTCAATGGATAAGGACTTTACGTTGAAGATCAGAGGTAAAATTATGAAGGTTGACAGTGACCTTGATAAAAGCCACTGGTGGGGATAAAAGCACGATTCCGGGGGGTTAAAGCAGGCGTAGACTGTGCTTTCATGTAATTATGATCAGAAGGCAGGAGAAATGTGAAGCCATATTGAGAAATTGTCTCTTGTCAATTAAATGTTTTGTTTGGTTAGTTATTTGCTTCCTCTTGCTCTCGGGAGATACTTAGCGCACTTCAGGTTGCTGGGCGTAATCTGGCACATGGGAAGTAAGCATGATGGGGCAGAGGCATCATTGTAGAGGACGTTCTTGTGCAGGAGACTTCATGAAGTTTTTCATCATGTGAAGGGGAATATCTGGTTCCAGATACAGTGGAACGTATGGGGAGACTCTAATCTGACCGCTACTTTCACTCATGGAAGTAGCAAGGTCATTTTTTAAAGAATGAGAAAAGGCAAGAGTTTGGGAAGGTTGCTGTTGATGGGGTTTGGGAATATAGGTGAGGTTCGGTGGGGTGAGGTCTGGAGCTGGGGACCAAGAAAGAATTCTTGAGACATCTTTTGTGTACAATGGTAGCTCATTAATGCACGGGGGCGGACCGTGGGCCTGCAGAGCGGGGGCACTGCTGCGAGGAGTGGCTGACCATCTAAGAAGTAGGGGGTGGGGGAGGTCAGGGAAAAGGGAGATTTCAAAAGAACTTTCATATGCTAAAGAGGACTCGGAAGGTAATCCTTGTTGACTAAGGCTGTTTACCCCTTAGTAAGGCATTAACAGGATAGTTGGGAGCTTCCTGGAGGAACATTGTGGCTCTGCCCTCTTCAAGGGTCTGCCAGTGGGCTGCCGGTTATAAGGACATTTAATTGTATCTACATTTCCTTCTGGAAGCTGGGTTCTTGATAGAAATGCTTCGTTCTTGTGGATTGCTAAGACACTTGTAAACTGAGGGAGACTCAGGTCTTGCAGGGTTGTGACCTCTATCGGTTAACTATTGGTTTTCCTTCCTTGGCTCTAAGGCGGCCAGAGTGCCGGAGGAATGTCACATATGTCCCATGGGGTGGGGGGGGGGCTCCTGGGATGTCAGCTTCTGCTTCGTCTTCAGCTTGCCTTCTGTTCCCTCATCAGTGTGATGGTTGATTTATGTGTAACGTGCCAGGCCCAAGGAGTTCCCAGAGAGCTGGTAAATGTTATTTCTGGGTAAGTCTGAGGGCATTTCCAGAAGAGATGAGCATTTAAATCAGTAGAACCAGGACAGAGGATTGGGTCCTCCCCAGCGTGGGTAGGCCTTGTGCTGACCCAGGAGGGCCAGAGTAGAACCGAAGCAGGAAGCGGGGGCGTCTGTCTTCCCCTCCCCTGGAACATCCCTGCTTCTGGGTCTCAGGCCTGTGAGATGGAGGCGCACCCCCGGCCCTACTGGGCCTCCTGCTTGAGCCTCTGTGACCCCATGAGCCAGTCTCTCATAATAGCTCTTTATAGACACAGGCCCTAGGGTTCTTGTTCTCAGGAGAACCTGGGAAGAGTGGGAGGGAAACTGAGACACTGAGAGCAGAGAGAGTTAGGAGTTCCCAGGAAAAAAAAGACAGCTTTCCTGATACCAGGGATGTCATTTTAGGCCCCAGGCGATTTTCCCAGATGTAGGCCCCACACACCTCTTGCAGAACTTCCTAGGAGGCGTCAGGATGACAAAGAAATGCAAAGAACTCAGTAGTTAAGAATTTCAAGGGAACAAAGGGAATGCAAAAACTAGCGGAATCTGGCAGGCCTGGAAATAGCCTAACCTTTCAAGAGCTGGTAAATCAGTGGTGAAACTCCAGTACTGTTTCGCAAGTAAGCAAGGCTTGACGTGGATGGAACCGGAGGGTATTATGCTGAACCAAACAGGTTGGTCCGAAAGACAAATATCATATGATTTCACTCGTCTGTGGAATTTAAGAAACAAAACAGATGAATATAGGGGAAGAGAACGAAAAATAAAATAAGATAAAAACAGAGGGAAGCAAAGCATAAGAGGCACTTAACTCTAGGCAACAACCTGAAGATCGCTAGAGGGGAAAGGGTGGGGGATGGGGTAACTGGGGGATGGGCATCGAGGAGGGCCTGCGACGGGAGAGCACTGGGTGTTCTATGCAGTTGATGAATCACTGACCTCTGTGTCTGAAACTAAAACCCTGTATGCAAACTAACTTGAATTTAAATAAAATCTTGAAATAAAAAAAAAGAGAGAGAGAAAAAGCAAGACTTCTGCATTCCTTTAGGACCTGAGACAACAAGCCCAAGACCCCATCCAGTTTATGGGAGCGTGCCCACAGTCCCTTCTTTGAGTCCCCTTCCCCTTGGAGCACGATTACCCTTGCTTTATTATGTTTAAATCTCCACTCTAGGAAGAGCACAAACCACTCTAATCTAATGTAGGATGTCTATGTAGGGCATGTTTTCTAAATGTGCTTGTGCAACCTTGTGCCATGACAAAGGTCCTCTTTCTGAATATTCATCCTAAACCCTAAATAAAAGGAGCCCACATACCCCTGCTCAGGCACTCACAGCTTTGGGAGTTATTCCCCCTTGATGGCCTTATTTGCTGCAAATAAAGTGTCCAATTCCATGGGTGTAGCCTCTACCAGTGCCTCATCAAGGGAGCTCGCGTTGGTTGGGGTAGAGTATCAGCTCTCAAGGAGCCGAGAAGACTCCGTTGACGTGTGTAATTGTGGTTGTAGAGTGAGCCATAGATTATATTTTTCTCCCCTAAGTATAGATGTTGCTTGGGTTTAGCATGAGATTGTGAAAGTGTTTCTCAGGGATCCTAGCAAAAGAGGGCGGAAACAAAACAGTTGAACATGGATGAAAGGGAGAGTTGATAAGAGGGAGAGTTGATAAGCATGGCTCATTCCATCCAGCATAAGACTGGGAGGATTATCAAAGACCACCATTGCAAGGCCGGAGAAAATGACACAAAGCACGCCTGCCAATCGAGAGTTGTTTCCTCACAAGAAACTGCGTCGGGAAGGCATCAGAAGTCTGACTTTGTGTCTGGGAGTACTCCCAGGCTCCCACCCGGCCTTGGACAGAACAAAATACAGCTTCAGCTGCAGGGGTCGGAGAACTCATTTTGTGGCTGGCAGAGAAAGCCGAGCAGTTTCGCCAGCGAGAGGTAACAGATTCTATTTGGGTGAGAAGAAAATCCCAAAGCATTTATTTGTTGAAGGTGGAGGACCTCATTCAGAGTGGGAGAGGCTCCCCACAGCTCTACCAGCTGGTGTGTACAGACTGGGTTCAGGCATGCACAAAACCCCGGCTTTCCTGAACGAATTCTGAGGTCTGGAATGGGAGCTGTGGGCAGATCCTCTAACCGCATAACTGGCAGTGAGGGCGCCGGGGAGGGCGGAGCGAACTCCTGAGTTCCTCGCCCCATCACAGTGCGGGCGGCAGGCCCAGAGCCCCTGAGCGTAAGGCCTGCGTCTCCGGATGGCTGCGAAGCGCACAGTCACGGGAGGCTCCTAGGGAGTCGGGGGAAGAAGGGAGGCGAAGCCACGGCATCACGACATTGCAGGCCACGGGTCGTACCCAGGGACCAGATAGGTTTTCCAGCCCAAGTCAAGGCGTATTTCTAAAATAAAGAAGCAACAACCCTCAGAAAAATAAAGCAGAACCCCAAGTTATCTCATACATTCTTTATAGTGTCAGGTCCTCAACCCAAATCCCTAGATATGCAAAGAAACAGAAAGGTGAGACTCAAACATATGAAAAAAAATCAGCGGAAACTGGACCCAAGTGGACAGGTGTTGGACTTAACAGACAAAACTTAAGAGAAAAGGCTACAAATATATTCAAGGAATTAAAACGTGTTCACATGATTAAAGGAAAATGTGTTAATGAACAATTAGGAAAAATAAAAAGAGAAGTGGAATCCATAAAACAGAATCAAATGTTAATTTTAGTGCTAAAAACTACTATAACTTCAATGGAAAATTAACTAATTAATCTCAGTAGTAGATTTGAGATCGCAGAAGTATCAGCGAATTTGAACATCTGTAAATAGAAATGATATAATTCAAAGAAAGAACGGTGTGACAAAATATTGATGAGGAACATGAAACATTTAAACATACATGTAAATGAAATACTAGAGAAGAAAGCAGAGGGAATGAAAAAAGTATCTGAAGAAATAATGGTCCCAAATTAAAACATATCAAGGGGCCTAAATGAATCCCACGTGGTACAAGCACAAAGGAAACCATACTTAGACACAGTAAGGTCAAATGACTGAAAGACAAAACAACTGAGGAGAAAAGCTTAAAAGCAACAAGAAAGATGGGACACATCATGTTTAGGGCCAATACAATTAGCACTGATTTCTCATCATAAAAACAGAGGCCATCAGGCAGCGGGAGGAATCATTCAAAAGAGTAAAAGAGAAAAATGAAATGTTCAAGATTTTAGATCCTGGGAAGCTATCGTCAAAAACTAAGGCAAAATTAGGGCATTTCCACATGAATAAGAGCAGAAAGCACCATTGCCTGCAGTCTAACTGACAGCAAAAGTTAGAAGTGAGTACATGAGGGCGAGTGCGGGTGGCCGGGCTGAAGGAAGGCAGTGTGGAGGAGATGCCCCCCCCCCCCCCCCCGAGACCCTTCATACTGGGTAGCACATGATCAACACAGGCTGAAGCGAGTAAGAGACTACGTTGTGCACATAGCTGGGGTACGGCGTCCAAGACACGGAAACCAAGCAATCTAGCATACCGCAGCGGCAGAATGAAGGACAGAACCGTACGATGTGTCTCAGCTGGTGCAGGAAAAGCATTTGACAAAGCTTAACATTTCGTGGCAGAAACACACAACAAGCTAGAAATAAAAGGAAACTAAAAATACCTAAAAATAATAAAGTTTGTATGTGAAACGCTGAGCTGGCATCCTACTCAGCGGTAGTGTTTTGAACATACCCTTCTTTTATCGGACTAAGGAAGTTTAATTTGATTTCTGGATTGCTAATTTTTTGTTGTTAAATATGAATAGCTTTTGAGTTATATCAGTTTCATAGGAATGTTTTAAGGAATTCTGTGTGTATATGCATATATATAATATCATATGCATATATATATATGAGTGAGATTGGCTTTTAATACTTTGTTCCTATCCTGTCTGTTAAGCTTTGTTTTCACATTTTTGCCAGTATGTGAAACTGATTAGGATGTGTTTAACAACTGTTTATTCTCTGGGAAATTCTGTGAAATGTTGGTACATTCTTCTATTAAAAATTCGGTTGGGGCACCTGGGTGGCTCAGTGGGTTAAAGCCTCTGCCTTAGGCTCAGGTCATGATCCCAGGGTTCTGGGATCGAGCCCCACATTGGGCTCTCTGCTCAGCGGGAGCATGCTTCCCCCCCTTTCTCTCTGTCTGCCTCTCTGCCTACTTGTGATCTCCCTCTCTGTCTAAATAAATAAAATCTTAAATTTTTTTTTTTATTAAATTCACTAGTATAGTGTCTGTGGCCTGGGTTTTCTTCGTGAGAATATTTTTAATAATTCAATTTATTTAAAATTATATGATGATTTAGATTTATACCTTTATTTGGTCAGACTTTGTGAATTACATTTTTTTTAAAAAAAATTTATTTATTTATTTGACAGAGAGAGAGAGAGAGACAGAGAGAGAATACAAGCAGGAGAAGTGGGAGAGGGAGAAGCAGGCTTCCTGCTGAGCAGGGAGCCCAATGTGGGGCTCGATTCCTGGGATCATGACCTGAGCTGAAGGCAGATGCTTAATGACTGAGCCACCCACGTGCCCCATGAATTACATTTTTCTAATAATTAATCTCATTAATCTATACTCCTCAATCACTGCTATTTTCCCTACCATATTATTATCTTGTTTGACAACTTTGAAATTGTTAATGATATATGCTATCATTTGTAATATTGATTATTTCCATTTTCTGCTTTTTTTTCCCCATAATCAGTATTTCTGGGCTGTTCATCAATTGCACGAATTTTTCAAAGAGCTAACTCTAGATTTTTCATTGACCTGTCTGCAGCATGTATGTATGATATTTTATTGATTTCTGCCTTTATCTTTAATATTTGATCCTTTCCACTTTTTCCCTAAAAATTATTACATCAACACCCATCTCTATAAGTTTAAAAAATAATTTTAAAGCTTTATATTAAAAATTTAGACATACACAACTGATGAATCGTTTACACTACATCAAAAACTAATGATGTATTATATGTTGGCTAACTGAACATAATAAGAAAAAATTTAGGGAAGCAAATCTTAGTTCATAATATCTTTTAATATCCTTTATGCTTACTCTTTACCAAACGGGTAATTTAGAAGTACTCTCCTTAATTTCTGAATTTATGGTAATGTTGCAGAAATAGTATATGATTTTCAGAGTGGTTGGAGAGTATACTTGGTAGGATTTTAAACCTTTGGAGTGTGTTGAACATTGTGTGATGTTATTGAAAGCAGACAGTTCTAATAATGTGTTTGCAGATGATTTATTTATTAAAAATATAAGCAGTAAACTTACAGTAATAAACAAACATATTTAAAAATATATCTCTGGTAGAGGTGCCTAGGTAGTTCAGTCCGTTAAGTGTCTGACTCTTGGTTTCGGCTCAGGTCATGATCTTGGGGTCCTGAGATGTAGCCCTGCCTAGGTCTCTGTCCTCACTGAGGAGTCTCCTTGCAGATTCTCTCCCTCTTCCCCTCCCCCTACTTTTGTATGTGTGCTTTCTCTCTCTCTCTCAAATAAATAAATAAATCTTAAAAAGTATATCTCTGGTATTTGAAAGTTTATGGATATTACAGAAATAGGAAATACATAAAACATAGACATTAAATAATAACTGAAAATTGTAAACATGGTAAAGTAAAACATTATTTATGTTTGGTTAAATATAAAATTTTTTTAAGTATGTGGGATAAATGAACAATATTTTATAAATGGCTGAAATGTACTTTTTTTGGTTAGTAAAGTGTATATATTCAATTAAAGATGAGCTATTTAGAATTTGTTGTGCAAGCATGGACCATGTCTTTTATTTGTTTTATTTTACTTTTTTACTGATGTATGGTTGACATACAATGTTATGTAAGTTTCAGGTCTGCAGCATAGTGACTCGACAAATTATAAACATTAGAAAATGGCTCCCATAAGTATAGTATCGTCTGTTACCATACAATAGTATTACAATGGTATTGACTCTCTTCCCTACACTATACATTTCATCCCCGTGACTTATTTTATAACTGGAAGTTTGTACCTTTTAATCTCTTTCAAATAGACCCCGTATGTTGTGCTTTTAAAAAGTGTAGACAATAGCTCCCAGAGTTTGTAGACCAAACTCTTTTCCACTTTGGTTCCATTTTATCGTGTTAAAGTGAACATGGAACCCTTCGTTGTTGATGAATGACTTGGATCCCTTCATTGTTGATGAATGACTTGGAGAACTTTGATGGGCAGCAGGTCCCTCCTGACCCAGTGGAAGCCCAGAGGGGAGCAGGGATGGAGCTGTGATGGCCATGCTTTGAGAGTGGTCATGAAGTCTGACAGTCCAGGACCCTAGGAAAGAGAGGAAGGGAAGGCTCAGGCAGGAAGATGGAGCCCAAGGGATGAGGTTTTTATGTTTAGCCACGCCTCTGTGGTTTACCTGGTAGACTGGTTAAGAATAATTTGTGGAACAATTAGGTTATTTTCCCTATTTGTAAATATTGTTGCAAAACAATGTCTTCTTTCTTTCTCCTGATTTATTTTATACTTTATAAACACTCTGATACAGAAACCCAACTGTTAGAAAAAAACATGAACAAGGATACTGAAGAAATAAACCAGTGTTAAACTTAGAAAGCAATTCATTTTATTTAAGCCTATTGGGTTTAAAATGATATGCAGATAAGAAGTGGAATCCTGGTCACTGAGTGACCTCACTGCAGAATCTAGGATCAGACCTCTTGTTTATTACACACATTGCTTTATTCCGGGTCATCAGCGTGCACGTGAGTGGGAACGGACAGCAGGAGATGGGGTGATGCTACAGGGCAGCGAGAAGTCCCACATGTGCTGGAGAAGGGAGTGGATAGGAAAATTACTTTCTGATAATAAAGGTAGGAGAGAATGATCTAGGGTTTTTGCTTTGCTTGTGCTTTTGTTTGTTTATTCGTTTTGTTTGCATTTTGTTCCACAGATTTTCAAAGGACAGCATGAATATGAATGTTTGAAAGAAAAGGGGGAGGGATGACAGATTCCAGTTAATTAGCTCAGATTTGGTCCATATATTCTAAGTCTCCATAGGACTTCTTGGACTCTTCGTCCGAGATACTATACTGACTCTTTCGTTACAACTTCCCAAATAGATTTTAAAATTTGCCACACATTTGTCTGGGGTAGATCTTTTACTGAATACTTCTTTGGGATACAGAAAAAGTGATTGTATTATACAACATGTGGAGGTCTTCACTTTCATTCTCTTTAAACGTCTCTGGTTGTCCCTGAAGTTACTTTTCAGTTGCCAATGACCTCACTTATTTCCCTTTACTTTCACACGGCACTTAAATTCGTCAGTACTGTCAAGAGTGAGTTGGATCTGGACATTCAGAAAGGAAAAGATCCAGTAATTGGCACAATCTAAACATTACCATGTTGGAATGCAATGTAAGACTATTATCTTCTGTGTCATGGCCCTGGGGCTTCTCATCCATGACTCCAAGGGTCTTACCAGTTGTTTATTCTGGAGAACTATACCTTCTACTAGAGAGTGGGGAGTGAGTTCTGCTTGCAATAAAAGATTTTTCCATAGCCTTGGGTCATTGTGTAACTTGCGCTTATTTTACTTTGTTTTCTGACTTACTCAAGCTTGAACAGCAGGACAAAATCAATTTTTTCCATAAAGGAGCAAACAATGCAATCAGGAACAGAATATAAAGAAGATTCTCTTATAAAGGGTGGGTCAGGGTAATATCAGAATGCCTCAAGTCACTCTGACTTCAACTTGTGTGGGTTTATAAGATCTGAGAGCCATCACCACAGTTCGAATTGATCAAAACAAAGCAAGAAACATCAAATGAAAACACAATTTAAACATCTATAAGATACACACAGCTTGTGAATAATTAGATCAATGTCCAAAATATTAATAATGTTTGTTTGTTTGTTTGTTTATTTATTTATTTATTTATTTATTTATTTATTTATTTATTTATTGTTACCGACAGGTCTTTATTGCCATAAACTTAAGAAAGAGTAGCATCAGTTTACCTAAAATCAATGGGGTGAGGAAAATGATGGAAATTTTTGCCTCCCCCCAAGTATTACGTACAGCATGTCAGGAGCGTCTTTGCTGCCGCGCGTGAAGTCCATGGGTTCCGCACCGTGTTCGTGTTGTACGTGATATTACCTGTGATATGACATGGGGGCAGCTACGAGCATCTGCATCGCGGGAAACTGCACTGGCTCGGGGTCCTCGCTGGCGTGGACCCCGAGCCTGTTCCTGTCACGCAGGACGTTGGCCTCATCTGAGTGTTCGCACCGTCTCTCTCTCACCTCCATGAACATATGATGACATTGATCTAGTAACACAGATAGCCATAAGGACACCAAAAACTGTGAACCATGCTTCCCCGTGGACATCATGATTTTACAAAACATGCACCGGGTCATCGCACGTCGGAGCTTGAGAGGCTCGCTCCCCTCCAGGTCCCGGAGGGTCAGCAGCCATGGTGAGCCCTGGGGGCACGGCCCCGCTCTGGGCTCCCCAGGCGTGCACTAGGTTGTGACACAAAGGGCGAGGTGCTGTACACATCTCCTTGTACACATCCTTTTTTGCTACCTGAGAACAAAGGCTCTAATGCGTTCCTACAATATGTAAGAGAAAACACAAATACTAACACGCGTAATAGTTATAACAGCCCAATAAAATAATTTGCAACTATCCAGAGACACAGTGACCTAGATATATCTTCAACTTTGAGATAAGCCAAAACTATTCCCAAGTGTGATACTTATATTTCAATAGAGAAAATCTGAAAAACCCCCACAGGATTTTATAGGTTAATTTTTGCTCTTTTATGAAACTACATTTGCAAAAAATATTTTCCCACATGGAAAGAACTTATCACGGGGGTGATTCTGTTCTCTGGACTGGACTCGCACACGGAGGCTCAGGAGGTTGTGTTTTTTTCAGAGAGACCTTTCCTCAGTTCTCATCCTTACGTGCTTTGATTTTCCCTGAGAAATACTCCCTGAAGGACAGTGCCGGGGGATTTGAGGCTCCTCGACTTGGATGACCTCCTGTTCAAACATGTGGTTTATTTATTAAATAATTAATCATATCTGTCAATACCCCTGGGCCCTTTGGGATTCAGTGGTGACATATAGTTAACAGCTTTGTTCCTTTAGTTTATCTGTTAAAAGGTTGACACTTCAATTAGTCAATACGAGGAAATTTATTACAGAAATAATAATTTACTTTACATACTGGATAGCTAAAGCAGTGCTTCTTCATTCTATAAGAATCTGATTTTTATATTGCCTATTTTTAAAAAATATTTTACCCCTACTTTATTTTATTTTTTTTCTGTAATTTAATTTTTTCTTCCAAGATTCATTGTTCATGCGCCATACCCAGTGCTCCACGCAATCCGTGCCCTCCTCAATACCCACCACCAGGCTTACGCATCCCCCCACCCCTCTCTCCTCCAAAACCCTCAGTTTGTTTCTCAGAGTGCACAGTCTCTCATGGTTCATCTCCCCCTCCGATTTTCCCCAATTCACCCTTCCTTTCCTTCTCCCAATGTCCTCCATGTTTTTTCTTGTGATCCACACGTAAGTGAAACCATATGATAACTGACTCTCTGCTTGACTTAACTCACTCAACATAATCTCTTCCAGTCCTGTCCATGTTGATACAGAAGTTGGCTATTCATCCTTTCTGATGGAGGCATAATATTCCTTTGTATCGATGGACTACATCTTCTTTATCCATTCGTCTATTGAAGGGCATCTTGGCTCTTTCCACAGCTTGGGGATTGTGGCCATTGCTGCTATGAACATTGGGGTACATATGGCCCTTCTTTTCACTACATCTGTATCTTTGGGGTAAATACCCAGTAGTGCAATTGCAGGGTCATAGGGTAGCTCTATTTTTAATTTCTTAAGGAATCAACACTGTTTTCCAAAGTGGCTGCACCAACTTGCATTCCCACCAACAGTGGAAAAGGGTTTCCCTTTCTCCACATCCTCTCCAACATTTGTTGTTTACTGTCCTGTTCATTTTGGCCATTCTAACTGGTGTAAGGTGGTATCTCAGTGTGGTTTTGACTTATATTGCCTCTTATTATAACTTATTGATATATAATTGACACATAACATGGTGTAGAATGTGTTGATTTGATACATTTCTGTATTGCAACATGATTACCACTGTAGCTTTAGCTAACACCACCACTTCCTTTCTTGTGATGGGCACAACTCTAGATCTTCAGATCCGATCTCTCAGCAACTTTGAGTTTTATGACACAGTGTTGTCTATAATCACCGTGCTGTGCATTGACCCTTTGTGACTTATTTATTTACTGGTTCCAAGTTTGTACCCTTAAACACTATCTCCCCAGTCAAAAGCCACATAAGACGATTCAAGGTGGAAAGGGACAATCAGTCAGAGAGACACTGGAATTATTTATTTATTTATTTATTTTTGAAGCTTGTTCAGAGTTACTTTTTCCTGTTAATGAGACTGGGTCATTTCGAAGCGACACTCAGCCTGAGTCTATGGGCTCTCTCAATGTCTTGCTCTTTTTTTGTGAATTCAGATGATTGAGGATATCACCCATTGTATCGATCCATCACACTTTTGCAGAACTGGATATATGTTTAAGAATTCCTTGTCATGCCTTGCAAGAAAAGGTTTCCTCCCAAAGAACTAATATGCTTAGGTGATCCTTATGCTTAATTTGGACAAATGAGAGACATTTTTCTTTCTTTCCTTTGATTGTTAAAAAAGAAAGATCTTCAAGTTCACTTCTTCAAGGAAATTGTTCCAATCCTTCCCAGTTCATATTCATTTATTTTATGGCATCACAGAAACATTTTGTTTCCCCTTGACCACATAGTTCTTAAAATACATTCTTTGTATACTTATTTAATTTTTTCTGTAAAGCACCATAGTGTAAACCATAAAAGGCCTACCTATATATGTCTATACACCACTCCTTTCCTAATGACCAAACTGGTCCCAGAACGCAGATGCCATTTTAAGAGGAAGACATTCTCAAATAAATGAATAAGTAAATTTTAATATTGATAGCTTCCCTAGACTGCTTTTCAAAGATATAATTCTTATCCTTCTCTTTTCTTCATTTTTCTTATTGACTTTTTAAAAAAGACTTTTCAGAAAGATCTATTCCCTGCAAATTAATGCAGCCACTGTGGAAAGCAGTACGGAGATTTCTTTAAAAATTAAAAATAGTAGAAATACTGTATGACTCAGTAATTCCACTACTTGTTGTTTACCCAAAGAAAATGAAACAGTAATTCAGAAAGATATATGCATCCCTATGTTTATTGCAACGTTATCTGTAATTGTAGCAAAGATGTGGAAGCAGATGTGTCTCAGTAGATGAGCAGATAACAGTGATGTGGTCTGTGTGTATGCAGATACATATATAGACACATATGGGTGTGTTACTCAGTCTTCAAACACAATGAGATCTTGCCACTTAGGACAATGTGGATGGACCTCGAGGGTGTTATGTGAAGTGCAAGGTCTTCCTAGCAGAGTTCAAGAAAACCAATCAATTTTTCGCAATAAAAGCCTTAAAGAAAAAAAAACACAATAAACCATATGATTTCACTCATATGTGGAACATAAGACACAAAATGAGCAAACAAAGAAAAAAAAAGAGACAAACAGACTCCTAAACACAGAGAACAAACTGGTGGTTGCGAGAGGGGAAGTGGGCCAGGGGCTGCGTGCAATAGATAAAGGGGATTATCAGGTACAAACTTCCGTTATAAAGTCAGTCACAGAGATGAAGAGTACAGCATAGGGAATATAGTCAATGAGATCGTAAGAATGTTTGGTGGCAGATAGTGACTATATTTATCTTGGTGAGCACTGAGTAATGTATGGAGTGGTTGAATCGTTATGTTGTATACTTGAAACTAATATCACACTGTATGTGATATTGAAATTTAAAAAGATACTTAAAAAGATAGTCTCTCTTCCCCTCCCCCCAGTTTTCGTCATCCAACCATCTATCCATCCATCCATCCATCCATCCATCCATCCATCCGCCTTATCTGTCGTCTATCATCTATCTAGATAGATCATCACTTGTGTATATGACTAATACAACTGTTTATTAGATTTTAATGGGTGTAGTATTATAAATTATTTATCAAGTTATTCCCATATTTTCCAGTCATGTGCTACTTTTAAAGAAGGCTGCCTGTCAATTTCCATTTGCTGTGTCTGTCAGTCGTGCAGTCACTACCTGAACTCAGTAATAATGTCGGCATCCTCCATCAGTTCTCCAAGTGTTTTCATAGCCACAATATTATTTATGATGTTGAATTCCTTTCTATTAGCGGTGAACTAGGAGAAGTTGTATTAAAATTTTATTGATTTTTAAAAATTGTTTTATTAAATTTTTGTTAAATTTATTAAAATTTTATTTATATTTATAATAATGGCGATGCTATCAGACATGTCTGTATTTTTGACAAGAAATTTAATAAGACATTTGATGGTAGATCCTATTTAATTAGTTGGCTTAGTTTTGTTGATTCCCATTCAGGTTTTGTCCATGCAGCATTGCTAATGACATTTGGCAGTGTTTCAATATTTTATAAACTGTAAAAAGAATAAACGTATAAACTTTACTTTTTTCATCAAACAGCATTGCCTTTTCATATAGTTATTACACCATCTAACAGTTGTACTCTTAGAAGACACTTTTTTTCTGCTTTGTGTTGAATCCTATTTCTTTCTGTGATATCTGCATCTCAGCCAAAGTTTTTTCGCTTAATTAAATCAATTCTCTTCTTCAAAAGAGTCTTCATGGTTTAATAACTGAATTATATCTCTTTTAAAACAAAAGAAAATATTGATATACTATTAGAATGTATTTTATTAAAGTCAAATCACTATAGTAATTGTATTTATTTGCGAAGATGATTCTTTTTTCATTAATTTCCATTAGAGTAAATTTATAAGATTTGATAAGAATTATGAACTCTTTCATAGCCTCTACACTTAAAACTTACACCCAAAGCCCAAATTTCCTTCCAAAATTCATTCTTTCAAGTCTTGGTGTTTGATTCTATGAGAAATTTATTTGACATATGGTTGAAAACATTTAAAGTAATTACATTTTTTATTGCATTAGCCAGAGAAAATTTCATATGGTGAATATGCCAAATTAAAGCCTTCTGAAACTCTCCCAAGATTTTGGCCCAAACCATAGGTTTTCTTCCAATAATTTTACTGATAGGACTTGTACTAAAATCCAATTATGTTTTTATGTAAATATTATTTTATGTAAATATTATTTTCATTGGAAACTTTTTAAAGCACACATTTGATATATAATTTCATAAATTGTTCATTTCAGCTTCTTGGGATCAAAAATGAAATTATCCTGAGGCCTGAATTTTATATTTTAAAGAAATAATTTGAACAGTTGTTTATGAGAAGTAAATCCTAATAATTGTTGAAAGTCCGTTACCTTGATTATTTTGAAATCTTAGTTTTCTTATAAAAGTAGATAAAAATTTTGCAACAAGGGAAGAATATATCTAGATAATACTATTAGCTTTTAAAGACTCAGTAAATAATGGTATCTGAAAGTACTTAATTATTTTTTAACTATTCTGTATATATTAAAAATTCTGATGTCAGTTTCTGAGTTTCTTCTTTGATAATTGCACAACTTATTCATTTGCACCCTGAGCTTAAATGAAATATTACTCCACCCTGACAAAGTATCTACATATTTACCTTTTGGAATTTAGGGACATCATATTTGAGCACCATTTACAGGCAATATTATGTCACCAGCAGTAGAAATCCACTCACAGACTTTCTTGAAATTAATTTGTTCAATGTTACTCTTTTTTGCTTTTTTCAAAATAGATTCCTGTCTGTTCTGATTTTTACAGTGTTACGAATTTTCCAGGATATTGTTTGTTATTAATATCATTTCATTTCCTGCCCCACCTAATTTAAAGATTCATGCTTATTATAGTTAAAAGGTCTGAATCCCTATCCAAGTTTCACTGTCTTTTCGTTCTACATTTTTCTTATTGTTTTAACTAAAAATTTCCTGGCTCATAAATGTGCACATTGCATAGTAATACTTACACATGCAGTGCCAGCGCTGTGTTCAGGACGATGTGAAAATAAAGTATCTAGATGAAGCAGTAGCTAAATAGCTTCCCTGCAGTAAGCTAGAGATTGTTAGACTGCATCCTTGAGGACCTGATCCACGGCCTTGGAAGCAGCTGACTGGGGACCCGAGAGTTTCATGGCTTGATAGTTCTTCTATGTTTAGCGCTGAATAGTATTCCATTATTTGGGTATACCACATTCGTCTACTGAAAGACACATTATTGGTTGTTTCCAGGTTTTGGCAATCATGAATAAAGGTGCCATACACATCCATGTGCCCATTTTTGTGCGGAGAGCAGTTTTCCATTCCTTTGGGTAAATACCAAGGAGTGTGATGGCTGGAAGGTAAACATGGGGACTATTTTCATATGCTTAATTACCAGTCGTATATCTTATTTAGTAGAGTGTCTGTTGAGAACGGTGGCCCATTTTTAATGGGGTTCTTTGTATTTTTATTAACTTTTAAGAGTTCTTTGTACATTTTAGGTACA
>CM052807.1:1367804-1386017 GCA_028533885.1 Nasua narica
AGGGAGGGAGGGGCATCTGGGTTTTCTCCTGTTTTCTTCCAGGAATTCTATGGTTTTACACTTTACATTTAGGTCTGTGATCCATTTGGAGTTAATTTTTGTGAAAAGGCATAAGGTCCGAGTGGAATTTTTTTTTTTTTTTTTGCAGGTAGGGTATCCAATTATTTAGAAGTATCTGTTGTGAAGGTTATCTTTGCTCCATTTTATTGCCTTTGCTCCTCTGTTATCCGCAAATAGATATTGTACACATTTTGTAAGTGATCTCGACTCTCATATGTAAAGGAAAACACCGATTTGTATAAAAATGTTATTTTTATGGTTATAGATATTTATCCAAGCAACTCACAAGATGATAAATCCAGCAGATGAAAAACAACTTCGGCATATAGAAAATTAGAGCAACATCATTAACACGTTTGAGTGAACAGAAGACGTACGTAAAACTCAGTACCCAAGGGGTAAAGAATTTACAGATTCTCAGACGCAGTAGGAGCATTTTTTTAGTTAAGTGTGTGCTAAGTTCTAAAGCAAAATTCACAACATAAAAAAGTAGCATTATAAATACACAGATTGGCTTCACCGAGTTAGGAATTTTAGTGCCAAGAACGCAGACTGGGACACCACCAAGACCTAGATGAGAGCTGCCTTTTCTTCCTTTGTTTGATGTGTTGCTTAGCTCCGCGAGTCTAGGTGCCTGTTTCAGTGGGACAGGACTGATGGGTACCAGACCTGTTTGCTGTGGCGATGCATCCCCACAGCCCGCAGCGTGTGACACGGGCGCTATAAGCACTCACTGCATGCGAGCGTAAAGATTTGATGTGAGTGAAATTTCTCCTGGGGAAATTAAAGATCTTTGAGACGCTGAATTGTGGAATCGTTACTAGATCTGAGGACTTTTGATACTTATTCGCTGAATGGTCATTCACATATTCTGCCAAACCAAGCATTTCTAAATGAATCATACAGCTGACCTCCCTGCCCCACATCTGTCCTCCCTCTCCAAGGCGTCCTATTCCCACTTGAAAGCTGAATTCTAGTCCCAGGTGTCCCGTGGAATTGACTTGGTTGTGTTAGTGGCAGGGACACATAACCCCACAAATCACAGCGTGGGCTCGGTGGCCCCCCGGACGCTCCCCTCCGTGCACTGACTCTGGGATCTGTGCAGTGGGGCCACATGGGTCGTCTGCCTTCCGGGTTCCATATGAAAGCAACGGAAAAGCACAAGGAGATCTCTCGCCAGACCTAGACGTACCACATCACTTACATGGATGCCACCTAGAAAATAACTCAGGCAGATGGTCCCAAACCCACTGCAGGAGAAGTTGTAAATGCCGTGGGATTTTATAAACACATGCATAGTGTAGTTGTGGTAAATATTGTCTGTGCTTAGTAAAATTTATTTCTCAGTGTGAATGCTGTTACTATCATTTGCTGTGAAGTCTGCTTAAGCTGATATTCCTACAGCCTCTCTTGCTTTCTCTTGATTTGTGTTTGTGTGTGGTTTTCATAGTGTTAGCCTGGCACAGGCTGGTCGTGGTCAGAGGGTTGTCTTCTGAGATCGCCTCTTGGTTATTGCTTTGGCAGCAGAGAGCTGGCTTTTCTTGGGACCTTTAAGAAAAACCGGATCCTGTTGATGTTTCCGGGTCATTGGCTTCTCTGGCACCCAACCCAGAAAGCAAAAGGAGAACTCCAGAACTTCACCACTATGTGTCGGTTTCTCTCTACCCTTGGAGTCTTGTGTTTGCTTTTTGCACGGTGGTCATGGTTTCTAGCCATAGTTGGTGGGAGGAGGATGGGGAGATGTGTCTATCCCATTTCTTCTGGGCTCAAAAACCTCCTCTTGATTACATTTTATAATTGGCTGTTTGTGAAGGCGAGGAAAGCTACTGACTCCAGTCATTTCTGAGAAGGAGTAGAAACAAAAATGTAAGCCACAAATTAATATTTATAAGCATATGCTCATGACATGTTGAAATACTTCCCATCCATTTTTTTTAAAACCCTGGCCCAAATATCACCTCCTTCAGAAAGCTTTTCTGTTATTATTTTCACTGAATTTGTTCTCTTCCATCTAAACTGAACCGTGCCGTTGATTATATGGCTCTTAGCATATAGTTCAACATTTAATTACAGGCGTCTTATGCTCTGATTGTATGTCGTTTGAAATTCTCCCGTCTTTTCTAAGTGTATCTCTTGAGAACAGGTGATTGGCTCAGCCATTCTCTCTGCACACGTGCAGAACTCACCGACACTCATGGCGGTGCCCAGTATGATTAGGAAGCAACAGATGGGTCCCGTCCGAAGTGCCCAAGTGACACAGGGCTCCTGCCCTCTCACACACTATTGGGGAAGCGCTCAGTTTTTTGCATGGATTTTTCCCAATATGGTTAAATTGCTGATGTGGCCCCTTTTCTATAACCATATGGGATTCTTCTCTTGGGGTGCCTGGGTGCCTCAGTCGGTTAAGCATCTGACTCTTGGTTTCGGCTCAGGTCTTGGTCTCAGGGTCTGAGCTCAGTGGGGAGTCTCCTGGGGACGCTCTCTCCCTCTGCCTCTCTGCCCCTGCTCGTGAGCTCTCTCTCTCTCCACTACCATCACTGGGATGGGGATGGACACACAGATTGCCTGCTTCTGGGTGGCAGCTTGCCTCCTCCGGGCAGAAAATGAGGGGAACCAACAATTAGGTGAGATTCCGTTAAGCGTCTCCAGAGCCCTTGTCCGCAATGTCCTTCCTTCCTCCCACTGCGTGGTCAGCCCCTCCATATCTGTCCCTTCCCGTTTAGAGAGCCCAGACATTATCACATGTCAGAGTATCATTATGTTCCATGCTTCTGTTTTCAGGAAAAAGGAAGATGGCTCCCCTACTTGAAAGAACATCTGTCAGGAAAATCAGGCTATGAGAAGCTCAAAAGGCAGCAAGATAGTGTGTAATTTTTGTATATACCTTTATTTTATTTAAATTCTTGACCTGCCGCGTTTTATGAAAACCACAAGGACAGCAAAGCAGTCAAGAGTTAAATTATATGGAAATTCACTTAAGATGATTTTCTAGTTTTAAGCTCTTGCACCTCTTTCCGGATGGGCATGAGAAAGAGGGTGTGGAAATTAGCTTTTGGATGGCATGGGATTGAGGAAGAGCGGCTTAGTGAGCAAAACCTTGAAAAGCAAACTTCTGTCTGCCGGAACGTTCGCACTAACGGATGTGGCTTTTCCTAATCCTTTATCCTGGATATGCAATAATGCAATATCCACCAGGAAATTTAAGCTTTAAAATGACAGTTATAAGTTATATTGACAGATAGTAAAGGAGATGAGGAAAAATTGCATTTCTGAAAATGATTTTGCAAAGTCTCTTGATCAGGTTCTACAAAAGATGATTTGTGAACGGTAATTATGGCCGGGTGAATGCACGGGTCCTGTGGTTAGGGACTGTGGGGAAACACAAGCAAAGCATTTTGCAAATTCAAGACACTTACTTTGGGAGCTGCTGATACTACAGAAAACTTCAGGATTCAACATTTTCAGACTCAGTGAATTTATTCGAATTCCTAGACCACATCATCAATGAATTCACTGTGCATGTGGTAGTCAAAATTAATATCGCGTAAAATTGCCATGTTTTGAGAGATAACAAAATAATCGTATCAGTCATTATAAATGCAACGTAAAGAGAGTGACCAGGAAGGCAGTGTGGGAAGGCCAGGCAACGGCTCCCATCTTTAGAGCTGCCCCGGCGTGCTACTGCTTGACGAATTAATGTTGGGCGGGGCATGAAATTTTAATGATTGGTCTCCAAACCGATGGTTCATTTGTACAGCGAATACTTTCATCAAAATTCATAAAGTCGGCAGAATTGGAAGCATTTTTAATAAGGTGAATAAAATGGAACCTTCCCTAATTATATATAAAAAAAATTATGACTCTGATAGACATCCTGCAAAATCAACTTTATTAAATGCCACTGATTCCTAATTGACTTTTTACAGACAATGACCTATTAGCTCTTCTTAATCCAGCAGCTTGAGGCTGTTGTTTAATAAAATTATACGTGTGGTTAGTAATTTTCAAAATTGTGCTCTGCTTGTCAAAGTCCATTTTCCCTGTTCTTTTCCTCCCAATCCCACAGGGTACTTGAAATGAATACACCCTCACTTTAATCATTATGTCATTGCTCCATGGCCAAAATAAAGTCTGCTTTCGGTAGAAACCATAGCCTTCCAATCGGTCTATCCGAGACTGCACAGTGATAAGAGAAGTATTCATTTAGTGCCTTAAAGTGATGAGAAAATCTGTACAGACTAAACAACCAAGGTGATTACTTTTGCTGAGATAGTAATTTAACAAAATTGCTTTTGTCCAATATGGCTATATGAAATTTATATGCAAGAATGGAAGAATTTATGCAAGCACACAGAAAATGAATGTCTATCTTACACCTGTAATGTTGGTAAGACTTCAGAATTAATTGCAACAGTTGGTCAGTTAGGAACTATTTTTATTGTTCATCTTTAGTCCTGGAGCACCAATAAAAATAGGATAAATTTATATTTATAGTTCTGAACTTCAGATTATGAATTTCGTCAAGGTTGTCTAAGTGGCCGGTTACATGTCCCCTGGTATCTTTTGGGATTTACGTTCTTCCTCCAGCATACCCACCCAAATTGCTATTCCTCCTTAGAAGATTCGTGCCCGTTGGTAAAGAAACCACGCTTGTTCATTTTCCTGCATTATGCACAGGCTTCTGGAACACCTTCTGCCTTCCGCATGCCACAAGCCCTTCCCGTGTTTCTGTGCCCTGCTCCTTCTGTAAGGACGCCACCATTCTGGGGCGCCTGGGTGGCTCAGTCAGGTAAGACTCCAACTCTTGATTTGGCTCAGGTCATGATCTCAAGGTTGGGATCTCAGGGTCGTTAGATCAAGCCCTGCGAGGGGCTCCATGCTGGGCCTGGAGCCTCCTTTAAATTCTCCCTCTGCCCTTCCCCGTCCTCTAAAAATAATGACATCATTCCTCAGGTTGAGGTGGATACGCTTCCTGACATCCATCATATTTTCTCAGTGAGCACACTGGGGCAGATACATAGATACCTTCTTTCCATTGTGTTTATTTTGTAATGGGTATTGTTCTTTCAGCTGTATTAGAGATCAGTGGACGGTTGAAGGTGTGTTTATCTCCATTTATTTGTAGAATTTGTTAAGTGACATGTGCCCACATGGGAGTTAATATATGATTTCTCTTCAAAGTACTTGTAAGTGGGCTTGCAATGGGGAAAAAAAAAGAGGAAAAAAGAAGAAAAAAGTCTCCATGTTTTCAAGGGTTTTAATCGACTGCTGGGAAATGTGGAGATATTTTTTCATATTTATCTTTCGGATCTGAGTGGCTCTAGAAATCCCTTGTGTGACATGAAATTTTCAAACAGTTATGGTTTCCGATGATCTGGATGAGGAGAGGCCAGGGTTTCTTGGTCGTGATAGAGGAGAGTCTATAGATTGTCATGGGTCCTGCCACCAGGGGGCATTTAGTAGCAGGAGGGGAGCTGGCTCCTGGCCTCTACAGATGGGCCCCAGGGCCACGTTGGCTTACCTTCAAAGCTGAGGGCCACCGGCTCTACCTGTCTGACCTTGTGCCCAAGTGTTTTCACCCATTGGCTCAAGATTGAACGATCTGAAGGCAAAGGTTTTATGAGATACCCTGAAACTTCTCAGTCTCAAATAGTATACATTTTTCATAATGCTCAATTAAAGCATTTCCTATTAAAAGTTGTGGTGGCATCACACCTCATATTTCATTTCATAATTCACTTTAATTTTCACATACCTACTATATAAATCCTTATTTAATTTTGAATACAGTATGGTTTGTCTGTGCCATTGATAATAACTCATAGAGACCCCCTCAGTCCTCCACCCAGTTACCCCAAAGTTGATATCTCCCATGATGATAGTACAGTGTCACAACATAGAAAATCAAATTGATATAATACATAGACTGTATTGGATTTATTGGTTTTACATGTTTTACAATCTTTTCATGGCTCGAGAGCTCACGTCTTTTTAGCACTGGAGCAATTCCGTTGTCTGGATGGAGCCCAGTTTATCCACCACCTGCCGAAGGACATCCTGATTCCTTCCAGGTTTTGCCCGTGATGAGTAACGCTGCTGTGAACTCCGGGGTGTAAGTTTTTGTGTGGACCTCAGTTTTCAACTCTTCTGGGTAAATACCAGGGAGTACAATTGCTGGACTGTATGTTGAGTAAGTTTAGTTGGGTAAGAATCTGCCAAGCTGTCTTCCAAAGTAGCTGCGCCATTTTGCGTTCCCACCGGCAATGAGGGAGAGTCCTGTGCTCCCCACCCTTGCCAGCTCTCAGTGTTTTAGATTTTGGCCAGTCCAGTAGGTGTGTAGTGACATCTCAGTGTTGTTTTCTTGATTTTGTGCTATGTTTTGTTTTTATGGACAATTTTTTAGAGAAGTTTTAGGTTCACAACAAAATTGAGAGGAAGGCATGGAGCTATCCCATCCACCCCCCTGCCCCACACACCACCATCCTGCCCATTATCAATAATTCCCTCCGGAGTGGTACATTTGTAACAATGATGAACCAGTGATGGTGTATCATAATCATTGAGAGTCCTTAGTTTTTCCTAGGGTTCAGTTTGGTGTACGTTTTATAGGTTTGGAGAAACATGTAATGATAGCCATCATTATATTATCATATGGGGTAGTTTCCCTGCCCTAAAAGCTCTCTGTGTTCTGCCTATTCATCCCTACCCTAAAAACAGCGATCTTTTTACTGTCTCCATAGTTTTGCCTTTTCTAGATTTTGGTCTTATATAAGATAATATATAATAATTATTATATAATAATATTAATATTATATAATATTAATATGTCATATAATATATTAATATTTATTATAATATTATATATAACAATATGTATAATATAATTATATAATATAATAATATTATATAATATAATATTATTCATAATATTATATAAATTAATGTGCATTTCCCTGATGACATATGATGTGGAGCATCTTTCCATATGCTTATTGTTCATCCATCTGTCTTCTTAGTTGAAGATATCTGTTCAGATATTTTGTTCACATTTTAATTGGTTTGTCTTCTTATTGTTGACTTTTATGGGTGCTTTGGTGTGTACCTAAGAATCATCATCATACCCAAGCTCATACAGGATCTTTCCTATTTTTTTTTCTAGAGATTTTATGTGTTACAGTAGATCTAGATCTATTTTAAGTTATGTGTATGTGTGTGTGTGTGTGTGCATGTGTGTGTATGTGTAAGGTGTAAGAGCACTGTCTGGATTTATTTATTTATTATTATTTTCTTTTGGACATACAGTTTTTCCAGTACCATTTGCTGAAAAGATCATCCATTTTTGGTTGAGTTGACTTTGCTCCTTTGTCGAAAGAATCAGTTCACTAAACTTGTGTTAGTTATTTGTGGGATTTTTGTTATGTTCCATGGGCATACTTGTTTATTCTTTTGATAATAGCTCATTGTCTTCATTATATTTATAGAAAATCTTGAAATCAGGTGATTACAGTCCTCCAATTTTGTTCATTTTCAACATTGTGTTGGGTATTCTGGATCTTTGCCTTTCCACAAAAACTTTATAACCAGTTTGTTGATATCCACAAAGTTACTTGCTGGGATTTTTACTGGAACTCTATTAAATTTATATATTAAATAAGTAAATTAAATGCTTATAATAATATTTAATTGAATTAAAAATTAACAATATTGAGTCTTCCAACTGTGAATATAAAATACTTCTCCATTTACTGAGACCTTCTTTAATTTGTTTTGTTAATATTTTACAGTTTTCTTGGGAAAAGTTTTCAATTAGCGATAATCGCGCCTCAGATAAACCTCATTGGCTATGATACTGCCACTGCGCAAAGCTATTTTATAGTTTTCTTATATAAATATTGTTCATATTTTGTTAGAGTAATACCTTACTATTTCATATTTTTGGTGCTTATTTATTTATTATTTTAAAAGATTTTATTTATTTTTTTGAGAGGAAGTGAGTGTGAGCAAGAGAGCACAAGTAGGGGGAGGGGCAGAGGCAAAGGGACAAGCCGACTCCCCACTGAGCAGAGAGCCTGATGCAAGCTCTAGTCAGGACCCTGGGATCATGACTGGAGCCAGAGACCAAGGCTTAGTGGACTAAGCCACCCAGGTACCTCTTGGTGCTAATTTAAATGTGTTTGTTTTAAAATTCAAAGTGCATTTGTACATTGCTGGTATATAGAAGAGCAATCGACTTTTCTTATATTAATTTTGTATTATCGGGCAGATTTGCAATCATCATTTATTGGTTTCAAAAGCTTTTTGTTAATTCTTTGGGCTACATAGGAAATCATGTTGTCTGGAAACAGTTTTATTTCTTCCTTTTCAATCTGTGTATCTTTAATTATTTTTCTTGTCTTATTATTTTAGCTAGGACTTCCAGTACTGTTTTAAATAGGAGTGATGGAGAGACATTCTTGTCTTGTTCTTGTTCTTAGGGGGAACACATGTGATTTCTTACAATTAAGAATAGTGTTTGCTGTGGGGTTTTGTAGATGTTCTTTATCAAGTTGAGGTTCCTGTCTGTTTCTAGTTTACAGAGAGTTTTAAATCCTGTATTCGTATTGGGTTTTGGCACACGTTTTTCCTGCATCTGTTGTATGATTAAGTAATTTTCTTCTTTAGCTTATTGATGTGTCACATAAGATATATTGAATTTTTATTCACTTCTTCTTGTTAAATTGGCCTTCTATATCTGGAATAAATCCAATGCAGTCATGGTATGTAAGTCTTTGTTTACTTTATTGGATTTTATATGCTAATATTTGTTGAGAGTTTTTGCATCTGTGTTCAGATGTATTTATCTATAATTTTCCTTTCTTGTAATATTTTGTTTTGGCCTTGGTATTATGGGAATGCTGCCTTATTTAATGAGTCAGGAAGTATTCCCTGTGCTTTTATCCTCTGAAAGAGATTGTAGAGAATTGGTATAACTTCCTGTTAAATGTTTAGTAGAAACCCCTCATGAAGCTATCTGGGCCTGAAAGTTTATGAATTATTGATGTAATTTCTTTAATAGAGATAGGCTTATTCATATTATTTGTTTCTCCCTGAATGAGTTTGGTAGATTGTGATTTTTGAGAAATTGATATATTTCATATAAATTATCAATTTTTTAAATCATAAAAGAGTACTGGATGTCAAATGTTTTGTTCTGAGTTGATAAGATCATATGTCTTTTCTATGTTAGTTTGTAGGTATGATAACTAATTTTTAATATTGATCTGGACTTACATATCTAGAATAAAACCCACTTGAACATGATGTATAATTCTTTTTTACACACTGTTGATTGTACTTGCTAATTTTTGTGGAGAATATTTGCATCAAAGTTCATGAGATGGACTAGTCTACATTCTTCCTTCTCATTCTTCTCCTTTTCTTCCTTTTCTCCTTTTTCTCCTCCTCCTTCTTCTTAATTACTGTATTTCTCTGGTTTTAGTATCATGGTAATACTAACTTCATAAAATAAATTGGAAAATGTCCCTCCTGCTCCATTTTCAGGAAGAAATTGTATAGATTTGGTTTATATTCTTAAAATGTTTGATAGAGAGGAGCCTGGGTGACTCAGTCGGTTAAGCATCCAACTCTTTGATTTCCGCTTGGGTCATCATTTCAGGGTTCTGGGATTGAGCCCCGTGTTGGGATCCGCTCTCAGTGGGGAGTCTGCTTGAGATTCTCTCTCCCTCCCCCTCTTCCTCTCCCCCTGCTGGTGTGAACTCTGTCTTTTAAAAAAAAAAAAAAGTTTGATTTTCCAGTGAAATTATCTGGCTGTAGAGTGGAGATTTTTGTTTGTTTGTTTTGTTTTTGTTTTCACAATTTTAAATTACAGATTCAGTTTCTTTGATGGTTAGAGTACTAGACTCTTCGGGTTGTCTCACTTACTCTTGTTGAGTTTTTGTAGTTGTGTTTTTCAAGTAGTTGAACCATTTCTTGAAAGTTTTAAGACTTATGCACGTACATTAGGTTGCAGTAATTCCCTCATACTCCCTTTAATTTGCTGTGGGATCTGTTGTGATATTCCTTTATTTCATTCCCATAGTTAGTGACAGATCTTCTTTAATTTCAATGTTGCCAGTCTTGATAGAATTATTGACTTTGCCAATATTTTTTTGTTTATTTGTACTCTCTGAATTCCCTTTTTCTGCTTCTGTTGTGGGAATTTTGTTCTTCCTTTTCTTGTTTCTTGGGTTAGATCGTTGATTTGAGACCTGTTATAGGACCACAGCTTTCCCTTTAACAGTGTTTTAAATGACTTCCACCTATTTTTATTTTGAATTGTCAGTTTCTTTCAGTTCTATGTATTCTTCCATTTTGTGAGACTTATTTTATGACTTATGGATTATGTAGAAGAGTATTGCTTAATGTTCAGGTAATTGTAGAATTTTCTTTCTGTTATGAATTTCCAATTTGACTTTATTGATGTCAGAGAACAGATTCTGTATGATTTTAATGTTTTAAATATTTGAGGTTGTGTGACTCAAGATATAATCTGTCTTGGCATTTGTTACGCGGGTGCTCAAACTAAAGTATATTTGCACAAACTGGCTGGTGTGTTGCATGATGTCAGCTAGACCCTGTCGGCTGACTTGTAGTTGTTACTCGTTACTAGTTATGGCTGCTCTCCGGGGGCCACTGGTGCACAGAGCTCACCCTGCCTTTACAGAAATGGACCTGCCCTCCCCTGCCAGGGGTATTTTGAAGCAGTGTTTCCTCTGTCTTCTCTTTACTAATGGCCATCTTCAAAAAGCTTTCTGTTATTATTTTCTTCATGTACCAGTGCTTTGGGTTTGATGTTTTGGTTTCATTTTGAAATCTGAAGGTTCACATTTGTGTATGGCATCATTTCTGTCATGATCCATTCTGAAAAAAGTTCACGTTAATATTCTATAAAAGTTTCAAGCCATCCTTATCAGTTTTCAGGATATGTGAAAATTTATATAATTTTATAATTGACAATTTTATAAAATTTATATAATTAATAAGAAAGGTAAGTAAATTTTAAGGGGACAAATAGAAATATAAGAATACAAGGATATTAGTAATTATTTTTTATTTTCTATTTAAAAACCAGTTATTGTAAATCCATTTGATAATACACTAGTCAAGAGTGGGTACCTATGTGTATCAATGATAACAAAGGTTACCATTTTCTATGCAAGCCATTTAAAACAAAAATAAAAGGCCAAATTTCATAAATGCTTAATAAGTTCACATTTACTGAGTTAAGAGTCAACTTTGTTAGCTTTAATTCAACCTTATCTATATATATCAAATGCAGATCTATTTTAATACATATTAGCTTTATGTGTTTTTCTGGATTTTTTGATACTTGCTGTGCTTCACAGAGACTATTATATATAGTAGCATTACAGGAATTTATTTTACATTAAAAACTCTTTAGGAAAAAACCAAAATTCTTTTTTTTTTTTTTTTTGGGGGGGCCTCGATCAGAAGGACTTGGGCCCAAAAACCAAAATTCTTACCAACATTTATTTTCAGTCCAGATTGACTCAAGAAAAGTCAATTATAGTCTGACTCTAACATTATTTGGAGCAACTGTAATATTCTCTATGGAATATGGAGATGAGCATTTCTGAATATTTCAAAATATTCTGCCTTATGATACTTTCCCTTCCACCAAGGTGTATTCTTGGCCTACAACCCATGGCTGTACTGCTGTGTCCTGGAACTTTTCTGAACTCTAGGGCACCTCTCTGCCCCTCGTTTGTGCCCTTGACCCAGGGTGTGATCTCTTTCAGATGTCTAGCCAGTCTGATAATTAATCTGACCAGCCGTGTGACCAAATGGTATATTTTGCTTTCCTTTTTTTTCATGCTAGGTTAGATATTTACATTTTAATTTGATGTTTCAGTGTCAAAGTAGAAGACTAGCTTTATCTCGAGGTTAGTTAGGACAATTTTACTTCCAAGAGCATTCTGAAGGCTTATCTGAAACATTATAAAGGGTTATGGAATTATATCAGGCTGTATGGTTTTCTAGAAGCGCTTCGTTCAGCCAGCACCCATTCACTGATCTCCTGATAAGTCTGAGGCATCACGGGAGGCATTGTGAATGAATGAGTGAATGAACGAATGCATAACAAAATGTGGTCATGGACTTTTAGCGTCTAGTAAACTCAATCTTGCATAAATCAATGGAAGAAAGTATGTTATATAATGAATGCTTGTTTGGCTGATTTAAAGTAAAACTTTGTACAACTGACATTTATATGAAATCATCTACTAAGAAGAATCAAGTTAACTAGAATCTGAACTTCTTATTTATATTTGAATACTGTTCTTCTAGTATACTTTATAGAAAATAATGGGATTAACTAATGTTTGAAAAATGAATGAGAGACTTATCGAATTATGATATGGAAGAACATTTTATTTTATTTTTATATATTTTTAAAAGATTTTATCTATTTGTCAGAATGTGGGGGGGGCACAAACAGGGGAGACAGCAGGCAGAGCAGGCAGAGCAGGCAGAGGAAGAAACAGACCCTCGCTGAGCAAGGAACCCAATGGGGGACTCAATCCCAGGACGCTGAGATCATGACCTGAGCTGAAGGCATATAGTTAACCCACTGAGCCACCCAGGCACCCCAAGAACATTTTATACTAACAGCAGAACAGTAATATATCATGTATATAATATCAAATTATATGGTATATATATATACACACATGTATGATACGAGCTAAAATAAAATTCATAAGTTTTTCCCTCACTAAGTTTTTAACATGATATGATAATCCATTTTATAGTTTCTTGCCTAAATATTTATAAATACATATATTAAAAGAGATGTCTTTAGGGGTGCCTGGGTGGCTCAGTTGGTTAAGTGTTTGCCTTTGGCTCAGGTCCTGATCCTGAGGTCCTGGGATCGAGTTCCGCTTCGGGCTCCCTGCTCAGCGGGGAGTCTGCTTCTCCCTCTCCTTCTGCCTCTCCTTCTGCTTGGTCTCTCTCTCTCTCAAACAAACAAATAAATAAGTAAATAAAATCTTTTAAAAAGAGAGAGAGATATCTCTAATGACTCAAAAGAGGAAGTCCAAGGAAGAGGAATGTAAGAATTTATTTTGAAATAATAACGACTATTTTATTATTTATGAAGCCTCTCGCTTGAGCTAATGATCTATTTTGAGATAGTGGAATGTATCTTTATATACTTTTCCATGTGTGGCCCCATTGGCAGAATGAAGGTGGGTAAGCCACAGTTACATATGTTTTCGGAGGGAGTGTGGGTGGGAGCTGACCTTGGGTAGAAGGGCGCAGAACCCCTGATGCCTGAAAGTGCAAGGTCAGAGTGAGGCGTGTGTAAAAAACAGGAGGCAGGTTACTTGACTATGTGTGCGCTTATGCACACACAAACACACACACATACACACAGCTGCCAGCCTGCCTCCCTTTTCCAACTTTACAAATAATATGCTGCCATCAAAGCATTCACATCCAGACTTCCCAGAGCAGAGAGTCGACAGGCATGGTAGATTTGGGGGCATTCAAGGACTCACACTCTTTACCCTCCCGCGAAGATTTTCCTAAGATGGGATTTGAGGCTGCTCTCCAGTAAGGCAGGTGCTGAACCAACCAAGAAGAACTGGGATCTAAGAAGAATGTTGCCCGTCGATAAGAGTGGCGCATGGCACATCTCAGGGCAGAGCTCTGCAGAGACCGGTCATTTTCCACCGGAGCAGAGGAAGAAGGGACCAGGGAGAGATCTCTGTGCAGAGAGGATGGGCAATCAGAGAGTGTGATGGGGGTGCTGCCAGAAATGAAGTCGAAAGTCAAGAGTGAAAGGACATTCTTCAGAGAGAATCATGTGTGTTTGGAAGTCAAGGAACATTCCAGAAAATTTTTCAGGCAATTTATCCTAGCAGACTAATCATTATTCTCAGCAGTGAAAAATGCCGATACATAATGCATTTTCAGCAATCCGAATCAAAGGACACATAAAACAGGAGATAGTGAGTTTGAGATTGTCACGCAGATGTCACCGGACTCACCGTCTAGAGGTGCTGATGGAGAGTCAGAGGCACCAGGGGCGGGGAGCACCGGGGTGCGAACACTCTCATCAGCTTGCAAAACGGCGAATCAGGATGGAGACTCCATTTCTGAGGAAAGAAAAGAAAGAGCTTTCTTAACTACTTAAGAAACTACTTTCTTAACTACTAGAAGTAGTTAAGTGTATATCATGAAAATCACCAATGTAATCGACAGGTGTCGATTCGACAGGTGACCCCGTGGACGGGCGGGGTCCGACTGTACGGAGCCCGTGGACGGGCGGGGTGGCGGGACGGTGTAGACAAACCCGATCCTGCAGGGATGCACCGGTGACATTTGAAGTAGGGAATCAAGAACTAGCAGTCTGCTTATCCCTGAGAAATATGGGGAACCGGAATCAGGACAGACCATGGACAGACCATGGATGTTCTCTATTTGGGGGATTTGTGCTGGATCATGCCAGGAGGTTGAGGTGCAGTGTACAAAAGTCTGTCTTAATAATAATCCTGTAATACAATTTGATTTTTAGACTGTGTATTATTTCCAAAGTACTTTGATTGATGAATGTGGCTGTGGAAGCCATCTAAGATTTCTATTTTGTAGGTAGAAAAATCGAGCGCTACGATGCGTGTTTGGTTTGCCCCAGACCTGGTCAGTGATGGAGTGGGGACCACCGTGCAGGATTTCTTGGTCTGGGGGTTCTCTGCTCTAGACCTCAGTGAGGGAGGGTGTAGGGCAGAAGTCGGCAGGAAGGCAGGCAGTCCTTCAGGTATAAAACTATATTCTGGGAAGCCGTCAATGAGCAGAAAAGGAACGGAAAATCCAGTCACACGCTGACTTTTTGCCAGAGGTTAGGTTGGAGAATTTGAGAGAAAAACCAGCTTGCGTACCTATCCTGTGCTCCTGGAGTGGGGATTGTTCCATTTAAAGAGAAATGCTCTTTGCTCCTTACTGGTAACAGTTACTGTTTTCCCCTTTTCTGTTAGAACGGAAGAAATTGGCTCCCGACAAGAGTCTACTATTCATTTTAAGCACCCAATAAAAGTCCTGCCTATATACGTGAAGTGCCAGCCAGAGGACAGGCAATTAGAAACCCAGGAAATATTTGAACATAGGTTTGAGGTTATTTGAACTAATCACGACATTTATTACTAATGAGACAGGAGATAGGATTAGACTTTCTTTGTGAGCAAGCACAGTATCTCCTGGCAACCACTGATTTTATTTCAAAAAAAGATACCTTTACTTTATCACACACAGTTTATCTGACTACAGGACTCAATTGTTGGCATATTGAAGTATTGTGACTTATTGTAATCAAATCTGCATGCAATTTTCCTGTAAGATAATTGTAAGCTTTCACTGTATTGAAGGGAATGCTTTTTAATAAAAAAAAACCCATGTTAAGTATGGGAAAATTTCACTAGATTCTAAGTTTTTTGTTATTGATCACAATGTAACATGTTGAAAAATTCTGTAAGAATTTAAATCTGGAGGGTGTTGTAAAAATTATCACTGTTTATTATTCTAATAGATCGTAGGAAGTCTATAAAATCAGTCCTGGTAGGCGAAGACACTTCAGTAATATATAATTTATATGTATATTAATTTTTTCTGAGTATCTTCCAATACTTGGAAGGGGGCATGACCATAAGTGTGTAATTTGTTTGATCTCATATTCCTTTCGTTGGACAACTGATTACATATTCTATAATCATAAATTTCTATATGTAAAATTGTAGGTTGGTTTTTAGAAAATTATAAATGAGCCACTTAATAATTTTTTAAGTTAAAGTATAATAAACACTCCTTTAGAATAAAAATAAACAAAATATGAAATCAATGTTCAAATTAAAGAGGATAAAGATTGATCTATCTGGTCAGTACTTACAGATTAATTAAATGTATTATTTCTTATTTTTATCATTACAAAGTTACACATTTTTTCAAGTACAAACCAAGTTGAAAGGTCCTGTGATTACTTTCCACCTCACGAAGAGAAGTGTACAATTGTCCAGAACGTTTGTCTTCTTTATGGTAAAATATATTATGAGTGTATTTCCAATATATGTGTTCTTTTATGACTTCAGCTTTTTCAGATATGAATATTGTATACCATGAGCATCTTTTCAAATGTTCTTTCAGTATGCATCGTCATTAGTCTTAACCTGCTTTCATTTTGTTCATTTTGATCATTTTGTTCAAAATGATCACTTTTCTTAAACTTAAAGATTTTTCAAGATTAATCTAAATAATATTACTATATTATTCAAAATACAATAGAAGACTATTTAAATGTGATTCTAGGGGATCATGAGAGAAGAGAATATGGGTCATGTACTAAGGAAAACCTGGCAAGAGACGTTACAAGTAATAATGAGAAGAAAGTGACATTTTGAAGATTGCCAAAGTTAATCTTTGTTTCTGCTATGTAATTTTGAGGAATATGAGTTTATATGTATTTTTAAAAAATGAGATAACTGTTTCTATTAGTAAAATATCACCTGTTAATTACCATGTGACCTACCCATTTATAAAAATATTAAAGTGCAGTTGCCTTCCCCCACTGCCCCTGATTTCAGAAAGTGTGGCAAGTAGGGTGAATACTCTGGAGGTCCTGTCAGCCTTTTTTGAATAACAAAAGACAGTTAAGATTCTAAAAGTTCCGAGATATTATTAATAACCACTTTTCTCCAATTGTCATCCCCATAGGCATGATAGTATGATTACTTGTTTTATTTCAATTGATAAATGTTTTTCTATTTAATAAAAATGGGTAGAAACTATTGCCTGTTCACTGTTATTTCCCAGGGCACTCAGCATGTCATGACGTATTATCGGTTGAATTTATTTAATAATGCAAAGGAAGACGTCAGAGGTCTCAGTGATCAGATGCTTAGTAGTTTTGCTACTGCAAAGATGGCATATTGCCAGGTTGATGGAGATGTAAAGGCCTGAAAGGATGTGGAGTGCATAGGCGAGGCCAGACAAGGAGGAATGTAGTCTGGATGAAAAAGACAAGTAGCACTAAAACGACCTGATGCCAGTGCCTCTTTAGTCTAAGAGGATACTGAGCCAAATTGTCCACAGTGTGGAGAAAGAAAAATTCACCTTCTGTGTTCATTCATTCATTTAGCAATTAGTTGTCCAATGCCTAGTACTACAAAGTATGCTCTGCTCTAACTTTTGGAATGCACCGTGAAACAAAAGTTCCAGGCCAATGGACCTTTCATGTTGGTGGGCAAAGTCAGAGAACAATAAATTATGCAGAATGTTGGAAGATGGAAGATGCTATAGAAAGTTAAAGTGATCTAAAGCAGGACAAATGGGATGGTGCATAGATGGTTTATGTTATTAAATAGGGAGTCAAGTCCAGCCTTATTAAAATTTAGTTACTCAAACAGGATTCAAAGAAGATGAGTAGGTTAGCTAAGGGAAAAAGGAAGGGAGGCATTCCAGACAGAAGAAACCACCAAGACATGTAGCCCAAAGGGGGAACGTGCCTGGAATGTTTGGGGAACTGCCTGGAATCCAGAGTTATCGGAGTGGGGAGAAGCAGAAAACAAGGTCAGTAAATGAGGAGCCACGTCATGTAAGGTATTCCAAGCCATCTGTGAGCTTTGCTTTTCCTGGGAAGACATGGCCAAAATATGTCTTCCCTGATCGAACACTGGTGCAAGAGAAGGGAGAAGTCAGGCTTGAGTGGAAGTGCTTGTCTCTAGCGGCTGGAAAGAGGGAGCTGGCATCAGTAGAAGGAGAGACGGCTCATCCTCTGGTGAGGCGGGGTGCGTTTTATCAGGGGCAGAGCAGGTGTTCATTTTTGAACCTCTTGCATTCGACATGCGTGTTATACAACTACATGGAGATGTTGAATATGTGGTTCGATATTTGGCTCTGAACTTCCAAGTATTATCTCTTTCTCCATCTCAGATATCTCTATCCCTATCTCCATCCTCCCCATCTCCATCCTCCCCATCTCCATCCTCCCCATCTCCATCCTCCCCATCTCCATCAGCTCTATCATCATGCGTCTTCTCCATCATCTCTATCTCCGTCATCTCCATCTCCATCATCTCCATCTCCGTAATCCCCATCATCTCCATCTCT
>CM052807.1:1386517-1495329 GCA_028533885.1 Nasua narica
TCCCTTTCTGTAACATAATGAAAAATCTCACATAATGCAAGTATGTCTCGGATAAAGTAAAGATCTCACTGTTTCCCTAATAGAGAAGGACGCAAATATCTGCCATCATCCCTGTCCAACTCTGAACAGTGTTGATTACTGTTCTAAGTCTGTTATAATCTGGTACGTATATTTAGGGGTGATTAAATTACAACCATCATGGTTGCCGATAATCTTTTTATAAAACAGAATGGGGAAGGAGTGGACTAAGGAAAGAATTGTTAAATATGTAGAACATATATGTAACACAGGGAGGAAAAAAATGTGTCTTTTATATGGTTTGTGTCTGGTCAAGTTGGTATTTATCCCATAACTGATTCCAAGTTTTCTTTGCTCTTGGTGGTCCCCTTGGCTTGAATTTCTTAACTAGGGATGTCCAGTATTTAGGTTTTTTTTTTTTTTTAATCTCTTATATGTGCTTTTTTTTTTTTTTAATAAAAGGAGCAGCGATCTCTGAAATGATCCTAAAATGTGTCCCCTTGGGAAAAAAAAAAAGCAACTCAATAGTTGGTTGTTTACTCTGATTGATAATAGCATCAACTGAGAGCAATGTATTTGCTAGCTTTTGTGTTCAGAAGTGTACATAGATTACCTAATTTTACCTTTAAAAACTACCCTATGGAGTATTTTTAATACACTTTATTTTTTAAAGGAGTTCTAGGTTCATAGCGAAATTGAGAGGAAGGCACAGAGATTCTCATATACCTCTTTCTCCCCACCACACACAGCTCCCCCGTTATCAACATTCCCCAACCAGATGGTACATTTGTTACAATTAATGAACCAACACTGACATGTCGTCATCACTGTGGGTCTTGAGCTTACGTTAGGGGTCACTCTTGGTGTTGCACATTCTCTGGGCTTATACAAATGTATGATAGGTGTCCACTAATACAGTACCACACAGAGTATTTTCACTGCCCTAAACGTCTTCTGTGCGCCACCTGTCCATCCCTCTCCTATCCCCAACACCTGACAATCACTGATCTTTGTACTGTTTCTATATATTTGTCTTCTAAAATGTATCATTGAGATCATGCATCATGCAGCCTTTTCAAATGGTTTCTTTCACTTATTAATATGCATTTTAAGACTCACCAATGTCTTTTTCAGACATAATTGTTCAATTTTTTTATTGCTGAATCACATTCCGTTGTACAGATTTATCATTTGTTTATCCGCTCAACCCATGGGTATCTTGGTTGTCTTCAGTTTTAGGTGATTGCAAGTTAAGTGGCAATAAACTTTCACTTGCAGGTTTTTGTGTGAGCAGAAGTTTTCAAATCAAGTGGGTAAATCCTAAGACTGTAGTTGCTGGATCATACTATGAAACTTAGCTTTGTCAGACACTGAGAAACTGGCTTCCAAAGTGATTGTACTGTGTTGTGATCCTACGAGCACCATCGGCCATTTGGTATCGCCACTTCTCTGGATTTAGTCCATAGTAATTATGGAGGTGTAACTCATTTTTGTTTTAGCTTGCAATTACAAGATAACAAATGATTTTAAGTATATTTTCATGTGCTTCTTTGTCATCTGCTTATCTTCTATCTTCTTTGGTGTTCAGATTTTTTGCACATTTTCAATTTTATTGTTTGTCTTCATACTGTTAAGTTTGAAGAGTTCATTGTACCATTTGGATACCAATCTGTTATAAGACGTGTGTCCTGTAAATATTTTTTGCAGCCAGTGATTTGTTATTTCCTTATCTTGATAGTGTCTTTTACAGAGCAAGGTTTTTAATTTTAATGGAGCTCAATTTGCCAATTTTTTCTTTCACGGATCATGTTTTTTTTGTGTAGTATCTAGATCTCATTCCCAAGTCATGTGGATATTCTCTTTAGTTTTCTTCTCAAAGTTTTATTATTTCGTGTTTTACACTTAGGTCTATGTTCCATGTTGAATTTTGTTGTTGAAATGTGTAAGTTTGATGTTTACATTCTTTTTTTCTTTTTTCCTTTTACTTGTGCATGTGAGCGTTCAGTTGTTCCATTACCTTCTGTTGAAAGGCTATCTACTCTGTTGAATTGCCTTTGCTACTTTGTTAAAGGTCAGTGGACCGTATTTATGTGAGCCTGATTCTGGATTCTTCTTTCTCTTCCATTGATCTATTTGTCTACTATTGTGCCAATACAACTCTGTCTTGATTACTGTAGCTTTTTAGTAAGTCTTGAAGATGGATTATCAATATCAGTCAGTATTATGCTGGCTGTTCTGGGTCTTTTGCCTTTCTATATAAACTTTAGGACAATTTGTTAATTCCACAAAGTAATTTGCTGGGATTTTGATTGGGATTGCATTGAATCTGTACATCAGGTTGTGAGAACTGACATCCAGCAATACTGAGTCTTCCTATTCTTTGAAGATGGAATATATTCCATTAATTTAGATTTCTCTGATTTCTTTAGTCAGTTTTATAGTTTTCCAAATATATTGTACATAATTTGATAGATGAATACCTATGTGTTTAAGTTCTATGCTATTGTAAATTGTATTGTGTTTTAAATTCAAATTGCAATTATTTTTGATACTATACAGGAAAGCAATTTATATATATATACACACACATATATATATGTATATGTATTTAATCCTTTAATCCTATATATATATATACATATATATATATATATATAAAACCCTACTCTAATTATTTATTAGTTATAGGAAGTTAAAATTTTTTTTTGTCAATGCTTTGGGATTTTCTACGTAAACAGTGATGCCATCTCAGAACAAAGACAATTTTATTCCTTCCTTCACAATCTGGATACCTTTTATTTCCTTTTCTTATTGCATTTTATTTCCTTTTCTTACTGCATTTCCAGAATGATATTCAATAACAGTCTTGAGAAGGGACACCCTGTACTTTGTTCCCAGTCTTAGGAGGAAAATGCTCAGTTTCTCAACATTGAGTGTGACACTGGCTGTAGGTTTTTTTGTAGATGTTCTTCAAGTTGAGAAAGTTCCCTTTTATTGCTCATTTGCTGAGAGTTTTTTCATGAATGGGTATTGAATTTTGTCACATGTTTTTTCTGCATCTGTTGATATGGCCATATGACTTTGCTTAATTAGCTTGTTGATGTGATAGATTACATTAAATTATTTTTAAATGTGGAATATACCCTGTGTATCTGGAAAAGAACCCCATTTAGTTGTAATGTATAAATCTTTGTCGACATTATTGGAATCAATTTGCTAATGGTATGCTGAGGACTTCTGCACATATGGTCATATGTGCAGTTGCTCTCTATTTTTCCTTTCTTGCAATATCTTTATCTGGTTTTGGAATTTGAGGAATGCTGGAGTCATAGAATGAGTTAGAAAATGTTCCTTTAGCTTCTATTTTCTAGAACAATATTATAGAGAATTGGCATCATTTTTTCTCAAGTGTTGGATAGTGTTCTGTTTTGGAAGATGATGATGATTGATTCAAATCTTGAAATATATATAGGCTTGTTGATATTATCTAGTTCTTGTTTTGTGAGTTTTCATAGTTGGTGTCTAAGCAAAGAATTGACCCATTCCTCATTGACCCATCTCATCTAAGTTACCAAAATCATGGGTTCAGAGTTGTTCAAGTATCCATTTATTACCTTCTCATTGTCTATTGAATTAGTAGTGATGGCCTCTCTTTCATTTCTGAGATTTGTAATTTGTGTCATCTCTTTTTTTTTTTACCTAGTTTTCTTGGCTAGAGATTTATCAATCCTAATGATCTTCTCAGAGAATCAACTGTTAGTTTCATTGACTTTTTCTATTGATTTATTGGTTTTAATTTCATTGATTTCTGCCCTATTTTTATTGTTTTTCTTTCTTCTGTTTGCTGAAGGCTTAAATTGTTCTTTATCTAGTTTCCTAATGTCCAAGCTTAGATTATTGATTTCAGATCTTCTTTTCTAATATGTGCATTTTATGGTAGGCATTTCCTCATAAGTTTTAATGGTAGGCATTTCCTCATAAGTACTACTTTGCTTCATCCCACAGATTTTAAAGAGATTTTATTTATTTATTTGTCAGAGAGAGAGAATGAGGGAGAGCAGTAGGCAGAGGGGGAAGCAGACCCTCTAATGAGCAGGGAGCCCGACGTGGGGTTCTATCCTAGGAACCTGGGATCATGACCCGAGCCAAAGGCAGATGCTTAACTGACTGAGGCACCCAGGTGGCATATCATCCCACTGATTTTTATAGAAAAGCTGTGTTTTCATTTTAATTTATTTCAACAGACTTTTTAAAATTTCTCTTGACACTTCTTCTGTGACCCACGTGATATTGGGAAGTGTGATTTTAATTTTCACATCTGTGGGGATCTGCCAGCCCTCCCTGTGTCGCTGGTTTCTAGTTTAACCACACTGTGGTCTGCGAGCACACCTTGCACAGTCTCTTGTACTTTAAATTTGTTGCGTGTTTCAAGCGCCAGAAAGCAGCCAATGCTGGTGAATGTTCCTTGTGACCTTAAGATGAGCCATTTTCTGCTTCTGATTGGAGCGTCAGTCCTACCCAATCGACTGACACTGTCCACCATGTAGGTATCAGAGACCGCAGTCCCTCTGGAAGCTCAGGAGTTAAGGAGTGAAAAAATCTGCAAGGAATTCAACAAACTGGAAAAGCATTCCAAGCTGTGAAGATGAAATCAAGGAAGGATGGAGATGAATCAGACGGTCACAGGAAGTGTGTTTGGAGACGAGCAGTTCATACAGGAGACATAGACGTGAAACGAGAACTATGAGGGTTTTCTGAAAAGTCTTGCACTACAGAGGGAAGTAATGGAAAATGGGCTTTTTAAACTTGTCTAAAAGAGTTGTAGTTAAACAGTTTGTTTCATTCTTAAATAAAGAATGTATTTTATTGTGGTAATGCAGCGTTCCATCCAGCCATGCCATGGCGATTTTCTGAACTGCCTGTACACAGTAGCTTGGAAACCAGACCGTCCTTAGTTCTGACTGCTACCCTACATGACCCCGTGTGTTTATTTTTAAAACTTTCTTATTATCCCAAGTAGTTTCTGGCCCGAGTTCGTTACTCTTACTTTTGGATTAAATCTATCATAAGGAGATCAGTCAGCAGCCCATCTTGGACTCCATAAGCCTATTTTATCTAAAAGCTCACTGTGCTCCGATCTCTAAACGATTGTTCTCAGCTTCATCTTTGGGCCACATCGGATGGGCTTTTTCCACGGCTAATGCGCACAATCCTCCTGAGAGGGAACGGTGCCGGGAAGCCATTAAAGTGTGCTCTCAATGCCGTGCATAAACTCCACCTGCTTCGAATATTTAGTCAGTCACTCAGCTGCATTTTGCAAGATTAATTTTTATGAGGTCATAATTAAATATATTATTAATGGCAACACTGTAAGAGACGAAACCCACGTCCACAATTTCAGAAGAGTTGGGTATTCTTTGGGGAGGTGAAGGCTTCAATGCGGACGATGTGCAGCTGTGCTGAGGATATAATTTCAATAGCGATTCTGTGAGGAAGGAATTTTATCAATGCTGGAGTCATGGGAAACATCTTAATTTGCTGCTGTACATTAATTACAAGAAATGGGGCCCCCAAGCTCCTGTAATTTGTTTGGTAAAAATAAGAAGCATATACCAAAATAGTGTCAGATTTGCTTGGGAAAAAATGCAAAAAGTCGTATATTATAAACAGTGCAAAATTTAATTGTTTCACCCATGAGCATATTTGGCTGGTCTTAAATTTTCCAGCAAGTCACTCCAGACGGGACTTTGTGCCATGGTATAATCAGAAGCCAGGCAACACGTGGATGAACCGAAAGGACTATATAAACATGTTGAAAACCCAGTTTTCATCCCAAAGAGAAAAACAAGAGCTCCTTAATGGACACCAAAGGATGTTTATGAACCTCAGATCTGGAGACTCCGTGTTACAATAATGTTGCGGTTTGTCTCAACGAGAGTGAAGTGTTTGGTGGGCAGGTGCTCTCCCATGAGCAACAGTGTAACCGTTTCTCTCAGGCATCTCCAGAAAACTCTCCAGGTAACTTCTTTTTTTTTTTTTTTTTTTAAGATTTAAGGACTTTTTTTTTTTTTTTAAAGATTTTATTTATTCATTTAACAGAGAGAGAACACAAGCAGGCAGAGAGGCAGGCAGAAGCAGAGAGAGGAGCAGGCTCCCTGCAGAGTAAGGAGCCCGATGCGGGACTCGATCCCAAGACGCCGGGATCATGACCTGAGCCAAAGGCAGTTGCCCAACCAACTGCGCCACCCAGGCGTCCCTCTCCAGGTAACTTCTATAGACCGCTCAGTATTAGAGCATGTGGCCGACAACTCAGCCAGTCTCCCCTTTTATAGACAAATACTTGTGTCTAAAACAATTAGGAGCAGTTCTACTAAGCCTTGTTGAAGAGCATTTACTATTTTACAGTATATCTTTAATATTTAGCATTTTAATTCATTTAGTCCGTAAGACTACCTGGTGAAGCAGGAATTGCCAATTGCCAACACTCCCATTTTGTAACAGAGGAGAAGGAAACACCGTGAGCTTGTAACTTGTCTGCTTTACGAGCCTGGAGGAGCCCTGGGCCAGAACACAGACGGTTTAGGGTCCGAAGCTGGAGCTGTGTCTCGCCACATCACTCCCTCTGCCCAGAAACAGAGGATGAGTCACCCAAGATCAAATGGCTTTTAAAGCAGCGAACCCTCAAGTGTTACTCTCTCTGCCCCAGACCTGCTTCTGTCGTGTATGAGCTCAGCTAACTAACTTCTCAGCCCGAATTCCGAGAGCTCACCTATTAATATGTAAACATTTCCCAGCCCAGTCTTTAGTGTTTATCTGCATATTAGGCTTGGGGCCAGTAGTTTTCCTGCTGATATTTATTTCTTTAGGCTCTTCCGTTTGCTCACATGGCTTATCCCCAAGGAAAATGGAGTCGCCGAGAAAGGAATTCTATCTCCACTTCTCACGTGAACCCCCGCACCTGCTCCTTTTCACTTTGTCATCCCTTTTGTTGGCTTTAGAGATGGGGATTTGGCAGTTTTTCTCTGTCCTGTGGGTCAAATTATTATTTTGAAAAGATTTTCAAAGTCTCTTTTAAGAAAAGGCAGCGTTTTATAAGTCCCATATCTATTCAAAAAATCCACTTCCACTTTAATCACTCCCTATAAAAATTTTAATGACCATCCATCAGCCGAGCTACGGGAGAGTTATTAAAACAGTGCCATGAATAATCCCCAAAGTTCTTTCTGCTTCCTGAGAGCCAGGGATGGCAACAGATAATAATAATTTAACACATCTCCTGGCATTAGCTGGCTCTGTGAGAAGCCGTCCCACTTGGCGTGCAATCACGTCTTCAATCAGACCTGGAAGGAAACCGCACGGAGCTGGCTCGGTGTCACCCCGTCTCATTTTACCCCGAAAGCAGCAGTGGGTCAGATCTGGGAGGGAGGTAACAGGCGAGCAGTTCTCATTGTGTCCACGATCCCACCAAGTGAGTACCTGGTCCGCTTTGAGGTGCAGTGTAAGTGAAATGAAACCCAATGGGTGTGATTTTCCTTGTGTCAGGGTGTCTTAATTCCCGCGACTAGAGATAGTGGGTTCATTGGCCACGCGTTTGTTTTTACAAGCAAACTGTAGCTTCTCTGAGCAACGAAGGCTGTGTTTCAGTTTCCTCCTTGAGGACCACGAAAAAAGCAACGCCTCCTTGGGTTTGCCTCCTACCTGAAAGCAACAATCGCAATTCAAAATAAGGGTCTCGGGAACCATTGCAATTCAAAATAAGGTTCTTGGGAACAAAGGGAGGCATTGAAATGGAAAAAGCGTGGCCGGAGACATAGTTTGGAGCCACCAGCGATGCTGGGGATCTTCTGTTCCAACTATCCTGATTCATGAGCAAGGCTGCTGATGTCCAGACGGTGACTGACCCAAGGCTCCGGTTAAGTGTGACGGGGAAAGTATATCGTCTCTGCAGTAACTGGGTGTCTCGGTGCCAGCCCGCGGACGGCGGGCCGGTGGATGCCACGCGGGAGACCCACCCTGGGTTGAGGCCCTGCGCCGAAGAAGTTACCATCTCGCTACTGAGTTGCGGCTTTAGAATCCTGGGTGTTTCCAAAACGAGGGTTGCTCGCAGGGGCTAATGTGTGGGGAGCAGTGGGCGGGGGGGGATGAGCACGTCGTCAAAAACGTCGTCCCGGGGTTGGAGAGTACTGCATCAGCCCTGCTGTGAATCACTGCCCTGTGGACGCACCAGAAAGGTTCTTATTAAAAAAGTTGCTTTTCCTTGTTTAAAGAAAACATTTAAATAATTTGCTGCAATATATCGAGTGTGTGAAATTCTGAAAATCGGAGCTGATTTCTCAACACCAAGATGTAATCCATCTACCAATCTACGACATATTTCTTATGCGACACATATATTTATACGTAAGTTTTTATAACTTTGGTATTGAGAAATAACTCCTGATGTTCAGAATTCGGTAAATATATGACTATTTAACAAATAAGTATGTCTGTATAAACACACATACACCCTCTATATGAAGAATAAGCCACATTGCAGGTGAAGGTGCTCGTGACCCTAATAAAGCACAGCATCTTCCTCAGTGGTGATGGCCGCGGGCTGGGGGCTCCAGCGCCCCCCGCCAGGCTCGCCTGCAGCCTCTCCCGGTGTCTCAGTTCGTCCCCCCACACCACGACCCCGTGCAGGTCTCCACTCGGCCGTGGCATCAGCCATGGAAGTTAGGCTGCAAGAGTCTCTTCTAAGACGACCACTGTCGTTACGACTTCCAGGCCACGGAAAGCCCGACAGCGCTGGCTCACGGGCACCTGCGGTTAGAGAAAGACCTTCAGACTCAGAAGCCTGAGATCTGGGTTGTGGGATTGCGCCTTTTCCTCATACACCCGGGCAAGTCATCCACGTGTCTGTGTCTGTGTCCTTTTTTTTTTTTTTGACATTCTATAAGATACTAGACACACGACCCCATTCTGTGCAGTTTTTGCTTGGAGTTACTTTACGGACTGATAAGCTTCTGCGGTCTGTTTTGGTGACGGGACCCCGGGCTGTGTTTTTGGGCTGCATTGCGCGAGATTCATGCCTGTACCGTCGTTTATCCACGCAGCATCCCAGGGCCGGGCTCCCGTGCTGTCTCTGACCCGTGCTAACCCAGAATGATGCAGGGGCACCCGCCGTTATCCGCACTTCTGGGGGCGCTTGTGAGAACACTCACGCTGGAGAGAGTTTGACACGGCCAGCTGCAGAGCTGCGCTCTAGACATTGTTCTGGTGGGGATCCCCGCGGGCGAGAGCGCACCTCCTTCCTGCGTCTGCAGGTCCTCAATGCCGTCAGTGGACTCAACCTCCCTGTCCCCCAGAAAACCGTCGGACGCCGCCTCACCTCCAACTTCCAGTAAAGGGGGGATGTTCTCTTTAGCGCTCCTTAGAGAACCATTCCACTTCCTGTGCTGTATCTGGGGACACTAGAAGAATCTGGTTGATACCTTCTATATTTTGTGTGGAAATCTCATTAATTAGATTCCGAAGCTCGTCGAATATCTTATCGCATGTGTTAGCGCAGGCGACGGTTTTGTTTAGAGTACACGCTGTCCTCCAGGCCGTCCTGGACAAGCCTGTGGAGACCTTCCCACTCTTGCCTGCCTGCTGGTCACGGCTCCTGGGTTTTGTTTTTGCAGCACTTCATTTCAAAGTACAAAAAACAACTGCTCAGTTATCTCCTACCACACAGCAAGCCATCCCCAGACTTGACGGCTTATAGTGGCCCTTTATTGATGTTGCACACTGTTCCTTGGAGTGACCGGGCTCTGTGGTGGCTTTTTCTGGGGCTTTCCTGGCTGCAGGGACATGGCAGCGGGGGGAGCGGACTCCGGTGTGAAACTGACCACACCCCCGGACAGCTTCCGTCTCCCTTGTGACGAGGGCGCTGGGCTGTCAGCTGAGGCCCAGCTGATGGCCCGGGACAGCCCAGGATGGCCCAGCTTCTCCGGGCCCCTGGCTTCCAGGAGGGCCACCCCCAGAGCAAGGTCTCCCAGAGGCAGGAGGCAGACGCTCTCGGGCAAGTTCGAGGTGGAGTTATGCCTCCCACGTTCCGGGGGTCAGATCAGCTCAGGACTCACGCAGATGAGAAGGGATGAGGAGAGGAGCTCTCCCTCTTCGTGAGGTGTGGAAAAGCACGAGGACAGGGAATACTGTTCCTCATTCGCGGAAAATGCCGTCTGCTGGGGATGTGGTGGCGGCTAATGGCAGGTACCTGCCAGAGGGCTGCTGGGGGGAGGGTTGTAACGGGCATGTGGCCTTAGTGAGCGGGAGCCCCCGTTCCCGCCACGTGGCTCCCTCCTGGAACACATTTCTCTCTGCATGATCATGTGTGTGTGCACACACACACATGGCCGACACATTCATTCCTCCTTGCACACACCCCAAAATCCTTGTGCCAGAGTTTGTATTCTTACTGCTTATTTATTCTTCATTATCCATCAGAGATTAGGTTTCTCTTGCCGACTTTTAAGCCTATTACCAAACCAGTGATTGGCAAGTAATCGGCATTTATTAAATATTATAAAAGAATGAATGATTGATAAAGTAATGAAATGCTTATTTCATGCAATTCATGTAAAATTTCTTTGTGCTTGTTTCTGGATGTGACTGAGTGGGCAAAACAAGCAGTTATTGTATTACAATAAGTTTGAATTTATTTTCCAAACCACGTGGAATCATGGAGGGGTTTTTGTTGTTGCTTTGTTTTGTTTGCTTTCTCGAAACCTTTATCCGAAGATACTACCTCTTATAATATAGGGTATATTTTGATAGTGAAAAGTGATTGTATTTCACTTCTATTATTAATATCACACATTATATTTATTAATGTGTTGCATGTATTAATGTCATTTTTTTTTTTTTTTGCGGTCCAAGAGACCCTACGTCACTTGATTATCTTGTATTAAGTTGAATTTTAGAAGAAAAAAGAATGATTTGACAGTGACTCAGATGTCACTATTCTGAGTATTTCTAAGTGTGTGTTCATGCTAAAGTGAAGCCCGGTTCGCTGTGCCCACTTCCTCAAGTTTCTTCTTACATATGGAAACCGAATTCAATAATCAGTTTGTCGGTTTATGAAACCATGATATGGGGAGGTATCAGGTTCAACTTTTCAGTAATGCTTCAGTGCTCCCCGGCGCTCTCAGCCTTCTTGTCAATATAAATGCGGAGTCGGCGAGACGTAAGCCTACAGTGGAATTTGCTCTCTAGAAAGGAATTCAATATCCCACCACTTACCCGACACTGAGAAAAATATCTGAAATATGGAGAGTGAATTCGCAACGGCCCCTCCTCTTTTCTCCCCCACCCAGTGCGCTTCTAAACATTCTCTCTCCCTTCAAACGTTTCCACCTTTATGCCATATGCTGTGCGATGTTTATCATAGATTGTGGTTTAAGAATATCAGCAGGGTTTTTCCGGCAGCTGTATAACAGGGGGAGCTCTTCTTATAATCTGAAAATAAATTGGACCCAGTCTGTCGGGTCATATTTGTTTTAATCTGAGCCCCCGAGGATGAGATTAAAAGAAGCAGATTTGTTTATTGCGAGCAGAGGACAGTTCTCATCACCCCTTTTAACTGGATTGGTTATTGTGCTCTTCTAAGCCAGACGTTGCATTAATCCATCGATGCTCCCCTCCCCAGACCCCTATTTTAAGCCTAGAAAGCCTAGGTAATTGTGATTTTTTTTTCGCATTTCAAATAACAAGGTCATTAATAAAAATGAGCGGGATCCTTCAGGTCTGGAGGGTGACTGACATATCAGATCTCGGGGTGCACTCTCCTGCTCGCTGTTTTCCACCTTCAGGATGAATTCATATTCTCCGTCTCGGGTCAAATATTTTTAAGCAGTCCCAAACCGCCACATTTGCAATCAATTGGTTGTAATATTACAATTTTTAATGTTGAAATAAGTCCGTATAATTCTTTGTAGATATGTTTCCATGTATAGAGTTGGAACAGTGGTGCTTGGCTAAAGTATTCCATCATGAGAAACCATTATGCACGGAATTATCTTTTTCCTGAAGTCGCGGTTGTGTCTTCTGGGAGCTTAGGAGTGAGGGAGGGCTACTAGACGCGTGTTTATATGTGCTCATGTTTAGATGGTACTTTGTAAAAGTAAATGTCCGTCTGTTTGGGGTAAGGTCCTCGTACCTCAGGCTAACTGAAACGATTTTGCATGGCCAGCAAGATGAGACAAAAAGACACCCTTTGAGGACAATCACCCATGAAAATTGCACGCAATGGGGCAAAATAGACCCACCACATAATGACAGAATCAAAAATAGGCATTGTCTAACTTCAAGAGGACGAAGGAACCCCCAGGGCTCTAAAAAAAGTCCTCCGTGCCCATTGTTTTCAAGTTCACATTTCTACTCTCCCTGAGTTTTATGACTTTCACATAAAATGTGATCTCCAACAAGTTTGCTAGGCTGCTTGGTTTAACCCACTAAACTATTAGTCAAGAAAAACATGAACCCTAAAATAAAGAGGAGATCCGGGATTTGGGTCTAATATTTGGGATTAACAACCGAAGTGTTCAAAGACCTCACCCTCAAGTCCTTGGTGGACTCACGGCAAAGTGAGGAGCATCGTCACTGTGGCGGACAGGTTCTGAGACGCACCGGGCCAGCCCCCCGCTGCACCCCGCACCCCGACGGTCAGGCCCTGTGGAAAGCCTGCCCCTCGAGGGGCTTCCCTGTAGCCAACAGACTAGGGCCCCAGTGACAGGATGGTGCTCCCGTGAGTGGCTGCGTCACATTACAACCTCCCACTGGTAGCAAGTCTCCCTGCCCCCTCCTCAGTCTCCTCCCTCTGACAGAGCGAGTGCACACGTCCAAGTGGCAGGGGGGCAGGGATGGCCTCTAGTCAGGAGCCAGCTAGGGATGGATGTCCTCGGTCTACCGTCCAGCAAGGAACTGAATCCTGGCCCCGGCACCGTGCCGCGACCAACCCCGTCCCCGGTCTGGTCTTTGGAGAGACTGCAGCCCTGGTCCCCGCCCCACTGAGGTTTAGGGGAGACTTGGCCCATGTCTGCGGCGTGGCCACACCTGGGTTTCTGACCCGCAGGACTGGCAGAACCGATGCGTGCTGTGGGGGCCGCGCATTGGTAGTAGTTTGCTGTAGAGCTGTCGAGAACCGAGAGAACCATCCCCTCTCTCCGGGCTGTTTCAGCCCTTCTCCCTTTTACCAGTTGCTCATCTCCCAGGCAGAAATTAAAACGAAAACAGAGTTCCGAGCCACAGAACACAGGTCTGAATCTTACGTCCCCCACTGGCCAGATGATCAGCCTGGGGCTTGGGCTTGTGAGGGGACCTGTCTTTGTCTTAGTCTCCTCGTGTTTACACGGGTGCCAGCCCTGCCCTTCAGACCGTGCACTCGATCTCTCAGGAGGAATGCGATTTTTACAGGATCGGCCTGTGGTTATGAGTTTAACTCATAATGTGGGGACGTCCTTCCTCAGGCTGTTAGATGCGGATAAACGAGACAGGGCATTGGTGGCAAGAGGGGGATATGTAGCATTCTTTCTCCCCTGCAGCGCAGTGACCTTCTCGGGTGCCTGAACCTCTTGCCAGGGGATACCTTGATGCAAAGACAGCTCTGGCAGCGGCGAGGAGATGCCCAGTTTCACGGCGCCTGGCTTCTCCATGGAGAGACATGGGCGCAGCAGCTGGGAAGGCTGCAATGGCGGGGATCCGTCCAGAAGCTGTCCAGGAGCCCCAGGGACATTGCTGGTGCAGTCTCTTGGGGAAGAGATGTCACAGGAACGGGGTGGGGGGCAGGGGGTCCCAGTGCAGCCTTTAGCAGGTGCCTCTTGCACCAATGAGCTAAGTAGTGAGAGGGGAGAGTCTTGCGCTTGTCTGTGGTTTTCAACCCCTTTGTGCCACGTAAAGGAGGGTCCCAACACAGCCGCCAGCTTCCTGTCCCATTTCCACGAGCCGCCAGCTTCCTGTCCCATTTCCACGAGCCGCAACGGCGGACTAACGACCCTTTTCGTTTTGCATCTGCTTAAGAATGCGTGCTCTCGTTCTGTGCCCACGACGTCCTTTGGCGGCAGATAGGGCAGTTTTCTGTCACCTCGACTTTATGGACGTGGCGGGGGCTTCTGAGGGATCAACCACGGGCCGCAGGGAAGCTGGGCGCGCCAACCAGGCACTTCTTAGCGAAATTGACAAACATGAGCATTTTTAATTTGTTTTTTAACTGCGTTCATTGCTGTTGAGCATTCTGTAGACAGCAGAGGATTTGGGATTTAAAAACCCTGAGATAAGGCCAGCGTGTGCCTTGACTCCCTGGATGACCCAGGGAAAATCGCCTGGCTAGCCGGGGCCCTGTTTTCTCATCCATGAAGCTGCAAGTCAATACCTCTTTCACGGGTGTTTGGGAGGGTAACGTGGAAATAGCATATTTCACAGCTTTGAAAATCATACAGAATTTTACACATGCAGAATTTAAACATTTTGAAAAATATAAAAATGATATAACATAGTTTTATTTTTTATTTTATTTATTTGAAAGAGAGAGAGAGCATAAGCAGGAGGAGGGGCAGGCAGAGGGAGAAGCAGGCTCCCCGCGAGCAGGGGGCCTGATGCAGGACTCGATCCCAGGACCCTGGGATCATGACCTGAGCTGAAGGCAGATGCCTAAGCCCCCTGAGCCTCCCAGGCCCCCCAACATGATATAACATAGTTTTAAAAGGTGAGTCATTGAACACTGCATCAGGGACTCATTCTGTACTATCCAGTGGCTAACTGAACATAATAATAATAACAAAATTTGAGTATTACTACAAGTGACACTGCCTTGTCTCCTTCGTCATAGCCCATCAGAGCCACCTTTCTTTCAGAAGTTTTGGTGCTCGCCTCCAGATCCCTCAGAGTCTGCTTCTGTTGCCTTGTAGGACTGTGTCCACTGAATTCCCGCCGTGGAAGATTTATGACCGCACAACGTGCCCTCCTGGAACACGCACACCGGCATCCCTCCCTTGCCGTGCTTCCAAACCAGTGATAGCTCGTGTTGACATGAAATCGTGTCTGCTGTTTTCATTTGTATGACTCTGCACACGTCCTTAATAGTGAAGCCGTGTGACACATTGGCTGTTTCACTTGCATCGCTTTATTTTGCTTTCGTCTGCTCTTTTATGTACCCGTCACTCATTCCCACATTTTTACATGGATAAACTAAAGAAAACTGTCATCAGGATGGAATGATAAGGGAATGATGGGAATGATAATTTATGATAATCATAAATTCTTATTATTTCATTCATAAGAATGAAAACTGGGATCTCTGGCTGTGTCTTGGGGACGGAGGTCAGCGGCCTCTGCTGTTCGTGGCTGCGCGGGGGGACCCTGCTGTCTTAGCCGGGGCCATCCCATGCAGGCGGGACCCAGTGCCTTCTTTCTTATTGATTTACTCTCCCATGGTTTGGTCCACATTTGCTTCCTGAGGACAAATAAGTGGGACATAACTGATACCTCTTACGTATAAAAATCACCTGCTTTCACCTACTTATCAGTGATGGAGTGCCGATTTGTGCCAGACCCTGATCTAGCCACAGATACTCATTCTAGATTGTTTCTACTTGGCTGGATATACAAGCCTAGCTTGACAAGAACTTGCCCTCTGGATTTGGAAAGCATTTCTGTATTTTCTTCCGGACGCTGCCTTGGAAGAGGTCGTATGTCATCCTTATTCTAGTTTTTGTTCATGTAAACTCTTTTTTTTTTCCTCTCTGCTCCCTTCATTTCTACTGTTTGGATTTAATGATGATGTCCTTGATTTAAGAAATGTTAAATTCATTTGTCTCAATAAATTTAATCTGCAAATCCATTGTTACCTTTCTCTGATTTCACTGGTGTTGCGTGTTCCTTTCTTTCATGTTGTCTCTTTCTTTCTTACTGGTTGGATTTCCCAGAGTCAGTGCATAGATCTTTTCCTTTTAAAAACAGTTTTGATGTCTACTTGCTACTTCATCAATAGTCTATTCTGTGCTAAGTTTCCCTCAGATCTGTCTTCCAAATTGTCTACTTACTTTTTTGAAATTCACACTCCCAAGAGTTTTTGTTTGTTCCTTATCATAGCATCCCATTTTGGTTCTGAGAATATCAAAGATTTTTGAAATATTCCTCTGCAGTCTGCATTAACTGCCTTTCCTCTGATTTTCATTCTTCTCTCTCTCTCTTTTAAGTTTGGATCATGGTCTTTCTTGAAAGTCTTCCTATAAAGCTTGATGATCCTTAACTGCACATTCTTATTTGAGAGACAAATCTGAGATCAGACATCGCAGCACATTCTGGTTAATAGTTGAAACAGGTGCATTTCCTACTTCAGAATTTTAAAAGTGGCTTCAGAGGTTAGAAAACCATACACTTCAAGGATTAAGCAGAATATCCTTTCTGTTGTCTGTTGAGAACAAGGTGTACTTTATGATCCTGGGTTTTGATGGAGTGCACGGTCGGTGGGTAAGTTGTGACAGTATCTCCATCCATCAGACGCCTGCCTAATACTTTAAATGAACCAACTTGCTGTCACTCTACCTGTCCAGGGCTAGATGCCCATTTTCTTATTTATTATTTATTTTAAATTTAATTTTGTTTTTTCAGTGTTTCAAGATTCATTGTTTATGTACCACACCCAGTGCTCCATGCATGATGCTCATTTTCAATGAAGTATGTTTGTCACAAGGAAGAAATACCAAGCACACTTCCTGAGGGAGGTTATTCTTACCCGTTCTGAGGGAAAAGGGAAGCACAGGCAGACACAAGAAGAAGTATCTGCCACCCATTCATAAAGTCCTCTGTATGTGTGGACTTCCAGTATGTGCCTGGCCATCCTGCTGAGCACATTATAGCCATGGAAGTGTTTAATTTTTACAAAGACACTACATAATATTCTAATTTTACAGATGAGAAAGTAGGCTTATGGGAGATAATTTGTTGGAGGTCATGCATCCAGTTAAGTGGAAGAATAAAGATTTGAACACAAGTCTTTCAATTAATCTCTCTGTTCTTCTGCCTCTCTACAACTCAGTATAATTACTTCCAAGTACATGGCAAATGCATTCCAGTCCCTCATGGACATGACAAGGAGCATCAATTATCATTGTCATCACAATCATCATTTTATTATTACCAATTATTAGTAAATTCTATAAAATAGAATTTATTTTATAAGGAAGGAGATGTCATAAATTATATTTTGTTGAAGTTAAACATTTTTCTTTTTTTGAGTCACTTTACCAGCTATCCAATTTATCCATTCTGTTCTTAGAGTAAATATTTCAATATATTTTTCTTAGGTTAAAATTTTAATTAATTGTGGAAATTGCTATCCAGCAAAAAGTTATGGAAGAATAAAGTCAGAAGCTTCATTCATATGTTGTAAAATGTCAAGTCAGTTGATTCTTTTGTATCCCTTGTTTCCATTTTGAAAAAAAAGTTTCTTTTTTTATTTTTGGTTAATGATCCCACTCAATAAGCTCTTCTCCAAAGAAGCTTAGCTGTTTTTGGAGAAGCAGTGGTCAAAATGAAATTTAGACTCACTACCAGTCAATCGGTCATTAATACTGTTTGTAAGATTCACACCACTTCTAATATGGTTAAAGACAGCGTTCAATGTAGCAAAAAGAAACAAGAAATCTACTGATGTTCATGGAGTTTTAGTAATCATATAATTATATAATCATATAATAGTAATCATATAATCATATATGTATAACAATATTTATTTTCAATCAAAAACCTATGAAATATCCTTTGCATATGTCATATTTTCAGTGGAGATGTGTGGACTCTAACATGGGAACTCACAGTGGGGTTCAAGCTGTGTCTTCTCACTAATAGGGTATCGAAGTGGAGAAATGGATCAAAAGGTTTGTGTCTCAGTTTCCTCAAGTATAAAATGAAGTCCTTGTGAAATCATTGTAGAAATTATACAAGAAATATTTAAATGATAAAGAGTTAAATCAATAAAGTTACTATTACATGCAATAATATTAAAGGAGCAATGTGTGGAGACACTATGAGGTAGAAGCTGTTAGGTAGCAAATTAGGCTAGAAAGTTGTAAAATGATTATTCATATTTTCTTTGTGCCTTCGACAACATAATCTATTTCACATATGTTACTGTATAGTCTTCATCAAACCCTTTATAAGATTATGGAAAGATGATTTCTCATGTTTTCCTCCTGAATTTTACAGTCAGGAAGGTTGGATGTGTTGCAATGAATGTATGTGAATTAAAGACGATGTGAAAGTCAAGCACCGCCCTTGTAAACCATCCAGCAGCGCTGGTGGAAGATGTGCGAGGCGACCTTCCTCTTACCTCCACCACGTGCGGCACTCGCCCTACTCCCTGTGGTCTGACCTACCAGGAGTAAGGAAAGCTTGATGGACTTCTGAGAGTCCCCTGGGTGTTGAAAAGATAAGAGAGTCGCATGTTCAGAGAAAGACTGTGTACTCTTGTACTGGAATGATCAAGTATGACCAGTACTCTTGTACTGGTATGATCAAGTATGACCAGTACTCTTGTACTGGAATGATCAAGTATGACCAGTACTCTTGTACTGGTATGATCAAGTATGACCAGTACTCTTGTACTGGTATGATCAAGTATGACCAGTACTCTTGTACTGGTATGATCAAGTATGACCAGTACTCTTGTACTGGTATGTACAAGATCTGTGAGAGACCGGGAAGGTGTCACTTACACTTTACAGAGAAGGAAACTTGGAACAAAACCAGGTGCCCACATGCCACACATTCAGGTGGTGTTTATAGAGTTCACGCGCGCACCAGTCCCTGCAGAGAACGGGGAATCCCGATGATGGAAGCCTGGTTACTGTCTCGCGATCCGGGGTTCATCTCAGAGGACTGCTGTCCTCCGCGAAGAGGGTCTCACGCCACAACGGAAAAACAGACAAAGGACCGAGTGGAAAATGCATGGGATGATCTTCCTCTTACCTTCACTGTTCGTAGACGTGTCATGAGATGTGTGGTCACGTACTGTGCCGGTGAGGGGTGAGATGCTACGTCTAGGGAAATGGTTTGGGAGCCCCCCCAAAGAAGTTGAACGTGAGATTATCATGTGATCGGCGTACCCCAAATCATGTAAAATAGACAGATACGCTCACACCCGTGTTTACTGCAGCACTATTCACAATAGCCAGAAGGTGGGAACTCAAATAGCAGTAGAGTGGATAAAACAAAATATGGTGTGTAATACAATGGAATATTATTCAGCCATAAAAAGAAAATGGCAACACAGGCCCCCAAGTGGATGAGCCTTGAATATATTATGCTCAGGGAGATAAGCCCGACACAACATGACGAATATGATGTGAGCAGTGCCCGGACCAGGCAACTCCCTGGAGACAGAAAGTAGGGTAGCAGTAACCAGGGCCTGGGGGGGGTTTGGGATGGGAATATTACTTAATGGGTACAGCGTTTTTGTTTTGAGTGGTGAAAAATTTTGCAAATGAATGGGGCTGGTGGCTGTACAACATTGTGAATGTCATTAAATACAACAAAAAGATACGCTTGAAATAGCTAAAACGGTAACTCGTGCGTCCTATATCTTTTCCACAATAAAAATCTTTTTAAAGAGTCTGTATGCAGCATGTTTAGCTTGTCCTCTTATAATTTCAGGTTTGCATACGTGAAAACAGGTAGAGGGTGAGGAGCACTAAAGGTGAAAACCCAAATTTGTTGTTTTCTGTGTAAGTTCATTCCAGACTATTTATTTATTTATTATTTTTTAAAGATTTTATTTATTTACTTGACAGAGAGAGGGATCACAAGTAGGCAGAGAGGCAGGCAGAGGGAGAGGGGGAAGCAGGCTCCTTGCTGAGAAGAGAGCCCGATGTGGGGCTCGATCCCGGGACTCTGAGATCATGACCTGAGCCAAAGGCAGAGGCTTTAAACCACTGAGCCCCCCCAGGCGCCCCTCATTCCAGATTTTCACTGTTGTCTAAAGAAGGAGAATTCTTATATCTTTTCTTTGTTTGAGAATCCTTACATCTTGAAGGAAAAGTGAACAAGCAAATTACCCCAAAGGACGGCTCCCCCAAAAGTATATCGCAAGGATTTAGATTAATAAAGAATCACTAAAAGAATCACCCAAACACAAACAACTACCTGTATTACTGGAAGACGAATGAAATATTTTATTGCTCTGTGCTGTCATATGGCAGTTATGTTTTCATTTCATTTATTAAAAATGGGTCATTGAAAGTGCCCCATAAAAACCATAAAAAGGGAAGGTGGCAGGTATGGTGTCTCAGAAGAGAAAAAAGTCCTACAGGAAGAAGAGAGAAGACATTCAGAGTGCCCAATTCTCACATTTACCTCTGTTCCCTTCTGAAACCGTACTACGATGACAGTAAAGGAATGTCCTGTATGCAAAGGCCCGCAAAGCCCAGTGAAACTAGAGCGGGGACAGGAAGTGTCGGGGTCCGGATAGTAGAAAACACCCGGAACAGGGTTGGAGCCTGGGTAGCCGCTGGAGTTGCAGAGCCCAGGATTAGGTTCCTCATAGAGTGAGGGTCAGACATCCCCAGGAGCAGGAAGAGTGGCAGAAAATCTGTAGGTGAAGCACTTAGAGCTTCAGACCCCCGCCCCTATCCCTGCACCAATGAGTAAGGGTCCTCTCACACCTCGGCAAAGGACCTGAGGTTCCCTCTCTGCTGGGGTCTGGTCCTCAAAGGGTGCGGACACCAGGCACCATCGAGGGCAATTGCGAAGTCTGTATTCTGAATAATCTGCATGTTTTCCCTACAGCACAGGGTCTTACTTTAAGACCCCTTAAAAAAGGTTTATGGGGGCCCACAGCCCCTTTGAGCTAGACAGGAAGTCTTAGGAGGATCCGAAGACGTGCCTTCCAGGTCCTCATTGTTACAGATGAGGGCGTCTGAGAGAATCGGGTCTTGCCCACAGGGGCTCTTCTGGGAGCCCAAGGCACACGGGGCTGATCCCCAAGAAATTTGTAGGTGTGGATATGGAGTAATGGAGTGGATAAAAATTGAGACAGGAAGTCCACCTGTTTTTGGACGGAAAGGATGGACACGGTAGAAAGAAAATGACAAGAGGGCGTCGATCGCCCGCGGGTTTCACGAAGGAAGTAGGCTGAGGGGCTGCTCGCTGCCACAGGGAGCATCGCGGCAGGAAGGTGACTCAGGCTGCAGTCAAGCAGTGCAGAGTAGCCCCGGGGGCGGGCGTTGAGCGGGGAGTGCAGCACGTGGCACAGGTGGGACTGAGCCGCTGCGGGTTGCAGGTGGCTGTGTGCCTCCAGAGCAGGTGCGGATGCGGCTGCGTGCCTCCCGGGCTCATGTGCTCTGGACGAAGCCTCCGGAGCAGCTGTGAGCCATGGGGCCCGTAGACTGTGGGTGTGTGCAGGGCCTTCAGGTCCGGAGGACTCAAACTCAAGGGCCTGCATCCAGGTCCTGGACTTAGATGGCAAGACTCTGGGCTCGGGGCCGCTGCCGGCGCTGTGGTCTTGCAGAGATGTGGTTCCTAGGAGCAAGGAGGAAGTTAGTTAGTCCGTAAGTTAGAGGGGTGCAGATAACAATAGGCACGGAACTGTGGTGGCGATTGGAAGGCATGTCTGAAAAATTTTGACACTCCTTCCATCAAGAAGTGGGCTCCAGGGCCCTCCCCCCATCCCTCAAGTCTGGGTTACTCTTGCTTACTCATCGGCAACCAACGGAAGGCTGGAGCGACATTGCTTACCTCCTGACACTAGGTCATAAAGGTGATGTGGCTTCTGCTCTGCTTGCTGGACACTTTTTGGAATCCCCGAGCCACTATTTAAGAAGTATAACTACACACTGAGCTACCACCACATACCTATTAGGACACCTATTATAAAAAATCAAGAGACAGCTAGTGTTGGCGAGGACGTGGAGAAAAGGGACCCTTCGGCATAGTTGGTGGGAATGTAAGTTGGTGTAGCCACTGTGGACAGTATCGAGGGTCCTCAAGAAATTAAAGATAGAAATACCGCATGATCCTTCCATTCTACTTCTGGGAATATGTCCAAGGGAAACGAAAGCATTACATCGAGGAGATATTTGCACCCCTGTGTTCTCCGAAGCATTATGCACAAAAGCTAAGACATGGAAGCAGCTTCAGTGTCCTTCAGTGGATGAGTGGATGAGTGAATACAGAAGTTTATACATACACACACGAAAAAGAATATATACACACACAGTGGACTATTCTTCAGCCATCAGAGGAGAAGTCCTCCTTTTGCAACAACATGGATGGAATTTGAGAGCATTCAGCTAAGTGAAATAATTGAGACAAAGACACACACTGTCTGAGGTCACTTCTGCTCACTGCAGGAGAGTGAGGTGCTGGGTGCAGAGGCTGTGGGCTGGGGGGGTGAGGCAGGGTGGGCCCAAGGTACAAAAGTGCAACTTGAAGTTGAGTTAAGTTCTGGAGCTCTAATATCCAGCATGGTGGCTGGAGTTACCAATAGCATATTACATGCTTGGAGTTGGCCAAGAGAGTAGATCCTAAGTGTTCTCACCACACACTCAAAAAAAAGGTGACCATGTGAGATGAGGGACGTGTTCGTTAACCTGATCGTAGTGATCACTTCACAATACGTGTCTGTGATATATATATATATATATACACACACACACACACACACACACTATAAACATATACACACGCCATGTATATGTTAAGTCATCATGTCATACACCTTAAAAAGTCACCTTGTGCAACCAGATGTATATAACTTTTATTTGTCATACATCAAGAAAGCTGGAGAAAAAAGTAGAAGTAGATGCTTTTATCAGCAAGCCTGCTCAGGAGCTGCACTCATGCATGATGATGGGTCCAGGCGATGGAAGACCAAGGAAACCCACCAGCCACAGAAATCTTTCCACCTGAGGCCCTAAAAATCATGGCATAGAGAGGAGCTATCCCTACAGTGCCCTTCTCAAATTTCTGACCCTGTTGTGTCCTCGAAGCATAATGATATTTTGGTGGTTTGCCAAGTTTGGGATGATGTCATTGCTTTCGTACATTTGGGGTGATATTTAGCATAGCGGTAGGAATTTGGACACATCCCAAAAGCATGGGTCCAAATGGAATTCAGCAGCACTGGAAGAAGGAATCATCCAGGCCTTGATGATTCAGAGGGAATACTATTTCAACAAAAAACTCTACATGCAGCCAAACCACTGCAACTTATGAAGAAAAAAAAAATAAAGAGCTTTAAAAATACTCCAGGGCCAAGAAAAATTTACTTTCATGTATCATTTTTCATCAAAGGAGGAGAAACATCGAGGGTGTTTCCTCAAACAGGCAAGTAAATAAAGATGGAGAAATATATGAGATTCAGGGAGAAGGAGAGTCAATGTTGGTGAATCAAAGGACAATTTGTGGATGTGAGAGGGGATTCCAGAAAGCAGCTTTGCAGTAGGCCCTGGTAGCTAGCAGGATACCAGTTAGGCAGATTCCTCCAGGATGGAAGTTTTCAATTAAAATATATATATATATATGTATTACCTTAAGTGTTTAGATGTATAACAAAGTGGTTTAAACACTTACTATGAATTTGTGATACTCTATAAAAAACAAGCAATATATATACCATACCAATACTCCTCCCCCCCCAAAAAAACCCAGCAATGTTTAACTCCAGGAGAAGAACAAAGTTGTCAAAGAAATTGCAATTACAATATTGTGCATTATTTACCACATTCATGTTTAGAGTCGTATTAATAATAAAAAAAACACTGAAAAATAAAACACACTGTGATGCAGTGGCCGTCATTTTAAAAGCCAGATATCTTCAAGTGTCTTCAGAACCAGGATTTTGCTTTTTCAGGAGAGAAAGTAATGCCTCTAAATAATGAAGCTGAGAGGCCACACGTACCTGGCACGCCAAGAAAATTATTTTGCAAAATATGCTCAACTGAGCCAATGAAAGAACGCTAATGCCAATTGAACTCCCTGCTCCATGCAATCTGTTAAATTCTGTGTACGTGGGCATGTGTGAATAGAAAAAAGCCGTTACTGCCAATATCCCAGCGAAAACATTTAAATACCGAATAACGTGTTCTTTTAAATCCAAGGGACGAGTAATTTGGGAATAACATGTTGTTGCAATTACTGCTCTCCAAAGACTAACAACACCGTTTGCTACTGAATTTTCACTTTTTTCCCCCTCTTGCTGAGTCACTTCTGTATGTGCATAGCTGTGTCTTTTTTATACTCGTGCTGATCCTATTCCCAGCCTGTCAAGCAATCACACGGGTTCTACCTTCAGGTTGCGGGAACGCATGGCTTCTCACAGCCTCGGGTGCACTCTTTTCTCCGCACCAACATTCTCTCTCTCTCATGGTTCTACAATGCTCCCCCAAGTACCTTTTCCCACTTCTATGCCCCTCACCTGTTTCAAATGGGGAAGAAGCAGCATCTTTCAATGTGAGGTCATGTTATGTTACTGCTTTGATCAAAACCCTGCAGTGGATCTTCATTTCACCCAGAGTAGAACCAAAGTCTTCCCAATGGCCTACTGTAGGCTGCGCACAAAGATCCGTCAGACCTCTCCCCTCAGTACCTCTCCCCATTCCCTGAAAGCCCAGTGGGGTCCTGGCTATCCCCCAAATACGTCGGGCTGACTTCATCTCGAGGGTTTGCTTTGATTCTCTGTGTGATGTGAGTTTTCCCCCCTGACGTTTTCCCCCCCAGACCAACTCTATGAACAGCATCTTGATACGTCCCACTACCCCTAATCAACACGTCTTGCATGCACAAATAAAAAGGATGCTGTTAGGCATATGGGGGGAGTGCAGAGAAAGGGGGCACATCATGGCAGTGTTTTGTCATTTTAAAAATTTTCCCATACCACCAACTTCACAATCCTATCCTCATTTTTTTTTTCATATTCTGCACACTTTGCTACTCATTTTCTTTCTTCCAAGCCTCAGATATTGAATTTAAATTGCTGTAAGCATGCCTAAAATAAAATCCTTAGCTTAAACCCTACTTTCCAAATGTGGGAAGGACAATAATCAAAGTGTTAACTGAAAAAAAAAGCAAACCCCAAATCTCAGAAAAACAGCACCATATCTCAAAACCATAATTTTCCAAGAGAATAAGAATATGGAATAGACAGACATTATATCTTTTCCTTATGAAAATTTGGAGCAAAAACTTCCAAACAGAATGTAATGGACTAAATAGGCTAAGGTGTGTACTGTAGCAAGTAGAATAGAAACTCCTTTTTTATGGGTATTCAAGAATTGTGAAAGTGGAAACTAGGGGAACTAAAATTTCAAAGACAGAAATTATGCCTCAGTAAGTTGATAGTTTTTGACCATTTTCTTCCTCGGGGGCATAGTTGATTCTGGGTGTGAATTAATGATGGTGTTTTTTCTGTAATATAGTGAAACTCAATGCTAGGGGAACTTCAGTTAACCCCAAACAGGGCCAATTTAAAAGAAAACCACACACATATGGGTATTAAGGAGGGCACGTGTTGTGATGAGCACTGGGTGTTATACGCAACCAATGAATCATTGAACACTAACTACATCAAAGACTTGTGATGTAATATATCTTGGCTAATTGAACATAATAGAAAACCACATAGAATCAGAATAGAAGAAGTACCGAAAAACAAAGAGAAAGGAAATCTTAATAGGTCTCTTACCACCCCCCCCACACACTGTGTTCAAAGCAATAATAACGAATTTAAGTACTTCCTGAATCTGTGTATTGATGTCTTTCATCTATGATATAAAGTTCCTAACCATTATCTATTGTGTTCCATACTTCTGTACTGTGTCCTGTGTCCCTACTATCCTTTTCCTTTTGTGTGTTCCTTTATTTCCCACTGACCCTCAGTTTGCATATTTTCTTTTTTTTTGTTTTCTACCTCATGAGTGTTGCCTTTTGCAGTGTCAGATGTCCTTTAACCCTTTTAAATTGATTCAAATTTCAGATATTTTTCAATTCTGGAATTTCAAGAATTATTTCTCTAGTTTAAAAATTTTGATTACAAATCTATGCTGAAATTATCTAATTTATAAAAATGGTCTTCCATCTCTCTTCTAGATTTTTGAATACATTACTAATACTGAATTTAAAGTATTTCATTTGAATATTATAGTATGTGCTCTGTAGTTTTCATGTAGAAGTACTATTTAAGTATTCATTAATTTAATCAGTTATTTACATGAGTATTAAGCACAGAAAATATGAGTAAATAAACAGTGATAAAGTTAACCTCTGGTGTGAATTAAATTATTTGGTAGAGTTGCATATTTTAAAATTTTTATTTATTTATTTATTTAGCTTTCAAGAGGATTATATTTTCCTAATGCTGAAGGGAATTTTTAGAGGTTATACATAAAGGTTGTTCTTTACATAGACAAAATGGGTACAAATCAGTATCCTTCAAGTATTATCAATACACAAGTACAAATCAATATTCTGCATAGTTATGGGGCCAGCTTGTGTATGTAGAGAACCATGTGTGAAAGTTACCTAGTGTTTCTAGCTAGTTGAATCAAACCTACGTATATTTGTGTGTGTATATGTGTGTGTATAACTTAAAATATGTATATATAATTTAAAATACATAAAACTACTATTTGATAATACTGTTTTATATTTATTTTATTACCTTTCCCGTTAGCCAAAAAAAGTTCTAAAGGCCTTACTGTCCCAGTCACACAGTAAATAAAATTGACATATGTCATTGTGTAAGTTTAAGATATAAAACATGATGATTTGATACATATTTGTACAGCAGAATGATTGTCACAATATAGTTAACACATCCTTACTCACATAGTGAACATTTGTGTGTGTGTGGAGATAACATTTAAGATCTACTCTTTTAGCGTATTTCAACTATGTAATACATTATTCTTAACAATATTCATCATGTTGTATATTAGATCCTCAGAAATTATTCATCTTGTAACTGAAAATTTGTATCTTATGACCAGTACACCCATTTCCTCCACCTTCCACCATTTCACTCTGTTTTGTATGAGTTCAGGTTTTTAGATTCCACATGTAAATGAGATCATACAGCATTTGCCTTTCTCTTACTTATCTCACTTAGATTAATGTCTCAAAGTTCATCCACGTTGTTGAAAATGGCAGGGTTTCCTTCTTTTTTATGGTGGAATAGTATTTCATTGTGTAATACATACATGTAATACACACAAACACACACCACATATCTTCTTTATCCATTCATTCAAAGATGGATACTTGGTTTGTTCCCATATCTTAGCTATTGGAAATAATGTTGCAATGAACACAGGGGTGCAGATATCCCTTCAAAATAATGAATTCATCTTCTTTGGATAAAAACACAGAGGTTGGGTTGTTGGATCATATAGTAGATCTGTTTTTAAATTTTTGAAATTCCATACTATTTTCCACAGTGGCTGCACCAATTACACTCCCCCAACACTTGGTATCTCTTGGTTTTCTGATAGTAGTCATTCTAACAGAAATGAGATGATATCTCATTGTAGTTTTGATTTGCATTTCCTGATGGTAAGTGATGTTGAGCACTTTCTCATGTACCTGTTAGTCATTTGTATGTCTTCTTTGGGAAAATGTTCATTCATGTCTTTGCCCATTTTTAATGGGGTCTATTTTTCTTTCTTTTCTTTCTTTCTTTCTTTCTTTCTTTCTTTCTTTCTTTCTTTCTTTCTTTCTTTCTTTCTTTCACTTTCTTTATCTGTCATCTATCATCTATTATCTATGTATCATCTATCAATCATCTATCTATCATCTATCTCTCATTATCTATCATCTATCTATTATCTATGTATCATCTATCTATCATCTATTTTTGCTGTGGAGTTCCGTGAATTACTCATATGTTTTGGGTATTAACACTTATTAGACAGATGTAAACATTTTCTCTTACTCCACAAATTGCCTTTTTATTTTTGCCTTTAGAAGCTTTCTAGTGTGATATAGTCCCACTTATTTATGTATTTTTTCCTATTGTTTTTTTCCCTATGTATTTGTTCCTATTGCTTTTGTTGTTATATCCAAAATATCTTTGCCAAGACCAATGTCAAGGATCTTTCCTCCCTGTTTTCTTCTAGGAGTTTTATAGTTTTAGGTCTTACATTAAAGTCTGTATTTCATTTAGAGTTAATTTTTCTAAGTGTGTAAGAAGCTGGGTCTTCAATTTCATTTATTTGTCTGTAAATATCCAGTTTTCCCAGCAACATGTACTGAAGAGACTATTTTTAACCCCCAATGAGTTTTTTTGTTTTGTTTTTTTTTGCTCCCAAATATTAGTTGACCTTATGTGCCAGAGTTGATTTCTGAGCTTCTGAGCTTTGGATTCTGTTACTCTCATTTAGCTGTCTGTTTTTATGCCAGTACTATATTATTTAGATTATTACAGCTTTGTATTTTTTCAGCTTTACTGACACATAGCTTCATATGTTTAAGGTTTACAACATAATGATGTGATATTTGACTATATTGTGAAATGATTTTCACATTAAGGTTAGTTGACACATCCATCACTTCACATAGTTACATTTTTTGTTTCTAGTGACGAGAACTTTTAAAGTCTTTCTTAGCGACTTTCAGATACACTACATCACATAGTTTGAAATGAGGAAATATGATGACTCCTACTTTGTTCTTCTTTTTCAAGATTACTTTGGCTATTTGTGATCATATGTGGTTCCATATAAATTTTAGGGTTGCTTTTCCATTTCTGTGAAAAATGCCATTGAATCTACAGATGGCTTTGGGTAGTAGGCCACATTAATAATATTTTATAGAACAATATATTTAATTTTATAATTCAATAATCTTTAGTATAAAATATATCAATGAACATAAAATACCTTTCCATTTATTTGTATCTTATTCATCTTCTTCTATCATGTCTTGTAGTTTCAGTGCATAAATATTTTACCTCCTTGGATAAATTTATTTTGAAGTATTTTATTATGTTTGATGTTATTATAAATGGGATTGTTTTATTTCTTTTTCAAATAGCTCATTGTTAGTGTACAGAAAAGCAGATGATTTTTTAAAGATTCTATTTATTTATTTGAGAGATAGAAAGAATGAGAGAGAAGGAGCATGAGTAGGAGGAGGGTCAGAGGGTCAGAGGGAGAAGCAGGCTCCCCGCTGAGCAAGGAGCCCCATGCAGGACTGGATCCCTGGACTCCAGGATCATGACCTAAGCTGAAGACACTTGGTTAACCAACTGAGACACCCAGGTGCTCGGAAGGCAGATGATTTTTGATATTGATTCTGTATCCTGTAACTTTATTGAAATTTGTTTATTAATTCTAAGAGTGTTTAGTGGAGTCTTCCAGACTGTCTATATATATATGATCATGAGATCTGCCAATACAGATAATTTCCTTCTTCCTTTACCAATTGGATGCCTTTCATTTCATTTCTTTCTTTTTTGCTTTCTTTTCTTTTCTTTTTTTTGTCTAATTGCTCTGGCCAAGACTTCCAGGAGTGGTGAGATTAAGCACACTTGTTTTGTTCCTGACCTTGGAGGAAAACTTACAACCTTTCACCATCAAGTATGGTGTTAGCGGGGGGCTTGCTGTATATGACCTTTCTTATGTTGAGGCACATTCCTTCTCTACCCAATTTGTTGAGAATTTTTATCATGAAAAGATGTTGAATTTTATGAAATGCTTTTTTTCTGCATCAATTGAAAGACCGTGTGATTGTTATTTTCCGTTCAATTAATGTGACCTATCATTACCTATAACATTTGTTGATTTGCATATGTTAAACCATCCTTACGTCCCAAGTATAAATCCCGCCTGGCATGGTGTACAGTCCTTTCAATGTGCTTTTGAATTCGGTGTGCTTGCGTTTTGTTGAGAAATGTTTACATCTATATCTCCCAGGAAGATTGGTCTGTCACTTTCTTTTCTTGTAGTACCCTTATCTGGACTTGGTGTTAGCATAGGACTGGCCATGTAAAATAATTTTGGGAATGTTCCGTCCTCTTCAATTTATTAAAAGATTTTGAGGAAGACTGACATTAATTCTTCTTGAAATGTTTTCTAGAATTCACCAGTGAAACCATCTGTTTCTCGACTTTTCTTTATTGGGAAGTTTTTGATTCATGTTTCCATTTCCTTACTCATTATTGGTCTGTCCACATTTCTCATATCTTCATGATTCATTCTTAGTAGATTGTGTTTTTACCACTTTATCCATTTCTTCTAGGCTATCTAATTTGTTGGCATATAATTTTTTACAGTGGTCTCATGATGCTTTATATTACTGTGGTGTCAGTTGTAATTTTTCCTCTTTCATTTCTGACTTTATTTGATTTTTCTTTTTCCTTCTCAGTCTAGTTAGAAGTTTGCCAATTCCATTTATTTTTTCAAAAAGCCAACTCTTCATTTTGTTGGTCTATTCTATTGTCTTTCTAATCTCTATCTAATTTGTACTGATACTTTTATTTCTTTACTTCTACAAACTGTGGTAAAACTTTGTTTTTTTTTTCCCTGCTTCTTTGATGTGTAAATTTAGGTTGTTTATTTGAGGTTGTTCTTTTTTCTTAATGTAGGTATTTACTGCTATATACCTTCCTCTTAGAACTGCATTTGCTGCATCTTCTAAGGCTTGGCATATTGTGTTTCCACTTTTGTTTACCTCAATATATTTTTAATATTCCTTGTTATTTCTTCTTTGATCCAGTGGTTGCTCAGGAGTGTGATGTTTAATTTCCATGTATTTGTGATAACTTGATATAAGTTTCATCTTCTTAAATTTGTTGAGACTTGTTACGTGGTCTGAAATATGTTTTATGTTATAGACTGATTTACATGCTCTGGAGAAGAATCTGTACTCTGTTGCTGTTGGAGATAATGTCCTAGATGTGTCTTTTTCATGCATTTGGTCCATAGTGTTGTTCCAATCGCAATCAATAAGAATCCTTATTGATTCTTTGTCTGGATCACCTCTCCTTTATTGAGAGTGGGCTATTAAAGTCCCTACTATTGTGGTATTGCTATTTGTTTCTCCATTTGGTTCTACTAGTATTTGCTTTATATATTCAGGTGCTCCAATGTAAGGTGCATAAATATTTACAGTTATTTTATCTTCTTGATTAATTGGCCCATTTATCATTGTCTTTTCAACTTCTTTGTCTCTTATGAACATTTTCAGCTTGAAATCTATTTGTCTGTTGTTAAGTATAGCTACTCTTGCTGTTTTCCTCACCACTATCTGTTTCTATCCCTTTTCCTTTTGCCAATGTGTGTTTTTAAACCTAAAATGAGTCTCTTAAAGGCAGCCTATCATTAGATCTTGTTTTTTTTTTTTTTTAATCCATTCAGCCATGTTTCTTTTGATTGGAAAATGGATCCATTTTCATTTAAGGTAATTTTATCGATAGATGAGGACTTACTATTGCATTATGTTAATTATTTTCTGGCTATAGGGTTTATTCCCCCCCCCCCTTTTTTCCTTGTTTTCCTTTGTGATTTGATAACTTTTTGTGATGATATATTTTGATTCCTTTATCATAATTTTTGTGTGTGTCTGCTACCTGTCTTTCCTTTGGGGTTACGGTGAGTCTTACAGGAAATATCCGACAGTTAGGACATCCTATTTTAACCTGATCACAACTTAACTTTAATAGTATACAGAGACTCTGTTCTTTGTCGTCTCCCTCCTTCCCATCTTAGATTACCGATGTTACAGTTTACTTTCTTTTTATTGTGCTTCCAATGTCAAATGTTTACAGTTATAGTAACTTTTATTATGTTTGTTTTCTGACTTGTAAGCTGGAGTTGGGAGTGTGGTTCATGCACCCCCATCACAATATTGGACGATCTGGCTTTGTGTGCTCACCTTGACCATTGAGTCACATCATTCCCACAAATCTCATTAGCAAAGACCACGTATATACAGGAGGTGCTGAGTTTTATTTCAGGGTGTTTGGGAGAAGATTATATTGCCTAGTATTATATAATGCTAAGTAATTTATGCCATATGGGAGGAAACAGTATGTGCCAAGTCTCTGGGGACAGGCAGGGTTTGTGTGAGGCAAAGACGTATTTAGTTAAGGGGCAGAGAAGGAGAAGACAAGTCAGTGCACCCGGTGACACCGCAGAGGGGGGCAGTGGGCCCCCCAGCACAGAGCAGGGGCTCAAACACAGATCTCCACCCTGTGTGTGGACGCTGAGCCAGCAGATGTCAGCTGAAAACTTCCGAATCCTTTTAAAGAAGCTCTCGGGGAGGTTCTGAAAGATAGTCTGGGGAGTGAGCACCCTGAAGACTCGAACCTCAAGGGACATCTCTGCCTTTAGGAAATGAAAGGCGGAGACGGACACACAGGTAACATTTCCCGAGTCTGAACAGGGTTTAAGTGTCTGTCGTTATTATCATCCATTCGGGGAAGGTGACCTGGAGACACGGAGTTTCTCAGGTTGCCCCGAACGGACGAGGAGCAGACCTGGAGCTCCCGTGCCCGTTGGTCTGCTGCAAGGCGTGCATTTTGCCCACGTGGCACGCTGCATCCTTGGGCAGATGTGGGGGAAGCAGCGGGACGGGAGTGCGGGGCCGGAGCACTGTGCCAGGAAGCCAAGGGCACCCGCTCGAGACAGCGGGGCTAGTCCTGCGGCATTCGGGAGTGGAGAAGTGGTGACGTCTCGCTGGGCGTTCTGGGCATCGGTCAGCTGCCTCCTGGTGTTCTTGTCAACAGAAGGTGGGAGTTTTCACGGGAGGATGAGAGAGACAGAATCGGAAGATAAGTGGGGAAATAGTTTTAAAGAATTACCTCCTTCTCTAATCCTGCAGAGAGGAGTAAGTTTGTTATCCTACTGATTCATGACCTCATCTCAGCTGCTGAGCTAATATCTGAATGTCTAAGGGCAGATTGCAGGAGGATTACGTCCTTTCCTGAGGAGGTCTAGTCCATAATTACACGTCTGGAACACCTTATTTTTTAAAATTTTATTTTAAGAGTAAAAGAAAATACCATTTATTTATTTGCACGGTGCCTTGGTTCACAGATGCTAAATTCGAACCCAAAACACACCTCTGTGTTTCAGGCTAGATGGGAACAGTGAGTATGATCACTTACAGCATTTTTATCCCTTCTAAGCAGGAAATCATCAAGGGAGGATGTTTTCATACTTGGGTGTGGAAAGAGAAATGGGAAGGGGGATGCAAAGTGACTGACTAGTAGTGCGCGTGTGTGTCTTCATAAGCTCCACGCGTGGACAGATGAAACCAACGCGCGCTACCTGCACACTTAGAAAGGAACAGGGCAGCCACGTTGAGGGGCAGACCGTGGGTCTGATGCTCAGGTCCTTCGTTTCCCTCCTGCTGATTCTAGGCTCGGACAGCTCTCTCCTAGGCTTCGTCCCTCTGGGACCTAACTCAGCGCAGGAGGGAAGCTAGGGGCTCAGGGAGGAGTCAGGCACTGTGTCAACAGAGAGAAAGCCCCGCTGGGGTTTCCTTGCTCTGTGGCCAGCGCTTGGTCCCCTGCTCGTGTCCCGCCAGCCCCTCGACACCTGCCGCACAGGGAGGGGCCTGCGCCGAGGGCACGTCCCCTTCTCCGGGAGCTCAGGGGCGCAGCCTGGTCGCCCCTGGCTCTACTCTCCCCCTTCCTTGGGGAAACTCTGTCCTGCTAAGAGTTAGGAAGTCATCATCCATCACTTTCAAATAATATAATAATGATAAATAAAATAGATTTTTTATTTATTTGACAGAGAGAAAGCACGAACAGGGGGAGGGGCAGAGGGAGAGGGAGAAGCAGACTCCCCGCTGAGCAAGGAGCCTGATGTGGGGCTGGACCCCAGGACCCTGAGATCATGCCCTGAGCCGAAAACAGGCGCTTAACTGACTGAGCCCCCCAGGGGCCCTGAATACATTATATTTTAAAACACGTCCACCATCTAAACCTCAGTTATTTTAGTTGTCATAAGGTTTGAAAGTAAGAGTATTGTGAGGGAACGTTGACCGTATAATTCAATTTTGCGATAAATGCCTTCAGATGTCTAGTTGTAGGGAATATAACCGCGGGAAGGAGTGTAAAGCGGGCGTGTAAAGATATGGGGGTCAGAGGTCTCCAGGCGGGCGCGCCGTGCCTGGCGCAGGACCCGTGGGCTTCGGGGCTGGTCAGTAGCGCGCCGGCTCTCGCCCGCGGCCCCCCGGCTCTCGCGCAGACGGAACTGCTGCTGTTAACAGATTAGCCCGTGGAGGAGGCCTAAGGAAATCCGCTTCTCACCGCAGCATCTCATAATTCAGTACTTTTGTAGTTTGGGTTCCGTCATCAAAATCAAGTAGAAAACACAGGATCTCGATCTTCTGGGAAATTGCCCCAGGATCTCCTTTGGTCGGCAGAACTGTAAACTCTAATCCATGAACTACTGGGCGGCGTTTGCTCCGTTTCTTCAGCAGGGAGGAGGGCGGTACAGTGTGTGCGTGTGTGTGCACGCGTGGGTGTGCCTGTGTGCACGTACACGCACGTGACTGTGATGAGGTCACGCTGAGGGGAGGGCAGCCGCGTCCTCCCGCCGTCAGCCACGCCAGCCCCCGTCACGGTCACTCTGGACGGAAATAACCCCGGCTGCTTGGTATGTCGGTGCCGTCCCCACAGATGCCCCGTTGGGAATGCGCGGGTCTTTAACGTGAAAGCGTGACAACGTGAAGACCAGGGCGCTCCACTGGCCACATTGGACATTTCTTATGAACTAATCTACGGTATGTGAATCTGTAGCACTTTGCACTCCCACCGAAAAATCGAACTGCGAAGTGGGCTGTCCGAATCCATCAAGACTAGTTTCTGGGTCGGGGCAGGGCCAACAGCAGGGGTTACAACTTGAAAAATGACTTAGATTTGGAGCACGATGAGCCATAGCTTTGGAAGAAGTGGGGAAACGCCCGGCTCCCTAAAATCCAATGAAACACGTCCTTGTTCCGTTTCTAAACTGCGTGTTAGCACTCGCTGTCTTTAACGGCCCCCCGAACGGTGGAAAGGAAACCTGCAGGGGTAATGTAGGAGCTTGCAGCTGAGAGCTTCTGCACCTGCCCGTGGCCTGAGATGCCCAGTGAGTCCGAACGGAAGCTCTCGTCCTCGTTAAGCTGGAGGGAGCGGCGGGAGGAAGGGCTGCCATAGTTACCCTCGTCTGTGCACTGCGGCACCCCGTCCATTTGCGTACGTCTCACAGTGTGCATTAAGAACGATCCCAGATACATGAGTTTTAGGATTTAATTTTTTTTGAAGAAATTTGCTCTCTTATTTTTTATTCCTTAATGAATCATTTTATGGAAGGAAGGACGTTTTGCTCCAGGGAAATACCGCCGTCCCTTACGCAGGGCTAGCGTTCCTGGATCTGCAGGGATGGCCTGCAGGCGTTGGGCGTGGCGGGACAGCATTTCGGGGGTGCATCCCGCGTGCTGCTGGGTGTTTCCATCTCTGCTTTCCAGCCTCACTCAGTACTTGTAACAAAGATATTTCCAGCCATCATGAGGTCGAAAGACCATTAGATTTCTCCCAGTGCAGAAAGTCTCTATTTGGGTACCAGCCCTCGCATAAACAGCAGCACGAAAACCTTCATGAGTTGCCTTTCTCTCCTCAAACCCAGAGAGCCTCTTGTGGCCTGCACGTTTCCGTCCGCATCCTCGGCCGCGGTGGCCGGGTGCAGGGCACCCCTGTGGCCAGCTGTGGTTCCCGTCGACGCCCTTCAGCCTCAGCCAGCCGTCACTCCACATTCTCTCGGTGTCTTGTGTACCCGATCCACTCTTCATGTTGCTTCCCGAATATCCTTCCCAATAAATGGCATTTCCTCTCTTCCTTTCTCCCTTCCCCCTTTCCTTACCCAGAGTGGTAGGCGGTGCGTAATGACGCCCTTGTCTGCGTGGAGCTTAGGAAACAGATGTTAAACACATAGACAAATACAAACCTTTCTGCATTGGGTCGAGTTGAAGTTAGAGTTCCAGGTAGAGGGAACCAAGTGTCCAAATGAATGGAGAAGAAAAGAAAATTAATTTGTTCTAGAATCTAAAATGGGGCCAATGGCTGCAGGTTGTTTGATTATTTACATTATATAATCATATTTAATAAATTCACGTAAGCATATGTTGTATGCTCTAATATACAAACTTGTCATCTTCTTATATTATGTACTTTGACCTTGGCCTGTATTTTTCTTTATATGAGTATATAATTACAGTATTTTCTGTATTTTTTACTGATCCTCCGTTTCATCCATAAAATTTCAAGAGCCAGGTTAAAATTCACGACCATTCTGCTAATGCCAGTGAGAACTAGCCTGTGCGTCCTCGTCCTTCGCGACGTTCCGTTCTCTGCTCTGACCTCTCTCTCACGGACAGTGTGTGACTCTCTGGGTCCCAGTGTCACGGCCACGGTCCGCTCACCAGATCACTTCGTCTCTTTGTGCTCAGTTCTGGTCTCGGAATCAGGACAATAGTGCCCACCTCAAGTGGTCTGCAGGGAGCAGGGGGCTCCTGCTTGTGACTTACTTGGATACACACCTTGCCCTGAGTGACCGGCATGGCCATGACCATTGTTTTTGATGCCTTTCATTTATCTTTGACTTCCCCTTGGGGGCTGAACCAACACTTTGCAGAGAAGAGTTCCTTTGTCAGCTTACAGCACGAGTGAATTTCTCCTGTCCTCCATGCCCGGGTCTGGGTCCCTGCCCCCAACAGTGTCTCCCCAAATCCTGTTTGGACGCAGCTCATTTCCTCCTGGGTACCGCCTCGCCTCGCTCCCTCTGCCTTCGCTAATTTGTCTCCTTCCCACTCTGACAGTGTGGAGACAGAATGCCCCACACAATTTAGTGCTCAATTACACGCTGTCTTACACTCACTTTTGTGTCGTGCGTTATAATCGTCCTCCTAAATACATTGTTAACTCCTTGAGGATATCATGTTGGAAGCCATTAAAGCTGTCACACAGCTGAGCTCAACTTCGGGTTCGGCGTAAGTCTCGGGAGAAATTTTGAGGATTCTTCTCTTCATCCGGTACGGCCTGAACGTGTGCTAAGGGTGATGTGCTTTTCAGGGAGCAACCTGCAGACTGGAGGGTGTAAGTTTCACCAAAGAAACAGTTTACTGCAAAACACCCAAAGGATGTATTCTCAGAAAGCCCTAGCAGCGGACACAAGGCTGGGGAGGGACAGGGAACCTCTGCGCGCCTGCTGGGAACTCACAGAGGCTGCCCTTGGCCGCGGGAGAGGGTCCAGCTCCTGGGCCAGGGGAGGTCTGGCCAGGCCTGGGAGCTCTCGGGCTCTCGGGTCCCGGCCCCACGTTGCCACAGTTCAAGCTTTCTGGGTCTGCCGTCAGTGTCATTTCTTGCTGATGCCACCTTGAGGGACTTCATTCCTCCTGCAAGGGTGACAAGGGGCATTACCTGCAGATGTCCCTTCCTGTTGGGGGTGGGGTGGGCACGCAGCGGGGCGATGAGGGCTCAGGAGGGAGTGAGCAGCGGGTCGGGCTGAGCCTCGCTGACCCTACGTCGTGCCTGAGAGGGAAGCCTGTTTGGGCGGTTCCATTCGTCCACGGTGGTGCAGACGCCCCGCGAGCGTCGTGATGCTTGCAGTGTTTTCTCTACAGAAAGCGGGAATATGGGAAAGAGAGGAGTTAGGTGATGATGTGATGATCCCAAGTCTCAAGTAATAATAATAATAAACATGCCAGGGGCTAGTGGTATTTCACCTGTACACTTTCTTTCCTTTTTTTTCTTTTACATAAAACTTATTTTTTAATATTATTCTACAAATTTCACCACATCAGGAAGCATTGATAAGCAGCAGAGAAGGACTGCGTGTGGACTTACCTGTTGCAATCCCAATACAATTGTTTAAATACGCAAATGAGTTTTCATCCTTAGTGCCTGGTGCTTACGTCTTGGACACTGTGTAGAAGGCACTACAAGCCGTATCCGAAAGAAAGCGGATGTAACATATGAAATGATCTTTAGGATTCCGTATCTTATTTTTAGGTCTAATTACAAAACATTTCATTGTGACAGTTTGAAATGCATCTCATTAAATTACATGAAGAAGTTTGAGGAGAGAAGGGTTGGTTCATCTGTAAAATTCAGTATTGGATTCGATCATTCATTAGACGATGCATTTAGGAGAGAGATAACAGACTTAAACAAAGTTTAATATTATTAGCTGAGTTTTATCTGTGCAATTTCAACTGGAATGTGTGCTATCAGATATAAATAGATTTCTCACTTTACACAGAAATATTTGAATTGCTAAGTGTCTAAAAAAATTAGAAATATATTACTTAAAAATATAGCTTTTCTCCCCAGATGGCATTTGTATCCATAAAAGTTCCCTTTAAACAGGACTCTGTATATTTAGAGTTTAGTATATTTAGTGGTAAGGATTCTTAACCAAAGTAGTTGAAATTACTTTAAAATTTTATTTTAAGAGCCTGGAAATTATTTGGAATGCACTAGATACATAAATTTTTTACTATAAAATCACCTTTGGGAGTATTATTTACTGTCATCAGCTACAACCTAACAGACGCAATTTGCAATGTTTCTTGGAGCTTTGGTATTGTGATAATTAGTACTAAGTTTTAATAAAGGGCAGCCTCTGCCAAGCCTCTGTGGACTGGCTTCATTACTGCACTCTACCCCACAGCGTCCTGCACTGCTGCCGATGCAAGAAGCAGCTAGAAGGACAAGCCATACTTGCAATTAATTTATGGCACTGGCTCTTGTATTTTACCGATGTTCATGGCAAAACAGCTGTGCAAACAGACCATGGGTATTTGACACGAAGGGGTATCTGGAGGAAAAGGAGAGATCTTGGGTGCTGATGACGGTTTCAGCTTTGTCCCATCTCATTCAAATGCGCTTAAAATTCTTCATGCCTATTACTAGTCCCCGAATCCCAATTTTAGCTCTTCTGCGGACTCAGTAATTGGTACCAAAATAGTGTTACCTTAGACAGCATCTGTCTTTATGCACGCATTTCCATTTTAGTGTTCGTCTCCAAAAACTTTTAGTCAAACTCGAGTCTTAGCAAATTTGAAATCACACTTGTGTTTCCTCTCTCGCTCAAGCTTCAGCGTGGCGTCTTCCTTCCACGTCGCTGTGGGCGTTCAGCAGCGGCGCCGACTCCTCGCCCTGAAGTATTTTTTTCTGGCGTGCTGCCCCAGTGTTGAAATGCTGCCCTTTTCCTTCTGCACAGTCTATGGGACTGGGGAGCTTTCCCGCTGGAGTCAGCCTTCCAGGGACTTTCCTAAATGGGCGCGAACATAGATTTTTCTGGGACTGTCTGTGCAACATCATTAAGCCTCTTCAGTGGAAGCCGTCGATCAATATTTTACTCATTTAGCATTTCACATCTTTTGTGAGATTTAGCAGTTACCAACAGCTCTGACATGGGTCAGCTGAAAAGATAGGAGGTTTTTTTTTTCTTTTCTTTTCTCTTTCTTTTTCTTTCCTTGTTTCCCTCCCTCCCTCCCTCCCTCCTTCCCTCCCTTCCTTCCTTCCTTCCTAACTGTTCTAGTTAGATTGGGAATGGTTTCTGTGTATCAAACCCTGAAGCATCTTAACATCCTCTAAGCAATGGGTGTGGTTGTTGTCATCTCTCCAAGTAGATCCACAGAATACTGTCCTGGAGGAAGTCTGCGACGCACAAGGTTAACTGGAAGCCTTTCCCCCACCATTGCAGGACTTATCAGAAACTTTATTGCATTGCCAATTGCCACGAAGAAGATTTAGTCTAAAGAATTTCCATAAATCTGTTGACCAAGGATTCATTTTCAGAGATCCCTAAGGATAGAGCAAAAGCATTACGACACAAAGGGAGTGCTAGCGGGTATTTCTAAACAGTTTATGGCTGTAGTTAACAGCCATAATGGGTTGTCTATATTTATAACTCTATTGGAAATTTCACAGATTATGCTGTGTGGGTTAAGGACTTTGGCTTCACAATTTTAAGAGAAACGTAAAGATTAGAGAGTATCAGTGGAGATCTATTCTCTAATTCATCATTTTTTACTTGCTCAAAAATACGACATTGATCTCAAGGTTCTAACGGGTTGTGAAGTGGCATAAACAGGCATGGATTTTTACAAAGACATTTATTTTCTAGGCCCTTAACATACTATACAGAATGTGACTTTAAAAATCTTGACAGTAGAACAAAATATCAGCTGTTTGACGTGTATTAAAAATTTGCTGAAAATGCAATTTGGAATTCTGATTTTTATTTTTCTTTTTAGTTTGTGAAGGGGAGAGTATTTTACCCAGAATACCACATCGTAGAAAAATTTCCAGGTGGGGCATATTATCCATTGTGGCGTCAGACATGCAAACATGCTGGAGGCGAGAAAACGTGTGTGCCCGTCACGTGTTAATATTCAGGCTCAATTTCATTCTCTATCTGTTCACAGAATCTTCCATACCAACACTGAGAGGTAACGCTGGAGTAAAATTTTTTAAAAATTCCCTTCTTCAAGCTTTGTGTAGAATTAGAAAAAAGTTAACTTTAGAAACAAATAATTTTTCCTTCCAAAAGTGTGGTGTCTGTTGATTGGGGGCACGTGCATTTTTAATGGCCCTAAAACGCTGGCACATCAGGATGTGAGAATGGAGTCATGGGCATATTTTTGTGATACTCTGTGTTCAAATCCAAGCCGACGCATTGTTGCTAGGCTGTGTTTGGAGACACTGGTTGAAGATTTTATTTTTGTGTCTGGAAGTGTGGGCAGGTACTATCCTAGGCATTAGCGAAGAGAAAAGCGTTCAGTGATGTGCAAGGCACAGTCAGGAGGTGGGGTTGGTCCCTTTGTATCACAGAGGGCTATTGAAGATCTATTTAGTACTGCCATTTAGAAACAATGACTTCCCTGCGCCCTCACGTCATGCCGGGGTAGCCCAGTGGGTGAAGAGCTGCCTCTGGATCAGGTCACGATCCCGGGGTCTTGGGGTCGAGTCCCACGTCCGCTCCCCACTCCCCTGGGAGCCTGCCCCCCCCCCCGTTCTCCCCCTGCTTGTGTTCTCACTCTCTTGCTGTCTCACTCTCACCCACAAATAAGTGCCTAAAATCTTTAAGAAAAAGAGAATATTTTAAATGATAATGTAAGCAAATTAAAAATGACTTTTCAAACCAACCGAAAAATTATTTCAGCTTCTGCCGAAACACGAAGTCCTTTGGACACGACCTGGTTCACAGACATCTGTGAATGCCACCGGTCTGTGACCGTCACTTAGCTTCCTAGGGTCTCTGGATGTGGTAACCTGTGCTTACCTTCCAGGAGGGCTGTATAGCCTCTTGAATCTCATTAAAATTGCTTCCCTATGAAAATATTGTTTTATTTTAAATCAGAAATCCCACCCCACAAACTTTCAAAAAGGTCCATTTTATTGACATTGTATATTACTGTTCCTAATATTCCCCAGGCCCAAGGCAAGAACACAGATCAGAATCTAGCAAGTGTGTGTCTGAATGTTTCAGCGAGCGGACATTTCTGACTTAAAGTGTGTTCCGGCCTCTTAGCCGCCTGCTGACGGTGCACGTTAGAGCTAGTCGAGGGCTTTAGGGGGGCTTCTCTGCATTTCTCCGTCCGTCACCCCTTCTGCTCACACACACGCACTCACATACGTGTGTCTGCACACGGGCACACCGAGTCACGCACACGAACGTGCACTTAGGGGCCTGCACACACGCATGCACGTGCACACCCTCACCTGTGTGCTGAAGCTTCTCTCCTTCCACCCTAAGGTGTCACCGTCTCCCCCCGCACACGGACTGGGATGCTACAGGCTGCTGATGGAGTCTGGGGTCGGGGGGAAGGCACCGAGTGGGGGCCTGTGCCTTTCCCAGGGCAGACATGGGGCCCCTGGACAGCACCTGTGACCCACGTATCTTACCGAGGTGTTTCACCTGTTTTACAAGGACAAGGAAGTAGGTGAAATGTATTGAGTTCACACTTTGAAACTGTAAGGGGGAACAGGGTGTAAACCCACACCTTCCCCACATCCGGGGGGAAGCCGGTGCTCTTCCCTCCCGCGGCAATCCGTGCTCCCAGATGCCTGTTCGGTTTTTCCAGAGACACTTCATGTGCATACATTCAAAAACAGAGTCTTCCTTTTTTGTATAAATGATGGCATGCATGCTTTATCGAAGTCTGTTTTACTAATCATATATCTTTTATATCAAGTGCATATAAATATAATGAAAGCTTCCTCACTCCTTATACGCACATAGTAGCCCATTGTGTAGATAAAACGATACATTTAATGTTTCCTATTGATGTACAAGTAGGGTGCTTCCAGTATTAGCAATGATGGGGCCATGAACAAACATGCACATTTGTGGTTTCCCGTGGGTGAGACAGAAAAATATGTCCAGATGCATGATGTGGATTTGTATTTTTGAGAGCTATTAATAACCTCTGTAGAGATTCTCAACTCAAACTTCTACCAAGTATGGTGTGTCCTGCTTCTGAAAACCTATGAAAATGGCGTCTTGGCATAGTTGTAATTTTCATGTCTTATGGAAACTTAACAAAAGTTTAATAGCCATTTCTGTTTATATCCTTTGAGCTCATGGTGTCTTATCTTTCTTCTTTTTTATTGTTGTTGGATTTTTCTGCCAAATAATTTACAGGACCTTTGGCATATTATTAAATTAGCCCTAATCAATAAACACGCATTTGAGTGGTCACTTGACTTTTGACTTTGCTTAAGGTGGTGTTTTTTCCTGTATGGAAATTTGGGGTCTTTATATGGTTGGATTTATCAGTATTCTTTCTTGCCTTCTGGGTATTTTGCCAGTCTTAAAAAGTCTTTTCTATCGTCAGATTATTTTTAAAATCTCAAGTATCTATCCAGTGCTATTTTTACAGTTTTGTATTTATAGGAGTCCTTTCTTCCATCTGGAATTAATTTGATATCGGGTGTGAGGCGGCCCAGCGTGCGCCAGGAAAGGTGTCCTGTGCACGTCACCCTGAGTGCATTTTGGTTGGAGCCCAGGGCTGACAGCCGCTTGGGTTGGCCGTGCGAGCCACGGGGCCACAAGACCGAGTCTCCCGAGGAACCGAGGCAGAATGACACATCATGCTCTTCGACCTGCCTCCCACGTTGGCCGCCCAGTCCTGACCTCCCCGTCTGTGGGCTAGACTTACCCTTCCAGAGCAATGCAGTCCAGCTGGCCGGCTGGGTCCCGGATGACCTTGGGAGCAGAGCGCCCTTCTCTCCTCTGTTGTACCCAACACGGTCGTCACCTCACCTCAGTACACTCCACAATATCTATGTGTTTCCAACCCCCCAACTTACAAGTTTCATCAGTGCTACTTAAGGAATAACCCATTTTTCCATACTGATTCCGAGTGAAATGATAGAAATGCAGAGATAAGCAGCCAAACAGATCCCAGTTTTTTGTCCTCTGGACTTGCTAACAGTTTGGGAAATGACGAATGTATCTAGTGCCCTGTGTATCACAGAGATAAAATGTAACCGTCGTGTATTTACATGAGCCCGTACCACGTCCTGCTGGTGTCTAATTACGACACGAAAAACAAAGCAGTAGTGAGTTCTTTCTGGTCTGTGAAATGCAGAGTTGTTTCCCCAGGGGACAGCTGTGTTTGTCTCCCTGACTTCTCTACTCTGACCTGGAAAAGGCTGGTGTCCACGGCCCGCCAGCCCCTGTAGCCGATCTCCAGGTAGACGTCTGGCGAGTCCAAGACCTTGCGTTCCTTGGGGGCACGCCCCATCTGGGTGTCCTCAGGGCGGGGGCTGTCACACGGCCGCCACGGTCAGCTCCCGTGTCATGACCCAGCTTGACTTGCTTCTCAGCTGTGGCGCATGGGTTACGACCCCTGGATGGCTCTCACTCACCACGAGACTGTCCTGCCCCGTGACTGCCTGACACTCCCCACCTGAAAGGGGCCCCACCCTAGCTTCCATGCGCCTGCCTAAATCCTCCTTGGAATCTGGCCTCCAGTGCAGATTCCCCACAGCCCAGGTTTCTTTCAAAATGCCTTCATTTACCCTCCTGGCGTCTGATGTGGGCTGCAGACACCGCTGTCCACCGAACGTATTTTCATAAATGTGGGTCTCAGAGGCAAGGGTCTGGGTCTGATCCTGTCTCAGCATTTACTCCCCTAGGACAGCAACGCCCTGTAGAACCTTCTATGATGATGGAAAGGTTCTCTGCATGGGCCACCCACTGCACAATCACTAGCCCCATGTGGCTTTTGAGCACCTGATATGTGACTAGTGAGACAGAGGAACTACATTTTATTTATTTTTGATTTAATGTATGTTTAGTAAATTTAAATTTCAGTAGCCACTTATATGGCTCATGCCTATATTAAGGTGCACTCCAGCCCACACGTTACTTCTGCCCCTGAATTAATGATGGCTGCAGCTGTAGGGATGGGTCTCCCCCGTATTCAACCCCGACCCCCTCAAGCCAAATGTCTGCACCTGTCGGCGGAGAGCGCGCCCTCCCTGGGCTGGTGCACGGCCTCAGCCTCCCAGGCGAGAGCAGCCCTGCTCCCGACAGACCCACCGTTAGTGATGAACGCGGGCGATTTTAAAAATAGAGCTCCGCCACGGCTCCGCGGCTGCCAGGCTTTCCCCGTGGCTTTTAATCCCAGGCAAGAGTGCACGAAGCCTTGTTCCTCCTGTTTTTAATCAAAAGCAATCAATACTGAATTTGTAAAATGCTGTGAAAATTCTTAGTAAGGGAGGTCTATCTTTTGGCGAAAAACAAGGAGCAACCGTTGTGTCTCAGTGTTCGAAGACAGAGACGAAACCAAACAAGAAAACAAATAACGGTAAAGATAGAGTGAATTCCCGGGAGCATTTGACAGATCAGTTCCCACGGAAAAACCCTCACGCCTGCGAGGAGCTCGGGGCTTTCTGTCCGACCGGGTGGAATGCGGAATGTCTGTAAGGCCAGCACTGTGGGGGCTGGAGTGACACCTGGGTCCCCGCGGTCCTTTACAGACAACAGAATCATCTGTGCATTTGGGGGACCATGAGGCCCTAGAGTCCTCAGGGAGATGATGGCAGTCTTTGTCCAACTGTTCTCGACAGCACGTCCTTCATAGCTTTTTATTTCCTCCTCATACGGCAGTTTCTCATCCATGCTTGTTTCGGGGAGAACTTTCTGAAAGATAAAGAAAATGCTAATGGGAGTGGAATGTGTTTCAGGTAACATCTTTCTTGCCTGTAAAGTGAGCCACACACGGTTGCTGACCCAGCGTGCCGCCCGCTGCCGTCAGCATCCCGGGATGGAAGGAGCGTGCAGGAGTGCATGGGGAGCGAGGCGTCTGGGGGGACGGGTGGGGAGCAGGCCGGCGGCAGGGGGAATCTGAGGGTGGCGCAGAGTCTGGGAGCCGGGAAGCCAGGGCGGGCTGGAGGGGTGTCCGCCCTAGCGGGCGGTGCTGGGCCTCCTGCCCTGGGAAGGCTCGCGGCTCGGGTGAGCCGGCTGTCGTCAGCCGGGGACGGGGGTTGGAGAGGGGCTCGCCCAGGGTGTCTCCACATCAGAGCCACACGCAGAAGCTGGGAAAGGATGGAACTCGAACGGACTGATCCATAATTCCCGAAATCATGTGCAACCAGCAAGCTCTGATCACGCAGAGATTAAGAACAGCATCTGTTACAACGATGCTCGTTTGGGTCCAGACTGATGGATCTGAAGGCCATTATAGGGTCGAAACAGGAAATAGGAGTGTGGCTCTGGGTGTGTCTCTGCATGTGGATCTGCACGTGGCTCTGGGCGTGTCTCTGCGTGTGGACGTGTGTGTGGCTCTGCTCGTGTCTCTGCGTGTGGACGTGCGCGTGGCTCTGGGCGTGTCTCTGGGTGTGGACGTGCGCGTGGCTCTGGGTGTGTCTCTGCGTGTGGATCTGCACGTGGCTCTGGGCGTGTCTCTGCGTGTGGACGTGCGCGTGGCTCTGGGCGTGTCTCTGTGTGTGTATTCACCTGAATATGTATGTGTGCAGTGAAAGCTTCCGTGTTTCAGTTCAGTAGGATGAGCTCCTAAATCTAGAGCTCTGCTCTTGAATACCGAATGCTCTGCTCTCAGGAGAGCGACACCCGTTGCAAAGTTCTGGAAGCTTCTCCGTGCCTTCCGACAATTCCTGTGTCCACACCCACCCTCCCTGAGGGGGCACGCGGTCATGGCAAGAGCTATCCTGGACTCTCTGAGTGTAGACACGTTGGGAAAATTAAGGTCATCTGCCCCGATGCCTGGCTCCGGACCCCTGACTGGCCACTGCCCCCTCCCCGCACCCCCCACAGCTTTGCCCTCACGTAGGAACCTGACGAGAAGGCCAGCTCAGAGATAGTCACGCACAGGGACTTTCTTTCTCCGTCGTGGTTACAGTCTCCTTTGTGTCCTCGCGTTACTAGTTGGCCCAGACCCGTCGGCACTAATAAGTCACGGGAGGGGTCTCGCAAAACCATCTGTGTGTGTTAATGACTTAATAAATAAACTTAAAAGCAACTAAAGCATTCATTTTGTAATCATGCCTTCGTTTTTCTCACGGAAGCTTTATTTGCAGGTTTATAATTGTAAGGAGTCGGCTTTAATTAATAGAATAAATTTTAATGTAATTAATAAGTTGAATTCTTACTGGCACTCTCAGGTGATTATGTACTTTGAGTTTTAAAGATGCAATTTGCATGTTATTAAAATAGTCAGAAGGACTCAGGCATTAGAGGGAAGGTAACATTTAATTTTAGCTCACTTAAATCATCTTGTTATCCAACGCAAAAAGAGTGCGGATAATCCTGTGATTCATGAAGAAGTTGTGACAAGTGCGTCCTGTGACTTTTCCACTTGGACGTCAGGAGGGAAACCAGCGGAGGTACTGAGTAAGATCTCTCTCTCTGCAGATGTTTGCAAAGCCCTGGATTTATCTTTCTCTGCAAACTTGTCCTCTTTCCCAAACTATCCTCCAAAGAGCTTTTGTTCTCCAGACCACAAAAGGGGGAGACCAACATGAGCGGCTGTGACAGCTGGGCCGATGACAGGTGCCCCCGAGGAGCCGAGGGAGAGGCACTTCTTGCAGGGGGCACAGCTGTGAACGGCACTTCCGGTGCCGAGCTGTGGCTGCATGGATTCGTCGGTGGTCTCGTGGTGCCCCGGCTCCAGGGCAGCAGTGAATGATCTGGCTGAGTGGGTCCGGGACCGATAACGACGACAAGACGGGACAGTTAGTTCTGGAGGGAGGCACACAGACCCAACTATGGGAGTGAGCACGAAACGGCCCCCCCCCCGCCCGCCACGGCATGAATGCCCACGCTTTCCCCGCGTGCTACCTGCACGCCAGGAAACATGGCCACGGTCAGACGAGAGGAAAGCGGATTTAAGATTGTTTTTTCTACCTACAAATTCGATTTCTGAGTTGTGTTTTCACTAGAGTATAATGTTTATTGTTCCATATTTTGTGTATGGCAAGGTGCCATGTGGAATTTTTATAATACATCAATAATAATTACTAAGGTAAACCTGTTTTTTCAATATAGATTTGTTAATATTTAGTTATTTCATTGATTTAGTGGGTGAAATGTAACTTTTAAATTTCGCTGAAATATGACCTTCAAAATAAGGGCAGCCCTAAAGTGTTTGAGACCTCAGGCAGCCGGAAGTACTCCCTGGCTTATCATGCACTGTGATCAGGTCCCTTTCCGGGTTGGACCAGAGCACCTGGCCGATTCTTTAAGCTGCTGCAGAGATCTGTGAACAACAAAGATGGTTTTAGCCAATTTATCTGTAAGAGTAATGCCGTTTTAGGGCGCTTAGAGCAGCATATTTTTAGAACAGTAAGATGATTTTCAGAAATTGGGGCACAGCCTGCCTATCCTCCTTAGCCGTTTGTCGCCTGGACGGAAACTTCCGGAAGTTCCCACGTCTTCGAGTCCAGCAGGCTCCTTTTGAATCCGGAAAGCTCTGTAAAATAACAGAATTCCAGGTCACAACTCACAACTTCAGAGAGGCGGTGAGGGAGTCGTAGGCGAGCACCCTTCTCGGCACGAGGCACGGCGGGAGGTGTGAGGCCCCGCGTGTAACCGCACAGCCTCCCGCTCCCGCCGCCCCGACGGCTTTTCTGCTAAAAACACCCACAACCGAAACTCGGGAGAGCTATACTGCTGATCGGGCGTACTCTAGCCTCTGCCCGGTGGGACGCGTGCCTCCTCTGACCCTGCACCACCGCCCGGGGCCTTCGTGGCTGCCCACGGAGCCCTCACGGCGAGGAGACGTGGAAGGCAGAGCGCCTGTCCCGCACCCTTACCCACACGGCTGGTGAAGCATTTTGTTGTGAAAGGAAACAGTTAAGTACAGGATGAAGTCAGGCTCCTGGGGGGTTTGCAGTCGCCGAGGTTACCCTGAGTACCGGGCCGTGCACGAGGCGTGGGTTTTCCTGCAGGTCGGCCCACCCCGGGCTCACATCCAAGCGTTAGGCCACAGAGTCTCTCTCCACAGCCCCTGCTAAGGACTCCTGATTCTGCAGAATTCCTTCCTGTTTATTTCTTGTCCACGGGGTAAGGGGCCACGTGCTCTGCCTACCACATTTCACCTTCAGGAGGGTCAGGAACCCTTGCTGACTCACCTCCTTGCAGGGGCCTGCCGGCAATCCGTGTGCTCGCCCAGACGGGGACAGCAGGTGTCTCTGGGTCCTCCTTCGTGGGCACCCAGCATCCAGACAAGCCCCCGGGGCATCACAGAGCCTCCCGGTGCTCAGGCCCCAGCCCCCTGCCTCGCACGCTGTCGTGGGGCCAGTGCTTTGTTCCTGCTTACACAGCCGCCCTCCCCCGGCAGAGAGGGTCTTCGAGGGAAGAGAGTCAGTCCGTCCATCCGTATATCCTCGGCCCCCGTCGGTGAGCCTGGCATTCTTCTCAGAGGGTGGGCCCATGAACAGAACTGGAATGCAGGCCTGTTTTGATGGCCAGTTGACTCGTGGATTCGGCAAGCTCTCCTGCACTATGGAAGCTGCTTGTACGTACGCTGTATGGTTGAAAATAGATTCGTAGAGACAGGTCAAAAATTCAGAAGATTTAAGTTTTCACCTGTTAAGAATTAAGCTATTTTGGGGGCACCTGGGTGGCTCAGTGGGTTAAGCATCTGCCTTCGGCTCAGGTCATGACCTCAGGGTCCTGGGATCGAGCCCCGCATCGGGCTCTCTGCTCGGCGGGGAGCCTGCTTCCCCCTCTGCTGCTCCCCCTGCTTGTTTGCTGTCTCTCTCTGTCAAATGAATAAATAAAATCTTAAAAAAAAAAAAGATTTAAGTTATTTTCTACCCTAGGTGTTTGCCATACTTCCGCGCCATTCTTGGCTGACGGGTGTTTGCCCGTCTCTGACTCCCCGGGCGAGGGTGCGGCGACCGCAGGCAGTGGAAGTTGGTCGTGTGGGGCTGGTGGGACAGTTTCCTCTGCAGCGCGGTCATCAGCATCCTTCTAGGGTCCGGAGATGCGCAGTGTCCCTGTTGGAAAAAAGAAGGGCGAATTTACTCAAAGAAAGCCGACAGCCCACCCCAAAAATAACGCCTTGGCTAATACATAAAACCCAATTCCGTGGTTTTAGCTGGTCGATATTGAGAGAGTTGTCCGAATCCTTAGGATCTGGGAACGGTCTGTGCCGGGGAGGGAGGCAGAGCTCACCACACGTCCCGGCAGAGGAGACGTGTGGAGGCCGAGAACAGGGCAAATCCTAAAGCCGAAGCAAAGATGCTACAACCCAGTTGAGTTGTTTTGTGTGCGAATGATTTTTTTTTCCACTTGTTATAGTAAACTGAGCACATTTGCAGCACCGTGGATGAAAAATGTAATTAAATCATTGAGTAATTCTTTCTCCAGCACCTACTACGTGTGACGCTCTGTGAACTGTCACCTGCCGTGTCGTTTGTGAACAGATACACATTTGCAGACCTCTGCCTGCGGGTCCGGGGGCTGTTTGATCTGATAAGGTAGGGAGGGAAGGCAGAGGGCCCTCTCTACACCACGGATCGTGTAATTAGTGTGAAGCCTTTCTCCGGGCGGCAGAGTAATTGTTGGCAGGTGCACGTATCAAAACCAATGCCAACACGCATAACGTTGAAGAATTATTATTCTTGTTATCACAACTTCCCTCAGTAATTCTAACTGTCGGCTTTTGCTGAGCGATCATACAAAAATAGGTAATGATATAGACTGGTGTTGGATCGCGCCTCTGGATAATTGCATTGTCACATGAACCATTAAAAATACTGAGTTATTATTTGCACATCTTCTTGGACACAAAAAAGATGAGCCCATCACGGAACCTGGACCAAAGCAAAATGTTCCCTAAAGGGTAAAAAATGTAGTCCAACGAGTAACTTTAAGAAAACTGAAGGTCATATTTACGTGAAAAAGATTCTTTTTCCTACTCAAGGTGCGTTTAATGGGCCATAAGGAGGTGAACTTTATGAACTTTAAGTCTCATATAAAAATTACTTTATTCATTTGTTCAAAATATTTATTAGAAATGACGGGTCCATGAGGCACCTGGGTGGCTCTGTCAGTTAAGCATCTGCCCTCGGCTGAGGTCGTGATCCTAGGGTCCCGGGACTGAACCCCGCATTCTGCTTCTCCCTCTCTGCCTGCTGCTCCCCCTGCTGGTGCTCTCTCTCTCTCTCAAATAAATAAATAGAATCTTAAAAAAAAAAAAAAAAGCAATGACAGAAATGTAAGTTGCGTGCTGTGCATGCAGAAATGTTTTGTTATGCATGGTTCAGAAAGACTAATGTATTTTTCTTTGACCCGTTTTTGCGTATTTTCTTCCCGAAGCCTCTCCAACTCCCTGTGTATGGCACGGCGGAATATTTGTAAATGAACTTGACCACTAAACATCCCTTCAGGGCCCAGAGCCGTCAGGATTGGGGGAAGGTCGCATTCTGCTCTCTCGATACCTTGAGTTGTCTTCTGCGTTGGGTGGATGAGACTTGCCCAGAGACTAGGGCAGGAGCCGGAACCACTTGGACCGTTTCTATTAAGTCAGTATCAGCAAAAGATTCAGCACCCTCGTTGTTGCTGATGTTCAACAAATCAGCCTGAAGCTTACTGACGGGCTCCACGGGCATCGCGTGTGCTTCCCCGACTCCATAGGAAGTGATCGTGTTTGGACGACTGGCCTTGTTAGCTGCCTCCCATCACGACGGGTTCAGGGAGGAAGAGGCCAGTTTCTTTTTAGTCTTCTGTTATCTCTGTCCACTTTGGTTCTGTTGGTTTTGCCTCCGCTGGTCCATTTCTCTACAAATGTCGTGTGATTTTTAGAAGATTCGGGATTCACTCCGCGAGCCAAAAGCCCAGTGCCCGGTCCTGAGACAGGCCTTCTCTGTCCTGGGTTCCCTGTGCAGAGGCGGTGGGAGGGACCCTCGTCTTGTGAGGCGCCCTGTATCTAACAGCATCTGACAGAGAGCACCTGGGGACCACGTCCTCGTGTCTCAGATGGAGTTCATCCTTGTGAGGGGTCTGTGAGGTGAGAACTTCAGTCTTTCTGAGGTTGGAAGTGGGTTTACAGGCAAGCTCTTGGCCCCATAGAACCCCCAGGGCCATATTTTTCTGGTCTTTCCTCTGAGGTCCTGTCGTTCTCTGAAGGAGAGACTGGGGATGAGATACAGCTTGATTTCCAGGTCCTGCAAGTTTTGGCTCATTCATTTCTAGAATTTTCATTTCTAGAGAATTCCACCTGAAATCTGAATAGTTGTTCTTTGCTCCTCTTTCTCCTGATATTTTGCCAAGAGCAGTGAGAAGAAATGAAGGCAGCTCCCCTCCCCGACATGCTGCTCAAGTCTCCGAAGCCACACCACTGGGTTACCGTCTGAGTTAGCCCACGGCCACGGTCACCCTCCACCACAACCTAGTGAGAGGCTGCCTTTCTCCAGATTCAAGACCATTGTTCCTCACTTTCCTACAAGCCCACTGATGGCTTCCTTGAGACCTTCTGGATTTCCACTCACACCCCCTGTGAGGGTGCCCACTTCCCACTGATAGCTCCTAGCTTCTCTCCACCGCCTGGTGCAAAGCCAGGTGTTTTAGACTTGGGGGCGGCTGGGATCACTGAGTTTTCTTCTTCACCGACCTGTCTCTGGCCTGGGCAGGGAGGGTTCCGACGCCAGGGTAGTTAACTTGGGCATCAGCACGTGAGCATGTGGCCTGCTGACAACATGGCGGCTGGAAGGTGTTCCTGTCTCTGATGTGGACACGTCATCTCGTAGTGCTGGGTACTCTTCCCGTGGCTGAGACGGAGATTCCCCTGCCTCCGCGATCCAGCTCAAGTCACAGAGCCTCGCTTCTGTGGTGCTCTTCTGAAGGGGTCGGGCCTGCCCGGACCCAAGCACGCAGGGCCCCCGTGATGGAAAGGTCATTTCCTTTAGAGAAGGAGATGTGGGGTCGGAGACATTGTCCCAGCCAACTCTGAAACCTCAAGTGGCACAAGGGCACCAGGACAAATCTATTGCTATTGTGTCTCTTTTGCCCCAAACTGGTAGCACAATTAGGAAACTGATAACTTCACTGTCAGTAGAATATTGTCCCCTGTGTCCCTCTCTCTGTTTTACACACGCAGTCCTCTCTCTGGTATGCTTTCCCAGGGGGTAGTCTACATCTGTGTATCCTACACCGCTCTCCCTCTGTGTCTCATTGCAGTGACTGCACGAGATCGACCCCGTTCATCCTGTCTTGAGGGCACAACACCCTATTTGTGACCTAAGACACAATGCCATCTGGCGGACCTTGAACAACAGTGCCCCATTGCTCCCCTGGCCCTTGGCCCCTGGCGACAATCATTCTACTCTCTGTTTTCATGAGTTTAACTTGTTTAGATACTCACGTAAGAGAATTGGGCAGTATTTGACCTTCAGGAACCGGCTTATTTCACTCGGCATAAAGTCCTCCAAGTTCATCCATGTGGTAGCCTGTGGTATAATCTCCTCCTTCCTTGGAAGCTGAGAAGGAGCCCATGGTAGGCATGCAACCCATTTCCTTTATGAAATCATCCATCCTTGGGTTTCGGTTGCTTCCACATCTTGACTGTTGTGAATAATGGTGCAGTGAACACAGGTGTCTCTTTGAGATCCTGATTCCAATTCTTTTGGAAGTGGGACTGCTGGATCATAGGATCATTTATTTTTAGTATTTTGAGGACTCTTCGTGCCATTTTCTGTAGTGGCTGCACCATTTTGCATTCTGATCAATAGCGCACAATGGTTCTGGTTACTCCTCGTGGGATCTCGGTGTCCTAGCTGTATTTCATTGCTAAGCTGGTGTTTCTGTGTGGGAGCAGGGCCTGGGACTTCCTTTCGCCCTGCCTTGCCGACACCACCCTCCCCACCTCTAGCTCCTTGTGAAGCCTAGAGCCCACCAGCCCGGATGCAAGGAGAGGTGCACGTATTTGCAGACTTACTCTAGGCATTTCCTTTCACTATCTGCCCGAGATTTGCTTTGCTACTACCAATTATGTTTTCCAGATTAATTGGATCACATAAAAATATATTTGTCTGCCAGCCTAAATATTATTATTTGTTCTTGAAACAAAAGCAAGTCAGCCATATGTCTAAGTGCTTCAGAAATGGTTGCTTTTTAAATTGGCCCATCTTGAATAACATATGTGTGTATAATTTCCTTTAAGTGAGAAGTAGGAAGTAACACTTTATGGTACCTTCACATATTGGCGTTTTCCAAATAGGAACAATTTATGTTGTCATATTATATTCCTTTTGCTTTGGGAAATATTTCTCCTTAGAGAACACATGATTAGCAGTCTGCTTATTTTATACTAGAAGCCCAATAAATGTGTTTGTGTGAACATGTAAGTGGTGGGAAGTCAATGATTATTATTCAAGTGTCTACCACAGAAACTCACAAACACACACATGTGTGCAAACAGTAATCTGGCTTAAGGGAATTCTTGCATTTGATAGCAACACATCTAATGAGGAGTGTGGCTTGATAAAGTCAAATATTTGGAAATTTAATATGAAAATTATGAATCAAATTTTCTTTCTGGGTATGCTTACCTTGGAAAGACTACGAATTCATCTTAATTAGCATTCATTTCTTTAATTTTTAAATGAAGATTAATTTCTCTTAAAATAACATATTGGAGGGTTACCTGAGCAGCTCAGTTGGCTAAGTGTCTGACTTTTGATTTCAGTTGAGATCATGATTTGGGGGGTCATGAAATTCACCCCCACATCGGGCTCCGCACTCAGCGCGGAGTCTGCTTGTCGCTCTGCCTCTGTTCTTCCCCTGCTCGCACTCTCTCATGCAAATAAGCAAACAAATAATAAACGTAGACAAATAAATAAATAAACAAAATCTTTAAAATAACATATTAAAGTATCGAATAATGGTTGACTTACATGCACTTTTCTACCCCCCTTGCTGCCCAACGTCTTCGGGAGTATCAAAAATCTTATTTTAAAGGAGTAAAATGACAACTATATGGATAACAGAAGATATGGGACAAATGTAGAGTTTCACATCCATTTAAGGACAAATACTGTGCAGTTCTATATGTTTATAGACGTGTAGATGCATTGAAACAACTAGATAAAGAAGCATGTTGAACATTAGCCGAGCTGACTTTTAGAAAACGAGCCATGGGATTGTGTGCCGAAGAAACATCTCATGTTATTTCCTCCTTGTTTTGATTTATTTGATTTTTCTCCAGTGAGACTGTCCATGCACATTATTTCTGTAATGAAGGTAAGCAGGCCCACGGTCATTAAAACCTTGCCCTGATACGGGTGCACACTTGTCTTTACCTTCGGTCACTGGGGAACCGTCTGGTTAGAGCGTGTGTGGCTTCAGGAGGACAGACAGACGTACCTGATGTTCACGTGTCTTTCTTGGCCACATCAAGCCTCCTCACCCCAAGATGCTAGAACTCATCCGTGTCTCCTCCATGGAGATCTGCCCGACTTTTTCAGCCGCTTCTAACTTTGTGTGCATTTGCGTAAGATATTCAGTAGTAGGATAAACAACGACCATTAGAAGAAGACTATTTATCAAGCGGAGAGATGGTGAGCAAGGTTTGCAGATGATATAAAATACAGCCGTATGCGCTCTAGGACGGTTACCATGGGAATTTGCAGCGGGCTGAGCGGTGACCTGGCAGGATGGATGATGTCACCTGGGTTTACACTATCCCTCCTCTTTCTTCTGTTTGAAAGATTTCATTGAAGCATAGAGGTCCTGCCTATTCAACGCCTGGCTGACGTTGTATTTAAGGACTGGTGAACATACCAGGTGGCAGAGTTAAGTATCCAAAAACGTTTGGCCGGTCTAGTACAATGAGTTGAATGCCATTTATATTTAATAGAAATAAATATGATATAGCATCAGGTATTTTAAAATATTAAAATGTGATGGTATAAGAAAAACATTTACAGAACATCTTTCAGGATGGTAGGAGACCCCAGAACATCCTACACATACACACACATCACACCAAGTATGGGAAAATATGTGGGTTATTTTGCCTGGATAAGAAAAGGTGTGGATCCTAGGACAGCTGTCTCATGTAGACTGTATTGTAAAATATCAAAAAATTTTAGTTTGCGTGGTTCCGTGGGGGTAGAATGATGTTTAGTCAATGTGGATAAGCTCATATGAGGAGGAGAATAAAGCTACATATGTGAGGTATGTATATATACATATACATATGTGTATATACACATATATGCAGTATTCTAAAGGTGAACTGTGACCCCTTGGCCAACTTATCAGATATGAAAGCCTTTTATAGATAGGACTTAAACAGTGATTAGTCCTTACTCTTACAGCTCCTTTCAATCACTAGAGATTCCAGCTTGGTCAGTCAACAATACAAACACATGGCCAAGGAGTGTGATGGCACGTTTAATGGTTTCAAGGCTGGTGGCCCACCAGTACGCCTGACCACTGATCCTAGGATAAGTTCAATGTCAAATACTCTGTCGTAAGCACATGATACCTCAGGACACATGTAAAGATGCCCTTTGTCTATTTGTGGGAGTTAATGCGCAGATCTTTGGAAAAGTAAATAATCATTCTTCACCAAGGTCCACCTTCTGAGAGCTCATGGTTCCAAACTTTCCAAACTGAAACCACAGGCTTCAATATTACTTCCTGAACCCTTAATTTTAGCTTAACTCTAAATGGGGGTAAAGCAAAAAAGAGCCTTTAGGATCATAACGTAAATGCCACTTCCCTCACATGGCAATGAAACCATCAGTCAAATCTCAGAGGACTGCTCTCCATTCCAAAAGCAAGAAAAATCTTAATTGAGTGCCATTGTGCCTCTAATGTGAAACAAAGAATCAAAATTCTAAGCCTTTGGGATAAAACTACAAACAGTGTCAAAACACAACAAAACACTGTCAAGCAAACCTATGGAGACGGTATTGAGATGTCAAAATTAAATGATGTCATTGTAAATTACAGTAGCAGTTTTAAAAAATGAAGCACGAAGGCCCCTATTTATATGAGCATGCACTGCCTCTCACCACAGACTAATTGTTCATGCCAGATGTGTAGGAGGGATGAGAAATGCTCCAGAGCTCGGAGAACACACATGCCCAAAAATAGTTAGGGCATTGTTACCAGGGAGTTACAGATTTGCTGTCAGATTGGAGAGTCACTTGAAATCTACTTTTCTTTTCAATATTATGCATCCCTGTTCTCTCTTATTCAGGTATATGTACTACACAGGCATGTAACTGAAAGTTACACAGGTATTTGTCTTTCTATCCTTAGATCCTGGCATGCCACCTAGAACATACTAGACGATCAATAATGGATTGTTTATACAATGAATAATTAAACAAGTATGATGGAATTATTGTATGACTTTAGGGCTGATGAGAATGTCATAATTTAATTAGTATGAAAGGGAAATGCTTTGTTAATAAATAATGTAGTAAGCCTGTCCAATTTTTTATCTTACTTTGGTCTTCATGTGCATTTCAACTGTCTTCTAACTCATTCTCGTTAAAAATTGTCTGTTCTACGCTTACATAGGTGTTTTCCAGAGAAAAAATACCTGTCCCATATGTTTTCAGAAACTGTACACGAAATGGTGTTCATTTCAGCCTTAGAACCTCCTGCATCGGTTATGTGTCAACACTATGATCCTACGACTTGGATGAATTCTTAATCCCGTTGATAATACAATCAAAGAAAATAATTTTCTGGTATTGGAGGGTTTTTTAAAAATAATTCGTAGCACTCAAAAAACTAAGTTATAGAATATTTCATGCTCTAACAATACCTGGCCATTGCTTCAGTTCTGATCTCTGCATAATATACATAGCAATAGTAATGTTTGTAATGACTGTACTTTTCAGCACTGAACACACACACGTAATTATTATTAGCATCTATGTGTTACAACATCTATTTTTTAGATGTGTTAGCATCTTGCATTCGTATGGGAATTTGTCACACCAATATCAACTCTTTATGATTAACTCAAGTCCATGGTTTCTGTTAGGGTTGTACATTCCCTGGGTTTAGACAAGTGTATGATGTTACCACCCTCCCAGTAGTACAGAGTAATGCAGAGTAATAGAGAGTAATAGAGTAATACAGAATAGTTTCCCTGTCCTCCCATCCCCTGTGCTCACCCATTCAGCCCTAGCTGCTGATATTCAAGGCCAGAATTGAAATTACACAGTACAATTTTTGCCGAGATCCTGAGTCAGGTTAAATTCTAGGCGAGGGAAGTAGCCATGACCTACTGATGGATGGAGTGAAAAGTAATTTGGGACCATCTAGTCCATCATGATCTGTCTTCTTCCCACAAGACCCTGCCCCATTGTACCTTTAAGCAGAGGGTCAAGGTAAGGGACTTCATGCCTGGTGGTGGAGGAGTGAGGGCAATGCCCTATAGCAACTTCTCCTGGTAGGTCCTGGGGTGCAGACCCCTGGGAGTGAAGTGACCAGTCATCTGCCCCCCACATTCCTGGAGGGATACAGGGGTGGTAACTACAGTGGATGGGGAGAGCAAGAATCCTGCAGATCGCTGCTCCACGGCAACTCCAGGCTCAGGATGTGGAGACCCAGCGGAGCTCGTGTCACCTACGCATCTGCTCAGTGAGAAGCAGTATTCTCAGCCTCTAGAAGGTAGGAGCAATCTTTCGTCCAAGAACCGTAGGTTGACTAGCTACATTTTGGTAGTTGCAGTTTACAGGGTGGAAGAACAGAGCTTAGTTTTGATAAGATGTAAGTTTCACCATACCTTTAAATAAACATTGAGCAATAGGCATGAAACCATTTTCGCACAGAGGAATAATACATTTATATTATTTCCTTCCATGATATGTCTGTTCCCTTTTTTTCCTTAGGGCTGTGCATTACTTTCATGCTATAAAACGTTCAAAGACGAAATAAGAATGATTTCAAGTTTAAAGCATTTAGTGATGTATATAAAATTTTATTGTAGTGCTCAATATTATCTGATATAATAAATCTCTTACAAAGTTAATACAACACAACTTGACATCTCACCACTGTTGGTATTTACTCAAAAATATGTGTGAATTTTTTTTTAAAGATGTGAATATTCGCCTTTTACTATTTACCGGTGTCTGAATTCTGTGACGTGCACTCCAGCGCCCTGTGTATCTGACGAGGCTGGTTGTTAAAACACCTGTATTCACTTTATTTGGAATCATGCCATTTATCAAGGACAAAGACCAAATCAGATGTCAGTTTATCAGTCTGAAAACATGTAAATGGCACACATGTTTAAGCTGGATAAAGTAGATTATAGATACAGTTTAAGTAAATTTGCATGGCGGTAATTTTGCAAGAATCAAACACAGCATCAATCACAAAGGGAACTTTGCTGATCAGATATGGGGCTGGTTTATTTATTGAGTGTTTCAAAGGGCCACATGGAGAAATTTAGGCAGTTATGTACTGCCTTGTAGAAAGATATGAACATTTAAAATACACTGATAATTACTAGTTGATAAACCTGATGAGACAGGAACACTGGCAGCCTGGTATTTAAAACACAAAACAAAAAGCTGTGGAAATGAGCATCTGTAGCAGTAATTCTATTTTATTCCATTTGCTTAATGCATTTTTTGTTGTTATTAAAACAACAGATTGTAGATAGATTTAGGCTCAGTATCATTACATAATATAGCATAGCATGCTGTGTTAATGATGGAAACCACAGTCTCCTAAGCTGGATCTTGCGAGACATAACCAATGTTAGAAAGGTAGGAAAAAAGTCAGCCAGATACTTATCAAAAGGGAATTTTAGCTTCTGAAAAGCACAGCTGTTACCAAAATTTATTGCTTTCCTAACAGATCAATATATTCTAATTTTGAGCGAATAAAAGTGTATTTTGTGCATTGCATGAAAGTAGATTTACTGAAGCTTTCTGCTTTAGCTTTCTTTGCTTTAAATTAATAGCCTTTATTTATTTTTTGGAGAAGTTTTAGGTTCATAAAAAACCGAACAGAAGGTACAGGCAGTTCCCACCTACCCTTTCCCGACACACCATGCGGCCACCCGCTATCCCAGCCCACATCCGAGCGGCATTGGGTTACAACTGATGAACCCACACCATCATTGCCACCCGGAGTCCATGCCTTACATTTGGGGTCACCCTCAGCGGTGTCCCTTCTCTGGATTTGGACAAACAGATAATGTCCTATATCTGTCATTACAGTACCACACAGAGTATTTTCATTGCTCTGGAAATCTGCTGTGCCGCACCTATCCGCCCCCTTCCCACTGATCTGTCTGCTGTCTCCATAGTTCTGCCCTTTCCAGAATGTTATATAATTGGAATCATACAGTGTGGAGCCTTTTCACATCGACTTCCTTCTCTTAGAAGATACGCAAGGTTCTCCCGTGTCTTCTCATGGGTCGGTGGCTCATTTCTGTTAGCACGGAATAAGGTGCTGTTATCTGGCACCGCAGTTTATGTGCCTGTCACCTACGGCAGGACACTTTTTGAAGGACATCTTGGTAGCTTCCAAGTTTTGACATTTTGAATAAAGCTACTCTAAACTTTGAGGAGCAGGGTTTTGTGTGGACAAAAGTTTTCACCTCTTTGGGTAAATAGCAAGGATCACATTGCTGGGTCGAATGGTATGAGTGTGTTTGGTTTTGTAAGAAACATTCAGACTGGGTTCTAAAGTGGCTGCACCATTTTGAATTCCCATGAGCAGTGAGTGAGAGTTCCGGCTGCTCTAGAATCTTACCAGAATTTGGTTTCCTGTTTCTGGTCTTTGCCATTCTGCTCTGCTGTAGTGGTCCCTCATTGTTTTAATGTGCATTTCCCTGACGACATATGGTGTGGAATAGGTTTTCACGTGTTTTTTTGCTGTCTGAACATCTTCTCTGGCTAAGTGTCTGATAAGGTCTTTGGCCTGTTTTTTTACTCCATTGGTTTGTGTTCTTGGTATTGAATTTTAAGAGCACTTTGGACATTTTGGGTGATGGTGCTTAATCAGATGTGTCTTCTGCAAATAATTTCTCACAGTCTGTGGATTGTTCTTTCATTCTCTTGGCACTGTCTTCCTTAGAGCAAAGGTTTTTAGTTTTAATGAAGTCCTGCCTATCCATTTCAGATATTCTTTTGTGGATCATGTTTTTGGCGTTGTATTTAAAAAGTCATTGCAAACCCATAATGTCATATAGATTTTCTCCTTAGTTATCTTCTAGAACTTTTATAGGATTTCATTATACATTTAAGTATGTTGCCCATTTTGAGTTAATTTTTTGTGAAGTATGCAAGGTCTGTGTCTAGATTCAATTTTTCACAGGTGGACGTCCAATTGTTCCAGCACCATTTGTTACAAAGGCTGTCTTTGCTCTTTTGTCAAGGCTCAGTTGACTCTCTATGTGAGAGTCTATTTCTCGGCATTATGTTCTGGTCCACTGATCTATTCGTGTACTCTTGCCGATACCACACTGTCTTATTTAGTGTAGCTTTATAGTAAGTCTTGAAGTCGGGTATTGTCTCCAGTTTTGTTCTCCTTCAATATCTTGTTGGTTCTTCTGGGTCATTTGACTTTCCATATAAACTTTAGGATCCATTTGTCGATATCCACAAAATTACACTCTGGGAATTTATTTGAGATTTAATTGCATCTATTGATTAAGTTGGAAGAAACTGGATCTTTCTGTTCATAAATAAGGAATATTTCTTTAGTTCTTTCATTTTTGATTGAGTTTTTTAGTTTCCTCATATAAATCTCATATAAGTCATATAAGAAATGTTAGATTTTTACCTAAATGTTTCATTCTTTTGATGCTAGCGGTAATGTTATTGCATTTTTTAAAAAAAAAATCAAATCCTAAATGATTAATGCTGGAATATGGAAAAGCAATTGACTTTTGTACATTAACCTTATATTCTGAAACATTGCTAAAATTGCTTATTAACTCTAGAATTTTTTAATCAAGTCTTTGGGGTTTTCTACATACATAATCATGTCATCAGCAAGCAAGGTTTTCTTTCTTCCTAATCTGTTCATCTTTTATTTCTCTTTTATCTTATTGCATTAGGTAGGAGTTTGATTACAATGTTGGAAATTAATTGTAGGCAGGGGACATACTTGCCTGGCTCCTGATCTCAGTGGTAAGACATTTGGTTTCTCACCATGGAATATAGACTTTTGTAGTTGTTCTTTATCAAGGTGAGGAGGTTCCCCACTATATTCTTAATTACTATATTCTTAATTACTAGAAGTTTTTGTCATGAATGGTGTTAGATTTTGTTAAATGCTTTTTCTGCAGCTATTGATTGATCAGGTGATTTTTCTTTTTGAGCCTGTTAATATGATGAATTACATTGCATTTTGAATGTCAGATCAACTCTGTAGACTTGACATAAGCCTCACATGGTCATAGGTGGGGTTAAACATTACTGGATTTGATGTGCTAATATTTGTAAAGGTTATTCACATTTATATCCATGAGTGATATTAATCTATAGTTTTCTCTTTTATAATGCCCTTGTTTGGTTTTGATATTAGGTAATTCTTGTCTGGTATATTCCCTCTGCCTCTATTTTCTATAACATATTATAGAGAATTTGTTTAATTTCTTCTAGTGTTTGGAAAATTCACCAGTGAACTCCTCTGGGCCAAGAACTTTCTGTTTTAGAATGATATTAATTATTGATTTATTTTTTTTAATATATAAACCTATTCAGATTGTATTTCCTTCTTTTAAAGATTTTAATTTATTTGAGAGAGGGGGCAGGGAGGGGCAGAGGGGCAGAGGGACATGCTGACCCTCCACCGAGAAGCAGAACCCAACATGGAATTTGATCCCAGGACCCTGAGATCATGACCTAAGCCAAAGTCAGATGCTTAACCAACTAAGCCACCCAGTGCCCACAGATTGTATTTCTTGTGTGAGTTTGCGAAGATCATGTCTTTCAAGGAATTGATACATCCCATCTAGGTCATCACATTTGTGGGCATAGAGTTATCAATAATATTCCTTTATAATTCTTTTAATGATTATGGGGTCAGTAGTGTTTTCTCTTTGATTTCTTATATTAGTAATTTGTGTCTTCTCTCTTTTTTCTTAGCTACCTGGCTAGAGGTTTATTAATTTTATTGATCTTTACAAAGAGCTAACTTGGTTTCATTCATTTTCTTAATTGATTTCATTTTCAATTTCATTGATTTATTCTCCAATTTCTATTATTTCTTTATTTTTATTTATTTTGGATTTAATTTTATCTTTCTTATCTAGTTCCTAAGGTGGGAACTTACATTATTGATTTTAGATTTTTCTTTTTTCTAATATGTGCAGTCGATGATCTCAGAATGCTCCCTCTAAGCACTACTTTTGCATCATCCCAAATATTTTGATAGATTATATCTTAATTTTTAATTTAGTTGAAATTATTTTAATTATTTCAAGTTTGTCTTGAAATTTCCTCTTTGTCCATGTGTTATTTAGAACTGTGCTGTCTAATCTTCATGTATTTTTGGATTTTCCAATTGCTTTCTGTAGTTGTTTTCCTGTTTAATCCACTGGGGTCTGAAAGCATACATTATATGATTTCTATTATTTTAAACTTGTTAAGATGTATTTTCTGGACAAGAATGTGATGTGTCTTAGTAAATGATAAATGTAAGCTTGAGAAAAATGTGTTTTCTGCTGTTGTTGGATGAAATAGTCTATAAATGTCAGTTATATCCATTTGATTGATCATGCTGTTCAGTCGAACAATGTCCTTATTTATTTCCTTACTTCCGAATTGATCTGTCCATTACTCATGGAGGGGTGCCAAAATTTGCAGCTATGATAGTGGATGCATTCTTCTTGATGCATCTTCTTGATTCTATTCTTCTTGTTTGATCCATTTTTGCCTTATGTAATTGGATGCTCTGTTGTTAGGTATATACATGTTAAAGATTATGTCTTTTTGGAGAATCAAATTTTTAATAATTACATAATATTAGTCTTTGTCTCAGATAGTTTTCCTTCCTTTGATGTCTGCTCTGTCTAAAGTTAATATAGAGATTCTTGCTTTCTTTAGATCAATGTTAGGTGGTATATTTTTCTTTATCCATTTACTTTTAATTTATATGTTTCTATACATTTAAAGAAGGTTTCTTACAGCATATAGTTGGGTCATGTAATTTTTAAAGATTTATTTATTTATTTATTTCAGAGAGAAAAAGAGAGCAAGGAGGAGGGGAGGAGGGACAGAAGGAGAGGGAGAGTGAGAATCTCAAGCAGACTCCCTGCTGATCATGGAGCCCAACAAGGGGCTCAGTCTTATGACTCTGAGATCATGGCCTGAGTTGAAATCAAGAGTTGAACGTTTAAATGACTGAGCCACTCAAGTGCCCCGTTGAGTCATATTTTTGATACACTCTGACAGTCTCTGTATTTCAATTGGTATATTTATACCATTGATGTTTAAAGTGATTATGTATACAGTTGGAGTAGTATCAACCATATTTGTTATGTTTTTATTTCTTGCCCTTGTTCTTTATTTTTTATCTATTCTTTTTTTGCCATGTATGTTTTTAATTGGGCATTTTAAAATTTATTTTCTCTCCTTTAATAGCATATCAATCATATTTTTATTTTCATCTTTTATTAACAATTGCACTAGAGTTTACATATACATTTATAACTCATCCAAGTCCACTTTTTTTTTTTTTTTTAGAGAGACAGGAGAAAGGAGGTGAGGGAGGAGAGAGAGAGAAAGAATCCCAAGTAGACTTCATGCCTAGTATGGAGCCAAACATGGAGCTTGATCCCATGACCCTGAGATCATGACTCGAGCTGAAGTCAAGAGTCAGATGTTCAACCAACTGAGGCACCAAATCCTCTCTCTTTCTTTCTTTCTTTCTTTCTTTCTTTCTTTCTTTCTTTCTTTCTTTCTTTCTTTCTCTCTTTCTTTCCTTTCTTTCTTTCTTTCTTTCTTTCTTTCTTTCTTTCTTTCTTCTTTCTTCTTTTTTTCTTTCTTTAAATTTTTTTTTATTGTGTTATGTTAGTCTAATGAAATTTATCATTAGTTTTTGATGCAGTGTTCCAAGTCCACTTTCTTATAACACTACCTCATTTTATGTGTAGTGCAAATACCTTAAACAAATTATTCTTACATCCTCCCTATTCCTTTTACCATTGCTATCTTTCATTTTACTTATCCATAAGTTGTAATCATCAAATATAGTATTGCTATTATTATTAAGGACAATGTTATCTGTTATCCAGATAAGAATAAGAAAAGTAAAAAGGTTTATCTTCATTTACTACTTCTCTAATCCTCTTCCATTACTTATAGGGGTTGTATTTTCTAACCTATATACTTTTCTTCTCCTTGAATAAATTTTTTAAACATTTATTACAAGGCAGGTCTACTAGCTACAAATTCCCTCAATTTTTGTTTGTCTGGAGAAAGTCTATTTTTCCTTAACATTTAAAAGAAAATTTCACTGGATACAAAATTCTAGGTTGGCATTTTGTCTTCTTTTTCTTTCAACTCTTTACATCTATCATTTTATTGTCTTCTTACTTGCATAGTTTCCGAAGAGAAATTCATTAGAACTGTTATCTTTACTCTTCTATAACTAAAGTGTGTTTCTCCACACGTCTTCTTTTCAAGATTTTTTTGTCTTTGAATTTCAGCAGTTTAAATCTGATATACTTAGGCATAGTAGGTTTTTGACATTTATCCTGCATGGTATTCTGTGAGTTTATTGGATCTTTGGTTGATTTCCGGCATTAATCTAGGGAGATTCTTACTCATTATTACTTTAAATATTTTTTATATTTCTTTCTTGCTTTCTTCTTCTTCTAGCTCCCATACACATAAGTTACACTTTTGTAAATGTCTCACAGTATTTGGGTATTTTGTTATAGTTTCTCCAGTCTTTTCTTTGCCTTTCAGTTTTAGAAGATTATATTGAATATCCTCAAGCTTACTAACTCTCCTGTATGAAGTACTGTGAGCCCATTAAAGGCATTCTTCATTTCTGTTTCAGTGTGTTCTATTTCTAGCATGTCTTTCTAATTCTCTATAAAATTTTCCATCCTTATGCTTACATTACACATCTTATTTTGCCATAGAATTCTTAACATGTTAATATAGTTACTTTATATTCTTGGTCTGGTAATTCCTATATTCCAGTCATATCTGAGTCTGGTTCTGATGCTTGCTCTGTATCTTCAAACTATGTTTTTATTTTGTTTTGTTTCATTTGCCTTAGAGTGTCTTGTAATATGCTGTTGGAAATCTGGGCATAATATATTGGGTAAAAGGATCTATGATGAAAAGCCATTGGTGATGTTGGGAAATAAGTGTTCTATGGTCCTATGCTGAGGTCTCAGTCTTTTTGTGCCTGTGCCCCTGGACTGTGAGCCTTATAAATATTTCTCAGTTCCCTCCTGTATGTATATGTGTGTGTGTGTGTGTGTGTGTGTATTATATATATCAGGGTATAACAAGGGGGCTGGCAGGGTGGGTGGAGGTGGATATTTTTCTTTGCCTAGGTTGTTAGGCTCTGGTAAAACAAGCTCTGGTCAAATGGTTTTTCCTAAGGGAAGATCTTGTTCAAAAAAAAAAAAAAAAAAACCAAAACAAAAAACAGAGTGCTCTGGGCATATTTCAAAACGGTTACTTTTTTCCACTCCCTGCCAGAAATACTAGGGGATTTTTATTTCTTCACTTTTAGAACCTGCTGGGGTTCTGGAGAGAAAACCTCCCACAAAATCATGGGGTCCCCACATGACTGCATCCCCTGGAGTTCTTACCTCTCAAGAGTTGTCCACATGAAACTTCTGGCAATTCATTAATTACTGTTCAGGTTTTTCTGTGCTGACCCTGGTTCCTCTAGAAGTTTCTGCTCTGCTAAGTTGTGAATCTCTGTATTTGCTTGTTCATCTCTACAATTTTGGGGGCAACCGTTTGCCTTGTGATCTCACTTCTGTTACAGATCTATGAAGAGTTGCTGATTTTCAGTTTGCCCAAATTTCTACTTGCTGTGAGGGTGGGAGCGATGGCTTTCAAGGTCCCTACCTGGTGGACTGGAAACGACATGTCTCCTGGTTGTCTCTTCTAAGAATGGAAATCAATTTCTAAAGTGTTAGAGAGTAGAACAAACTGTTGTTTGGGAATTGTATGGGATACAAACCCTGCTTTGAACAGGGCATCGTAAAGGAGCCGAGGAAATATGGCTCCTTATATAATTTTCCCGAGATTTTTACTAAGTCATTTTAAATGTCTGTGTCTCAGTTTCCTTATCTTCCAAAAACATCTGTGCTAGGCTTTCATTTTTGAGGAACTATTTCAGATAAAGTAGCAAAAAGAGTAAGCCATAATAATGGTTGTGATAGGGTAATAGCAAGAGGAAATATATGACTAAAAATTTGGGAAGGAAATGCTTAGGGTTTTCCAAATAAACTGCTGTTTTAATGACGAGTGGTTTCTTTTGCAAAAGCGAGGGTATGATGCCTCTGGTTACGAGTAAAACAATGTCTGACTACCAGAAACTGAAACATAAGGTCATTTTTTATTTACTTAACAAGAAGTTTGGATGTTGGCAGACAAACCTTTTCTCTCTGATGTTTCATGCGTTCAAATTTATTATTCACTCACACAAAACCCAGCATAGGTCCAGTGGCTCTCCTGAGTAGCTTCCCCCCAAACTTGGACTCACATCCAGACCATTTCCATGTTATAATGTTGTTTCAGAAAGCTCAACAGATAACTTCAGGGCATGCTGTTACCATGGGAAGAGAGCCAGAGGCTGTCACACTGGATGTAAATGCTTTCATTGTGGTAACAGCACACATCCCTTCTGCTCAAAGATTGGCTCAGAAACGTGGCCCTGCCTCATCGCACAGATATTGGGATATGTAGGAAATACATCAGTATCTGGTGAGCATAAATATTTCTGGCATACATGAGCACTATAATGTTACTAAATAGTGAGAGAGTAGGAGTAACTACTGTTAGACAAATGCATCATGATTTGTTTTCCTTTGGGGTAGGGATTTACACAAAATCAAGGATTAGCAAGGAAGGATGTGGGACTGTCCATACTGTTTGATTTGCCTCTGACACAACAGTACTGGTAATGACGGTGATCATAATGATCATGCTAATGGTGGTGATGATGGTGCGATGATGGTGTTGGTAATGGTCATGATGGTGATGATGGTGAGGTGATAAGGATGGTGATGATGGCGGTGATGATGGCGGTGATGATGGCGGTGATGATGGCGGTGATGGCGGTGATGGCGGTGATGATGGCGGTGATGATGGCGGTGATGATGGCGGTGATGATGGCGGTGATGGCGGTGATGGCGGTGATGCTGATGATTTTAACGCAGATGAGGATAATCATAGTGAATGTGTGGTTATGTGCATTATTCAAATTAGATCCATAGTGTAGAACTGAAGACAAAGGTAGAGAACCTAAAGAAGAAGAAATGTGCACCTTAAATGAGCCAGCGAGAGATACAGAAGGATAATTTTGATATTTTCATTTTGCTTCATGTTATTGTTTGGTAGGTAGGAGACCGGATTGCTGTAGTAGGTGTGCTGGAAAAACAACTCAGCTTAGGATAAAGTCATCTCCTGTGCTGTACAATTACCTCAATTAGTATTTTCAGTGTGATGTCCCATACTGTTACATTCAGAAAATAACTCCAAGCAAGAGCAACTATTTTATAAATGTCAGGACAATATCACGAGTCTTAATATTTCCTAAGAAAAATTAGTTCTTAATTGGGGAGGCAAGGAGGAGAAAGACGTGAAACTGTGAGTTTAGGCATATTGTGGAAAAGAACATATGGATTTAGGTGCATCGGCTTTCTTTGGATTGTGGCTTTCTTCTTCAAAAGCTAAAGCACCTTTATCATTAACATGCTGCATGTGCTTCATGGTTGACTTTTACATTATTGCTTCAGCTATTACCATGCATGCATTATTTATGTGGTTGGCTATCATGAAAAAAGGCAAGCAATTTACTTGTCAAAACACATTAGAATGCATGACTTTAAATCAGAGTTGCATGGGTTGGTAAAAAGCTATAATAAATGCACTTTGGCTAATATGTTAGTGTCATGCAGTTTGAGAAGCCACGGTATTGACTGAGAAACCAATAACCCTCTCTAGGACTCTTTGAATAGAATAGCACCTGTTTACGCTATGCTGTTAATTGCATAATAGTAAACTCTATTATTACAATTTTTCTTTCCATAGATGAATTTTAACATTAGAACAGCAAGTGAGTACAAAATAAATTCTTAATGATAGAAGTCTGGAATTAATTGCATTATTTATTTATTCTCCAAACAGTACTCGAAACTCTTAAATAATAGAATCATGTCATATAACCATGTGTTTCCCTGGCTTTTTCTAGGCATTTAAGAATTTCCATTGTTGCTGGATGTTCTCATGAAGCAGGAGTCTCATTTTCTACCATAGAAAATGTTTAAGTAAATGTTAGCCACCTTGCTAATTATCTGTTAAGTGCTGGTAAGGCAAACTTCATATTTTCATACTTTAAGATAACCACCATGTCCAAGACAGCTGAAAGAGGTCTCATCAGAGCAATAGTTTCAAGATTATTTTTCTTAAAAATCTGGGTGGGAAGAGATTCTAAAGAGGTCAGAATTATTGGGGGAGGTGTTATCTTGTGCAGAGGGAATAGTGAAGTCCATGTGCACCATAATCTTCTCTTGTCTTTTCTTTACACAATGTTATTCATCATCTCAAGCATCTAATAGGAGTCCAGTGAATTTGACTCCATAGCTTTATGCCATTGAAGAAGATAGAGATCGAACCCCAAGGAGACAACCTCTCATTTCAAATTAGTATCATAATAGAGGCACTTTACCTATACTCACTTACACTCCTGTCTCTCCCATGTGGTATAAATGTATGATTCATAGATTCACAGGCTGGAGAATCACCTCAGTTCCCCATATTAGAAAAAGTGAGGGCGCCTGGGTGACTCAGTTGGTTAAGCAAGAAATATAAAAGAAAACATAAGGGGTAACCTCCTTGACCCTATATTTGGGAATAATTTTTAAAATGTGACACCAAATGCAGAGGCACCAAACAAACAAGTAGAACTATATCAAACTAAAAAGCTTCTGCACAGCAAAGGAAACCATCAACAGCAGTGATGAAAAGACAACCCATGAAGTGAGAGAAAATACTTGCAACTCACATACCCAATATGGGGTTAATAATACAAAATATTCAAGGAGCTCTTAAAATTTAATAACAAAGCAAAAACAAATCCAAATAATTCAATTAAAAATGTGCAAAGGACCTGAATAAACATTTTTCTAAAGAAGACATACAAATGGCCAACTGGTACCTAAAAACATTCTCTAATCAGGATAATGGAAATCAAATTGCAATGAGATATCACCTCACACCTATAAGGATATCTATTATCAGAATGCTAAGAGATAACAAATGCAGGCAAGGATGTAGACAAAGGGAACCTTGTGCGCTGTTAGTGGGATTGTAAGTTGGTATAAACACTATGGAAAATAGTGTGGAGGTTTCTTAAAAAATTAAAACTAGAACCACCGTATGATTCAACAATCCCACTTTTGGATATATAACTAGGAAGAACAATGATTATCTTGAAGAGCTATCTGCACAAAAACAGAATTAAATCTATAAAACCTATTCAAGGGACTCAAAAGAAGAATGTAATTATGCACTGTATACCTAAAGCATGGGGAGAGAAGAATGGGGTCATGTAATCAGCCACCAGCTTAATATAGACTGCTATATGCACAGGATGTTACATATAAACCTGATGATAACCACAAATCAAAAACCAGTGATATTTGAATCTCCCTGTGGCTAAAGTTGATGAACATTTTTTTCAGGTGTCTGTTAGCCATTTGTACGTCTTCTTTGGAGAAGTGTCTCTTCATGTCCTCTGCCCATTTTTTGATGTGATTATCTGTTTTCTGAGTGTTGAGTTTGAGTTTGAGGAGTTCTTTATAGATTTGGATATCAGCCCTTTATCTGTAGTGTCATTTGCGAATATCTTCTCCCATTCCGTGGGTTGCCTGTTTGTTTTGTTGTACTCCCAAGTTCAGTGCAGCATTATTCACAATAGCCAAGGGTTGGAAACAGCTGAAGTGTGCACCGATGGAGGGGCAGAGACAGAGAGACTGGTGTCTGGATACAAAGCGATATTATTCGGTCATAAAAAAGAAGAAAATTCTGCCATTAGTGACAACACGGCTCACTTGAGGGCATTATGCCGAGTGAGATAAGTCATACACGTAAAGACAAAGACTGCATGGTCACACATATGTGGAGTCTTAAAAAAACTCTAATGGTAGAAACAGTAGAAAAGTGGCTGCCAGGGACTTGGGGTTGGGGAGAGTAGGGGGAAATGGTACAAACTCGCAGCGGCAGTCGAGTAAGGGCTGAGGACCCAGGGTAAAACATGGTGACTATCGTCGCTAACGCTGTGCTGCGTACCTGAAATTTGCTAAGAGAGGAAAACTGAAATGTTCTCACCAGAGGGGAAGGTAAACAGGTGAGGTCCCGGGTATGCTCCTTGACTTGTGGGGGCCCTTTCATAATCTGTACACGTATGAAATCACCATGACGAATGCTTTAAATACCTTACATTTTTATTTGTCAGTTATACCTCGGTGAAGCTGAAAAAAAAACCACATATAACATTAATAATGCCTATAGCATACTCTAGAACGTAGACAGAGCATCAAGCCATGTAGCTGGACCCTTGGTTCTAGGAAGGGAGATTACTGCTGTCTTTACGCTGTGTTCCCTTTAGAAAGTTTTGAAAATTGAGCTTCTTAATTACACAAGTTTTGTAGGTTGTAAGGTATTTGAAAAATACAAAAAAAGAAAAAGAAATTTATAAGAAATATAATGTAAGTATATAGAAAGAATATGTACATTCTATAGATATTACATATGTAGAAGAATATGTATACAAAGATATATGAAAGAAATATGTCATACACAATATTGCCCGTGTAAGAGCAGGTAGATTCCCTATAAAATACATGTTGTTAACTGGATTGTGAGACACTGACTTGATATCTAGGGAAAAAAATAGTAGGTTCTGGAATAAGAAGATTCAATGGAATAGAATACCCTTCATCACTTTCATTTTTAGTATTTTGTATTAATAAACAGTATCTTTGGTGTGTGCTCTAAGTTGTGATACTTATCATTACTGGCAAGGGACATAGACGATTGCAGATTCACTAATGCATAAATATTCCTTGTAAGAAGTATTTCACCTAGATTCTAATTTGGGTAAACCTTAAGGCATTTGTTTTGCGTGTACAGATATAAAAAGAAGATACGCGGAGAGTTTTGAGTCTCACACTTAAGAATTTTGACTCTATCTGCTATGCAACAATATTGGAAAGTCAAAATAAAATAAAACATTGTTAGCATTTTATTTGGATCTAAGAGTTCACTACTGCACTAAAAAAAGCATAATTAGAACTTGAAATTAGCATATAACGCAAGGCTTGATTTGTTTTACTTAAATTCACCTATAATATTAACCCATTTCTTCAAAAAAAATCATAACTGACTGGTTCCTGTGACTATGTGGTTAGCATATGCATAGTATCTATATATATTCATATGTTCTGCATTTTAAACCTTTGTTACTTGGAGAAACACATGTTACATACTTGGGTGCGTTTTCAGGATGCTCTTGATGAAAGTCTTTGAGCCTTTCCTGCTGATAAAGAGGAGGGAAGCGACCGAGCATCCACAGTATAGAAGTTCCTTGAGGTTCCCTCAGTTTCATCCTCTTATTTAATCTCCATCCGGCCCCATCAGCATTCTTTCCTGTGCTGCCTGTTTCACTGTTATTAAATTTATACCGCTAACATTTTATGGCACTTTAGAGTAGGAATGGATTGTCTTGGAGCCTAAATGGAACACCAGAGTACTTATTCAACTGGAATTCCGGAATGGACTGACCCCTCGCAAACTCCGGAGGGGCGAGGGGTGCCTTAATGGGGAAACATTACCAGAGTCACAGTGTATGCCTTCCTTCTCCCTCCATGTGGAGGAGCTGGCAAGTAATAAAGACACATAAAACTCTCTGTCGTCCAGAATGGTTGAGATAGAATGGGGAAAGGGAGGGTATTGCCCAACATAGGCCTGAAATTAAATTATTCACAAGGAGGTTTTTCTGGGAATTAGAACAAAGGCACTTTTGACTCTAAAGCTGCTCTGGGAGCAGTGACCCAGGAGCATCAGGCTCAGGGAAACGGATTTCACGACGAAGCGTGTGCAGTGGGAGAACTCAGGGGGTGCTGGACCTCGGGGTGCAGGGAGGGCAGGCGAGTGAGTCAGTCATGAAGGTAAGTGCTGTGTGCTTTACATACGGGCTCGGTGAGCCTCTGCATGACATTCTGTTAGATACAGAAAAGACTTCTGAGTAGGCAGGTGACATGGTCTCCTCCAAGGCATGATAAATACGAGATTCCTGGAACAAGTCAGAATGGTGTCAGCTTTGCAGTCGGGAGCATCATGTGCAAAGGCAGCCAGGGTTAGCGCAGTGGCGGGCATGGTTTCACGGAGCCCCCCAGGGTCTCAGGCACCTTTAGGAGGCAGAGGAAGGGGGAGGCTGACATGGGATGAGCTGAGGTCAGGCCAGACTGAGCAAAGACCGGACAGAGGAAGGCAGGCGGGTCAACAGTGGCCAGGTAGGTACTGATTTACACTCACTGGGCCAAGAAAATGAGCCCATGTGATAGAATGGTGCTGGGTGAGAGGCTGGACCTTGGGACTCGGTGTATGGAGCTGCACAGGACTGAGCTCACCTGGGCACACCTGCACTCACGTGTGCTCACCTGCACTCACCTGCACACCCTGAGTCTTCAAGCAGCCAGGTGCCAGGTGACAGAACCTTCAGGTCTGCCTGCGTCTTTTGGGAGGGGCGGTTGCCATCCCCATCCCAGGTGCGTGCTGGCACAGTGAATCTTGCAAGTTCCCCGCATGCAGTCAAGGTGACCCAGGAGATGCTGGACGTGTTGGCTGGACCGTGTTGATTGTCCCCAGTGCCGCACACATGGAGTCATCTCAGAGCGCACCTAACCACATGTAATGTTTGACTGTCAATTATATTGGAAATTTCTAAATAACAGTCATGGACATGTGCGTGTGAGCCATTTGTATGTCTTCTTTGGAGAAGTGGCTGTTCATGTCTTCTGCCCATTTTTTGACATGATTATCTGTTTTTTGAGTGTTGAGTTTGAGGAGTTCTTTATAGATCTTAGATATCAGACCTTTGTCTGTAGTGTCATTTGCGAATGTCTTCTCCCATTCTGTGGGTTGCCTGTTTGTTTTGTGGACTGTTTCCTTTGCTGTGCAGAAGCTTTTTGTCTTGATGAAGTCCCCAAAGTTCATTTTCGCTTTTGTTTCCCTTGCCTTTGGACATGTGTCTTGAGAAGTTGCTGTGGCCGATGTCAAAGAGGTTACTGCCTCTGTTCTCCTCTAGGATTTTGATAGATTCCTGCCTCACGTTGAGGTCTTTCATCCATTTAGAGTTTATCTTTGTGTATGGTGTAAGAGAATGGTCCGGTTTCATTCTTCTATATATAGCTGTCCAATTTTCCCAGCACCATTTATTGAAGAAACTGTCTTTTTTTCCAATGGATATTTTTTCCTGTTTTGTCGAAGATTAGTTGACCATAGAGTTGTGGGTCCATCTCTGGGCTCTCTACTCTGTTCCACTGGTCTATGTGTCTGTTTTTGTGCCAGTACCATGCTGTCTTGGTGATCACAGCTTTGTAGTAAAGCTTGAAGTCAGGCAACATGATGCCCCAGCTTTGTTTTTCTCTTTCAACATTTCCTTGGCAATTCGGCATCATCATTAGCCATCAGGGAAATTCAAATAAAAACTACATTGAGATACCACCTTACACCAGTTAGAATGGCAAAAATTAACAGAACAGGAAATAACACATGTTGGCAAGGATGCGGAGAGAGGGGAGCCCTCCTGCACTGTCAGTGGGAAGGCAAGCTGGTGCAGCCACTCTGGAAAACAGTGTGGAGGTTCCTCAAAAAATTAAAATAGAGCTACCCTACGACCCAGCAATTGCACTACTGGGTATTTACCCCAAAGATACAGATTTATCAACACGGATGGGGTGGAGGAGATTATGCCAAGTGAAATAAGTCAAGCAGAGAAAGTCAATTATGATGTGGTTTCACTTACGTGTGGAGCATAAGGAATAGTAAGGAGGACATTAGGGGAAGGAAGGGAAAAATGAAGGGGGGGAATCGGAGGGGGAGATGAACCAGGAGAGACTGTGGACTCTGGGAAACAAACTGAGGGTTTCAGAGGGGAGAGGGTGGGGGGATGGGTGAGCCCGGTGGTGGGTATTGAGAGGGGCACGTACTGCATGGAGCACTGAGTGTTACATATAAACAATGAATCTTGGAACTCTGCATCAACAACTAATGACGTACTGTATGGTGACTAACATAACGCAATTAAAAAAAAAAGTCACAGACAAGTGGGGTGGTACCTCTCGGCTCAAGTTCCACTTCTGGGATTTAAAAAACAGGCCAGGGGTGACATGAATCTTAGAACACCTCTTATAATTACCGTTGCAGAACATAATGTGTTGAAAGTGCTTTTCATTCCACACTTGCAAATTAAGACAGATAAAGCTCTTCATTAAAAAAAAAAAAAAGATTCTAGGTGGCATGAGCGTTGAATTCAGCCTGTGACCCGCGTGCAGACCTCGTCCGGGACCATCCTGTGGTGGGTTAGTGTGTGTTCTCATCTGCCCTCAGGCAAGCTCAGGGGACAGAGGACAGCGAGTCCCAGGCTCCGGCTTCTGTTCTGTGGATTTCTCTTTGACTTTGAGTTTCTGTATGTACATCAAGTGTACATTGATCGGTGAAAATCAACAAAGGACGTACTCATGCTTGATGTTACCCCCTCCCCACCCCACACACACAAGAGATATTTAAGCACCGTTGTTCTGGTATGTACTTAATATGGACGATAATATATAAAATGAAGTAATCTTTTCCTGACTCTCCCACGGTAGAAAGTGTCTCTGGCAACACCCGTGGGAAAGCAGCCTCTGTGAGCCCTCATCTCTCACGTCGGGAAGTGATGCCGGAGTCTGTTGAAAGGCGCACAGACTTACCCCGAGGGAACAGCCTGCCCGGGGATACGTACATTTTAGCCTCAGAGGCTCTGCGGAGCACAAGAGGCCCCCCCCCAAAATCCTGCCTAGACACGAAGTGATTTTTGCATCTGTTGCCTAGCAGGGTTGCGTTTACCAAAATTCCGTTACCGAAAGTTATGCCAACATCCTCCTGACATCACTGAATTACATGTTTCTCAACGCCTCTGCTTGCTCGTTTGCCACCCCAAAGCGATACAGAATGGAAGAGCTCTCACGCATTTCTCTGTGGGTCCTCGGGACTGTGGGGCGGGGCCGGAGGGCCACCTGGCTGTCCTGGGGGAGGCAGGGCGGACTCTGCTCTAACAGCCGCCGGCGTCACCAGAAATAATCCACCACCAGATCCCGCTTTAAATCAGCCTTCATTTCTTTATGCTCAGCACGCTCTCCCCACCTAGAAATCAGATAACTATTAATCAACATCTCCTTCTCTTTTTATGCTTTGATTTTCCCTTTTATCTCTTTAACCCATCTAGAATTAGGTTATGAATAGCGTGAGTACGTGTTTTTCCATACGACCAATATTCTAGCCACGTTTATTAAATAATTCAAGCCCAGTGCTGTTTTGTGCTGACTTATTTTTACAATATACCATGGAGTTCCTATTTAAAGTAAGGCTTATATGTAAAATGGGGCATCGTAAACAATAATGAGGAGATTGCATGTATTAAATATTTTTGCTACTCAATTTCTCTCTGCTTGCTTTAGCAACGTAGCATTTGGGGATTTTTAAAAAAATTTTCTTACTTCTTTCTTACTTTCTTAGGTTGTTTTCCTATTTGTTAAGGTAAGGTCTCCTTTTTCAAATATATGTGATTCGAGAGGAATTGTGCTCTTCCAAACAGTTGGGTTTTCTGAATCGAAACGTTGCATGCTACGTACTGTGAGGAGTATTTTAAATCTTCCTGTTAGGTCAGATTGTGAGGTTTTGCTGCAGGGCTCCTTGGCCTAGCTTCCCGGGGTCATTCCCAGCTCACAGGGCCTTCCACTTCTTTGGAAAATGGGTCCTCTTGCGTGTTTTACTCTAGTTGATTATGTTTAGTGTGCAAAAAGCTATTGAATTCCTTTCTAGTTCTTGTATCCTGAGTGATGTCTTCAAGTAACACCGAACACAGACTGAGTTAATGCAGTTATTGCTAATAGAGCGAGTCCGTGTTGAGCGGGAGATTGACGGCAGCAGAAGGAGAGAAATGACCTCAGCGTGGCTCTGCTTTGAATGCACGACTCGACGTGCACAGAGAGGCTGGGGGACGCAGACACATCAGATGTACAGTGACTGGGAAGGAGGACAGACAGGACGAGTGGTCGTTCTACGCCCGTCAAGTGGTTTTACATCTCTGGAAACAAAGTATCAGGCAGCCCGGGGTCATTCACGGGTGGGAAGTGCAGAGACTTCCTGCCCTCCCTGCTCCCGGCCCTGGCCGTGGGTTCTGGTTCCTGGGTCCTCCTGTGTTCAGGTCATGTGCCCTGGCCTCTTGGGGTCCTAGCCGGTGGGACTCCAGACCTACCACTCCTTGTAGATCTTTTGTCCTCTGAGCCAACGTGCCTGCCCTTCCCTGTGACGGGCGTGGAAGGGTGCGGTGGCTGGGCTATAAGACCCTTCCGAACCCCCAGAGCCGGCCTGCTCTTTGCAGGGGGAAGCAGCGTCTCCTGCCCTGCTCTGTAAGGACCGAGCTGGGCTGTGAAAGCGTCCACGACAGTGTCCCCGAGTGCCCTCGGTGTCCCCCTGGGGGCTTCTGTCCTGCTCAGAGGACAGGTGTCCACATCTGTCCAGAGGTCCAGAGACACACCTTTTCTCCCACCTTACAGCAGCACTCACACCACACAGATGGGGGTCAGGACTTTGGGACTTTGATCAAAATGATTTAGAAATTTAAATTTTGAAAAAACAAAACAAAACAAAACAAACCTGAGTTAAAGATGTTTCCCAACATCTCAGTCTCAACTTCAGATACATATATTTCTACCCAATCAATGAGAGCTTCCACTTGATAAAATAATGAATTGGATTAAGAACTTTATATTAACAAGTTTTACATTATTAACATTTAAAGAACTAGAAGATAGTACCTTAACCCTGCTGAACATATTTGTACAGTGGAATTTATTTTTCCTTCCAAATTCATTAGGGTGTTCAGAAATATGGATTTGGCTATTTTGATGATTTTGTTTCATTGTTGAAAATTCTACAAAATTAAGTAGAGTGCTTACCAACACGACATGTGGTTATTTAAAGATAAATATAAATAAACTAAAATTAAATAAAATTAAAGATAGCACTAGTCACATTTCGAGGGCCCAGCAGCCATTTGAGGCTATGGCCTGCTTTTGGACTTCACAGATAGCGATCAATTCCATCATGCCAGAAATTGCTGCTGGGCAGCTCTGATAACAGACGTGGGAGATTGTAATATTGTAACAGATTTTTATAACATTTCAGCACTTGGAATATCATTAAGTTTGATATACAAAATGCTTTTTTCAGTGTACCAAATCTTGTGTATTAGACAGGGAAATATTTCACAATAAATGGAAAGCGATTGACTTTGATTAAAATTAGGCTTTGATTGTTTGTTCCAGCTCTTTGGGAAAAGCTGGTGGCATTTTGATCGGGATGGCATTGAAAGTATAGATTGCTCTGGGCAGTGTAGACATTTTAACAATGTTTATTCTTCCGATCCATGAGCATGGAATGCTTTTCCACCTTTTTGTGTCTTCTTCAATTTCTTTCATGAGTGTTCTGTAGTTCCTTTACCTCTTTGGTTAGGTTTATTCCCAGGTATCTTAGAGACTGTGGACTCTGAGCAACAAACTGAGGGTTTCGGAGGGGAGGGGGTGGGGGGTTGGGCGAGCCTGGTGGTGGGTATTGAGAAGGGCACGTATTGCGTGGAGCACTGGGTGTGGTGCATGAACAATCAATCTTGTAACACTGAAAAAATAAAATAAACATATTTGGGGAGAAAAAATAAAATAAACAAAAACAAAAAATAAAATTAGGCTTCGAGACAGACACGATATAGAGAGAGGCTCATAATGTACAATGTCAGCGGGGAAAAACAAAACCAGTGCTTATAGCTTTTGAAGCGATTATAGAAGGAAAATTTGAAAAACTACATGAAAGCAATTTGGAAATTTTAAATTCAAAAAGTATTTTAAAATATATGATTTACCTGGAATAACATGCAAAAAAAAATTGACTATCCAAAACTTTAAAAAAAAATCAAATCCACAATTTAACACCGTTTCATAAAAAGGGAGCTGGGAAACCCAAGAAAACACATTCCCCAGTCTAGATGGCTTTACCATCAAAGGAACAGAACATTAAGTGGGAAAAATTTCCAGTCTCACATCAATATTTCCCGGAAATAAAAAAAGGGGGAAATTTTAAGACAGTGAAAATACTCTGTGTGATTCTATAGTGATGGACACCTGTCGGTATGCATGTGTGCAAGCCCGTAGAACACACCACACCAAAAGTGACCCCCAGTGTAGATCTTGGAGTCATGGATGGTGGTGTGTCCATTTGGGTTCGTCAGCCATAGCAAATGTACCGTCAGGTGGGGAACACCGACAGTGGAGGAGGCTGTGTGGGGGCAGGTGCCAGGTTAAAGTGGGAAATCTCTGTACCTTCCCCTCAATTGTTCTGTGAGCCTAGAGTGGTATATTTAAAAAAGCAATAATAACATCCTTTAGGAAAAAGACAAAAGGGCACCTGGCTGGCTTAGGTGGTTAAGCATCTGCCTTCGGCTCTCATCATGATCCCAGGGTCCTGGGATCCAGCTCCGCGTTGGGCTCCCTGCTCAGTGGGGAGCCTGCTTCTCCCTCTGCCTCTCCCCCTCGTGCTCACTTGTTCTTTCTCTCTCACGTAAATAAATAAAATCTTAAAAATAAAAAAAAAGAAAAGAGAAAGACACAGAAAGGGAGGGGCTTGACTTCCTTTAATGAAGCCAGCATGGCCCTGACACTAAAATCATTCAAGGAGAGCATAAGAAAGGAAATTAATGCTGCTCACGAGTTAAGATGTGAGAAGTAACCAAATGCCAGCAAACTTAATGAAACCATCTATAAGGAGGACCCTTCGTCATGGCCAACTTTGCCTTGTTAAGGCAATATTGGTGTATTAACTGAAAATCAATCCTGAAATTCACCACACAGGCAGAGTGAAGAAGTAAAATCACGTGAGTAGTTACGCGAGTTTAGCACTTGCTTATAACAACTCCCGGCAAACTAGGACGGGCAGCAACCCCCTTAACCTGGTTCAGAATGCCTCCCAATCCCAGACATATCTGTGGGTGAAATGGTCAGGGTTTGCCTCAGGAACAAGACAGTGACATCCACTAGATGGTGAAATGCAGCAAGACAAAGAAATAAAAGCCACAAAGATGGAAAGAAAAACAAAGCTGTCATCATTTGCAGATGGTGTGATGTGCACAAACAATTTCTGAAAGTATTTCTAGTCAGGCTTATAATGGGACTTATCAAATCCGCTCAAAACAAGGTCCATATAGACAACTGTATTTTTATATGTCGGCACCAACAGCTAGGACCTAAAATTTAAGAAGAAAGCCCTTGGGATAATAACGTGAAAGCATACCCAACACCTTGGGAAGCACTCAACCAGATGTGGGTAAGGCAGAGATCATCGCACATTACTGAGCGGAAACAAAGACAAGAGAAATAACTGGGGAGATATGGGAAGTTTGTAGATTGGAAGGCTCGGCTTTGTAAATGTATTCAATTACCCGTTTATCTACAGACTTGACAACGCCTCAGTCAGAATCCCAACATGCCTGGAGATGTTTGAGCACGTGCATGTAATTGAATAAGCTAGAAACCAGGAATGGCCGTGGATGTCTTGAAGAAGAAAACCACCGCTTGATACCACTTCTCGATTCATCACTAGTTTGACCCTGTGGTGTTGGTACCTCTACAGACAGACACGGAGTTGAGGATGTAGGAGTAGACTTGTATGTATGTGGACATTAAGGTAGCGTTGTAAACCTGGTCTACAGGAAGATTTGTTCAATATATACAGTTGGGTCAGTTCAATAGACAAAATTAAAAGTTGACCTTTACCTCTTGTTATATATGAAAACTGATTCCAGGTGAAATTTAAATCTAAATGTGAAAGACAAAATGATAAAGCCACTAATTTCATATATATATATATATATATATATATATATATATATATACACACACACACATATTCATCTATTATATCACATTATTTATATGTAATTTCATATATTATAGCATATATCATATTATATGAATATATATTTTCATATATATATGCAAATCCTTGTGGTCTTGTGGTAGGGACATTTATTACATGGAACATGAGAATCATGTACCTTATAAGAAATAATGCATAGCTCCAGTATACCTTAGAACCAAAAACCTCTTGTTATTAAAAGATGACATTTGGGGAATGAAAGCAGAGGCCAGACTGGGAGAGGAACTTGAGCGACGGATGAGCACATTTCCTCATATTCAGAACATCTATAGAACTTCTCACATCACTAGGGAAAAGACAGAAGGTCCCATGGAAATGAAATTGGTAGGACAAGAGACTCCTAGGTGTGCAAATGTGCTCAGACAGCAGACATGAGAACTTGGTTAGTAGGACAGTGCTAGTCAGTGGGTCGTGATGTGGTTTGCATTCCCACCATTTCAGTTAAAGTAACATAATAAATGGCTTTCCAAACGTGGTGTTGGTGTTGGCAGAGACGCGGACCGGGAGCGCGCTCCGGGAGCGCGCTCCGTTCGCTGGGGGCGGAAGGTGCGACGGCACGATGCAGACAGCAAGCCCAGTGTCTCCACTCCGCACCGAATGACTCGACTAAAAACGTCCATCCACAGCAGAATAGATAAATTAGTCCTATGCTACTACCCGGGGATACTGGCATATGGAGAAAAGATGAGTAAACTCCAGCTAATGTAAAAGGATGGATAAATTTAACAAGCAAAATGCTGAGTTAAAGCAGCCAGCTAGGAAAGAATGTCTGGAAATATCGTGTATAGGTTTTAAAACACATAAAACTCCACTTGAGAATTCAGAGTTAGAATGGTGACTATTTTATGGAGCAGGCAGCATAGGTCGATTGGAGGTGCTGCTTATTTGCACTAATTAATATTAAATCATTTAGGTACACTCTCTAGGTCTCCTAGGTATACAATAACTAGGTACCAACAAAATTCTGAAATGGCAGGTGAAATGGGAAAGAATCTGCAAGGCTGTTTTCTGGCTTATCTCCGACAGTGCTACAGTAGCAGAGCTCTAGACACAGCAAACTGTAGTGTTTGTTTGTAGATTGATTCAGGGCTTTATAGGATTCACAGATGAGCCAGTAGGATGAGCAAAGGTAACAGGCCTTGCTTTCTGGATGCAGGATCGCTATACAAATATTGACCAACATTCGTTTAAACAATTCCTTTAAACAATTACAGATTAGAATGTATACTGATAAAAAGAGTTCATTTAATATTTAATAGAGGAACAAAATAGCATTTCTTTTTCTAAGATTTTATTTATTTATTTGACAGAGAGAGAGAGAAAGAACACAAGCAGGGGGAGCAGGAGAGGGAGAAGCAGGCTCCCCGCTGAGCAGGGAGCCTGACATGGGGCTCAATTCCAGGACCCCGGGATCATGACCTGAGCCGAAGGCAGACGCTTAACCAACTGAGCCACCCGGGAACCCCGAAAATAGCATTTCTATGACGAAGTCTCACAGATTAGGAGGATTATGGTGGAGGAAAATTGCACATAACTAAATACTAAATTAAATGATAGTTCTTGGATTACACAAATAACAACTAAATCAAGAATATACCTGCATTGTCAGGGAGAGAAGCGCCAATTAAACATTTTCATTTGTACCACACTGACACTTACAGATGGATTTGACTGTTGATACTATTGATTATGAATCTAATCAATTATCTAATCAATTATGGTTCTGGCATAACCACAGCAATCAGGAAAAAGAATAGGAAGGGATAATTTTTCTTCCAGATATTAAAAGAAAATGAACCTATTTCTAAAATAAGGTGGTATTAATGCTGGCAGTATTAAAATAAATTGAAGGAACAACCTTGTGATTACAAGCATAGACCCTTACGTATGTTGGAATAGAGTCTAGCAGGAAGAACAATGAGGTACTGAAGGTAAGTGGGATGCAAACAGCTAAGTTTCAATTCTAGAAATAATAATCCTTAACTTCCAAGAAGAAAAAAGTGCTCACATGTAGTTTTTTTCTAGCTACATTAAAAGACATGAATGTGAATTACATTTTCAAAGGAACATTTTTTAAAAGTCAGGAAATATATTTATATCATGGGGGTTAAAAGATTCCTATTCAAAGATGCAAAAAAGATAAATTATAAAAGAAAGAACTAATAACAAATTCCCATCAAAATTTGGGACATTGAATTGACAATAGACAGGAACAAAGTTGAGAGACATCCTAGGTAGGGGTCATAGTCTTCGTTTCAATATCCAATAATTATAGCAATTCCATAAGGCAGAAGGAGCATCCAGCGAAGACCTGGTTCTCCAATCAGATTGTGATATGCTTGCTTATTTTAGTAGTTACAAGAATTATATATATTGTAATTTAATATATCTCTATTCCATTAAGCAGCAAATAATGAATCAGTACTTTCCTCTCATAGTCTAGATAGTTTATCTCTGTTGCAACACTGTGACCGCTACATAGCACGGCATCTGCCAAGTAAGATTTGGGAAAACGAAACCTGTCGATACGTTTAAATATGATACTTTTAAACATGTGCATCTTAGCTCAAGAACACAAGGAATGCAGGCACCAGGGTAGCCCAATTGGTTAAGCAACTGCCTTCGGCTCAGGTCATGATTCTGGAATCCCGGGATCGAGTCCTGCGTCGGGCTCCCAGCTCCACGGGGAGTCTGCTTTTCCCTCTGACCTCCCCTCTCATGCTCCCTCTCACTCTCTCTCTCTCAAATAAATAAATAAAATCTTAAAAAAAAAAAAAAGAACACAAGGAATGCAAAGATAGTTCAGTGTTATAAATTTCATGTTAACAGGTTTGAAAGACAGAAGACATGTAGTCCAATATGTAGATTGTAAAAGATTTTTATTTTCGTTTTCAGCAATCATCTACTGAACAGTACAATCATTAAATTACAAAGTATACACTGTGCCATCGGTAGTGATTGCTGAGCTCACCAGCTGAGCTCACAGGAATAGCCGTTAAAGGAGGTGGGTGGGAGACAGACAGGGAAAGAGACAGTAGGAGAGGTATCCGTGTTTAAAATTAACTGCACTTACTGGCTAGTAAAATGAGAAGAAACTTTACCTAATTATAGTAATTAAAAAAGAAACAGAAGAAACTTGCTGACATTGAGGATTTGGGGAGTCATAAGGAAAAGAAATTCCTAATGGGAAGAGAAGTTCGTGTTTCAGGATAGCAATGCTTGGTGGTGCCTGAGTAATAGGGTCCTCCAAGTTTACACTATAGTTTCAACGAAATGTCAATTAAATTCCAAATTGGCTTATTTTCTTGTAATTTGGCAAAATAATTTTAATTCCATCTGTATTTTTTATGGTAACATTCTTAATGGCATTATTTGAAATTGTTATTATAGACAATTAGATCCTCCAAGTAGGATTAAAAATTCACTAAGTAAATTATGTTTGTATGATGGAATGATAAGTCACAATTAAAACAAATTAGGTTTAGGAGGGACATCTGGGTGGCTCAGTTGGTTAAGCATCTGCCTTTGGCTCAGTCATGATCGCGGGGTCCTGGGATTGAGTCCTGCATCCGGCTCACTGCTCGGCAGGGAGTCTGCTTCTCCCTCCCCCTCTGCCTGCTGCTTCTCCACCTTGTATGCTCTCTCTCTCTCTCCCTCTCAAGTAAGTAGATACAATCTTTTTAAAAATTAAATTTAATATATATACATATATATATATGCTTAATAAAAACCTTTCCCACACATAACACTTAGATTCACACCTACGAATGTTAACAGATTTTATCTCCAGATGTCCTGATCACAGGTGATGGGTTTTTCATTTTGTTTTGTTTCATTTTGGTTTTTGCTTAACTGGAATGTCTCAATTTTTTTTTTCAATAAATGTGCATAACTAGTGTAATGAGATTAGTTGGTAAATTAAGAAAGAGGATAAAATATATTGATAATGTAATATGTTTTCTAGAGCTGTTAGTAAAGTGGATTAATTTTTAAAAAGAGTAAAATGAAACAAATAAATCATGCCACACATGAAAACAAAGATAGCATTGCAGATGTTCCAACTGATGATAAGTTCACATTAGTAACAGCTTTATGTCAATAGATTTAAACACTTTGACAAGATGCAGAAGAATAACTTAAAGTGGGCACACCACCATTATAATATATAATGAAAGAAAAAATTCGTATCATCAGAAAGGCAAAAATTGGTGGAGTTTGAATAAATGAAAAATACTCTCTTCATAGATATAAAGCTGAATATCAAAAATAATTCTGATTCCTATGTCTTTTGGTAAAATTTATAAATTCTAATAAAATGTATAAAAGGTTACTTCCTTAGAAATTTACTTAAGTTTAAGAGAAAATATTTATTTGCAAGAAGAAGGAGGAAATTATGGAAAATAAGAAAAATAAAATAACCTGCATAAATTGTAATGTATATACAATAAAGCTGTCGCAAGTTAAAAATATGTTGCACGCACATGAATAAAGAGACAGATCTTCCAGAAATAGACCCAGCTTCTACAGAAATTTTTTATAGGATAAAGATGATGCTTTGTCAAGATCAGCCACTCCCAAAGATGCTTGAAGCAGCGATGCACAAAAGCTAGGTGGCTTTGCTCCTCCCGAGTCGTGAGTCCTGGAGCCCCGTGAGGACAGGCTGTGCTGTGTCCGTGTCCTGTGTCACTGTGTCCGCGACAGGGGGAGGGGCCTGGGGTCCTCTCACCTGTGCTCTGTCATCCTGGCGGCGGACGTCCCCGTGCGCCCAGCGAACCCTGTAAGGGAGAAGAAGAGAGCGGGTGCTTGAGGGGCCTTGCGGCGGCCCCACAGTCTGTTGTCTGCAGATGACGATTCCCTCCGAGGCCGGACTCTTTCCGCCGCCTGTTTCCTGATGCGACAGGCTTGGCGCCCATGGATCGCCTTTAGGAATCAATCTGTCACACGCGGTTTTATGAAGCGTTGGTGCCGTTTCTGTTGCAACAAATTCCTTCCAGAACTTGGTAGGTTTTCTGTCCCAGAAGTAAAAATTAGCCGTGCTAAGTATATGGTCTTGTCAGGGTCCCAAGTGTATGGAATTCTTCTTTTGTTTTCTGACCACAGGGTGAGAGAAGTTCTGTTAGCAAAACAGTATTTTCAGTCCATCTGTGCTTTCAAACCAGCTGGTTCTTGTCTTACTTAATTTTGGTCCAGTATCTTGTGAAAGAATAATGAAGGGCAAAACAAAAATGTCATTTTGATGTTCCTACTCTCTTTCCCAGAACTACAAGTTCAATAGAGAAGAATTCTGCCTTCCATTGCATTTCAGGCTATACTATGAAAAAAAATGGTGTGGCATCACCAGGATAATCAATTTTCTGGTGTTAAAGGTTGTCTATTCTATTCCTTCTGCCAAAACCAAGGCAATACCATATAGTCTGGATTTTCATATTGTCGGTACAACACCTACAGATACTGTATTACTTGGGGGTTCAGGCTAATGTATATATATATATATATGTATATGTATAAAAACCCCATTCCTCCAAAATTATAAATGTATTTTATTTCCTTCAGAGTGTAGAAGGTGGGCTACTCAGAGCAGGAGACACATCCAACAGTGACATCCTGGAGCGTCTTCGTTTTTTGTTTTTTTTTTTTTTGTCTTTCTTCCTTGCTGTCTCTTGGTGAGTTGCCATTGTCCTCTGCATTAAGTGGGGTTTATCTCCAGTTTTCATGGTGCCATGGGACAGTGGACAGTAAAAGATGAGGACAAGCAGCTCTCGCACAGAGACAGGGTTCAGAAATTACATGCATCACTTTTCCGCTCATGTTGTTGGTCAGGACTGAAGTCCGAAGGAAGCTCAGACCCACAGACCCTGGTTAGCCTGTGAAAACCCAGAGTCCTAATGCCCCGGGAAAAAAAGGATAACTGATATCCAGAACGTGCAAAAGAAGTTGAACTTTTTTTGGAAGTTGGACTCTTACTTACATTGTGTGTGAAAATTACTCACGCTGGATCGATGACCTGGAACTAGAAGTCTCCTAAAAGCAAACACAAGGGAAGAGCTTTATGCATGATTCTTGGCAGTGATTTCTTGGGTATGACACCAAAACATAGTCAACAAAAGCAACAATAGACAAGTTGGACTACATAAAACTCAAAGCCTTTGCTCATTAAAGGACATGGTCAAGAGTGAGAAAGCAGCCTATAGAATGGGGGAGAATATTCCAGATCATATATCTGGTAAGGAGTGAATATCCATAGTGTATAAGGAGCAGCTATAATTCAACAACACAAAACCACAAATATATCTGTTAAAAAATGAGCAGAGGCTTGATTAGACATGTCTCCCAAGAAGATATGCAAATGACCTACAAACTCATGAAAAGATATTCATCATCACCAGTTATTAGGCACATGAAAACTGAGACCACAGTGAGATCTGTGGTTTAGATTCACGCCTATTGGGATGGCCAAGATCAAAAGAATGAGAATTAAGTGTAGGTGAGGGCCCACTTCTGGGTATATATGAAAAAGAATTCAAAGCAGGATCTCAGAGAGATTCTGTGATACGTTCATTGCGATATTACTCACTATGGCCAAGAGGTTGGGAACCACCCAACTGTCCATGGATGGATGGATAGATTAAAGGCATGTGGTCTGTACATTCAATGTAATTCGGCCTTAAAAAAGAAGGAATTCCGGAGACGTACTACAACGTGGATGAGCCTGGATGATATTTTATGTTAAGTGAAATAAGCCAGTCTCAAAAGCCCGAACACTGGATGACTCCTTCCATCACAGGAAGTATCCAAAGCAGCCAAAATCATGAATACAATGTAATAGAGTGGTGGCCGAGGACTGGGAGAGTGGAGGTTAATATTTAATGAGTAGAATGTTTCCATTTTGAAAGATGAGCAAGTTCTCGAGATCTGCTCTACAACAATGTGACTATATTAAGTACCGAACTGGATACATAAAAATGGTTAAGGTGGTTCAGGAAGAACATGTCGGGTCTTTCACTAGTTTCTGATGAGGCCCTGATGGCAAGACTAACACGTCCCATTTCTTTCGGGAACTCATAGAAAGATGGGAGTAAGGAATAAATGGGACACTCAAAAAGGAAGTGATGAAAGTCTGAGGAGCAGGTGGAGACGCAGGGGATTGCCAGGGGACAATTCCTGTGAGCTGCACGCCCTTCTCTTTCACGGAGGCCAATCTGTGCAGTGACTACTACCTGTGCAGTTAGCCTGGGTGGTGTTGTCGTAGGATTTGGTGGTGGGACGCGTGTAGAACGAGCAGCACAGTGGACGCCCCATCGCTAGGCGTGGGGAGCACGGGTCCCATGGATGGCCTCATCTTGCACTGTAAGTACTTCTCCCCGATGTGCAGGACTGAAATAGCCAGTGTGCGTGTTTCCATCACCACCGGTAGTTTTATGGATTCTTCCCCGCGGGTGCTGAGAACGGTGGCTGGCCACAGTGAGTGCTGCATGCGAGGTGTCGCTGTCCTTAGCCTCTTTCTGTGACTAGTACTCGTGCTGCTTCTGTCTTGATTGTGGTTACTGGTTGACACACTCATTATGCAAACGAAGGTGTTTCTTGACATTTCCAAATAAGCAGTTGCTGCCTCACCTCGTCTAAAACCCTGGGCGTGCTTCCGACTTACCCTGAGCATTCCGTCTGTCCTTGTTTCTTCTATGTATTTACCCCACACTTAGCCGCCTTTTCAACCTTGACAGAACATTGTTTGGTCATAAGAAGTTACAGCTTTGTGAACTGAATTTCCTTTATTCCACTAAGTACTAGTGAATTAATCCCTATTCATTGGTGAGTTATTTGAGATTTTGTCCCTGCATTTATCAAAAATCTCTGTTTTCTGGCAAAGGACCACAGATGGTCTGCAACCTCTGATGTGGCCTTTGTCACTGTCACTATCAGTTGGAGTCTTTGTGGCATTTTTTGCACACGCACCGACCATGTTGTGTCTCCAAGAGATGTGTGTGCGTGTGAGTGGCCCCCAGGAGGGGGTCTCATTGGAAAGCAGTATAGGCTGGCTGGCCGAGTCCGCTGACCACAGAATAGGATATTCATTCAGACTTACAAGTAACTGTCGTTTGCTTGGTGGCACTTAAGAATAGTCGAAATTAGAGCGCCTGGGTGTCTCAGTGGGTTAAAGCCTCTGCTTTCGGCTCAGGTCATGATCTCAGGGTCCTGGGATCGAGCCCCGCATCGGGCTCTCTGCTCAGCGGGGAGCCTGCTTCCCCCTTTCTCTCTGCCTCGTCTCTACCTACTTGTGATTGCTCTCTCTCTGTAAAATAAGTAAATACAATCTTTAAAAAAAAAAAAAAGAATAACCAAAATTGGAGACAACACTTTTTGAATTCCAAGCATCTTTTTTTTTTTTTTTGGCTATTAAAGTACAGTAGTATGTATTATAACTATTCAGCAAAACCGCATATTTCCTTGAATGCATGTTTCAAGTTTTTGTGTTAAATTCAGAATGTCCGACCTGTTCACTCATTTTAGTCTATTGCAGAAAATGCTACACAGGAAAATAAATCACACAATGTGAAATTCTGGTGATGGCTGAACACGGGTAGAGTAATGGTGCTTCTCAAAGTCAAACAGGACTTGGGGTTGAAAGTCTTCCAAATTTTTGTCTCTGTTGGGAAATACTAATATATATTTTAATCACCACTGTTTTAATAAAGTAGAAATAGAAAATATTTTAGGTAAAATATTATCTATGCATTTGCTTATTTTTTCCCCTCCTATCTTCAACGCTGGAACATCTGATCTTTCAGGGACCCCATCATCTGGAAAAGAATCTGGCATAAAAGGAGTCATATACATATTCGGTAGACGGGTAACAAATGGCTAACTATAATTCATGGGACTGTCCATCTTCCTAAGAAAGCCGGGCTCTAAAGAAAATAGGTAACATTGGTAGACGGCACTGGGGAGCTCCGGGCACCAAGACGGAATACATTGCTTGGCAGGGAGAGAGAGGAGCGCGTGTGCGAGTGCAGGAGGGAAGGAAGGCACAGGGAGGCCCACAGACCGCGAGCGCGGTAGCTAGCAGAATATTTCCAATATTCTTTCCAATATCCAAAACAATAAGCACTTTATTGCTTTTTTTTCTCATTATGCACAACATTTTACAACATTTTTTAGATGGCGTATGTCTGTGACTTAAGTCACTTGAAGACGGGTAGAAACAAACTCCAAGAGTTGCCCATGCAGCCATGCAGTAGACAGAATGACTCCACCAGAAACCAAACATCACAGAAACGAAACACGCCTGTATTTGCAGGCAACAGCATTCCTACCCACCATGGACTTGAGAACCCGCTCTTGTGTTGTCGAGCTGAATTTATACACAACTAGTAAGGCTCTTGGAAAACATTTTATGCTTAGTTCTGTTTTAATTTGAGAGAAGATCATTGTTTTTACTTGTGACACCGTGAATAGAGGACATAGATGTTTGCTTTATTTCAACTTCTGAAAAAAGTAGATTTGAGTAAAACCATCACACTTGTGACCTGAAATGATGTCTTGTGCAACATGCGTAACAGTGAGTTCATGGATGCCAGCTTGCAGGTTTGAACCCAACCGATGGCTCAGTGATAAATTCCTGGAACCGGAGAAGGGGTCAGCGCTCATAAACCCTGGCCTCCCCTTAACTGTGGAGGTATGGATGGTTTTCTGGAGTTACAGTTATTTCATAATGTGCAGGAGGGTTTATCAGGCTAAGCAGACCATATGGCGAAATGAATCCTTAAACTGAAACACGGAAAGGCATTTCTAGAGTTTCAAAAAGGAGATAAAGTCATCTACACCTTTCTATAGGGAAGATGTGAGAACGAACAATCTGAAAAACTAGAAAAATACGGCATGGTTAAAAAAAAATCTGAAAAACCAGGACCGTGCTAATGATAAAATCCAAAATCTAAAAAATATATGTACTTAACATTTGGCTTCCATGGGTTTATTACATGGGAAAATTACTTCAGCCAAACATTTTTTTTGGCTTAGAAAAATTTATTTTTGTGATCATATAAAACATAATTCATTCCAATTATGCTCCGGGTTTTTGTTTTCTTGTTTTTTCTCATGGCATGATGACTTCAAAGAGGAAAAAGAAGAAACAGGTTGTTTCTTTGACAGAAAGCCCAAGAGATCTAGAAAACTTTGTTGTTATTACTGAACAGTGTTAGTTACCAAAGCATGTGCTGCTCTGGAATGATCTTAGAATGAAGAGACCCAGTCCAAACGGTGTAAGGATGTTGGTGACGCTCAATCCAGAAGAGCTCAACATTCCAAATTCCTTGATTTTCTTTTTCCCTTCATCAGAAACGAATTTGGCATATGAAGAGCTGGGCAAAATTGTTCTTGGTGTTTTAAATAACTCTCTTCAAATAAACAAGTTCACCTGACTCTGGAAGGGACAGGTGTTTGTCAATCTTTTGTTTATGGGGAAATAAAAGGCCAGTGAGCCCCAACTGCATGAAAAATAGGCAACTGACTTGGATATGGCATCTGCTCTCGGCTAATGTAATTTCTTCAGCTTAATTGCTTTCCGACAGCAATCCCTGGATTTTTCGGAAGCCTTCTGTCCAATATTTAGCTGCAGAAGAGTCTCCCAGACCTCTTTATTCGTGCCAAAACCAGAACATTTAAATTATATAGCCATAGACAACATTTTAAGAGGACGTAGACAAGGATAGACGTATGCGCGTGTAGATCTCCTCTGTTTATACCTCCTTGTAGGCGGATGGCGGGACCCAGAAATATGTTTGAAACATGTATCAAAAATAATTCCATGATTTTATCTGAAATCTTTATTCGGCATCCAGACATACACACACACACAGAGCCCAACCATTCTGCTATTCCCTCTTGATTTTTGGAACTTGAAGCGTTGCTACAGGACCAGGACTGTTTCCCATTAGAGAAATGAACAACATGGCAAAATCACTGAAAATTATGGTCATTCAGAGTCAAAACATGTTCTCATGTAATTAATTTTGATGAAGAAGTATATAGGGCTTTATTTCTAATTTGTTCTGTAAAGAGAGTCTGAAGTATTAGATTAGGGAACTCGTTGCTGTGAGCACAGAAGGAGTTCGATTACAATCACGTCCCACCTTCAGAAGTGTTTGGGATCTTTTCAGAAGTCTGTACCAGCAATCGAATCACTGTATGGTTTTCCCTTCGTCCCCTTTGCTGTCCTCTGTTTTATTCCTGCATAAACTCAGTTGCATGCCCGGTCAGGCTCCCCAATTTCAGAATGTCAGAAAAAAGCCCCCTCTTTTTTCCGATTTCCTTGACTTCAGGAGCACTGGAGTTCTGTTGTTAACTGACAGTCTGTTTTCCCGTGTTTTGACCGCAGGGACAGAGGCCTCTCCTCTGAGGTGTAGAGGGAATGATCTGCCGATTCATTCGTTCAGTCTGCCCTACGTGGGGGGAGTCCTCGGCAGGAATGATATCCGGAGAGACGGATAATTGGACACCTGTATAATCAGGAAACATACACACTCACAATGATAAAACTTGGGAGATTATAGTAGTGGCATTTGTGGCTTCGTATCTGTTAAAATGTCTTAAGCGAGTGATGCCATACGCATTTGTTTGCTTTGGTCATTGACCTAGTTTCTCCCTTCCCTCTTCCAATCCCATCACTTCTGGTCTAAATCTCTCTACCTCAAAACAGATCCTCTACCGATTAGAGCCTATGATCACACATGATTATGAAATTGTTTTACCGTTGTTTTGATTTTCCAGTTACTCTTGATTTACGACTCTGTGTTTTTAAACAAGAATCACAGTAGCAAATACACGGGTTCAAGTCCCCACTCTCTTACTTTCTCGACGTGGGTTGTTAGACGATCTCGTTTTCTCCTCTGGTCCCCACGCTTCTCTTCAAGTGGAATGTGACCATATCCCTGGGAGAATAGCCACAGACTCCCTAGAACACAGCCCTCACGGAGAGATCAACGATTCCATGTCGGTCGGCCATGATAGGCCCTGAGAGTCACGGTGATGCTGATTGATTTATAAATATCAGGGCTGTGTTTAACCGGAAATAAACCAAAGGAAAATAATCATTCCGGACAAAAAAATAAGTATCAGCAAAAAAGAGAAGGGTCTTAATTGTAAGTTGAGGGACTGATAGTAGAATACCTCAGAAAAGAATCCTTTGAACCCCTTAAAATTCTGTCCTGTAAATAAAAAAATTAAAATCAAGGAAGCTTAATGATGGCTATCTGATCCATTTATTGTACTTCCCCCTGTGGGATGAGAGCTTAATGGTCCTGATAAATTAAGAGTAATTTGGTAAGCATGGAGCTGCCGTTATTTGTCACCATTGGCGAAAAAATATTAGTCAATTATATTTAATATCAAGTCATTTAAATACCAGTTTATAAAGTGATATAATTAGTATTTTTGACCTGATTATTCATATTCAATACCATGCTGAAGAATGGAAACAGTGTAATCACACAACACTGCGAATATCGAATGTCACACAACTGCACCCTTAAAATGGTTCAGATGATGAGTTTTATGTTATGTTATTTTACCCAATAAAAACGTGGAAAAAAAATGAGGAAGAATGGAGAGCTTGGCCACTGGCACAGTGAATAGCAGCCTCTCGTTACCAATTAAAATGTCATAAAAGATGGGGAAGAAAGTATTGCAAATATGGCTGTGATATTTCAGATGAAATAATCTAACTCAGAAAATTATTTATGAAGCACTGCTTATAAAAAGTGATAACCTCTGTATCGTGGTATGAAAGGTCCTGTTCCCTCTGTCTTGTTTATACTCAGTTCTGGGTTCAGGAAACTAGACGAGGATCCACTTAAGATGTGGGAGAAGTAATGTAAGGACTGTGACCTGCAGTGGTCCCGGGACCTGAGCAAACCTGAGGAGGCTGAGATGTCCCAAACCCAGAGACAGTGGTGACTGGAGGGCTGCCGCAGGCAGAAGCCAGGAGGACAGCCTGGCGTAGCCATAGCCACCGAGCAGATGCGAGTCTGGAGTCCAACGGGCTAGAGGAAGCCAAGTCACAGCCGGCTGCTCCCCGAGGCACAGACGTTCCTCCTATGCGTCCTTGGCCCAGCCTCTGACCAGCTCTCGGGTCTCTCCAAGCTGACTCTGCGGGAGTTCTGAACGGGAGAAGGATGGAGCTCAGAATGAGCCCATCAAGGATTGGAAATCCAACGTATTGGAGAAGTCATCCATGCAAATGACCAAGGGATCACGAAATTCGAGCTATGGGAAACCGGATGCATGCTTGCCTAATCCCGCAGGAAAATAAAATATATCTTGGAAGGGGAGCGAACAATAAAGAAGGAACAGACGGGACGTTACACGTACATCCAACATGGTTGGCGCCGAATGTTGACTCGACTGGACTGGAGATTTGAGGAGCACTCTGGAAAATGCTGTGCTTGACTCGTTACCATTCAATAGGGGCAAAAGACAAAACAAAATTTTTTTTCTATAGCACCAATTTAACTTTTGTTTTGAAAATCCTGGACAATGCAAATGCAATTCAATTGGGATGGTTGAAGTATAATTATCAGTGTATGTAGACAAATTGATTTTCTTATCTTTAAACTCAAGGGACTTGGTAACATTTTTCCTATATTTCTTCCTTTGTGTTGATGTTATATTTTAAAACACATGAAGATTAATGATAATGTTGAATTTATATCAAAATATACTAATTGGCAATAAAGGATATTGTTAACTTTTTAAAAATATGTACCATATGGTAGGCTACTAAGAAAAATAAGCTGATTAGTCAAAATAGAAAATAAACTCAGTAGTTAATTTGAACATAATTAAATTAACTATATGTTTTGAACAGAATGTAGCAATAAGTCCAGAAACACTTTGAATTCATTTTCATAATGTTCTCTTTAAAAACCTTGAAGTAAAGGTTCAAATACAGAAAATCTGGAAGTGGAAGACCAGAAGTACTCAAAATGGTAAGAAAAGTATTTGACACAAGAACTTAAGAAACCAACAACAGCAGCAAAATGGAAGGAGTGAATTTAAGGGAAGAGATAGAAACTGGGAACGAGATCGTTAATAATATTGAAAGACCATTCTCACAACAAAATGCACATTCTTTGGCAATGTCATGACATGAGGAAACAGAGAGATAAGCTTTAACAGTAACATATGAGGGGAATGTAACCACAAACGTAAAAATTTTAAATTAAAAGAGGGCGCTGTGCATAACTTCATATTCGTGTCTCAGGAAATCTAAACTAATGGACAACTTTTGAAAAATAAATATCCCCTTACTTCTGGTATAATTATGAATATTGAATAAATTGGTAATCATTGAGAAGTTTGAAAGGTGATAAGAATTTGTAACCCAAGATTTTTCACATTGTTTTATGTTTAAATTTTTATTAAACTTAGGGAAACATCTCTTACGTTATTTAAATATGTACAGGATGTGTAGAGAAGTAGGGTCTGTGAGTTTATTTTTAGTGGTTTATATAACTCTGCTATTAATATTGAATGGGTATATTACACACACACACACACACACACACACACACACACACACACACTGTATTTTTGTATGTATATATGCCAATTTTAATTTTTAATAAAATGCAGAGCATCCGAAACAAGGTAACAGCCAACTGAGTAGCAGTAAATAGAAATAATATGTGCCAGAAGAGAAAAATGGTCAAAATTAGAAAATCTAATAATGAATGAATTCTACTTTTTCGTAAATTAAGAGAAGAAAAATATAAATGATCTTTACATGAGTACACCTATTGGAAGCCAAGAGAGTATAATTTATTATTCTAGAAATATACCATTAAACTCAGAACAAGACAAAAATATGCACTACTTTTTTCGATATTATCCTAGCCCAAAACTAAAACATCATAACGATAACAATTATGTAATACATATTTGGGAAGAGAGATTTTTATTTTTTTATTACATGATGCACTGACTTTCTGCTTATAATTACCAAACAAATTAATTGAAAATGGATTAGATTTAATACTAATATTTTCAGTGAATATTTTGCAGTGTAAAAGTGCATAAAATCAAAATTTTGTACACCCCACAAATATCCAGTTTAAACCTGTCAGGGAGAAATAGCTTTCTTACTAGTGAAAAAAAATAATACAAAGAAAACCATAGGTAAGCATGTTATATTGTTGAGAACAAAATAAGGCAGGGCAGAAATATTTTAACTAAGAAAATTTACTAATATTAGAGGTAATCGTTGGTCTTCCCAGCTTCACTATCCACTCTTACCTTTGGAAGCTGACCTACAGAAACAATTATGGGGGTAGCAAGCTTTCCCAGTAAAGGACTAGATAGTAAATATGCTCAGTGTTGGGGACTATACGGTGTCTAACAAAACCAGTTGACTCTGACATTGCAGCATGGAAACAGCCACAGACAATGCATAAACAAGTGAGCATGGTCGTGTGCCAATAAAACTTTATTTACAAAATATGTAGTGAGCTCCATGTGGTCAGGGACCACAGTTGGCTGGCCCTGTGCTCTGTGTGCAGTGCTCTTTTGCCCCTGCATTCTGCTTGGGTTTGATCAGGGCAGGGTTACGGCAGAAGCAGCAAGACAACAGGGAGAGTGAGGTCAGGTTATCTGTTTTTCTGGGTCCTCTCCATTAAATATCAAACAAAATGGAAATTAGAAACTATGTTGAACTGAAATACAGTGAAACAAATGTATAAAATACAATAATATGAGGCAAAAATCAGGCTTATAGAGAAAGTATGATCTATGTGTGTATATATCAAACAAAATTTGGAACAAAATTTGAAAACTAATCTAAGAATCAACCTCAAGACCTTAGGAAAAAAATCAAATTAATGTAGATAATATAGAAGAAAATAATGAGGTAAGAGCATAAGTTAAAAAAAGAGGAAAAGAGTACAGTATAGATAAAATCAAAAGTTGGTTCTCAAAAAGGCTAAGAAAATTGATGAAATCTTGGTAAGACCAATAAAGGAAGGAGAAACCAAACATCAATAACAAGTATGATAAAAAGAAAATCGCTGTAGATCTTTTATTTATTAAATAGGTAATATAAGCATATGTAAATAAACAATTTTATTAATTTTTTCAATTGGTTTATCTTGCACTTTATTTATCTTAGATTAATTATACATTTTATTCGTACAATAAATTTGAAAGGCACTGTCTAAAATCTTATTTCCTTTATCCAAGAACAACAGAATGGCCCCAAGATCATGGTCAGAGCTTTAGTAACGTTATGAATTAGTTCAAGAGACTATATGTATAAATATGATGGACACACGTGATGGACGTGACATGTATATAGATCAATAACACATAATATGCTACTGTACTTCCTCATTTCAGGTGATCATAATTCAATCCACTTCTTCATATCTTTTCTTTTCTTTTTTTAACTTCTTCATATCTTTAGTGTTTCTCAATTTTTTTTAATGTTTTGTTCTTTAAACTGTATTTTCATTTTGAAATAATTACAGATTCACAGGAAAAATAAAAAAAAAGTACAGAGAAGTTTTGTGTGCCCTTCACCCAGATTCTTCCAATGGTAACGTCTTATGTTACTCTAGTATAAAACCAGGAAATCGGCATGGGTGCTGTGCCGATAACCGGGATAGTTGCCTTATTCAGATTTCAGCAGGGATTCCGTGTATTTGATGAGTGTGTGTGTGTGTGTGTGTGTGTGTGTGCGCGCGCTTCTATGCCTCTATGCATTCTTATCCGCCATATATTAGTTTGACCAATTCAATCCAAGATTCTGAACTATTCGTTCACTATAGTGAAGTCGCATATAGTCACCCCCTCTTTGCCTAACTCCGGCACTCACTGATCTGCTCTCCATTTCTCTGATTGTTACTTCAAGATGGTATTTGTGGAAATCACACAGGGTGTGATCTTTTGAGGTGGGTTCTCTTTCTTCACTCAACATAAGGGTCTTGAGATTTACCCAAGCTGTTCCTTACCTCAAACGCTTATTCCTTTTCATTGCTGAGTGCTGGATACCTGCATTGCTCAGCTGTCCACCCACAGAAGGACATTCGATTCTTTGCAGGTCGGGGCTTACTATGTGTACATCTGATGTGAACATTTGTGTCCCGATTTTCCTGTCAACGTAAGTTTCCTTTCTCTCAGATGAACGCACAGGACTGTGACCGCTGAGTCATAGGGCAGCAATCTCTGTTTTCTCCAGAGGGGCCGTGCAATCTGGTCTTTCTGCATCCCTACCTGCCTTTCACCTTGTGGACTTGGGCTGTATGGCGAGAACATGGCTGGCGTCCGAGTCCTCCGATGACTGATGAAGTTAGACATGTTTGTGTGCGCACTTATGACCACATGTCCCTCTTGGTAAAGTGTCTGTTCTTACCATTTTCCCATTTTCTGTTTCTTTAGCATTTCTTTGTGACTGTTGATTTTTGAAAGCTCTTTACATTTCCCAGTTACAAGTTCTTTGTTGGTTATGCGGCTTGCAGATACGGAGAAGCTTGCCATTTCGTCCCCTTAGCAGGGGCTTGTGCATAGCAAACATTTTCTGATTTTGGTGAAGTCCTATTTACCGACTATTTTCTTTTATGGGTTAGTGCCCTGTTTAAGAGCTCGGCTTATTCCTAAATCCTAAAGATTTTCTCCTTTTCTTTCCTAAGTTTTATGTTTTAAGTTTTAATCTTAAATCTATGACTTATTTTAAGTTAATTTTTTAAACAGCGTGAGGTTTATAGTTGGTGTTCCTTTTTCTTTCTTTCTTTCTTTCTTTCTTTCTTTCTTTCTTTCTTTCTTTCTTCCTTCCTTCCTTCCTTCCTTCCTTCCTTCCTTTCTTTCTTTCTTTCTTTCTTTCTTTCTTTCTTTCTTTCTTTCTTTCTTTCTTTCTTTCTTTCTTCCCTCCCTCCTTCCCCCAGTTTCTTCTCTTCACATCTTTTCTTTTTTTCTTTTCTTTCTTTGCCTATGAATATTCCATTGATCTATTCCCATTGTTAAAAAATTATCTTTTCTTCATTGAAATGCTTCTGCACATGTGCCGAAAGTCAGCTGGCTGAAAAAAGCCTGGTGGCCATAATTGTATATGTTTTTTTCTGAATTCTCTATTATATTCTTATGATTTAAGCTGCCATTCCTCTGGAATATAAAAAAATATCTCGATTGTGTAACTAGGTGGTTAAGTCTTAAAATTGCATAGTGTGAAATCTCTACCTTCATTCTTTTTTTCAGAATCTTTTTATCATAGCCCCTTTGTCTTTTCATATGAACTTTAGTATAAAGCTTATCTATATCTACACAAATCTTACTGGAATTTAATAGGACCTACGTTGAAACTATTCCTCATTTGGGGAGACTTGGTCTCCTTACTATTTTCAGTCTTTCAACTCAAGAATATAGCAAGCTGCTCCATTTATTGAGATATTCTTTGATTTTGTTCATTTAACATTTTATATCTTCCTTTATAGTAGCCTTTACACATTTTGTTAGATTTGTACCTAAATATTTCATTCTTTTTTGAGTGATTATAGTGTTATTATGTTTTTTAGTTTGGTTCCTAATTGCTCATTGTTAGTATGCAAAAATGGAATTCTCTATAATTTTAAATTTTTTGAGAAGAACTTTTGAGAGATTGTCCTTTATTAAGTGTGTTCAGCCATTAACATCTATTGTAATACCAGAAATATTTGGTTGTAATTTGTAAACTTATTTCATATATTCTTTTTTAATATTGTCTTGCTGTTTTCTTTTGTCTGAGGTATTCTTTTTCTTTGTATTTTTCCCTCCAGTAATTTTCGAGGGGTAACACCTGGGCATTCAAATACTATAAATATGCATTAACACTGACATTACTCCAGGTTTCAGTATAGGAAATAAAATTGCATCTATTGAATTGCTATAAAATATGGAACACTTTCACATGAAGGCTTATATCCTACCCACTGCCTGATGATATATGATGTGATTTTCCTCAATTATCTTGATTGTGAAATTGTATATAGTGGGATTATGTACTTATTTAACATTTTTTTAATGTTCATTTTGTTATATAGAGTTGATTTGAAGAGCCAATGAGTTTGTCCCCATCAGTGCTTTAGCAAGAGTTTGCCCAGAGCAGAAACCCAATAGATGTTGACAACCATTATTATTAAACTCATCTCGAGTTGGTTGACAGTATCCGCCATCAGCAATTCAATATCATAATGCCACTAAAAATCAACCAGCCAGCTAACAAAGCAACAGCAAAAACAAGAACAACAGGAACAAAAAAACCCTGATTCACCCTTCAGTTAAGTGGAGCAAAACTTGATAAGTTTTTCAGAATGATTTTATACATAGCGCCATATTAAGCTTGTATATTTTGTATTTTGTCATATAGTTCCAACACTTTTGATGTAGTTTTAAAAATATAGTTTAGGCTGTATTTCGTAGTATAAATTATAAATGGAATAGGAGAAAACTCGTTAAATAATTTTAGGTAGTTTATACTGTATTTCATATTGTATAATTTGTATTATTTTACTTGGCGTCATGAGCTACTGTATTGCTTCTGTAATTCAGGGGTCACAATTATGTCCTTTATCATTCTACAGATTTTCCTCTATGGTTTTGCGCCATCTAACAATTTGGGAAAAAGATGGAGGCCAAATTCATAAAATGTAACATTAGCATTACTGTTATATACATTAATTCTAGAGTATTGATAACTACCCCCAAAGTCTCAGAGCAGCAGAGAGAAAAGAAGAGTTTTTCTCTCGGTTTGGTAACGGAGGCTTCAATGCAGAGAGTGTGATTTCCTAACATGTACTGAATATATTTATCTGTCAATTCAAGGACATGAGGGAATGAGATTTGTATAATGTGGACTGCTATTAGTCAAAATGCAATTGAAATCAGTAATTAATACCACCATCTGGAACCAGCCCCATTACCATGAAACAAAAGCTGCGGTCCACAGGGCACAGCTGCTGCACTAGATTCGGTTTGCACTTTCTCCTAACAAAGGGCCCCAAAATGTGAGAAAAAATAGAAAACGTACTGTGCTGGTGACCTGGCAGTGAAAAGACAGACAAGATTTTGACCAGGAGCAAAACCAAACGCCTGTACAGACGGGGCTCATCAGAGCCTTAAGGTCGCCAGCTATAAATTGTCGTTGAGATTCCTTGGGTCCAAAACGAGTTGTGAGTCCGACACGCACGAGGGTTAACCCTAGCGTTCCCGTTGAAGCAACTGCTTTTACGAACCAAGTTTTGTGAGAACATCTGCATAAACCTAGAGCCTGCGTAATGTAAAGGAATCTGTGTACCTGTTTTTATTTAAACTCATACTCGCTCCCGGTGTGTGTTGCTGGGGAAAGGGGGCAACTGTCCTAGTAAAATCGGGCTCCCTAGCTCAAGGAGGTCTGTTTTTTAGATCTTTCGCTTTACGGATTTAGGTTGTTTTCCAATCCAATACATTTTTTTTTTTCTTTGTGTATTTCTTAAGAATTCTTCCTCTGGTCTTAAAACAAAGTGTACCAAGGGGTGTTAATTCTGTCACTGACTGGGGTCTCCACCGGAGAGATCCATCCCTTAGCCTGAAGAGTGCTTTGGTTGTTGCTGGGGTTCTCCCGCACGTCCCCGTACTGTCCACACCCCTGTTGGTGGCCCGCTGCTGCTGGCTCTCACGCATCCTTCCCTGATCCGTGCAGCCCACACTACTTTCCCACCTTTCCAAGGGAGTGCAGAGAGATGCCGTCTGACCTTTGTAAAGGAAAATACCGAACAACACGCTGCTGTCTTTCATCACGCTTCTTGGGTTCGATTGACGTTTTAGTACTCTAGCCTTTTGGGGCTCCCTTTTTGTATTTCTGTTCTGTCATTGTTGAATTGAGGGAAGTTTAACCAATATTGATATATATTTCAAGGTGATGCCCATGGGTTCTTATTTCCCCTGTTTCCCTAACACTTATGAAAGTCATCTTCGATTTGAAACTTCATGCTGCGGGATAGAAGTGTCACAGACGGCTTGGGCACCGTAACGAGGTGCCATAGACGGGTGCCTGGAACAGTGCAAGCTTATCTCGCGAGGTTCTCGAGGCTGGGAGTCTGGGCTCAGAGGGCGCACAAGGTCGGGTTCCAGTGAGAGCCTCTTCCTGGGTTGCAGACCCTTCTGGCTGAGCCCTCCCGTGGAGAGGGTGGGTGGAAGGAAGGGGGGAAGGGAGAGAAAGAGCTCTCTGGTGTCTTAGAAGGGCGCTGATGTCATCCTAAGGGCCCCATCCTCATGACCTCATCCAGCCCCATGACCTCTCAACAGCCTCATGTCCTAAAGCAGAGTCACAAAGCCTGATAGGCCTTCAGCATATGCCTTTTAGTGGGAACAACAACGTGCCGTCCAGAGAGTGAGTTTACTCATACAGGCACGTGCCCATCATTCAGTGTACATCAATGATGACTTTAAAAATAAAACTCCAGTAAGCAACATTTGCAATATTGCGGTTACCTAAATATTATTTGTCACATATGTTATCATATTTTGTGTTACTAAGCTTCAAGGAAAATCGCTTGTCAAGGTTAAAACTACATTCATTACACTCTGTTATTTGTTGAGATTATCCACATTTAATCTCTTTTGCTTTTGTATCACATCACCATATTATAGATTAATCATTTTAACCTGGATTTATATCTGTCTTTTGTTAGTGTATCTACTAGAATTATGGTTCAATCTGCTGAGTCTTGAATCTTCACATATTCTTCCTTGTTAAGTAAGATTTTTATCTTTCCAAGGAACACTCGGAACTTTCTTTTCCTGAAAGAGGTTTTGTAAGGTTCCCTAAAAACTGGAAATAGATTGCTATATGATCCAGCAATCCCACTTCTGAGTGTGTATCCAAAGGAACTGAAATTCTTGTCTGGAAGCACTATCTGTCTGCTCGTGTCGATCACGACACTACCCACAGTTGTGAAGAGGTAGAAGGAACAGAAATGTCCACCAACAGATGAATGGATAAAAAATAATGTAGTACACACATACAAGGGAATAGTATATGGTCCTTAAAAGGGAGGAATCTCTGCAATATGAAACAACACTGGTGACGTAGAGGTTATTATATGAAGTGAAATAAGCCAGTTAGAGATGAACAAATATTACACCATTGCACTAATATGAAGTATCTAAAATAGTCGAATTCACAGCATCAAAGAGTAGAATGGTGGCTGCAGCAGGTGTGAAGAGGGGGAAAGGGGAACTTACTATTCAAAGGGCACAGAGCTTCGGTTAACTAGGACGAGCCAGTTCTAGAGACCTGCTCTACACATTGGGCTATAGTCGGCAATACTGCATAGTTCACTTATGAACTCAACACAGTGTATCTTGTGGGAAGTGTTCTTCCCACAGAAAAGGTCAAATTTTAAAAACATAAACATGTATTGAGATGACTGAATGATTTGTATCTTTCATTCTGTTAATGTGGTATATAAAATTTACAGATTTATGTATGTCAAAAGTATCTTTGCATCCCAAGAATAAACCCCACTTGGATCATGGTGTATGATCCCTTTAATGTGTTCTTGGATTCAGTTTGCTAGTATTTGATGGAGAACTTTTGCATATGTATTCATCATGAATGTTGGCTTGTAGCTTTTGTTTCTTATAGTGTCCTCATCTCGGCTTCAGCATTGGGTTAATGCTAAACTCATAAAATTAGTTTGGCAGTATTCTTTCTTCAGTTTTGGGGAACTGTTTGAGAAAGATTAGTGTTTACTCTTCTTTACAAGCTTGGTAGTCTCTGTCTCTGCATCTCCTATAAATTGTGTATTCACCAGGAAAGCCATCTGGTCCTGGGCTTTTCTTTGTTTTGAAGTCTTTGGTCGATGATTCAGTTTTCATGCTAATGACAGTTTTATTCAGACTTTTTAGTTTTTTCCAGATTAGTCTTGGATGGTTGTGTGTTTCTAGGACTTTATCCATTCCTTCTAGATTGCCCAGTTTGTTGGCATTTAATTGTTTATAGTTGTCTCACGATCCTTTCTTTCTCTATGGAACCAGTTGTAACATCTCTTCTTTCATTCTGATCTTCTTTATTTGAAACTTCTCTCTTTTTTTCTAAGTCAGTTCAGCTAAGGAGTTGAGTATTTTATTTATCTTTTCAAAACACAACTCTCAGTTTCATTTTTTTCCCGTTGTTTCTCTTGTCTCTATTTCTTTTTCTTTTTTCCCTATACTGGTCTTTGTTATTTAAACCCTTCTACTATCGTTAAGCTTAGTTTGTTCTTTTTCTAGTTCTTTGAGGTGTAAAGATATTGTTTATTTGATTATTTTTAATGTAGGCTTTTATCACAATAAACTTTTCTTGTAGTATTGCTTTTGCTACATCCCATCAATTTTGATATGTTGTGTTCTCATTGTCAATTTTGTAAGCATTTTTTTTCTCTCATTTCCTTTTTGATTTATTCTTGATCTCTGGGTCTTTAAGAGTTCGTTGTTTAATATCCACATATTTGTAAATGTCCCAGTTTGCTTTCTGCTATTGACTTTTTCTTTCATTCCATTATCATTAGAGAAGATGTTTAATGTGATTTAAATCTTATTAATTTTGTTAATCCTTGATTTTTTTACCTAACACATGACCTGTGCTGCAAAAATTCTGTGTGCATTTGAGAATAATATATAGTCTGTTGTTGAGTGGAATGTTCTGTCTATGTTTGTTGGGGCCATTTCATCTATAGTGTTGTCTTTTGTTTATTGGTCTTCTATTTTCATGTTCTACCCAGTAAGAGACAAGGAAGGATATTATGTGATGAGAAAAGGATCAATCCTCTCGAAAAATGTAACAATTATAGGTATATATGCACCCAACATCAGAGCACCTAAATATATCAAGCAAACATTGACAGAACTGAAAGGAGAAATAAAAAGCAATATAATAATAGTAGGAAACTTCAGTGCCTCACTTTCAATAATGAATACATCTTCTAAAGCCTTTTATGTCTGAAATTATGTTTCTTATGAGTGATAATTTGGTTTGATATGGAATTCTGTCTTGAAAATTACCCACCTTCTGAAATTGAGGTAATGCTACTTTGCCTTAAAGAATGAATGTTGCAAAAAAAAAAAAAAATGAATGTTACCAATGTTGCCAGTCTATTTTTTATCCTTTTGAAGGTAATTTTTTCTTTCTGAGAGGCTTTTAGGAGCTTCACTTCGTTAATGGCATCCTGAATGTAGCTCATTAATTCATATTGCTTGTTCGCGTGTATGTCCTTCAGCACCCCGCAGACTCATATTTCTTCAGCACTTAAAAATGTAATTTTTATTTAAAATAATAGTTAGCCATAATAATTTATCATCCCTCATATTTTCTCTCTTCTTTCTCTGCATCTCCCATAAATTGTGTATTGCTATTCTTGAATTAATTTTTGTTTCCTAAGATTTTCTCATCTGTGTTCTATGTTTAATTTGTCCTAATTTTATGAATGTTCAAATAATGTACAAATTCTATTGATTTTTAAATTTTAATTATTATACTTTATATAACAATGAAGATTTTATTCTCTCATTGATTTTTAAAATGCATGGTTTCTTTGTTAGACCAATCTATTTTTATTTATTGTATTTTTACCTTCCTCAAGTTTTCTATCAGATATTAAATTAAAATTTAAGAATGCTGCTGTTTCTTGGTGACAGCTTTTCTGATTTCTGTAGTTTGTGTTTCTGTTGCTGTTTCTACTCATATTTATCTTTTGTAATACCTGTTATTGTCCAATTTCTTCTAAAAGATGTGTGCTCATACCTTAACATGAAGAACTGTTTGATTGATATGCAATGCTGATTTTTTTTTCCCTTTTCTACCCACAACCTGATAAATCGGATGTTTATAATAAGTAGGGAGCCTGTGGGAAAGCACTTTGGAGATGCGTTGGCATGTGAATTGCTAAGCTTCAGTTCAAGTTGGCTGCATTGAGGATGGGTGAATTGGCTGAAACTTCCTCTCAAGTGCCAAACTGAGGAGTGATCTACTCTGGAGTGCCAGCATCTCCACTGGGAACAGAGCCCTCCACAGCTGATTAACCAGCGTGTTCTGAATACTGTTTGTTCTTTGTGTGTGCAGGAGGTGCTTGAATTTGCGGGTTGAAAGCCAGGAGTGTAAGAGGACCAGGTCAGCCTTCTGCAAATAATCCATTTGTTAAGTAACCACCCTGCGCATACCTATCTTTTCAATACACCAAACAATAAGTTGAGAACTTCCCCAAGAATGTCTCCTCTTTTGAATTGAATGTATTTTTGTGTATGTGAGACTAGTTCTCTCTTCTCTGGTTAGTCCATGAATACAGTCCCATGTATTTGGGGATACAAATTTGCTAAAATATCTAGTCCACACTTGCCCATACCCCTATTCTTAGATCTATCATGGGTGCATATTTTTGTGCATTTTATTTTTATTCTAGTTACACTTGGGGAAAGAAACAGAATTGAACATGTGTGGTAAATCGTTATATTGAACCATTGTTTGTTTACTGCCTTATGCCAGTGGCAGTTGCATGAGAAAATGTTTATCATGGCAACAATGGTCATATTCTGTATTCTTTTTCTACCAGGTTGCTCTCTCAATAGTCATTACATATTTCTACAGGGATTACCAGTATCTCTTTCTTTTTACTTTAAATGGCCAATGTTGTGCTGATCCCCTAACATTTGGCATCAAGCCCATACAATGTCATCAAGGATTGCACAACCTCACCTCAGTTCTTTAATGTTCTTGGAGAGATGTTACCATCGGTACTTGTTTGCATCTACTAAAAAACCATGACCTATACAATAAAGATAAGAAAACCATTGAAGGAAAACTGAAACTCAAGTTGATTCATGAGACAAGTTTATTGTTTAAGTAATAGACACAAGTATTGAGCACTTCTCCAGGAATTGATAAGCATGTACTTACTTGTTTTTTAAAAAGCTGTAATGACCCTAAAGTAATGAACTTTTCTTTGGCTTCAAAGTTTGTACTCTCCTTGGAGAAATGTCTTTTCATGTCTTCTGCACATTTCTTGACTGAATTGTTTGTATTTTTGAGGGTTGAGTTGATAAGTTCTTTACAGAGCATGAAAGAGGTCACTTGATCTAATGAGCACTCGGTATTATATGCAACTGATCAATCACTGAACTCTACCTCTGACACTAATAATACACTCTATGTTAATTACTTGAATTTAAATAAAATAAGTAAAAAATGAAATTTGTACTCTGGAAAAATAGAAATCCACAATTTTTCAAAGTAATATCTGAATCTGTAACATTGATAATATTAGCATTGCAGTATAAAATCTAATCTAAAACTTAAATCTGGGGGGCTTGGGTGGCTCAGTACGTTGGGCGTCTGCCTTTGGGTTGGGTCATGATGCCAGGGTCCTGGGATGGAGCCCGCATCGGGCTCCCTGCTTGGCTGGGAGCCTGCTTCTCTCTCTGCCGCTCCCTCCTGCTCATTCTTGCTCTTTCTCACTCTCTCTCTCTCTCTCTGTCTGAAATAAATAAATCAATAAAATCTTTAAAACTTAAATCTGCCAGTGGGGTGGACGAAATGACTCTGAGATTTAGCTTCCAAAATGTAAATAAGAAATGGCACCACAGGCATTTGTTATATAATATATCACTAATAGGAATGATTTTCATCGATTTAATGGCCTTTCAGTCAAAATACCAAAAGAGCACTTTGTAGAAATTGGAACCTGATCCTCAAATTCATATGGACTCGTAAAGTTAAAAAGAAAGTAGCTTTTAAAACATACAACATATTCCCCCTCAGCTATCAAGAAAAAAATGTCTGAAGTATAGTAGTTAAAACAGTAAAGATTTTATACAGACATAGTAATGTAATTTAATAGAGATTAGAATCTTAGCACACACTACACAATATGGTGAAGGGAGGAAGTGTAGCAGTGAGGTTAAAAATTCATTATGGAAAAGCAAGAATTGAATATCTTGTTGATTTTAATACCAAGTACACTTCCATCCCTGCCTTTAACATAGTAGATATAAATACCAGATAAAGTAAAGTCAGAAACCTGCAAAATAACACCTTTGGAAGAAAACATAAAACATCATGATCACTTAGGTTAGATAGGAATTTATTGACTAGGATAAACTGTATAAACCATAATGAAAAACAAGGAAATAATTGACTCCTTTGTTAAACACGGGTACAGACTGAGAGGATGTATATGGAACATAAGAAACAAACATAGGAAGAGTACCTAGATTACATACAGAAATAGTACAAGGTCACATTTAAGTAGATAATCTAATAGAAAAATGAGACTAAGTATGTGGACAAGAAATTTATAACAAACGGTTTTGAAGCGAATAAAAAATAAGGGATTTTGCTTCAACCCACAGATATTCAAGGAAAAGAAAATTAAAGGAATAATATTAATATAAATTAATATAAATAAATTAATACATATAAATAATATACTTTATATAAATATAGTTAGTAATATTAACTATAAATCATTACCAAATATTTGAGAAAATAAAGTGTCTCTCCATTGTTGGTGTGATCATAGATGGTATAACTGCAGAGGAAAGCAAGTCAGAAGAAGCCAGTAATGTAGAAACTGTGTGCATAACACGAAAATCTTCCTGTCTTTGTGTCTGCACAATTTACATACATATATGAATACGCACGTGTGTGTACATACTCACATTTGTGTATATTTATATACTATAGAAATTCTCATGCATGTGCCCGAGAAGATGTGAACAAACACGTTCATTGAAGACTTCTTGTAATAAGAAAAGATTGAGGAAAATCTAAGTAATTATCAATGGGGAAATAAAGACTTTGTGTAATACCATCCTATTAGATTCTTTTTTTTTTTTT